>CM036612.1:4400902-5058028 GCA_020745705.1 Hemiprocne comata
CTTGAAGGTCCCTTCCAACCCAAACCATCCCATGATTCTATGATGATTCTATGATAACCCAACTCTATCACCCATTAACCCAACTCTACCAGTCCAGTGCTTAAACCATGTCCCTCAGCACCACATCCACACATCTTTCAAACACCTCCAGGGATGGTGATACCACCACCTCCCTGGGCAGCCTGTGCCAGTGTCTAATGACCCTTTCTCCTAATATCTAATCCAAACCTTCCCTAGTGCAACTTGAGCCCATTTCCTCTTGTCCAGATTCCTCCTACCTCTTCTTTCCTTCTCCCTCAGAGCAGGAACCCTGCCTGGGCCACACATCAGGACACACAGACAAATCTCTCTCAAATACAAACCTTGGCCACCACCTTGACCCGTTTTTGCTCAGAAATGCTCCCCATCACACCTCCAACACATCCTAACAAGTCAGGAAGCTTCTGCAACCTCAACTCTAGGAGAAGACAAGCCCCTGCTGGACCCAGCACCTCGTGGGGTGACTTACAGTGAAGAGAGGGGGGTCTTTGGGGTGTGGGTGGAATCCTTTCTGCCGGCAGGAAGAGATCTCCTCCAGGCCATGCTCTGTCAGCTTGAAAAACCCAGTCCTAGAGGAAACCAACACAAGGTCAATGTAGCTCCAGGCTCTGCAAAGAGAAGCTCCTCCTGTGTCTCCAAACATGACATTTTATTCCCACATCAGGAATCTGATGGAGGAAGAGTCGTGGTCAACAGCCCTGCAATACCTTCTGAAGAGGCTTGACCTCCTTGGGCAGGAGGTCAAGCCTCTTCAGAAGGTATTGCCCTCACTTGTTTTTTTGGGGCAGCACAGGCAGAGGGAAAAGCCTTCCCAGACCCACATCCACACTTACTCCTGATATTTTGGAGAACACACGATGGCAATGGACTCTGGCAACATCATCTGGTAGGAGCAGTGGGTGTGCAGGTCGACGCTGGAGAGGAAGGCTGTCTGTGTGGGGTGAGTCTGGAAGAGGGGAAGGCACAGCAGGGTTGGAGGAGGAGTCCAAAGAGAAGGATGGAATGGAGACATGGCTCCTCAGATGGCACAGAGGACATGCTTCCACCTTGAAGATCATTGAGTCCAACCATAAGCCGATCTACTGAGTCCAGTGCTAACCCATGTCCCTCAGCACCACATCTACACAGCTTGGAAACCCCTCCAGGGATGGGGACTCCAGCCCTGCCCTGGGCAGCCTGGGCCAGGGCCTGACAACCCTTTCCATGGAGAAATTGTGCCCAAGATCCAACCTAAACCTCCCCTGGGCAACTTGAGGCCATTTCCTCTTGTCCTCTTGCTTGTTCCTGGGGAGCAGAGACCGACCCCCCCTGGCTCCAACCTCCTCTCAGGCAGTTGCAGAGCAGAAGGTCTCCCCTCAGCCTCCTTCTCTCCAGGCTGGACACCCCCAGCTCCCTCAGCTGCTCCTCACAAGTTCTCCAGACCCTTCTCCTTGTGCTCCAGACCCTTCCCCAGCTCCCTTGCCCTTCTCTGGACATGCTCCAGCCCCTCAATGTCTCTTTTCTGACCCAAAACTGACCCCAGGATTTGAGGTGCCCCCTCCCCAGTGCCCAGCACAGGGGACAATCCCTGCCCTGCTCCTGCTGGCCACACTGCTGCTGACACAAGCCAGGATGCTGGTGGCCTTCTGGGCCACCTGGGCACATGGTGGCTCACGTTCAGCTGCTGTGACCAACACCCCCAGGTCCTTTTCCCCCGGGCACTTTCCAGCTGCTCTTCCACGTTGCCTGGGGTTGGTGTGACCCAAGTGAAGAACCCAGCACTGAGCCTGGTTGGACCTCAACCCATGGATCCAGCCTGTCCAGGTCCCTCTGCAGAGCCTCAACCCATGGATCCAGCCTGTCCAGGTCCCTCTGCAGAGCCTCAACCCATGGATCCAGCCTGTCCAGGTCCCTCTGCAGAGCCTCAACCCATGGATCCAGCCTGTCCAGGTCCCTCTGCAGAGCCTCAACCCATGGATCCAGCCTGTCCAGGTCCCTCTGCAGAGCCTCAACCCATGGATCCAGCCTGTCCAGGTCCCTCTGCAGAGCCTCAACCCATGGATCCAGCCTGTCCAGGTCCCTCTGCAGAGCCTCAACCCATGGATCCAGCCTGTCCAGGTCCCTCTGCAGAGCCTCAACCCATGGATCCAGCCTGTCCAGGTCCCTCTGCAGAGCCTCAATCCATGGATCCAGCCTGTCCAGGTCCCTCTGCAGAGCCTCAACCTATGGATCCAGCCTGTCCAGGTCCCTCTGCAGAGCCTCAACCCATGGATCCAGCCTGTCCAGGTCCCTCTGCAGAGCCTCAACCCATGGATCCAGCCTGTCCAGGTCTCTCTGCAGAGCCTTTCTACACACAGGCAGATCAACACTCCCACCCAACTCGGTGTCCTCTGCAAACTGACTGAGGCTGCACTTGATCCCCTTGTCCAGATGATTGATGAAGTTATTAAACAGAACTGCCCCCACTGCTGAGCCCTGGGGACACCACTGGTGACCCACAACACACTGCCAGGGCACTTCAAGACATCCCATTCCACCAAGACAGCCAAGGCTTGTGTGATCACAGACAACCACCACCTTCCCCAGCTCCAGATTTTACAGCCTAACTCTTCCTGAAAGCTCCTTCTCCTTGTTAGCTTTGCTTTGCCAAGACCCACGGGAAGGTCCCAGGGATTCCTGAGGGTCTCTGGGTGTCAGAAGGGCTGTCACTGAGGAGTTAACAACCCCAAGCAGCCACCCAGCACACACCAGAGCATTTCTTTGTCCAAGCCTGGAGGCAGCTGCTGCTTTCCAGAGGTTTATTCAGCAGCACCAAACGTTTTGCTTGGCACGTGTCCGAGTGCCAAAGGCTCCGTGGGGACAGGGCTGAGGCCAGAGGAGGGAGCTGGAACTGGCACATCCCAACATCCCAGGGCAGGGCAACAAGGACACCCACCCTGCTGCCAGGGAGCTCAGGATGTCCCCACGGTGCCTCTGGAGTCAGCTTGTAGTGGGATGAAACATGAGCTTCCTGCCCCACATCCCACTTGGGAAGGGCCTGGGGCTTCAGGAAGGGAAACTTCCCAAACATCACCCGGGCCTGGATCTCCTGGATCTCCCTGGCAGCACGAGTGGTGCCCGAGACTGTCCCAGAGGGAGGAATCCAAACCAGAGGATGCAGCCTGCTCCCTGACATCTCCCCCAGTAAGTTCTTCCCCCAGTAAGTAAACTCCCCCCAGTAAGCTGAGTTCTTCCCCCCAATAAGCTGAGTTCCTCCCCCCCCAGTAAGCTGAGTTCTTCCCCCCCCAGTAAGCTGAGTTCTTCCCCCCCCCAGTAAGCTGAGTTCTTCCCCCCCCCAGTAAGCTGAGTTCCTCCCCCCCCCCAGTAAGCTGAGTTCTTCCCCCCCCCAGTAAGCTGAGTTCTTCCCCCCCCAGTAAGCTGAGTTCTTCCCCCCCCAGTAAGCTGAGTTCCTCCCCCCCCAGTAAGCTGAGTTCTTCCCCCCCCCAGTAAGCTGAGTTCTTCCCCCCCCCCAGTAAGCTGAGTTCTTCCCCCCCAGTAAGCTGAGTTCTTTCCCCCCCAATAAGCTGGGCTGTCCTCCCAGTAAGCTGAGTTCCTCTACCCCCCCAGTAAGCTGGGCTTTCCTCCCAGTAAGCTGAGTTCCTCCCCTCCAGTAAGCTGAGTTCTTCCCCCCCCCAGTAAGCTGAGTTCTTCCCCCCCAATAAGCTGAGTTCCTCCCCCCCCAGTAAACTGAGTTCCTCCCCCCCCAGTAAACTGAGTTCCTCCCCTCCAGTAAGCTGAGTTCTTCCCCCCCAGTAAGCTGAGTTCTTCCCCCCCAGTAAACTGAGTTCCTCCCCCCCCAGTAAACTGAGTTCCTCCCCCCCCAGTAAACTGAGTTCCTCCCCCCCAGTAAGCTGAGTTCTTCCCCCCCCCAGTAAGCTGAGTTCTTTCCCCCCCAATAAGCTGGGCTGTCCTCCCAGTAAGCTGAGTTCCTCTACCCCCCCAGTAAGCTGAGTTCTTCCCCCCCCAGTAAGCTGAGTTCTTCCCCCCCAGTAAGCTGAGTTCCTCTACCCCCCAGTAAGCTGAGTCCCTCCCTTCCAGTAAGCTGAGTTCTTCCCCCCCCAGTAAACTGAGTTCTTCCCCCCCCAATAAGCTGGGCTGTCCTCCCAGTAAGCTGAGTTCTTCCCCCCTAGTAAGCTGAGTTCTTCCCCCCCAGTAAGCTGAGTTCTTCCCCCCCAGTAAGCTGAGTTCTTCCCCCCCAGTAAGCTGAGTTCTTCCCCCCCCAGTAAGCTGAGTTCTTCCCCCCCCCAGTAAACTGAGTTCTTCCCCCCCCAGTAAGCTGAGTTCCTCCCCCCCCCAGTAAGCTGGGCTGTCCTCCCAGTAAGCTGAGTTCTTCCCCCCCAGTAAGCTGAGTTCTTCCCCCCCCCAGTAAGCTGAGTTCTTCCCCCCCCCAGTAAGCTGGGCTGTCCTCCCAGTAAGCTGAGTTCTTCCCCCCCAGTAAGCTGAGTTCCTCTACCCCCCAGTAAGCTGAGTTCCTCTACCCCCCCAGTAAGCTGGGCTGTCCTCCCAGTAAGCTGAGTTCCTCCCCCCCCAGTAAGCTGAGTTCTTCCCCCCCCCAGTAAGCTGAGTTCCTCTACCCCCCCAGTAAGCTGGGCTTTCCTCCCAGTAAGCTGAGTTCCTCCCCTCCAGTAAGCTGAGTTCTTTCCCCCCCCAATAAGCTGGGCTGTCTTCCCTGTAAGCTGAGTTCTTCCCCCCCCAGTAAGCTGAGTTCTTCCCTCCCCCAGTAAGCTGAGTCCCTCCCCCCAGTAAGCCGAGTCCCTCCCCCCCAGTAAGCCGAGTTCTTCCCCCATGCTGCCCCCTCCCTCCAGGCTGACACAAAGGGCAGCCGGGAAGTGCCACAGGGAGGAGACTCACATGGATCCAGCCCAGGGTCACCAGGCCATGCTGGTCCTGGATCACGAAGAGCTCCTCCTCACTCTCCGTGTTGCAGTAGTCGGGGCCTCCGTGCTGCTTGGGGATGATGGCGTGGGTGATGGTGAACTCGTTCCTCATCTGGAAGGCAGGAGGAAGCCCTCAAGGTAGCCCAGGGAGCCCCTCAAGGTAGCCCAGGGAGGCCCCCACCCACTGGACACCCCGGGCTGGGAACACAGCTGCCACCCACTGGTGCAAAGGTAATTGTCCCAGGCTTTGGGAAAGCAGGACTTCTGGAGGCCCAGTCAGAGGAACTGCAGCTCTGGAAACGAGCCCATGGATGTGTCCACCATCCACTTGCAGGTCACAGAAATGGTAACTCCAAGGAAGGGGCAGGATTTTTTTTTTTTGCATTTGGGGAAGAACAACACGATGTCCCAGTATAGGTTGGGGGCTGACCTGCTGGAGAGTAGTGTAGGTGAAAGAGACCTGGGGGTCCTGGTAGACAGGAGGATGACCATGAGCCAGCAATGTGCCCTTGTGGCCAAGAAGGCCAATGGCATCCTGGGGTGCATTAGAAAGGGTGTGGTTAGTAGGTCAAGAGAGGTTCTCCTCCCCCTTTATTCTGCATTGGTGAGGCCGCATCTGGAGTATTGTGTCCAGTTCTGGGCCCCTCAGTTCAAGAAGGACAGGGAACTGCTTGAGAGAGTCCAGCACAGAGCCACAAAGATGATGAAGGGAGTGGAACATCTCCCTTATGAGGAAAGGCTGAGGGAGCTGGGTCTCTTTAGCTTGGAAAAAAGGAGGCTGAGGGGTGACCTCATCAACGTTTACAAATATGTAAGGGGTGAGTGTCAGGGAGATGGAGTTAGGCTCTTCTCAGTGATGACCAGTGATAGGACAAGGGGTAATGGGTGTAAATTGGAGCATAGGAGGTTCAAGGTGAATATCCGAAAAAATTTTTTTACTGTGAGAGTGACAGAGCACTGGAACAGGCTGCCCAGGGAGGTTGTGGAGTCTCCTTCACTGGAGGCATTCAAAACCCACCTGGACAAGTTCCTGTGTGATGTGCTCTAGGTGACCCTGCTCTGGCAGGGGGGGTTGGACTAGATGATCTTTCGAGGTCCCTTCCAACCCCTAGGATTCTATGATTCTATGATTCTATGATTCTCTGAGGCTGAGCGTGACCCACAACTTCCCAGTTCATTTTCCCTGCCGTGCAGAGCACCCATGAGAGCTCAGAGAAGTCCTGTCCACCCAAGTGAATCTCTCTACTCATTAATTAGGAGATGACACCTTCTAATTAAAGAATGACCAGAGAGTTGCTTACATCCAACAACTTCATTTCAAATTTCTGCCAGCAAAGCAGCCCCAAGTGACCCAGGGGAGAGAGGCTGGAGCTGCCACCAGAAACCTGGGCACACAAACTCTTCTGGGGGAGAACCAACTGACTCCAGTTGGTGTTTGTCTGGGTGAAGGTCCTGGTTCACAGCTGGGACACTTCAGTCCTGCTGGCACCAAAAGGACAAGTCACAGGAGCTGCCTGTCCCTGGGAATGTGGGAATGTGTGAGGCAGGCACCCAGCAGTCACCAAGAGGAGAGAGGAAGCTGAGCACCCACAGGGGCTTGGTGGGCAGCACCTCACTGAGCGTGAGGAAATCCTGATGCCAAAGGGAGAAGAAGGTCATCCCTGAGGCTTCCAGGAAAGCCCTCTCAGCAGTGAAACCCCACCACAGCCTCCTGGGGCAAAAATTGGGCTCCTCTGGCCATTCCCAAAAGCTCCTGCACCCTGATAAAAAGCTCCTGGGCCACTTCCAGGGTCTTAACGAGGATGAGGACCTTACCAGCTTCCCACAGAGGATCCCACACGTCTCCACACCCCGGACTGTGTTGGCATCAGCCAGCTGGAGGAACTTGTGGCACAGCTCCCTAGGGACAATGACCTGGCGAAGGGCATCGGTGCTGGCACCTGTGGGGAGAACAGGAACAGAGGGACAGTTGGAGATGCTGGAGAAATGGACCCTTGGGGCAGTTCCTGAAGGGAACAGACTGCAAAAAAAATCCGGCTGGAAACATTAACTGCTCTAATGTCCACCCTTCCAGTGGCAGTCACAGATAGATGGAGTCACTGGGACACTTCATGAAGGTCACCACCTCTTTCAGAACAGGGAAAGAGACACAAGAGATAGAAAAGCACCTTTAGGAGTGTGTCCAAAACCTAATATTTTGTTAATGACAATGAAACCAAACAAGCTTGTAAAATGTTATTTAAAGTAAATGTGTCACTGGTCCAGAACCGGCCGTTTGGAAATGTCCAAACCACTATTTTGGAGCCCTAAGTGGCAGGAGAATTTGGTCAGGAGGAGAATCCAGTCAGCCTAGCCAGGAACTGAACCCCAACCTCCAACAAGTATTGGGATCTAGGAAAGCCAAATGGGCTGTAGGCTCCAGACCAGCAGAGAGACTGGGGGCTGGAGAAGCATGGAGGGGTGATTCCCATGAGGAGACAATTCTCCCCCAGCTCTGCAACAGGGCTGGACAACAGGGAGAACATCCAGTGACTTGGGAGGCCAAACCCCCAGAAGGGATGGAGCCACAATCAGACATTTCCAAGAGCCTCCTGGACAGATCAGCTCCTTGTCCAGTTCGGCTCAGCCCCAGGGAGGGAGAAAGGAGCACTGGGAGGTACTAACTGTTCTCTGTGCTCCCCAAGGCGCTGGGTTTCAAAGACCTGTCCACAACAGGAGGTTTGGATGAGATAGTCCCTGCTGAGGGACTTGCAGGGTGAGCTGGAGAGATGGGAACTTTTGGGATTAAATCCGTTGGGGGCTTTTCCACGCCAGGGATGAGGGGTCCATCCAGAGCCTCGGGACTTGGCTCTGGCTTTCCAAATTCCTGCACTATCCTGAGACGTTCCTTCTCCAGCTCCTGCCGTCGAATCATCTCCTCAAAGGCATGGAACTGCTCCTGCTCTGCCTGCTGTTGCTTCATCAGGGCCACCCGGTTCCTCTCCTCTTCCAGCTGCTGCTGCAAAGCCAAATTCCGTGCAAATTCCTCTTCTTCCTCCCTCTGCAAGGAGAAACACGCCGAGGGCCATCAGCAGCCAGGGAAAAGCCCCAGGCTGAACACGAAGTGCTGGAGACCCTCAGCAATCCCAGGCTGCTTCCCCATCTGCACCACCCTGGTGAGGCCCCCTCTGGAGATCTGGGACCAGTTGTGGGCTGCCCAGTTCAAGAGAGACAGGGAACTGCTGGAGAGAGCCCAGGGGAGGGGAACAGAGATGGTTGGAGGGGTTGGAGCATCTCCCTGATGAGGAAAGGCTGAGAGAGCTTGGACTGTTCAGCCTGGAGAAGAGGAGGCTGAGGGGAGGAGACCTTCTCAGTGCCTGGAGGTATCTCAGGGTGGGTGCAGGGAGGATGGAGCCAGACTCTGCTCAGCAGTGCCCAGGGACAGGACGAGGGGCAAGGGGCACAAGCTGGAACATGGGAAGTGCCACTGAAAGAGGAGGAGAAACTTCTTGACTGTGAGGGTGACAGAGCCCTGGGACAGGCTGCCTGGGGGGTGGGGAGTCTCCTCCTCTGGAGATATTCCACACCCCCCTGTGGGATGTGCTCCAGGGGATCCTGCTTTAGCAGGGAGTTGGACCAGATGATCTCTAGAGGTCCCTTCCAGCCCTGACAATTCTGGGATTCTGTGAAGAGTCTGCAAAAGGGGACCAGCAAAAAAGTCCTCCCTGCATGGAAGCTTCACCTTGCAAGGCCCAGATCTGCTCTTCCCTCAGGAGAGCCAGCCAGGCCAGGGCAGTAAAACTGCTGCCCTACCCTCCCTCTTCCACAGAAACAGAATTCCAGGTTGATTTCCCCCTGTCCTAACTCTCAAATCCCACTTTTCACAGTTTTCTGCTTTGCCCACAGAACCCCAGATCCTCACCCACGCTGCCACCAGCTGCCTGCTGAGTTTCTGGATCTTAAGACCTAGACCTCACGTTGGGAGCAAGAGAAAAACCAACCAAACAACAGTCCCAGCTCCCACCACCCCCAGGATGCACCATGAAAAGGATGCAGGGACACCTATGGCAGGTTCACCTGCACAGTGGCAGCAGAGACATGATGGGGACAGCCCTGTGCTGCAGGTGACAAGGCTGAACCCTGTAAGCTGGGGCTCCCCAGAGGTCCCATTTCAGAGCTCCCAGGGAGCCCTGGAGACCTGCCCTCTTCCAAACCCTTTGTTTGAGGGTCTCTTGGGGAGCACAGCCCTCCAGTCTCCTCTCACTCACCTTCTGCTCCTTGTACTTAGCATAGTCCTTGGCGTACCTCTTTAACAGCTCCTCCTTGAGCTCTTCAGCTCTGGGGAAGGCGACTTCTTTCAGTTTCTGAGGGGAGGAAACATAAGTCAGAAGCCTGTGATGGCCCCAGGGCAAGAAGAACCAAGACCTGAATGGAGTTAAGAAACCATCTGCTTGCTCAGGAGGCAGGAGGGACCAAGCAGCTCCACCACCACGGGCTGCGGATGGGGACGTTGGAGCCAGGTGGCACAGATGGCACTGCCCAAACCACTGGGCAAGAGCTCAGGCAGGCATGTCCTTGGCTCTTCTGGCCAGCGTGGAGCAGAGGAGTGGGAGCTTTTTGTGGCTGTGAGCAATCTCCAAGGATCCCCTGGCCAATCCCTCGAGGACCAGGACAGTGGGTATCCAGCCACCATGCATGGAAAAGCCAGGTGGTGTTTAAAAAGCAGGGAGTTTAATTGGAAAGAAAGGATGGCCCAGTGCTCAAGAGAAAGCAAAGGGGACAACAACAACCAGCCCAGGGCAAGTACCACGGGGTGAGAAGAATCCAAACTATAACTCCCACCGGGTCAGGACTGCCTGGTCAAGCCAAAGCTTGTCAGTGTTTGTGTGGATCACTCATCCCATGAAAATCCAAGCCCTGTGACCCCAGAACATTTCCAGCAGCAGCTGTTAAGGGCTGGGCAATGCTACTCACTTTCACTGTCTCCCTCTTTTCGGGTATGACAGCAGTTTTGTACTCGCGGTGCTGCGGCAGCTTCTCGATGAAGAGCCTGAAAACACAGGAGAGAAGCTGCATTTGGGTCACAGCACAGGACAGCAAGTGGCATTTTGGGGGTACAGATCAATCCCCCCCCCAGCACTGGGGCCCTGTGCTGCCCACAAGCAGGAGAGTTGTCTGCTTTTCTGCAGGAAAACCTCCCTCATGTAGCAGCTCCTGAGCTCTTCACGGCATGCGGGAGAGCTCGTTCCGTCCCTTGCGTTTTACTTCCACCTGGAATGATCCTCAGGGATAATTGAACAGGAACATTAAGAAGCCAGTTTAAAACACCAAGGACACCAGCAGCAATTCAGGAAGGTCCTTGGGCACCTGCCCACACCCCTTGTGAGCATCCAAGGGGACGAGACAGAAGCTCAAGGGCTCAGATGACTCAGTTGAGCACTGACCTTCTGGGTGAGGGATCAAACAGTTTGTGCAGGAGATGGAGAAAGTGACCTCAGACCTTGGAAAGAGAAACCTGCAGGTGAGCTGCAAGCAGTTCAGAGCAGTATTTCAGGGCTGTTTCTGAGCAGATTTCTGGGAGGGAAATCAAGACTGAGCTCAACATCATCATCCTGCTCCCAGCACGAACAGGTTCACCTTCAGCTTCTCTACAGACTGTCACCCCATCCTGGGGAGCTCAGCAGGACACAGAGAAGACTGAGAGGAAGAGCACTACAAGCACCAGAGCAAGGAAAAAGCCCCAGACATGGGCAATTCCCTCTGGCTCAGCTCCCTGAGGCTCCCCAGGCTCCAGGCACCCCCAAATTGTCTCTGCAAAGCAGTCCCCAGAGGTGCACCCGCTGTCGATGTGCTCAGGGTGAGCTCCTGGAGAGCTGCACTGGTCCTTGTCCCTGCAAGAGGAGCTGAGCTCACCCTGAGGGGCCACAGAGCCTGTGGGCACCACCCAAAAATCCTGGCCTCCTTTGTGGGGCCTGAAGGCTCCAAAGGAAGGTCTCCCATGGAAGAGAGGAAGGTCTCACACAAGGAAGGAAGCTCTGCATGGAAGGAAGCTCTGCATGGAAGGAAGGAAGGTCTCCACAGAGATGCTCTCCAGCTCCTCTGGTGAGCAGCCTCGTCCTCAGGCACAAGCAATAAGGGAAGTGAGGCCCAGCCTGTGCCCCCAGGAGCAGCACAAGCCAACCCAGCAGAGCCCAGTGGGAAAAGCTCAGGGGGGGCAGAGTGAGAACCCTCCTTCCACCAAGAAGCCCGAGCGTGTGCGGTGGATAACCCCACTGCCTCAGTCCTCTGGGAAAAGGAGGGGCTTTGTGCAACCCCAAATGCTCCTGGTTGCCATGGAGGGTGTGAGGCTGTTCCTGCCAAAGACTGTGGGATCAGAGCAGCCACGTCACAGCCTGGAGCTACAGAGAAGCTGCTGCTCCACCAGGAACGCCTGGCGAGGTCCCGGCTCCCGGCTGGGGGTTGTGAAGTAGGTCACTGTGTCGAGGAGACAAAACAAGCCTGAGATCCCTGCCAGCAGCCAGCAGATTAAAATGGAAGGGATTAATTAAGAAGGATTAAGAGCAGATGCTGGCCTGGGGAGGATGGAAAACCCAGCAGAGGCAGCAGGGTTTCCACAAGTCAGGGAAGCGGGGGGAGAAAAAGTGGGCAGCAGGATGAGAGGAGGACTCGGGCCGGCAGGGCCAGAGGAGCAGCAGCCTGGGGCTGGAGACAGGGAAGGGCAGGAATGGTTCCCGTTTCCCATGGCCAGCCCAGCTGAGGTTTGGCAAGACTGAAACCTGCAGCTCCCACGGCCAGCAGCTTTGGGCTTGTCCAAACCTCCTCCTGCTCCCAGCTCACGCTGAGCAGCAGCTGTTTGGCACCAGCAGCCTCAGCACGGGCTATTTTGAAGCGCTGCCACAGCACCCGCGCCGAGGCCACGTCTCTCCAGTCCCCTGCAACACCCCCCACCAACCCCTGGAGCCAATCCCAGCAGCTCAGCCACACAGGAGCTCAACCACCACCCAAAATTCATAGGTTTGCGTTTGGTTTGGTTGTTTTTTTCCTTATTTGCCTCCAGGAAAATGAGACCCAGCGTGTCTGATGGGAACGCAAGGAAAACCACCCGCTTGGACCAAGGCAGGAGCAGCTGGTGGAGAAGACAAGCAAGCAAATGTCTCACAAGGTGACAAGAAACATGTGTCAGAAGTCCAGCCTGGTACCTGAAAGGGGTCCAGGAAAGCTGGGGAGGAACTTGGGACTAGGAGGAATGGATTAAAACTGCCTGGCTCCTGGCTGCCTGCTCAGTCTCCTGCAGGTCATTCCCCTGGACTTTTCTTTTCCGTGTGGAAACGAAGCTCTCTGCCCAGGAGAGCAGCACGGTCATCATAGACCCATGGAATGGTTTGGGTGGGAAGGGACCTGAAAGATCATCTAGATCCAACCCCCTGCATGGGCAGGGACACCTCCCACCAGCCCAGGTTGCTCCAAGCCCCATCCAACCTGCCCTTCAACACTGCCAGGGATGGGGCAGCCACAGCTTCCCTGGGCAACCTGGGCCAGGGTCTCACCACCCTCACACTCAATTTCCTCCTCATGTCCAACCTCAATCTCCCTCTGCCAGTTTTCATCCATCCCCCTTGTCCTCTCCCTCCCTGCCCTTGTCCAAAGTCCCTCCCCAGCTTTCCTGGAGCCCCTTCAGGCACTGGAAGGTGCTCTGAGGTCTCCCTGGAGCCTTCTCTTCTCCAGGCTCAACACCCCCAACTCTCCCAGCCTGTCTCCAGAGCAGAGCTGCTCCAGCCCTCAGATCACCTCCGTGGCCTCCTCTGGACTCTCTCCAGGAACTGCACATCCTTCTGATGTTGGGGGCTCCAGAACTGGACTCAGCCCTGCAGGGGAGGGTCTCACAAAGAGTAGAGCAGAGGGGAATGTTCATCAGCACTGGAGAAATCCCACCTCTGAGGGCAGGTTTCTCACCTTCCCAGCAGCCAGGCTAACGTAAATGCCAGGAGCATTTAAAGCTGCTGGAGAGAAGACACACCAGCACCACCACTGCTAGAGTCCAACAGCCAAGGTGCTTTAGTTCATTTGTTTAGTTAAAGAGTTTCTCCTTCAGCCTCAGCTACGTAACCAGCCTGGAAACCTTCCCGAGGGTTTTACACTCTCTCCGATGCCCATAAAAGCTCAGGAAGTGCCAGGAGGGAAGAGAAGCTAATCAGAGAAAAATGTGTTGGATTTAAGGGGCAGGAGCCCTCCTCATGGGGGCAGGGAGATGCCAACCATGCTCTGGATCAGTGGGTAGCGTGGGCACAGCAGGGACCACAGCAGGTGACACTGGGAGAAAGAGGGAGGGACAGGATTTTGGCCAAAAATCCTACAGGAACAGGACACCCTGAGCTGTTGGGATGTTTTCCTGAGGATCAGTTTTCAGCATCAACAGTCACAGCTACACTGAGAGGCCTCACGTGTGTTCTGCTTGTACTCCAGGGCTGCTGAGACACCACCCAGACCTGACACCTCAATGTGGGGCTTCAAAAACCTCACCAGACAGTTTGGATCATGGGGTCAGCATGGAATGGTTTGGGTTGGAAGGGACCTGAAAGATCATCTAGATCCAACCCCCCCTGCGTGGGCAGGGACACCTCCCACCACACCACATTGCTCCAAGCCCCATCCAACCTGCCCTTCAACACTGCC
Source organism: Hemiprocne comata (assembly GCA_020745705.1). Taxonomy (NCBI): domain Eukaryota; kingdom Metazoa; phylum Chordata; class Aves; order Apodiformes; family Apodidae; genus Hemiprocne; species Hemiprocne comata. Next base: position 4,414,489 of record CM036612.1, read on the forward strand.
AGGGATGGGGCAGCCACAGCTTCCCTGGGCAACCTGGGCCAGGGTCTCACCACCCTCACACTCAACAATTTCTTCCTCATGTCCAACCTCAATCTCCCTCTGCCAGTTTTAATCCATTCCCCCTCCTCCCATCCCTCCCTGCCCTTGTCCAAAGTCCCTCCCCAGCTTTCCTGGAGCCCCTTCAGGCACTGGAAGGTGCTCTAAGGTCTCCCTGGAGCCTTCTCTTCTCCAGGCTGAACACCCCCAACTCTCTTTCCCACCCAAACCATTCCATGATTCTATGATGATTTAAAGGCAACATTTACAACTCTCCTGCAGGGGTGAGCAGCCTTGGTGGGTTTGTGCCTCCCACCTTTCCAACATCTCCCTCTCAGCCCAACCACCTGTATATCCCCACTTCTGTGGGAACTGGAATTTAAAAGGAGCAGAGCTCTGGACAAAACCCAGTTCTTGCAGCTCAGCGAGACCTCACGGTGTCCAGACACGTTCAAAATATGCAACCCCAGCCCTACAGTTCCATGTATGGACAGGAGGGACTCCTGTGCCTGAAGGGGCTCCAGGAAAGCTGGGGAGGGACTTTGGACAAGGGCAGGGAGGGAGAGGACAAGGGGGATGGATTAAAACTGGAAGAGGAAGATTGAGTTTGGAGATGAGGAGGAAATTGTTGAGTGTGAGGGTGGTGAGACCCTGGCCCAGGTTGCCCAGGGAAGCTGTGGCTGCCCCATCCCTGGAAGTGTTGAAGGGCAGGTTGGATGAGGCTTGGAGCAACCTGGTCTGGTGGGAGGTGTCCCTGCCCATGCAGGGAGAGTTGGAACCTGTTGATCTTTATGGTCCCTCCCCACCCACCCCATCCCATGATGGTTTGACCCGCCAGCCCTTACGTGATGTACTTGTTGTAGAGGATGAAGGCGTGCTCCAGGTTGCCCTCCTCCCCGTACACCGCGGCCATGCGCAGGATCTCCACCCCCGAGCGGTAGTAGCGCCGCGGCGGGACCTCCTCGTTCACCTCCACAGCACTTCCCACCTGGATCAGCCTCCGGACTCGCTCCTCCGGAGGGAGGCTGACGTCGGCGTGGTCGGGCATGGTGACACACATCCAAGCTGGCCAAGTGCTGGGGTGGGAGGGGAAAGGTGAGAGCATCAGAACCGGCATCAACCAGGTAACGCACCCGGTGTCCTCAGGACTTGACAGAAATCCCGCCCCCCCCAGAGAAACATGTTTAGTTCCTGGGCCAGGCTAGGTCCTGAGGGAGGAATTTGGGAGAATCAGAGAATCCCAGACTGGTTTGGTTTGGGTTGGGAGGGACCTGAAAGATCATCTAGATCCAACCCCCTGCATGGGCAGGGACACCTCCCACCAGACCACGTTGCTCCAAGCCCCATCCAACCTGCCCTTCAACACTGCCAGGGATGGGGCAGCCACAGCTTCCCTGGGCAACCTGGGACAGGGTCTCACCACCCTCACAACAAAGAATTTCCTCCTCATGTCCAACCTCAATCTCCCTCTGCCAGTTTTCATCCATCCCCCTCATCCCATCCCTCCCTGCCCTTGTCCAAAGTCCCTCCCCAGCTTTCCTGGAGCCCCTTCAGGCACTGGAAGGTGCTCTAAGGTCTCCCTGGAGCCTTCTCTTCTCCAGGCTGAACACCCCCAGCTCTCCCAGCCTGTCTCCAGAGCAGAGCTGCTCCAGCCCTTGGATCATCTCTGTGGCCTCCTCTGGACTCTCTCCAGAAGCTCCATGTCCTTCTGATGTTGGGGGCTCCAGAGCTGGACTCATCCCTGCAGGGGGGGGGGATCTCACAAGAGCAGAGTAGAGGGGGAGAATCCACAGCTTCCCTGCACAACCTGTTCCAGTGTCTCACCACCAAAAAGAGGAACCCAGCTCTTTTTGGGCACAGCACTGGGCTGTGAACCTTTAGAACCCAAAAGGCAGCCACCACCCCAAGATCAACCCTCGGTGATTGATCTCAAACCGGGCTCTGACCCCTCCAACCCTTCCCACTTGTCTCTCCACACACCAAGGCCAGTGCTGGGCACTGGTCTGGGGGAAGATGGCCAAAGTGTTCCATCCAGACCTGAGCAGAAGTGGATTCACATGGGGTCTCAACACTGCAGCACCCCCCCTGACACAGCACCAAGAGGAGGAGGGAGCTGAGGACCAGCTGCTGGTCCCCAGCAGACCCATCCCTACCCAACCAGCTCCATCCCAAACTACTCTCACCCAGGCACGGTGACAACCCTCCTGCCTGTGCTGTGGGAGGCACACCCCTCACCCCAGGAATGCACCTCGACCTGATCCAGCCTCCACAAACCCCTCCTCACTCAGCACCAGCTGAGAAATACGAGCCTGAGGAAGCAGCGTGAGGGGCAGCGAGCCCAGATCTCCCCTGCAAGGCTCCTCCCCGTGTGCCAAGACCAGTTTTCTCCTAAAAAAAGCCCCCCTGGACCAGCGGGAGGGTTAAACTCTCGTTGAAATCACAGCACTGAATGCAGGGCACCTCTGAAACCACAGCACCTCAAAGCCTTCCAGCAGCGTGACTGCCACAGCACGCTCAGGATCTACTGTGGCTCTTCCCTAACCAGGGGAAAGGTCCTGAGCTGAGCTAAGCACCACCTGAGGATCCCCAGCAGTGCAGGAGGGGCCTTTCTGGGGGTACCTGGGAGCAGAATCTCCTTTTGAAGGCCCACGTTTCTCAGCCCATACCTTGGCAGGGCTTCTTGCCTAAAACCAGGGCCATGGGATTTGGCTGCTGTGCCACGGGGTGTGACAGAGCCCCAGCTCAGGGGGCTTCAGCTCCTCCTCCTCACTGGTGCTTCTACCCGGGGTGTGGACTTAGCTGCTCCCTTCCCTGTGCCCGCCTGCCACGTTCTTTCCCCCGCAAGAAAACAGACACTGCTCCCACACCATAACCCCCAGTGCCCCCAACCCCGAGCTCCCTAATTCCCACTGCACCCCAAATTGCCCAATTCAACCCTCACCCCGAGATGCCAGCACCCAAACTACAGGCACGCCCCCCCCCCCCACTGCCCACCAAGAGAGGCAGACACCCCCCACCCCCTAAACCAGAGCTCTCCAGAGCTCCCACAGCCCCTCCCCTGCAGCGGGGAGCAGAGGAGCCCCCAGGGCTGCCCGTCCCCCCCGAACACCCTCTCCCTGCCCTTCCCCTTTAAAAAAAGAGTAGAGTATCCCCAAGCCAAAGCCCCCTCGGGCTCCCAGCGCCCCATAACATAGCAAGGGGAGCCCCAAAACCCCTTCCTAAGGAGCGGGTGTCAACCAGAGACCCCCTGACTGGAGCCCTACAAAAGGAACCCCGATACGAGACACTCCCACACACACACAACCGGAGCCCACCTGGATCAGGCCCACAGGAGTAGAAGGGACCCTCTCCCCGTCCCCTCAGCCGAAGAGAGCACCCCCCCGCAGCCCCCGGCCCTGACCTGCTGCCGGGCCTTCACCGCCTCCCCTCAGCACTTCCGGGTTGTCGCCGAAATGCCGACATCACGACCCCGCCTCGCTTCCAGCAGCAAATCAGCAACCATCCCAACATCCGGGCACGCCGCACGCACTAGCCCCTTCCGCCCGGCCGAGTAGCCATTTCCGGTGCCCCAGCGCGACGCCGGGTGTTACGGCGGCAGAGACCGCAGCCTTAACGCGGCCGCTCCCTCCCTGCACAAACACCCTCTGTTCATCCCAAAACGGGCCGGGGTCCAGCGCCCACCGACCCCCGCTCGGGTCCCGCCGGCTCAGCCGGGGGGAAACAACCGCGCCCCGACCTCAAAGTGGCTGAAAAGGCAAATAAAAAAATCGTGATTCAAATCCTCTTTCTTGTTGTGTATTGAGGAAACCCGGGGAAAAGCCCTTTTGGTTGAAGGTTAAAGGCATATTCGGAGCTGTTCCTTCAGGATTCCAGCTCCACGTTTATTCTCTGCATCCCTCCAGGAGTGGAATGATGCTTTGTGGTAGAAGGGGATAAAAAAAATGTCTGTGATATTTGTAAAAGCACCAAGAGGGACGCGGCGGGGGGGACGGGGGGAAGAAAAATCATGTTAAAAAGAAGCTTGTGTTCAGATAGAGCAGCTGGACTGGCAGTTCCTGGTCAAAGCCTCTCATCCCAGCAGCAGGATCCATCCTGGAGCTCCTCCGGGTGACCTTGGGCAGGGTCCTGTTCAGTCACCTCTGCCCTATCACTCTGTCGTGACAGGTTGTTTCTTACGGCGGCGCCGGCGCTTCCTGGCAGCTTCCTCGGGGGGGCAGAGGTGGGAGCCGGCGGGGGGGAAGCAGAGTCCGTTGTGCCGCTCCTTGGAGGGTGAGGAGAGCCGAGAGTTCCTGGCGGCCAAACCCCGCGGCTGTCGCGGCTCCGGCACCGGCTCCTGGTGCTGCTCCGGAGCCTTGGAACTGCGCTTGCGGTGCTTCTTGGTGCTGCCAGGGCTTCTGGAAGGACAGTCAGCAATCAGCACCCGCTGAAGTCACAGTCATGGAATCCCAGACTCGTTTGGGTTGGAAGGGACTTAAAGATCATCCAGTTCCAACCCCCCTGCATGGGCAGGGACACCTCCCACCAGCCCAGGTTGCTCCAAGCCCCATCCAACCTGCCCTTCAACACTGCCAGGGATGGGGCAGCCACAGCTTCCCTGGGCAACCTGGGCCAGGGTCTCACCACCCTCACAACAAAGAATTTCCTCCTCATGCCCAACCTCAATCTCCCTCTGCCAGTTTTAATCCATTCCCCCTTGTCCTCTCCCTCCCTGCCCTTGTCCAAAGTCCCTCCCCAGCTTTCCTGGAGCCCCTTCAGGCCCTGGAAGGTGCTCCAAGGTCTCCCCAAAGCCTTCACTTCTAGTCCCATCACTTGTTCCTTGGGAACAGAGACCGACCCCCCCTGGCTCCAACCTCCTCTCAGGCAGTTGCAGAGCAGAAGGTCTCCCCTCAGCCTCCTTCTCTCCAGGCTGGACACCCCCAGCTCCCTCAGCTGCTCCTCACAAGTTCTCCAGACCCTTCTCCTTGTGCTCCAGCTCCTTCCCCAGCTCCCTTGCCCTTCTCTGGACACGCTCCAGCCCCTCGATGTCCCTTTTCTGACCCAAAACCGACCCCAGGATTTGAGGTGTGGCCTCTCCAGTGTTGATCCCTGCCCTGCTCCTGGCCACACTGTTGCTGACACAAGCCAGAATGCTGGTGACCTTCCTGGCCACTTGGCCATGCACCAGCTCATCATCAGCTGCTGTCCACCAACAGCCTCAGGTCCTTTTCCAGCTGCTCTTAGAAGTTTGGGCTTCTAAAATTCCAAGTTGAAGCTTCATTCTATGTTCTACCTACTCAGCTGCACAGCGAGGACAGGGAGCAGGAACCCACCTGGGCAGCACCAGGGGGGGGATCAGGGAGCAGGAACCCACCTGGGCAGCATCAGGGGGGGGATCAGGGAGCAGGAACCCACCTGGGCAGCACCAGGGGGGGGATCAGGGAGCAGGAACCCACCTGGGCAGCACCAGGGGGGGCTGCTCCATATGCTGCAGATGATGTTTCACCACCTGCTTTTTCGAGCCAGGAGCAGCACCAGCTTTTTCCCTGAAGGGGCCTGAGCCCAACTTCTTTATTCCACAGCTCCTACAAAAGAATTCCAAATGTCAGTGATGTCTGTGACCACAACAGCTAAAAAAAACACACTCCCCTCCCAAAAACGGGGGGGGGCAGGCGGCCTGTGGAGAGCTTTACAGCCAGGTTTTCTAATGTCCACCTTCCTCCTTGCCCACTGGCCCATCCTGGCCACATTCAAGGCCTGTTGCTGGACAGGAGCTCTCCCTGAGCTCACCCACACTTACTTTTTTACAGATCTCATCCGGAGATCTTGGATGTAGTTGGTTCTCTCTATGGGATGCCCTCGAGCTCTGTTGAACACTGGAGAGAGACAGGGCTGGGTCAGAACAACGCCCTGTCCACAGGGCACTCGGACCCTTCCAAGGGTTTGAACCCCTTGGTCATGACTTTGAACCAACACTTCCACCCACGGTGGGATCAGAGGTTGGAATGGGCTGCCCAGGGAAGTGGTGGAGTCCCCATCCCTGGAGGTGTTTAAGGAAAGGCCATGGTCTGGCCCATGTGGTGGTGTCAGGTCCTAGGTTGGACTTGATGATCTCAGAGGTCTATTCAAGCCCCAATAATTCTGTGATTCCACTCAGGGTTATCACCCCTCACACAACAGCCCGCGAGCAGCCAAGACAGGAGGCAGAGCTGCTCAGCGCCCCTCAGGTTTGTCCCCCAGTTGGACCATTAACTTAATCTCTTCCTTCCAATCCCCTCTAAGACCCCTCAGGGCCTCCCCTCCTCCAGCTCCCGTTCCACACGACAGGAAAACACATGGAGCTACAACCCAGTTACACCTCCCTGGAGCAGCCCAGACCTCTTGGCCATCTAAAACCACAAGCCCAAGAGGAACATGTTGGGCCTCGACGGGGGGGGAAAACGCGCCGGGCCTCGACCGGGGGGGGAAAACGCGCCGGGCCTCGACCGGGGGGGGGGGGAAAACGCGCCGGGCCTCGACCGGGGGGGGGGGGGGAAAACGCGCCGGGCCTCGACCGGGGGGGGGGGAAAACGCGCCGGGCCTCGACCGGGGGGGGGGGGAAAACGCGCCGGGCCTCGACCGGGGGGGGGGGAAAACGCGCCGGGCCTCGACCGGGGGGGGGGGGAAAACGCGCCGGGCCTCGACGGGGGGGGGGGGAAAACGCGCCGGGCCTCGACGGGAAGGTTCCCATACGTACACTCGATGGCGGTGTTGGGCTCCATGCCCTCAACATCAATCAGGTACCTGAGGAGATCAGGGGGAAAAAGCTCAATTGAATCAAATAATAAGTAAAAAGAAATTCAATAAGGAAACGTGGACAGGTCAGTGAGGACTCAAAAAGAAAGAGTCACTGGGAATTTTTTAGAGCTCCTGGTTACATGCCAGAAAGGAGGATCAGCGTTGTGTCCCCTCACAATGGAGTTGGGAAAGGGCCTGGAGAACCCGGGTGGGGAGGAGAAAGGGCCTGGAGAACCCGGGTGGGGAGGAGAAAGGGCCTGGAGAACCCCGGTGGGGAGGAGAAAGGGCCTGGAGAACCCAGGTGGGGAGGAGAAAGGGCCTGGAGAACCCAGGTGGGGAGGAGAAAGGGCCTGGAGAACCCAGGTGGGGAGGAGAAAGGGCCTGGAGAACCCAGGTGGGGAGGAGAAAGGGCCTGGAGAACCCAGGTGGGGAGGAGAAAGGGCCTGGAGAACCCAGGTGGGGAGGAGAAAGGGCCTGGAGAACCCAGGTGGGGAGGAGAAAGGGCCTGGAGAACCCAGGTGGGGAGGAGAAAGGGCCTGGAGAACCCAGGTGGGGAGGAGAAGAAAGGGCCTGGAGAACCCAGGTGGGGAGGAGAAAGGGCCTGGAGAACCCAGGTGGGGAGGAGAAAGGGCCTGGAGAACCCAGGTGGGGAGGAGAAAGGGCCTGGAGAACCCAGGTGGGGAGGAGAAAGGGCCTGGAGAACCCAGGTGGGGAGGAGAAAGGGCCTGGAGAACCCAGGTGGGGAGGAGAAAGGGCCTGGAGAACCCAGGTGGGGAGGAGAAAGGGCCTGGAGAACCCAGGTGGGGAGGAGAAAGGGCCTGGAGAACCCAGGTGGGGAGGAGAAAGGGCCTGGAGAACCCAGGTGGGGAGGAGAAAGGGCCTGGAGAACCCAGGTGGGGAGGAGAAAGGGCCTGGAGCCCAAGTCTTCTGAGAAGCAGCTGAAGGAGCTGGGGGTGTCCAGCCTGGAGAGAAGGAGGCTGAGGGGAGACCTTCTGCTCTGCAACTGCCTGAGAGGAGGTTGGAGCCAGGGGGGGTCAGTCTCTTCTCCCAAGGAGCAGGTGATGGGACATGAGGAAACAGCCTCAAGTTGCCCAGGGGAGGTTTAGGTTGGATCTTGGGCACAATTTCTTCATGGAAAGGGTTGTCAGGCCCTGGCCCAGGCTGCCCAGGGCAGGGCTGGAGTCCCCATCCCTGGAGGGGTTTCCAACATTGGTTGGAGAAGACCTTGAAGATCATCCAGTCCAACCAAAGGTTGGACTGGATGATCTTCAAGGTCTTCTCCAACCCAAACCATTCCATGATTCTAGCAAGCAGTGGCCAATGCCACCACTGAACCAAGGACAACTCACCTGCACACCAGGTAACCAGTCCTGTTCAAGCCATGTGTGCAGTGAACCCCGATGAGTTTATCTGTAACACACAATTATCAGGGTCTTTTTAATTGCTCTTTCTCCAGAACAAGCCCCTTGGCACTCACCCCCCAGCAGTGATTTGGACTAATTAGCACCACCGAGCCAGCTCATTAGCTCCTTTAATTCCATGAGCTCATCTGCATGGCCACACAGGATGGATTTAAAAGCTCCAGGAAAAGCCACCCCAGGTTCCTTCAGCACTAACACCTTGTTGCTCACACCACTGCCAACAGGGACCAGTATTTACAGTCTCAAACACAATTAAAGCTCAACTCATTATTACCAACTTACCAGCGAATCATGGAGTGGTTTGGGGTGGAAGGAACCTTCAAGTTCATCTAGATCCAACCCCCTGCATGAGCAGGACACCTCCCACCAGACCAGGTTGCTCCAAGCCCCATCCAACCTGTGGCCTTTTGGGATGAGGCCTGATTGCTTCCTACTGAAGACTGATGCAAAGAAGTCCTTGAGAACCTCAGCCTGCTCAACATCCTGTGTAGCTGGGTCCCTTGGTCCCTTCAGGAGAGGTCCTACATTTTCCTTGGTTGTCTTTTTTCACCCCAACACACCTATAGAAGCTTTCCTTATTCTTCTTTGCATCCATTCTAAGATTTAATTCCATCTGGGATTTGGCTCTCCTAACCTGATCCCTGGCTGCTTGGACAACCTTTCTGGAGTCCTCCCTTGACATTCCCACCTCAGGAAAAGCAATTCCCACCACCACCAAAGTCAGGGAAGCCCACACTTACCGTTGTCTTTGTTGTCTCTCAAGAACTTCTTCACCACACATTTGAACTGGAAGAAGGTTTGGCTGTTGGGCACCTCCCGTCCCACCGTCAGGATCTTGGAGTAGCACAGAGTGTCCGGGAGCTCCTACAAGAAAAAATTCCATGTTTTCCAGAAAAAACACAAGGATTTGCAGCAATTAAGAGAACCAGACACCATAAGCCAGAAGGAGACGAGCTCCTCAACTGAACCCAACAGAGCAGTGACAGTTTTAGGTAAGAAAACTTCTCCTTCACCCCCTGAACACCCTTGGCTTCTTTTCTATGACATAGGACCAAGATTCCAGAGACCCTGATGGCATTTTCAACCCTTGTGCTCCTTCCTCCCTGGGAAAGATGAAGCTCACACAGAGGCTGGAGCACCTTTTCCAAGCCATTATCTTCATGTTTCAGACCACAACCAAAGCTCTTCACTCAGGACAACCCATAGAAATTTTGGGGCATCCCAGAAGTGGAGACAGGCTGGGAGAGTTTGGGGGTGTTCAGCCTGGAGAAGAGAAGGCTCCAGGGAGACCTTAGAGCACCTTCCAGTGCCTGAAGGGGGCTCCAGGAAAGCTGGGGAGGGACTTTGGACAAGGGCAGGGAGGGAGAGGACAAGGGGGATGGATTAAAACTGGCAGAGGGAGATTGAGGTTGGACATGAGGAGGAAATTGTTGAGTGTGAGGGTGGTGAGACCCTGGCCCAGGTTGCCCAGGGAAGCTGTGGCTGCCCCATCCCTGGAAGTGTTGAAGGGCAGGTTGGATGGGGCTTGGAGCAACCTGGTCTGGTGAGAGGTGTCCCTGCCCATGCAGGGGGGTTGGATCTAGATGATCTTGAAGGTCCCTTCCCACCCAAACCATTCCATGATTCTAAGACAACTTGTACTGGTTCACACCAAGAGGATCTGGGTTGAAGACCGCAGACTTGTACTTGATCGAGGACAAAGACCCATTCCTGAGGGATCTTCCCCTTGCCAGAGGATCCAATTCAACCCCTCATCCCCCTGCCAAAGCTCTCCTCATCCTCTCTTCATTATTTTCTTGCAAGAAATACCTTCCACTTTGCAGTATCAGGCTCATACAGAGCTTGGTTTGCCCCCCAGGACTGACCTCTGGCCTGTAGTAGCGAGTGGTGTAGGTCAGGTCGATGATCAACCCCAGCTCCTCCTTCTGCTCCTTAATTTTCTTAATGAGGTCACGAGGTGAAAACCTCTCCTCTGGATGAAGGTTCTTTTCAAAGCTCTGAAGAGAAATAATGTTGGGGGGGCAGAGATTAAACTCGGGTGCACTGGGAGTGGTGGGAAGAGGTTTGTGCTCAAGACCTTGCTTCAGTGACTCCTTGGACTGTTCAGCTGAGGGTTTCCAGGAGTCACTGAAGACTTTTCATTGTGGCAAAACCCTTCAGTGTGACACAGACACCGAGGAATTGATGGTTTTGTTTGGTGAAAGCTCTAAAATAGGCCCTCAGCTCCAAAGGAGATGAGCACAGCACTGGTCCCCACCCCGAGATCTGCAACCCCCCCCCAGGACATGACCCACAGGGTTTGTTTTAGGCACAACTGTGCTCAAATGACCCCAGAGCAGAAGTGACCCCAGCACACAAGGCAGGGACCTCCTGCAGAGACCCTGGAGCACCTTCCAGTGCCTGAAGGGGCTCCAGGAAAGCTGGGGAGGGACTTTGGACAAGGGCAGGGAGGGATGGGATGAGGGGGAATGGATTAAAACTGGAAGAGGGAGATGGAGGTTGGACATGAGGAAGAAATTCTTGAGTGTTGTGAGGGTGGTGAGACCCAGGGACAGGTTGCCCAGGGAAGCTGTGGCTGCCCCATCCCTGGAAGTGTTGAAGGGCAGGTTGGATGGGGCTTGGAGCAACCTCATCTAGTGGGAGGTGTCCCTGCCCATGCAGGGGGGTTGGATCTAGGTGATTTTTAAGGTCCCTCCAATCCAAACTACTCCATGATTCGATGACCCGGGGTGCCCAGCTGGTGCTGCCAGCACCCAGAGCTGCCAACCGTCCCAAAACCATTCCCAGGAATCGCTCCCACAGTCCCGCCACACCCTCTGGCTGCTCGCCCAGCGCCGTGCTCCTCCCACCCCACTTACCAAACCCAAACAAGCCGCCCCGCTAGCGGCTGTTGCCGGGAATTCACTTGGTAATTCTCCCCAAAACCGACATTTTCCCGCAGCCCCTTCCCGCTCCCACCTCAGACACTCGGTTCCGCAGACACTCACCTTCTTCAGGGGCACCTTGAAGGCGATGAAGCGGGTGCCCGGCATCCTCCTCCCCAGCGGGACGTAGTCGGTCCACCTAAACCCCGCGGCACGGAGGCGTTGAACCGCTGACCCGGGGACCGGCCCCGCGTTCCCCGCAGACCCAGGGACCCTCACCCCGCCACCCCTTGACGCCCCTCAGGCTTCACGCTACGGCTCCCGCTGCGATACACTAAAGGCAACAGGCCCCCGTAGCACTGCCGGTGTCAAGGCCCCGCGCTCCCCGCCGCATCGGGCCGCCCACCGCCGCAGCGCCCCGGGACAGCTCCCGGGAGGCCCTGAAGAAGCCGCGGAGCTGCAGGAGGAGGAGACGGGGAAGGGGTACTCACCGCTCCGGGATGCTGGTGCGTTTGCCCACCATGGTGGCTGTGGCGGTGGCGACACCCGGCCCGACACGTCACTTCCGCCTCCGCGACCCTGCGCGGCCGCCGCTCTCGAGCATGAAGCCTCCCTGAGGCCCCGCCCCTGGATGGGAGACCACGCCCCCTGCTGGGCCGCGCCCCCGAGTGGCGGCGTCTGAGGCTGTGTCGCCACCTCGCGGTGACGGACGGTACAACAGCCCCGGGAGTTGCACCGCCAGCACGGCCAGCGCCTGCGTCACGGCCCAGTACCAGCACCAGCATCACTTTCCCCGTGCCAGCATCACTGCCTCAGTGCCAGCAACACCTTCCCAGTGCCAGCAACACCTTGACAGTGCCAGCATCACTGCCCCAGTGCCAGCATCACCTTCCCAGCGCCAGCATCACCATTCCAGCACCGGCATCACCTTCCCAGTACCAGCACCACCTTCCCAGTGCCAGCATCACTGCCCCAGTGCCAGCATCACGTTCCCAGTGCCAGCACCCCCACCACAGTGCCAACATCATGTTCCCAGAGCCAGCACCACTGCCCCAGCACCAGCATCACCATCTCCACCCCAGTACCAGCATCACTGCCCCAGTACCAGCATCACCACCCCAGGACTGGCACCCCCACCCTACACCAGCACTGGTACCAGCATCCACACCTTTTAGTACTAGTATCCCCAGTACCAGCATCTCCACCCCATGCTGGTACCAGCACTCCCAGTACCACTATCCCCACCTCATCTGGGTACTGACATCCCTCGTACCAGCATCTCTACCATCCTGGTACCACATCACCCATACTAGCCTCACCAGTACCAGCCTCACCAGCACAGCCTCCCCCACCTTACTAGGATCAAACCCCTAAGGTGAACCCCCCAAGGGCCACCCCACGGGCCCCCATCATGGCCACGCAGCACCGGGACAGTTCAGCTGCAGTTGGGAGCCATGACAGCCCCTTGGGGCAGAGAGGGGGAGGACAAAACCAACCCCAAAGTACCCCAAACCCCCCCTGTCCCCAGCACTGTGCAGGACGGGGCAGGACACACGTGTTGGTCACTGGGCCTGGCCCCAGCCCTTCCCCTCAGACACAAAAATCACCTTCCAAAAAGGTTACTGGGTTGGGATGGGAAATAGTTGGCATGGGAAACCATCGTGGGGATGGGAAACCATCACTGTCACCACTGTCACCACCCCAGTGACAGTGCAGGTGGCCGTGGCACCTCTGCCACACCCATATATATTTATATATGCACTGTGCCCATAATCACTTTTCCTACTCCACGCTTTCCCAGCCCTGGAATTTTTGTCCTGGGATGAGGACTCAGCCACGCCAGGGCAGGATTTTCCAGTGGGCAGCATCTCATTCCCAAGAGGGTGGTAGGGAGCAGCACCCTGTGCCCAGCCTGGAAAGATGCTTCCAGCTGGGAGAAAAATCCCCTTTTCCAGAGGGAGGAAAACCACAGGGATTAGCATCAGCGCCGGGAGAAGGGAGGTGTGGGTGGGGAAGGGCCAGTTCGACCCGCCCAGCCGAGCTGGGACCCGGCTCTTAGGGAGCCCTGAGGCCGTCTGGGCACAGGGGGGCTGCTCCCCCCGCGCCGGGGAAATCAGGTTGAACCTCCCTCGTTTCCAGCCAACCCTGTAATTAAGCCCTCAGCCCATGATGAGGAGCAGGAGCCGACCCTGGGAAGGAGCCGTGGCTGCCTCAGGGATCGGCTGAGCCTGGAAAACTCATCTCATACCACGCTGGCGAGCAGGCATGGCTGGCCGGGGCTCATGGTCCATCTCCAGGTGTTCCCCCTGTTTTCCCTTCTTCTTCCCAGCCCGTTGTGCTTGGTGCTGCCCCAGGGCTCCGGATGCTTTTCCAAAGGGCAATTCAGCCCTGCAGGGATCTGGGATCCACCCACAAGGGCCTTCCCCCCCCTCGAGCGATGCCCGAATCCCAGCTTCCTCTTTCCAAGGTGGCTGTGGTAAGGATGAGCACCCTCCAGCCTGAGTCCAGAGGGTTCCCCACCACCCAGCTCTCTCCCCAAAACCCCGACGGGGGCTTTGCTGTCCATTTTGGAACAGCCTTGACCATGAGGACCCCGCGGGGTGACTCACGGATGCCTGGGGTTGCGAAACAGGCCTGGGATGGTTTGGGAAACGCCTCCACACAGCCCCACCAAGCCCAGCCGCCCCGGGGAGCCCATCAGGGGAACAAGCCACGGCAGCGTCTGGGCTTTGAGTAGCGGCCGACCCGTCAGGCAGGTTTGCCGGAGCCAGAGAGAACCATCCAGAGCCGGGCATGCCCCTCCGCCCGCTCACAGCCTGACGGAGCCCCTCGGCTCTCTCCTCACCACCAAAACCATGCGAGCAGCCGGGTTGCTGCTGGCCTGGGCGCTGCTGCGTCCCGCCGGCAGCCAGCAATGCCACCTCGCCGGCCCCGGCAGCGTCCTCCGCTTCACCGACACGCACGCCGAGATCCGGGTGCCGGCGCTGCACCGGGTGCCCAGCTCGCTCGATCCCCTCTACGGCCTCGTCCGGCGCTGCCTGGACCTCATCCAGCAAAACCCCCTGCCCACAGGTGAGCCCTGAGCCGTGATCTCACTGCCATGGGTGCTGGGATCCCACTGCCACGGGTGTCGGGATTCTACCACCACAGGTAACTGGGTCCCACTGCCATGAGTGCTGGGATCCCACCACCATCGGTTCCAGGATCCCACTGCCACGGGTGCCAGGACCACCGGGGTTTTGCCAGCTGCATTCCCTATGTCCGGAGCTACTCCGGGGGTCCTGAGCCACTTCACAGAGCAGGGCCCTGCCTCCATCCTGGCCCCTCTGCCTGGGCGGGGCTGGGGGTGCATCGATGGGACCCCTTTTACCAGCACCACCGTTTCTCTTGCAGAGCTGCTCAGGGCAGCCCTGAACGACCCCAGCTCAGTGCGGACATCACAGGTGAGCTGGGACACGGGGATCCCCCTGGGATGGCACGCACTGGGATGGGGCACCCGGAGCACCCCAAAAGCCGGGTGCATCGATGCTGACCAGGCTCTCCCTGCAGGTGGTGCAGTATGAGCTGGGCTACGTAGTCTGCGCCGCGGTGGCCCTGCTCTTCACAGTGGCCATGCCGGTGGCCGGGATGTGCTTCTGCTACTGCCGGAGCCGCCGGCGGTGCGGGGGTCGCCTGCGCGCCCACCGGCGCTCGCTGGGCTGCCGCCGCCACTGCCTGCTGGCCTGCCTGTCCCTCACCTCCCTCGTCATCCTGTGAGTCCCCCAGGGTGGGGGGAACTGTGGTCCAATGGGGACGGGCTGGGTGGCTCTACCGGGCAGCCCCGTCACTGCCTGCTCGTCTCCGGCAGGACCAGCGTCACCTGCGCCTTGGTCACCAGCCAGCGGGTGAAGGGACAGATGGAGCCAGGGCTGGGGGCTGTGCCAGCCACCCTGCGCACCCTGCGGCAGCACATCGCCAACGTCCCCCAGGTGGGTCCCTGAGTGGCCTTTCCCCCCCTGCCCCAGCATGGGGTGTAGCCCAGGGATGGCGGCGTTTCCCTCCTGGAGCGGTTTGGGAGGTGAGAGGAGGTGGCTGCATTAAAAACATATTTTGAATGGCAACCTGGTTCTTCCTCCCCTCCCGGTGGCTGCCAGCCCCGGCCGACCGGCTCCTCTCTCCTGGCAGGGCGTGCAGATGGTGGTGGACCAGTTTGAAGTGCCTCGACAGCAGATCATCTCCGACCTGGGTGGTAAGCACCGCACCGGGGACTGGCAGGCATCGTCCTGAGCTTCCCAGCAGGAGGAGATGCCGAGGGGGTGTCCGATGCCTTGCAGGGCTCAGCCGGAGCGTGGGGCTCTCCATCCACGCGCAGCTGAAGGCCATGACCTACGCGGCGCTGGTGGACCTGCAGGACAGGGCTGGAGGTACAGCCGAGCGCGGCTCTCCCTGGGGCCGGTGCCGACGCCTCGCTGGAGAGCCGGGGCGGCCAAGCAGAGCAGTGTGACCTAGCCCTGGGCTTTCTCTTTAAGACCTACAGACCTCGCTGCACCATTTACAGATTCTCAACAAGACGGCGCGGGCGCTGGCAGCGGCGCGGGCCGAGCTGGAGCCAGCGCTGCGGGAGCGGCGGCAGCAGGTGGTGGAGCTGCTGGACGACCCGCGCTGCACCTCCTGCGCCAGCGTCCTGGGCAGGGCACAGAGCCTGGAGCTGGGCGCCGACTACGGCAAGGTGGGACGGGCTGCTGGTGTCCCACCATGGGGTTTGGTGTCCACCACCACCCCG
Source organism: Hemiprocne comata (assembly GCA_020745705.1). Classification (NCBI taxonomy): domain Eukaryota; kingdom Metazoa; phylum Chordata; class Aves; order Apodiformes; family Apodidae; genus Hemiprocne; species Hemiprocne comata. The sequence continues at coordinate 4,430,325 of CM036612.1, forward strand.
CCCTGAGGCTCACGGGTTGCTTCTTCCACCCCAAGGTGCCGTCAGTGGAGAAGGTCTTGAAGGCGCTGGCTGGTCTGCCCCGAAGTGACTTTGCGGAGATGATTCGCCAGGTTGGGGGGGTCGGGGTGAAGCAGGGGGGTCTGATGCTCACATGCAGCCCTGGCCAAGCCACTCAGCACCCCGTCTTATCTCACAGGGCAATGGCACCTTCAACTCCATCCCGGAGCTGGCTGTGGAGAGGATGGTGCAGGTCATCCAGGGTGAGTGGGATAGCTGGAGCGAGCAGGGACACCCTTTGTGGGGCAAATCCCAATCTGGGGAGTTGGGGTGGGAGGCTGGGACAAGCCACCCCTCCAGCAGAGCCTTGGCCCTGCAGATCTGCGGGAGGAGATGGCCCGTGTGACAGAGAAGGTGCAGTCCATCGCCAATGGCTTCCCTCTCCCTGACTACACCCGGCCTGTCAGCGAAGCCCTGGTGAAGGCAGAGGACAGGAGCCAGCCTTACCTCCAGGAGGTGGAGCGCTTCGAGCACTACAGGTGACACCAGGGAGCACGAGGGGGTGCAGGGGGTGTGGCAGAGATGGGTGCTGAGCACCCCCTGAGCCCCAGCTGGTGCATCCACCCCATATCTCAAGGCTGTGCCCTGCTGCTCTTTCCTCCAGGTGGATCGCGGGCACGGTGCTGTGCTCCATCATCCTCCTCATCCTCGCCTGCAACGTGACAGGGATGGCCCTGGGGGCTTACGGGCTCTCCAAGCGGGAGGACCCGGGCGACTACGAGTGCCGAGGAGAAGCGGGTGCCAAGTTTCTCTTGGTGTAAGCATCTCTCCAGGTGCTGGGAGGGAAGGGGGGGAAGCTGCTGCCATCTCACCCCCCCCCCCCCAAAACCAGAGGGACAAAGCCAAGGGAGGAACCAGGAGCTGGCCAAGAGGGAAGGCTTTTGAAGCCACCACCTGCACCGGCGGGTTTGGGAGAAGCTGCTCCTCCCTGGCAGCTCCTGCATCCCAGCCCTGCTGCCTGGCACACCCCGTTCCCGAGGGCCCTTCCCAGGCAGCCGGCGTGCCCGGGCGCGGGAGGGAGCCGCGGGGCTGCAGCTGGACGGGCAGGTCCCCACAAGCTTTTTCTGCCCGTTCGGGTCTGCGAAGCCACCTCCGGCACCTCCTCTGCCTCTTTCAGCGGCGTGGGCCTGGCTTTCCTGTTCTCCTGGCTCCTCATCCTCCTGGTTTTCGCCACCTTCCTGGTTGGGGGCAACATCCAGACGCTGATTTGCAGGAATTGGGTCAACCAGGAGATTTATAAGGTGGGTAACCAAGCATCCACACATTGCCCCATCAATCTCCGCTTGTGTGCACCAAAATGCCCCCAAACACTCTGTGTCCTCTCCCTAAACCCACCTGGAAAAGCCCCATCCTAAACCAGAAGGCTGAATGCAGGATTAGGTCCTTGGATTTGCATCAGCAGTGGAGAACTGTCCTTGTGCTGTTAATTCCTCCGTGGTGACAATGTTCCTACCTGCAGGAACCCTGTCCTCTGGTCCTGAGGGATCCCTGGGGTGCTCAGGGCTGGTGGCACACTGCAACGGGACTGGGATTGGGGTTGGGAATGGGATTAGGTCTCATCCTGTGCTCTGCACACACACAGGCAGGTCCCTGCACGTCAGCTGCTTCCCACCCAGATGCCACCTGGCGAGGCTCTGTAAAAAAATAAAAGGGAAGAACAGCTCTGGTTGGGATGGGGTATCCCAGGATGCACCAGTGAGGGCACAGCACCCCCAAAATCATTGCTGGGAATGCCTGTGCCTGCCCCCCCGACCCTCTTTTTTCCCTCCCTTTTGGCCCAGTTTATCAACACCCCTGGGAATCTGCCTCCATCCATGAACCTCACCCGCCAGCTCAACCTCAGGAGGGACTCCAACCTCAGCGCTGCGTACCGGTGGGTGCTGCGGGTGCCACCTTTGCCCCTCCACTTTGGGGCCCTGATGAGGGTCACGCCACCAACGTCCCTTTGCCTTCCAGGGAGTGCAAGAGCGGCGCGGGGCTGTGGGAGGTGCTGCAACTCGACAGGTCCTACGACCTGGATGAGCATCTAAAAACCCCCAAGGTGAGGGCTGGCTCCAGCCAGAGCTTCTGGCAATGGTGCGAGGACGCAGGAGCTTTACTGGGCTTACTGGGATGGAGCTGCCCAGCCCCAGCCTTGCAGCATCCCCCTGCTCTCACCCCCACAGTACACAGCTGATTTCCAGAAGCGCCTGGGTGACTTTACGGCGCAGCTGGGTGACGTGCGGCTCCTCCGCAGCGAGGGCCGGCAGGACCTGGAGACCTTTGCCCGCAGTGGTGTGGATGAGGTGGACTACAGGCGCTTCCAGGAGGAGGTGAGGGAGAGCTGGTCCTTGCTGTGGTGGACAGGATGTAGCCCAGCCCCGCTGGGGTTGGCTTCCAGGTTTTTGGGCAACCACCGACTCCATCTTCCCCCAGATGAAAAACCCCGTGGTGCAGACCAGCCTCCCTGGCTTGGCGAGGAGCCTCGAGGGGCTGCAGAAAATGCAGGTGAGCGGCGGGGTGGGTGGTGGGGGCTGCCTGTGTCCCCATGGGGACATCCTCACCCCGCCGTGTCCCCACAGAGGAATGGCACGGTGGCAGGGCGGCTGGCCGCCGAGGCCCGGGCCCTGTGGCAGATGCAAAACTCCACGGTGCAATCACAAGAGGCTTTGGTGGTGAGTCCATGCCGGGCTGGTGGCTCATGGTGCTGCTGGTGTCTGGGCAGTGGTGTCCCCAAGAAAGAGGGGACGGGGATTTTGCACCCTTCTTACCTTCCTGTCCTGCAGGCAAAACTGGGGGAAAGTGTCCAGATCCTCTCCCGCTTGGCGCCGCATCTCCAGGTACTTGCGTGGGTTCTTCCAGCTCCAAAAAATCCGTGGCACCCCATGGGTCCCACCTGCCAGGGCCCCAAAAAGCCAGTTACAGGGTGATGGGAGAGCCAGGAAAAAGAGAGTCTAGGACAACTCTGCCAGGACATCTCCACACCAGAACAACTCTCCACGGATCAGCAGATGACACAGGGCTGTGCTGGTGTCCCACCACAGAGAGGTCCCTTCCCAGAAATATAACCACCCAGAGGGAGGATCAGTCTCCTTCAGTACTTAGATTTGCTGTTGCAAATCAGGACTCCCCCTGCAGCACTCAGAGCATTTCAGAGCCATCCCCTGGTGTTGAACCTCACCCTGCAAGGAGGTTTCACTGCTTGGGGCAGGTCCCTCTTTCCCTGCTCTCCAGCAATAAGCCCAAAATTCCAGCACCTCCAGGGCACCCATCCTGCTGCTGGGTGCTCTAAGGACGCTCTCCCCTCCTGTGCTTCTCCAGGAACGGGTGAAGACAACACTGGCCACCACAGCCTCGGTGGAAGCCCGGCTGCCTGTGCAAGCCCAGCAGATCCTCCGGCAGGTGAGCCAGGCCTGGATTAACTCTTAGGGGTTACAAAATCCCCCACAGCCAAAAAAGAAAGAATGAAAACACAGTGCTGCAAGAGGGAAAAGCGGCACCTGAAGCCTCCAGCCTTTGTTTCCAAGCCTGACGTGACAAGCTGGTTGGAGAAGGGCTGGAACTGGGCTGGGGAACATGGTGCCTGCCCTCATGCTGCCTCCCCTCTGCCCAGGAGATCGGCTGCTTCACGCGGCGGGAGCTGCGGTACTTCACCCAGTACCTCAGCTGGGTCGGGCAGACGGTAAGTGCTGCCTGCGCCGCGGGGGGGATCCTGTGGGACCCCCAGGGGTGCTGCCTGCAAGCCCCTCACTCAGCCGAGGCAGCAAAACGCATCCCCCCAACCCCCGAGCCAGGTTGATGCCTTGTCTCTGCCTCTCGTTCCAGCTGAGGGAGGACGTGGCTTCGTGCCAGCCGCTCGCCACGGCCCTGGACAACGGGCGGGTCATCTTGTGCGACCGCATCGCTGACCCCTGGGTGAGGAACCCAGCCCTGACCCTCCATGAGGGGTGCTCGTGGAGGACCCCCCACGAATTCGTGCCGGTGGGTGGTGAGAAGCTGCACCGTGCACCGCACCCTCACCATCTCACCACCAGGACCAGCCACCACAAGGCTCCCCCAAACTCCTCCTGCCTCAGCAGGGACCCCTGTGCTCTCTTCCTTGCAGAACGCTTTCTGGTTCAGCCTGGGGTGCTGCACCTTCTTCCTCATCCCCAACATCATCTTCGCCATCAGGCTCACCAAACACTTCCGCCCCATCCGCAACCGGCTCATGTAAGTGGTGGGCACGGGGCAGGCGGGTGGGTGGCCTGGGGTGGGGTGACACACCAATCTCAGGATCTCCAGCCCCCCTTGCTTTCTAACTTTCCTCACCCAGGTGGGAAGCTAGGTAAGGAGTCTGAGTGTAGAACTCAACAACAACAAATTAAGCCACTTTATCACACTGCTGAGCAGCACTGGGGATATCCCCACCGTAAGGGCTCCAACTTAAAGCCCAAGACCCACAGCATATCTACATTTTCGGACCATTTATCATCAAATAGCTAAAAAGACAAGTGTTTCCAATTTTCTTGATTGATCAGCAACAATTTTGCCACGCATGCAAGGTTTCTTTCAAAAGTGCTGACCAGTTCCTTTTTGGATAAATGGTAACACTGTCTTGGGACCCTTCTTATCCTGTCCCATAATGGATCTTGACATACAGGTGGTTCCTGTTTTTCAAAAGGTCATAAGGTTACATAGTTCACATATCATAATTCATGTACATTTGGTTGTACTTCTCGAGATCTTCTCCTATCAAGGGAGGACGCAGGGAGGGGAGATACGGGCTCCTCCTCAACCCCCTGATGTTTTTCTCCTTCTCCTTCTGCAGCTCTACAGGATCAGAGGAGACCTGTCCCTTCCACATCCCCCGTGTCACGGCGCTCAGGCTCTAGGATGGGGCTCTGTCGGGGCAGAGCCCCAGGCACTGCGGGGCTCCAGGTCCCTCTGACATCTCACAGGGTTCTGGGTCCCTCTGACACCTCTTCCTCGGTGTCTGAGCATCCTTCCTGGGCATGGGGCAGGCATCTCCACACTCTGTGGGGCTCAGGGTCACTCTGACATCTCTTCCTCAGTGTCCTTCAGGGTCTGAGCATCCTTCCTGGGCATGGGGCACATACCTCTATGCTCTGTGGGGCTCCGGGTCCCTCTCATGTCTCTTCCTCGACCACTTTTGGGATCTGAGCACACGTCAAGGACAGTCCCAGAGCCCGGCTGATCCAGGGTGCAGGGGGAGGTTCCCCGCAGCTCCTGCTAACAGCCAGTGTACCTCTCGCAGACCCTGCAGGGCAGGACACCCACCCGCTGATCCACGATGCTTCCCCACACCCGAGACCCCCGGGCAGAGGCACATTAAAGTCCTCCCCAGCCAACTCCGTCACCGCCTGCTTTGTTTCGCGGCCACCACCTCCCTCTTTTCCCTCAGGGAACCTGTTCAGGCCCGCAGAGCTGGGTGGCAACCCCGGGGCGGCAGGAGCAGTCCCAGCCCGGCCCACCAGCTCCGAGGCCTGGCAGGTGCCGGGGCCTTCCCTGTGGGCCGGGCCGGGCCTTCCCGGGGCGGGGGCAAGACCGCGGCCTAGAGGCGTCCGGGGCTGCGCGGCTGAGGAGGCACCGCGGGAGACCCCGGGGAGGCGGCTGGTGGGCTGCCGGGGCTGGGAGGGCTGTAGGTCCGATGGGGCTGAGGGGAGGCCGCGGCTGGTAGGACTCTGGGGCTGGGGAAGGCCCCGGAGCGGCGACTGAGGGGGCTGCGAGGGCTCCAGGCCCGCCGGGGCTGAGGGAGCGCCGGGGCTGGGCAAGCTCCAGGCCCGCTGGTGCTGAGGGGAGGCCCTGGGGCTGTGGCTGAGGGGGCTGCCGGGACTGGGAGGGCTCCAAACGCGCTGGGGCTGAGGGGAAGGTGCGGGAGCCTGGTGGGAGCTCCGGAGTCTGGGGATACTCTGGGGCCTGGTGAGATCCGGGGCCGGGCCCTGAGAAGGAAGGAGCTGGGCCAGGAGCTGACTACCGGCTTTGGGCCCCCTCTTTAGCCCCCCAGAGCCCCCGCAGACATAACCCCCCACCCACTTCAGGGCTGGGGGCCTTCCTGGCCCTCAGGGTGCTGTTAATTAGAGCTTAATTAGAGGTAGGGTGGCAGAGGCAGAGCTGCAAGTAATTTCTGGCTCTTCCCCTCCCTCCCTGAGGAAGTCCAGGCAGGGCTTTTGACTCCCAGTTTACGGCGTCAATGGCTTTACGGTGTGAAATGCCAGCTTTTCATTCATATCCCTCATCCCCTGATTTTAAACCACTTTGTCTGACCAGCAAATTATTTACAAAATCTATGCAGCCCCTTCCAAGCAAACGCAGATTTCCTGGTATTTCCTTCACCGAAACACTTTCCGCTTGCTAACCGACGGAGAAATGCCTCATTTGTATGCATTATTAAACAGCTGTTGCTCCCCACAGCCAGCAGTAATGCTTGAAATACCCATTTTAATGCATTATTTAAGTTATTGCTGCCTAGAGCCATCTGGGTTTCATGCAGTATTAGCCTGCAGAGGTCAGCATTGCAGAGGCTTTTTGCAAAGGGATTTGGGGAACTGAAGCCCAGAGGAGGATTTCTGTAGGAACCCCCATGCCCAAGGGTGTCCTCAGCATGTCTGGAAACTCTCCGGAGGTGTCATCTGCAAAAAAAAAATCGGCTTTAGAAATGGAATATTTAGTGGTCAGAGGGAGGTCGGTGTGGTGGGGAGAACTGATGTTGGTACCTGGGACTCAATCAGAAAATACATCTGCGACTCTTCTGCTCCCAGCTGGGTGGATTTTGAAGGCTTGCAATCCTAAAATTCTGCAATGATTAAAATTGAAAATAATTAAAATTGAAAAGTCTGCCTCGTTTTTATAAGCTCCTCTCAACACTAATCCTACATTTTAAAAATAAATAAATAACTTCTTACTGCGTGGTGCAGAAGAGCAAAGGGATTATCTACTTTAAATGATCCGTAGCATAAATGCAAGAATACTGGTTTAGCTGATTAAAAAATAGCTTGTTTGCAAACAACCGAGCCCAATTCAGCTGGCTCTTCTTTCCTGAAGTTATTTCTTGTAGCTGGTTCACAATAAAGAGCAGATAATCACACAGACAGGCAGTGATTAACACAGGAATTCACCCCAAAATAGATGCGTGGTCACTGCTGCCATGTCTCTCTTCCCTGCTTGGGAGGTGGATGGATTAAAAATGTGAGCAGTTGCAGCTCTGAGTTAATAGTAAATCACCAACAATTAATTCAGAAAATTGCCCTGAACCAACTGGAGGGCACTTTGGTTTTTTAGGAAAGACATAAAATGGGGACAAGCTGGGTAATGATTCCTCACCCAAAGGTCACAGTTTATTATTAACTCCCAGTCCCTCTCCAAAGCGTCCCCACCCAGCATGCCTTCCCTCTGCTTGATCACTTGTTAATTAAAGACAAATTAGCTCATTTCCAGCTCCTGGAAGTGGTATTTTTTGTAGGAAAACCGGTTATTTCCTCCATCAGAGGTTTTTTTTCTCTCAGCTCATCTGGGATCCACGTTCTGTGCACTTAGAAGGACTTAACTAAACTGGTGTTGATTAAACCACTTCCCTTCTCGTATCCTCCTCTCTTGAAATTCAACTCCTGTGACACCTCACCCGCCACCTCTTCCTCTACCTCCTGACCCTGAGAAACCTCTATAATTAATATTTGTAAGATTAATAATTCAAAGGCTGGAGGGCAGTGGTGTTCTCACCAGCCTGGCTGGGTTGGGGTGGTGTGGAGGTGGGAGCTCTGCTCAGCCCAGGGCTTGTTCCCCCCACACCACCTTTCAAGGCATAAATCCCTCTTCTCTATTCCCGGAACTAAGGAGAAATACAGGAAAAAAAAGAATTTACAGCCAATTCTGCCTATTTCTGGGATTAAAATAGTATCCAGGTTTACTATTATTTCACTTCCTTCCCCCCCCCTCCACATTTTTCAACACCACCAACGTCCTTTTTTTTTTGCTCCAGAGAAGGCATCCCTGACCTCCTCCATCTGTTTTCCTCATCAACCCCTGAAAAACCACTCAAAACCACTCGGGAGACAAAACAGCTGCTGTGAAGGATGGTTCAAAACTCCATTCCCACCCCGGTGTCCCCCAGAATGTTGATTTTTTAAGCTATTTGGGCTCCAGCAAGAAGACCCCAATTCTCAGCTTTATTTCATCTCATCTCAGCTGAGGAGTTGATGTCACGATAGCAAACTTTCCCTTTTCTTTAGAGCAACAGATGACCCAACAAACCCTTCACTACCAACTCAAAATCCTTCAAGAAAATAACCCAAGCTCCCAAAGCTCTGTGAGAAATCAACCCCCAGAGGCTTCACTCCCACTTCCTTTATTTTTAGCACGACAAATTCCTTGGATCATCACAGAATAGTCATAGTTAGAAAGGACATCTGAGATCACAGAGTCCAACTATAAAAAAAACCCCACAACCCCCCTGCCCCCCCCAAAAAAACCACAGACAAAACCACACCCCAAAAAACCCCACAACACACAACCTACAATCTCGGCCACTAGAGTGGGCCCAGAAGTTCCTCATCTCTATGTTTATTGCTTAGATCTGAGGATGGTGACTCCACCACGTCCCCAGGCAGCCTGTTCCAGTGTCCAACCACCCTTTCAGTAAAGAAATTCTTCCTAATATCCAGTCTAAACCTCCCCCGGGGCAACTTCAGACCATTCCCTCTGGTCCTGTTGTTATTCACTTGGAAGAGCCCAACACCCACCTCCCTACAACCTCCTCTCAGGCAGTTGTAGAGGGCAATGAGGTCTCCCCACAGCTTCCTCTTCTCCAAACTAAACAACCCCAGTTCCCTCAGCCTCTCCTCACATGACTTGTTCTCTAGACCTTTCCCCAGCTTGGTGGCTCTTCTCTGGACATGCTCCAGCCCCTCAATGTCCTTCTGTAGAGAGGGGCCATCACCTCCCTTCTCCTGCTGGCCACTCTATTCCTGATGCAGGCCAGGAGGCTGTTGGTCTTCTTGCCCACACTGCTGGCTCATGTTCATTCTCCTGTCCACCAGCACCCCCAGGTCCTTTTCAGCTGGGCAGCTCTCCAGCCACTCTTCCCCAAGCCTGTAACTTTGCCTGGGGGTGTTGTGATTGAAATGCAGGACCAGGCCCTTGGCCTTATTGAATCTCATACAACTGGCCTTGGCCCATGGATCCAGCCTGCCCAGATCCCTCTGCAGAGCCTCAACCCATGGATCCAGCCTGTCCAGGTCCCTCTGCAGAGCCTCAACCCATGGATCCAGCCTGTCCAGGTCCCTCTGCAGAGCCTCAACCCATGGATCCAGCCTGTCCATGTCCCTCTGCAGAGCCTCAACCCATGGATCCAGCCTGTCCAGGTCCCTCTGCAGAGCCTCAACCCATGGATCCAGCCTGTCCAGGTCCCTCTGCAGAGCCTCAACCCATGGATCCAGCCTGTCCAGGTCCCTCAACAGAGCCTTCCTACCCTCTAGCAGATCAACACACCCACCCAGTTTGGTGTCACCTGCAAACTGACTGAAGGATGCACTCAATCCCAATAAAGACACTCAATCATCAACACCACAAAAGCCTTTTGGACAGCAAAGCTGTTTCAGGCCCCAATATGGACAAGAAAACACCCCGGGGAAAAGAAACCATGTTGCATTGTTAGTGCTAATTATTAGTTGCTACTTCATGGCTGAGGATGAGGTTTTGCTTGCAGGAAACCTCCTTGCACTGAGCCTGGTGTGAATGTTTCCCCCCCCCCCAGGCTCAGGATAAACAGCTGCTCCTGACCCACTGCTGGAAATACAAAACTAACTTGCTCCAGCTTCTGTACTTGGATCATGATTGTCTTCCCAGAGTCCCTCTGGGATTGGCTGGGAAATGTGCTGGAAAACAAGCCAGGGGCTAAGGTCGATGGAGCTGCTGGGAAAGGGACACGTTGGAGTTGTGTTGAACTTTAGGGATGACTCTAGAGAGCAAAAAAATATCTCTTTGGCCATGACTGGAGCAGGATGTTGTTGCCCAAGCTGGGGTTTGTCCTCTGGTGCTGCTCCCACATGTGAGCTCCTATCAGGGTTTATATTAATCATCTTATAAATAATTTTCCTCTGTCCTCTGGAAGCATTGCTGGACAAATGTGACACCTCTGGTTTTTGACTCTTGGTGGCACAGAGATGGTGGCAATTCCCAAGCCCTGAAAAACCCAGGGGCTTCTTCCCTAGGAATTCAAGCCCTCTGCTCAGAAGGAACATGGCTTTTATCTTCCTGCTTTTCTCCACACAGGCTGCAAACCCCAGCATTGGCACTGCAGGAGGACTTGCTTTGGATGAGCAGAACATCTCAGCTCCAGACTGTTTGAACTCAGTGGTCCTGTTGTGTGCAACCTTGGTTGCTGTTTGCCCCTCCCCAAAAATTGCTCACTGGGGAAAATATCTCATCATAAAATGCTTCCTTCTCCCTCCCCTGGTCAAAAGTCAACTTCCTTATCTCAACACAGCTTCATTTCCAAGGGTAGTCATTCCTGTAGTGCAATCCCAGGTCAGAAGCACTGGACTTGGTAGAGTTGAATTAATGGTTGGTAGAGTTGGGTTATGGTTGGACTCGATGATCTTAAAGGTCTTTTCCAACCAGAACCATTCTGTGGGTCTGTGATATTTCCTGGGCTTTTCCATCACACTGGCAGAGAGTAAAAAAAAACCCTGAGCTTCATCTGAGCACATCACTTGAATCCCAGTTCATCCACCCTGGAAAAACCTCTGGGGAGATGCTGCAAATCTCACCTTTTTTTCATCAAGAAAAGCATTTGCAATCCCAGCTGCCTTCAAGTTCTGGCTCAAAAAAACAGCTGTCAGCCCTGGGGAGAAATCTCTTGGATGAGCTCGAGCATCACTTCTTTACACCAGCCAAGAAAGACCGTGGGGTGTTGAAGCTAACAATGCTGTTCCTCTGCTCCTTGCATCCCTGAGGTAGCCATGGAGATGTCTACAGAGAGCACGGTGCCCATGACAACTCTACATGAGCATCTTCAGAGCAGCCTCCTCTCTCCCTGGGCTTTTCCCCGTGCCAGATGGTGATTATTGGCTTGTTCTTGCTCCCACGCAGGAGATGGTGAAGCTTTCCCCCATCAGCAGCTCCCCTTCCAAGAGAAAAGGGTGGGAAATTCAACATATGGAGCAGATTTGACATCTAATGCCTGGATATTTGTATAGAATGTCTGAATATTTGCTACATAATGGATCATGGGCTGGATGAGTGGCCAGTGAGGTGGATGGAGAGCTGGTTGTGTGACACAACTCAGAGGGTTGTTGGTCAATGGAGCAGGGTCCAGGTGGGGCCTGTGGCCAGTGGTGTCCCCAGGGGTCAATACTTGGTCTGGTCTTGTTCAACACCATCATCAATGACCTGGACGAGGGGACAGAGTGTGACCTCAGCTGGTGACACCAAACTGGGAGGGGTGGTGACACCCCAGAGGGCTGTGGTGCCATCCAGAGACCTGGACAGGCTGGAGAGCTGGGCAGAGAGGAACCTCATGAGGTTCAACAAGGGCAAGTGTAGGGTCCTGCACCTGGGGAGGAAGGATCCATGCATCAAGAGAGGTGAGAGGTGGACCTGCTAGAGAGCAGCTCTGAGGAGAAGGATCTGGGGGTCCTGGTGGACAGTCCATGATCCATGAGCCAGGAATGTGCCCTTGTGGCCAAGAAGGCCAATGGAATCCTGGGGTGCATCAGGAAGAGTGTGGCCAGGAGGTTGAGAGAGGTCATCCTGCCCCTCTGCTGTGCCCTGGTGAGGCCCCCTCTGGAGATCTGGGACCAGTTGTGGGCTGCCCAGTTCAAGAGAGACAGGGAACTGCTGGAGAGAGCCCAGGGGAGGGGAACAGAGATGGTTGGGGGGTTGGAGCATCTCCCTGATGAGGAAAGGCTGAGAGAGCTGGGACTGTTCAGCCTGGAGAAGAGGAGGCTGAGGGGAGACCTTCTCAGTGCCTGGAGGTATCTCAGGGTGGGTGCAGGGAGGATGGAGCCAGACTCTGCTCAGCAGTGCCCAGGGACAGGACGAGGGGCAAGGGGCACAAGCTGGAACATGGGAAGTGCCACTGAAATGTGAGGAGAAACTTCTTGACTGTGAGGGTGACAGAGCCCTGGGACAGGCTGCCTGGGGGGTGTGGAGTCCCCTTCTCTGGAGATATTCCACACCCCCCTGTGGGATGTGCTCCAGGGGATCCTGCTTTAGGGGGGAGTTGGACTAGATGATCTCTAGAGGTCCCTTCCAGCCCTGACAATTCTGGGATTCTGTGATCTTTGGTATCTAATGTCAGCCTGATCAGCATAAGCTTCATAAAAATCCTTTAATTTGTTGTTTTAGGGAAAAGAAAAGCTTTGGATTAAGTCAAGCACAACCTTGGGTCAACATCCCAGCTGGAAGCTGCTCCAAAAATGGATGGAAACATGCACATCACCTGGAAAACTCTTTCAGCAGATTAAAAAACCCCTAATGGCAAAAAAACTGGCCCAATTTCCCATTCCCCAAGCCCAGCTGCTCTTTGCTGATTCTCATTTACACTTGGAAAAAAAAAAAAAAAAGGGCTGAAACCCCGATCCTGGGAACCCTTTTTAGGAGGGAGGGGGGAAAGTGAGAGTGGAAACGTACTCACCAGCTGAGCTAAGAGGATTTGCACAACTGTTTTGTGAGTGATTTGGGTTTAATCATCTCATCCTTGCTGGGGAGGTGGGTTAGAAACCAGGTCACGGGTTGGGAAGCTGGATTCCTTCTCAGGTGAATAAACAAGGCCAAGACCTGGACCAAAATGATGGTTATAAAAGAAGAAAGTCCTGTTAAGAGAAAAATGTGACAGTTCTTTTAAGTATTTCCCATCTCAGACCTGGCCCTTGTTTCAGTCTATTGCTTGATTTTTTTTTTGGTTTAATTAAAAAGAAAACATTTATATTTCCTGGGGTCCAGCTTTCTCCCTCTCACCCCACAGCCCCGTTTCCCACCAGGAAAACAGATTTCATCGAAACATCTCATAGAATCATGGGATGGTTTGAGTTGGAAGGGACCTTCAAGATCATCTCGATCCAACCCCCCTGCATGGGCAGGGACACCTCCCACCACACCAGGTTGCTCCAAGCCCTATCCAACCTGCCCTTCAACACTTCCAGGGATGGGGCAGCCACAGCTTCCCTGGGCAACCTGGGACAGGGTCTCACCACCCTCACACTCAACAATTTCCTCCTCACGTCCAACCTCCATCTCCCTCCACCAGTTTCAATCCATCCCCCTTGTTCTCTCCCTACAAACTCTCATAAAAAGTCCTGCCCTTTTCCCAATGCAATTCCCTGGGGATCCTCAGGGAGCCCCAAGGATGGTGGTGTTATCCCTCCACCCATCCTAGCTCCAAAAGCAGATGCTCCTGCCCTCAAAATACACCATCTCACCATGTCAGCCGGGATGTCAACACACCCCTACAAACTCCTGATGCATTCCCGGAGAGAAACAATTCCCTGAAGTGGAATCCAAGCCTGGCAGGGGTGATTGATGTAAAAACAATGCCAAGGGGAGTGTCTTTGCCCATCCCAGGTGTGCCTGGGTTTATTTTTAAGAGGGTGACCTCAGCTCAGCCACGTTATGTCACCCAACGTGCTGCCGTGGCGGCGCTGATCTCGGGAAGTCTTCCAAGGGGATTGCAAGTTAAAAATAAATGGGGGAGAGGCCAAGGAAAGCCTCAGAGGCAGACATGTCTTACAAACCCTGCAGTGAAGGGAAAGAAAAATATCAACATTCAGCTTTTCCTGTGAAGGAGCCAGCTGGGATGGCAGCTCAAGGGGAAATTTCTGGGAAGCTGGATTACGGCATCGCTGGGGAAGTTGTTTTCCCCACAGCTTTATGGAGGAGCATCGTGTTTTGAAAGAGCTTGAACACTGGATTGTCATTGTCTGCCCAAAAGAACCCGGGAGATTTATTGTTGAGGAGGGAGATAAGGAGCCCTTTCTGCCAAGGGTTCCAGCTCTCCACTCGCTCCTTCTCCCAGACACGGCAGGAATTGTTCAGCCTGGAGGCACAAACCCAGCGTGTGGCTGCTCCCGAGGCACAGGGACAAGCTTTTTTTGAACCAAATGCTGGGCTGAAACCAAACTGGACAGCAAACCTCTTCCTCAAACAAGCAGGACTTCTCCCATGTCCCATAAATTAATTCAGGGAGGCTCAATTACCCAAACTTGCTTTTTCCCCCACCCTTCCAAGCACTTTTATTACCAGCGCTTAGCCCCAAATTTATTTCCAAAAAAAGGGGGTTTGGTGTATTTTTTTTTTTTTTAAATAAAAGCTGTTGCTTTACCTTCTAGCACACCTGGGTGATGTTTCCAACCGTGGGAGGGGCCGCTGGCACGTTTTTTGGAGCCGTTCCCAGAGCAGTTTGTCTCCCAAAGACGCAGGGCATCATCGGGAAGGCATCAGCCCGAGGGCAGGGAGGGTCCCATCCATAAGGAGCTTATGCCTGGTCCTGCCAGGACCAGCAGCCAGCCCAGGAGCAGAGTTTTGGACCCTCCTAATCCAACTGCAGCAGCTCGAGGAACATTTTTTTGCCTTTTTTTAAGACAATTGTCTAAGAGTAAAAAGCAGCTGGGTCCACTTGGCCTCTAATATTTTCTATTTCAGTTGCCACTCCCGGGGGAAGAGAAATTAATATTAAATTAATTTGGTGAATCCACTTCCTCAAGTATCTACCTTCATCTTTGAAACACAAGAAGAAAACTACTGGGCTTATTTGCTGCTTTCTTCCCCCCAAACCCCCTTGGGAATAGTTCCTCCCACCAGCAGGATCCTGTTGCCTGGGAGTCACATCTGCCTGTAGGTCACGTTGTGAAAAAAGAGCTTCCTGGTGAGGAAAGCAGATCAACACGGGGAGGGGACAAGCCCCGGGCTGCAATGAGGCTTATTTACTAGAGCAGTCATAAATGGATTTATTTTTTTCCATGCTAGCTCTGCATCTGTCCAAAAAGAAAACCAAAACAACCACCTCCCCCCCCCTGTTTTGCACGAGATAGAAACGTAGAAAAACCATGGGGAGATGGCAAGTTTGGGTTGTTTGCTTTCCCCCCCCCTCCGTGGTTCCTTCTCCTGGCGGGTTGTTCACGTCCTTAAGTGCCTCCAGGATTAGGGACTCTGGGATTTCTCCCCACCGTGGGTTGTGTAACTGCTGCTGATGCCCTGGATGGGCACAGATTTAATGTCCTGCTCGTGCCAGTGGTGCCTCCTGGTCCGTTTCCATCCATGGCTAAAAAGTTATAAAGCCCTTTTTTCTTCTTATTTTAATTTTTTTCTTATTATTATTTTTTTCTTTTTCCAGGAAAACTCAGGCAGGAGCCAAATATTATTGAGACATCTGATTCCCAAGAAGAATCCAAGGTAGAGAAGTTTCACTTAGAAGAGACTTTTCCATGAGGAGACCAGAAAATTTTATTTTTGCCTTTGGAGGGTTTAAAGAGGTTTTTGATGAGCTAAATGGGATCTGAGATGGGGTCAGCTTGAGCCCAGATGTTTTATGGTGACTCCAGAGGGTGACAGTGGAATGGGAACAGCCTGTGAGACTTCATCCCTACCTCCCACCCCCACTGAATTACCCCCAAACCTCACTAAATCTCCCCCAAAGTATCCTAATGCCTCCCCCTGCAGCTAATTCTCCAAGCAAGTTCAGGATGATGTGAACAAACCCTTTTTTTCACGGATCAAAGCCACAAAGACTAATCATTAAGAAGCAATAAAGCAGGGTCAGGTGCACCCAGGCCCTTTCCCACCTCATCATGAAACCCAAGTCAGCATTTGCCATTGTGGTGTTTTTTCCTTTTTTTCCCCAACAAAACCCATCCCATTAAAGCTGTCTAACCTGGCACAACATCCTCCCCTTGCACTTAACATCCCAATATTTCCTCCCTCCCCCTGTTGCTGTCTGAGTTGTGGCCAAACCTCCAGCTGAGATCGATGCAGCTCTTGGTTTGAAGCCAGGAGATCTTTCACCTGGAGCTTCCCAAGAAACCACGTGGAGCTCCATGAGAGAGATGCTGTGGATATACTGGTAGAAGGGGAAGGGGGGGGGGGGGGTTGTCTAAGCCCTGCTAACTCCCACAATTAGTTCAAAATTCATTACAAAGTCAAGAGGCTGCTCTGCTTTGCAGCTGGGATGTGACAAGAGGTTTCACAGTTCCCCAAACAAGACCAGAACTTCCTCTGAAATCGATTTTTAGGGGGAAAAGGATCCTGAGTTTTAGAAGCCACGGATGAATCCAGCCCAGCCATCCCCTTCCTGGTGCTGTATTCCTCCCTTTCCCTGGCTTTGGATTTTATTTAGCCCACTGAAGAGCATCTGAACCCCAACCAGGGAATCAGCAGCCATCTGTGCATGGAATAAATAGGCCCATGTGTTGCAGGAGAGCACTTCAGCAGGCTCATTGACCTTAATCCTGCCCCTGGTAGTTAATTTTCTCCTCCATAAATTCATGGGGATATTTCCCCAGCATAGGCAAGGAACAGATTTCCAAGCCAGCCCCAAACCCCTCCAATATTTCCCAAATAAACCATCCGAGTGCTCCCATTTTCCAAAACTTCCAGACCAGCCCCAAACCACTCCAATATTTCCCAGATAAACCCTCCGAGTACTCCCATTTTCCAAAAGTTCCAGACCAGCCCCAAACCCCACCAATATTTCCCAAATAAACCATCCAAGTACTCCCATTATCCAAGACTTCCAGACCAGCCCCAAACCCCTCCAATATTTCCCAAATAAACCCTCCAAGTGCTCCCATTTTCCAAGACTTCCAGACCAGCCCCAAACCCCACCAATCCCATTGATGTTTCCCAAATAAACCACCCAAGTGTTCCCATTTTCCAAGACTTCCAGACCAGCCCCAAACCCCTCCAATATTTCCCAAATAAACCATTAAAGTGCTCCCATTTTCCAAGACTTCCAGACCAGCCCCAAACCCCACCAATCCCATTCATGTCTCCTCAACAAACCACCCAAGTGCTCCCATTTTCCAAGACTTCCAGACCAGTCCCAAACCCCTCCAATATTTCCCAAATAAACCCTCCAAGTGCTCCCATTATCCAAGACTTCCAGACCAGCCCCAAACCCCACCAATCCCATTGATGTTTCCCAAATAAACCACCCAAGTGTTCCCATTTTCCAAGACTTCCAGACCAGCCCCAAACCCCACCAATATTTCCCAAATAAACCATCCAAGTGCTCCCATTTTCCAAGACTTCCAGACCAGCCCCAAACCCCTCCAATATTTCCCAAATAAACCATTAAAGTGCTCCCATTTTCCAAGACTTCCAGACCAGCCCCAAACCCCTCCAATATTTCCCAAATAAACCATTAAAGTGCTCCCATTTTCCAAGACTTCCAGACCAGCCCCAAACCCCACCAATATTTCCCAAATAAACCATTAAAGTGCTCCCATTTTCCAAGACTTCCAAACCAGCCCCAAACCCCACCAATATTTCCCAAATAAACCATTAAAGTGCTCCCATTTTCCAAGACTTCCAGACCAGCCCCAAACCCCACCAATATTTCCCAAATAAACCATTAAAGTGCTCCCATTTTCCAAGACTTCCAAACCAGCCCCAAACCCCTCCAATATTTCCCAAATAAACCATTAAAGTGCTCCCATTTTCCAAGACTTCCAGACCAGCCCCAAACCCCACCAATCCCATTGATGTTTCCCAAATAAACCACCCAAGTGCTCCCATTTTCCAAGACTTCCAGACCAGCCCCAAACCCCTCCAATATTTCCCAAATAAACCATTAAAGTGCTCCCATTTTCCAAGACTTCCAGACCAGCCCCAAACCCCACCAATATTTCCCAAATAAACCATTAAAGTGCTCCCATTTTCCAAGACTTCCAGACCAGCCCCAAACCCCTCCAATATTTCCCAAATAAACCACCCAAGTGTTCCCATTTTCCAAGACTTCCAGACCAGCCCCAAACCCCACCAATATTTCCCAAATAAACCACCCAAGTGTTCCCATTTTCCAAGACTTCCAGACCAGCCCCAAACCCCTCCAATATTTCCCAAATAAACCACCCAAGTGTTCCCATTTTCCAAGACTTCCAGACCAGCCCCAAACCCCACCAATATTTCCCAAATAAACCACCCAAGTGTTCCCATTTTCCAAGACTTCCAGACCAGCCCCAAACCCCACCAATCCCATTGATGTTTCCCAAATAAACCACCCAAGTGTTCCCATTTTCCAAGACTTCCAGACCAGCCCCAAACCCCACCAATATTTCCCAAATAAACCACCCAAGTGTTCCCATTTTCCAAGACTTCCAGACCAGCCCCAAACCCCTCCAATATTTCCCAAATAAACCATTAAAGTGCTCCCATTTTCCAAGACTTCCAGACCAGTCCCAAACCCCTCCAATATTTCCCAAATAAACCCTCCAAGTGCTCCCATTATCCAAGACCTCCAGACCAGCCCCAAACCCCACCAATCCCATTGATGTCTCCTCAACAAACCACCCAAGTGCTCCCATTTTCCAGCCTCCCCTTTGCCTGTCGCCGTTGCCTCCCGTGCCCGTACCTGCTGGAGGGCAAATCCCGATTTTGCGGGATGCCAGCGGCTGTTTTCCTTGGGAAAAGGAGGCCGGCTACTGTGCAGGGCTGGGCTGCGCAGGATCCAGCTCCTCCCTCTCCCTATTTATTCCTCCCCGCAGCCGGAGCTGAATCACCTCGATCCGACCAAGCAACGGGCTCCCAGCCGGTGAGTGTGGGGAAAAACGGGATGCGGGTGGGATAAATCCAGAGGCAAAGGGGCTTTATCAGCGCCGGGGCTGGGGGAGCTGCCTCCTCTCCCTGCCTAAAAATAGACTTTTCCAGCTTGGCAGGTCGAGCGTCCTCCTTAAAATCCAGCGCTCAGCTTCTCGCCGCTGCTTGTTTATTTAGGGTTGAGGCAAAGCTTGGAATTTTTTCCTCCCCCTCCAGAGCTACCTGGAAGGTTTTGTTCTTGCCCAGGAACGTGCTCGCCCATGATTTGGGAGGTTAAAAAAAATTAATCAAAAGGATTAAAAAAAAAAGGGGAGGGGGTGTGTGTTTATAAAAACGAAGGGTGGAGGGGTTTATAAAAACGAAGGGTGGCATTTTCAGGAAGCAAACCGCCAGCCTCCATCCCCCTTTTCCATAGCTCCAATCCTGATTTTTCACCCCCCCTTCCCCCCCAAGTCAGGACCTTCCCAGGAGGGTCCGGACACCCCCATTCCCGAGCATCTTCATTGCTCCTTCACCTCTCTTCATTTCCTCCCCCACGGACACCTTAACGAGGTTAATTCCACAATTATTTTGGCACCAGGGGGTTGGTTCCCCCCCCTTCTCCAACCCCCGTCTTGCCAACTCCTGCGCATGGAATTGCTGCTCCCGATCCCTCCTCTCGCATCCTCCATTTTCCGTTTCTGCCCCGAAGGAGCTGCCCTCAAATACGTTTACATACGCAAACATCTATAAATCACCTGGACGTCAATCGCCTGAATTAATTTCTCATTGCCCACAGAGAGGGGAAAAAGCAGGGGCGGAAGGTTAAAAAGAGGCAGGGAAATATAATAATGAATAATAACAATAATACGGTCACACCATCATGTTAATTCTAAGCAGAGGGAAAGCGGCTCCGAGCCCAGAGAAGTCGGCTCCCTGGTCCCCATCAGGCCCGGGGGTTTGGGGCCAGTGACCGCATTTATTCCAGGCAAAGCTCATCAACCCCAGGAGCTCATTAATTAGCAGCGTGAGCTCAAATGAGCCCCCGCCCTGATGAGCAGAGCTCGTCTTGGCGAGGACAATTAGACGAACAGGTCGGTGCTGCCAGGCTGGAACATCTTCTAGGACTTCCCTGTAACCTGTTTTCCCCCTTGTGGAGAGTCACGACTTAAAAAATACATATTAAAAAAAAATACCAGCTTGCTGCCTTTTCCCCTTATTTTTTTCCTCGAGTGACTCAGGATCATTCACCCACTTGAGTTTTTGCCACAGCTGTTGGCTTTTTTTAACCCCCAGGATTAATTCCCCCCCCCCCCCGGTGGGGAGTCACAGCTTAAAATTATGTATATTAAAATTGCCAATTTGCTGTTTTTCCCCCCTGTTTTCCTTGAGTGCCTCAGGATAATTCACCCACCTGAGTTTTTGCCACCTCTTTTGGCTATTTTTACCCCCGGGTCTCACCCTCACTGCCAGCAGGTGGGTGCTGTCAGCTGGCACCCAAATTTTCCACCTGGTTTTCCTCCCCAGCACTGGAACAGGCTCCTGCATCTCCCCTCCTCTTTTAATTACACCTCTTGCTAACGACCCCAACCCAAACACTGACATGAAAAGGCCTTCATTCAAATATTTCTGGACATCAGAGCTGATTTTTGCAGGGGAGGAGGAAAAAGAGCATCATGATCTGAACCCAAAAAGAGAATAATTTGCTTTTTATGGCGCGTAAAGCCAGAGCCAACAAGGAACAAAAGAATTTCTGGCTTAACCAGGGTGTTTTTCCTGCATGTTTGTCCTGTGACTCGAGGCCATCATCACTTAACTTCATTCAACCCATCTCTGAGCTGGTCCATTAGTAGCTGCAAAAGAAATAAAACAAAAAAAACCCCACTCAGGCCCCAAACCTTAATTGTTTCTTCGTGTAAAACGAGCCAGCAAATGCATCCAAAACATCCAAGGAGGCTGCAAAATGCCCACCCCCGCTCTGCTGGGAATGCTTTGCCCTCCCTCTCTGGCATCCCGAGGGATTGGGGGAGATGGCTCAGCCTCGGGAAGGATGGGAAAGCTTCTTGCTCTGCCTGGACTGGAATATTAAATCCGAGGGTAATGACACAGCAACGCTGCTTGGCACGGGGGGGGGAGGCACCCAGAGGGGTTGTTTTGCAGCTTGGGAGGCGTTTTCCAAAGGTCTTCCCAAAGGATTTGCAGACCTGAGGTGTATTAGGTGGGTGGGTGGTGGATAGGGAGAGAAACAGGGGGTTAAAAATTCGGGATTTCATCCTCACCAGCCCAGTCTGGCACAGCCCGGGATGCCAGGAGCAAAATGCTGAGTCAGCAGATGTTTGCAAGCATTCAACTAGGGGGAGAAACAACCAAATTGAAGCATCTTTACCAAATTGAAGCATCTTTACCAAATTGAAGCATCTTTACCAAATTAAACTTACCCTTCAGTTAAAGCCTGTTGCACATGAACGGAGACTTGGGCAAAACACACAGAATTTCATTATTTCAGGGGAAAAAAAAACAACCCTCCAGAACACACCTGGGAACCAAAAGCTTTGAGATTGGGACAAATCTGTTCCCAGCCATCAAGCCTTGCCCGTCAGAAATGTCTTTTTTTGGCAGCTGATGGGGGGGAGCAGGTTTGAGAAGGGGATTTTTTACCTCTCAACCAAGTGAAGCATTTTTCCCCAAAGCTTTTTTGCTTTCCCCATGACTTCAAGTTGCCTCTACCAGAAAAGGACCTATCAGGGAGGTGGGGGAGATACTATATATATATATATATTATATATTAAAATATATTTTTTTTTCCCATCAGTGTAAGTCACTGAAAAAACAATAATTTAAAAATAGAGAGAATAATCTTTCAGGATCTATAAATATCTAAAAACATGAATATATATAAATATAAAAACCACCCATCCATATATAGTACTTAAATATATAATATGTATTTTTATATATTGTATAATATATATATTATATAATATATATAATTATTATATATAATATATAAAAAATAAGGGGGCCTGGGGGTATAAATATGCATTTAATTCCAAAGCAGCTGGGATGAAGGTGGTTATTTTATATGATGCATTATTGAGGGAGCCTAAAGTTGGGGCTGCTCGTGCCACTACCAGCAGAGGACCTGTCAGGGAGGTGAGGGAGATAAATGTATATATTAAAATATATAAATATATATAAAAAAAATCTATACATTTATATATAAGGGAGTTTTGGGGAGGATAAATATGCATTGAAGTCCAAAGGAGCTGGAGTCCAGGGGCCGATGGGTGTTTGATATGATGCATAATTAAGGGAGCCCGAAGCTGCTCGTGTCCCCTCCCATAACCTGCCTGTCCTTGTGTCCCACAGCCATGGCCAGGCTCCTTGTCACCTGCTGGTTGGTGGCCCTGCTCCTCAGTGCTTGGACCGACGGCGCCTTCTCCAAGAAAGGCAAAGGCAAACCCAGTGGAGGCAGCTGGGGCACCGGGAGCCATCGCCAGCCCAGCTACCCCCGCCAGCCCAGCTACCCCCAAAATCCTGGCTACCCCCACAACCCGGGGTACCCCCATAATCCTGGCTACCCTCACAACCCAGGGTACCCTCACAACCCAGGGTACCCTCACAACCCAGGCTGGGGACAAGGTTACAACCCATCCAGCGGAGGAACCTACCACAACCAAAAACCTTGGAAACCTCCTAAATCCAAGACCAACCTGAAGCACGTGGCCGGGGCAGCAGCAGCAGGGGCCGTGGTGGGGGGGCTGGGGGGCTACGCCATGGGCCGGGTCATGTCAGGGATGCACTATCACTTCGACAACCCCGATGAGTCCCGGTGGTGGAACGACAACCGGGCTCGTTACCCCAACCAGGTGTATTACCGGGATTACGGCGGCCCCGTCTCGCAGGACGTCTTCGTCGCCGACTGCTTCAACATCACGGTGACCGAGTACAACATCGGCCCCGCCGCCAAGAAGAACACCTCAGAGGCTGCTCTGCTGGCCAACCAAACAGAGACCGAGATGGAGACCAAGGTGGTGACCAAGGTGATCCGGGAGATGTGCGTCCAGCAGTACCGCGAGTATCGCCTGGCCTCCGGCATCCGCCTCCACCTGGCCGACGCCTCCCTCGCCGCCCTCCTCCTCCTCCTCCCCCTCTTTGCCATGCACTGATGCTTCCAGGTGGCACCTGCATCACCATGGGGATTCCCCACCCCATCCTGGGGCCTTCTCCCACCATGTTCTCGCTTGCCGTTGTTTTTTGGTGAAGAGCCCTTGGGGCAACCGGGCACGGGCCCTCCCCGTCGCCTCCGGTTTAGGCAACGGGGTGAAAAATTTCCTTCTCCACCCCAAGTGTGGCAGGATGGAGCTGGATGCCCAAAAAATATAGGAGCTGCACCACCTCCTCCTCGGGGCCAACCCCGAGAGGGACCAGGCAGAGAGGAAGGGGGTCACCTGCTCCTTGGCACCCCTGCAAGAGCATTTCCAAAAAATCCTCTTTGCTAACGAGGAGGGTTTTCCCTCATCCCCTCAATCCCTCTGCCCCCAAAACCCCTTTCCCTGAGGCACCCCGGGGGTACCTGGATTCCCCACCGGGGTTTTTGGACAGTCACATTTGGCTTTCCCAAGCCCCAGGTTGCAATTTTCACCCTTTAATCCTAAAATCCACCTTCCCTGGTGTACATACGGACCTGCCCGCTCTGCACTTCCCACGCTGCAACCACCCCCTGCAGCAACACAAAAATAGTGATTTATTTTTTATTATTGGTTATTTTCACCTGGCAGCGAGGCCGAAGCCCCAGCTGGGTTTTGATTGACCCCCCTACACGCTGCTTTGCTTTTCAGCCAAGCCTTGCTGTCTTTCTTAGCCTGCCCAAAGGCAAAAAGTGCTGCTGAACACCCCCAAAAAACCCCCAAATGGTAAAGCTGGGGGTGTCACAGCTGAAAAAAAAGGCTATTTTGGTTGCATTAGAGGTGACAAGTGACACCAGCTTGACCTAAAGGACGTTAAAATACAAAAAAAAGAATGTTGGGGGGGGGTCAAGCACATAACAAGAGGCTTAAACAAGCAAAATCGGATGGTTACAACAAACAGCATCAGGAAAACTGAGCCTGAGGGGTGGGACTTGCTTCCAAAAAAACCCACCTTTTGCCAGGAATGTGTGGAATTCCTGCTTCTGGTGCCTGGGGCCGTGCTGGGTGGTATAAAACCAGGAGCATCTGTCACGTTGCTCGTGTCAAACCGCTCGCCCCGAGTCCTGTTCAATATATCTTGTGTATTTTTATGATTTTTTTTTTTTCTCTTTTGCAAGGCACTGAATGACACCATCCTGAATGGGTTGGGTTGGTTGGGTTTTTTTTGCCTCGGTGTAAGCTAAGTGAAAATCCCTATATATATATATATATCTCAAATATATATTTTAAAAAAAATAGACTTTCAGATCTTGCCAGGAGAAGCAGGGCTTTGAGGTGACCCGTCCTTTGTAACGCGGATGTTTTGTAAACCCCGTCACGGTGCATGCCCAAAATTGGCCATTCTGATACTTTTCTAAGTGTTCAATGTCTGGTACAAATTAAAAAAAAGGGTGAAGCCAAGCTTCCCATCAGCCTCCTTTGTGCAAACAGCTCTCCCTTGTCCCCCCGTGCTTCAGACAGAGGTGGCCTTTGTCCCCCTGCCTGTCCCTGCCTTTGTTCCCTTTCAGCACAAAATTTGGCCTAAACCCCACGATTCCCTTGAAACCTTTTCTCTTCCCACTGATGGTACCCTTAGAAACGACTAGATGTTGTTTACACACACACATTCTAAATGACTGTGTTTTCTGTAAGACAGATATTTAAATTGCAAAAGGAATTTAAACAAAAATAATGATGGAAAGGAGGATTTGGGGAATAAAAAGCCCCCCCAGGAGGATGTTGGGTCTGTCATCCTCCACCAACTCCTTATCCCACTCCTTAATGCAAGCTCTCCAGATCCAAACTTGACCAAGACGGTTGGTTTAGGATGTTATTTTGCCCTAAAATACTCAAAACTGACCAGCTCAGACTTTCCCCCCCCGTCATTTAAGTGTGTGGGGAGCACAAATAAATCATAGAATGGTTTGAGTTGGAAGGGACCTTAAAGATCATCAGGTTCCACCTTCCCTGCTATGAGCAGGGACACCTCCACCAGACCAGGCTGCACAAACCTCATCCAACCTGGCCTTGAACACCTCCAGGGAGGGGGCTTCTACACCCTCCCTGGGCAACCTGTGCCAGCACCTTCCTACCCTCATGGTGAAGAATTTCTTCCTGATGTCTGACCTAAATCTCCCCTCTTTCAGTTTGAAACCATCACCCCTTGTCCTATCACTGGTAAAAAGCCCCTCCCAAATGCAAAGCTCGTGAAGGGGAGACCCTGAAGATCAGGACCACGGGGAGGTTTATCCAATATTTATCTATATATAATTATATTTAAAATATATTTACATATCATCTAATACAAACATTATAAACAAATAAATTCTAATAAAGCCAATGTGCTGGTTGGGGCTGGGGATTTCTTCTCCCCCAAGGAAGCCAACACCCATTTATACCTTCTATTTCCTCCATCTATTTGCTCTCTAACAGGAGGTTTTTCCTTTTGCTGTTACCTCGAGCTCTGCTCCCTGTTGCCAGGCTTCAAATCTCCCCTGCACCTAAACCAGCATCACCATTAAATTACTTAAACTACAGCAAGGGGTAAAAATTATCATTAAAAAGGTGGAACTTTGGGTAGTGCCTTGGACCAGTTTGGTTGGAGCCTGCTCAGAAGGTGATTTCCAAGGATGCTGAAGAACTTGTTCAAGCGGTGCTCCAAGTAAACCCAAAGATCACTTTCTTTCATACTTTTGGCAGAAAAATATAGAAAAAAGCCCCTGTTCTTACTAAATCATTATTATTCCTGGGTGTAAGCAGCTTGCTCCCAAAAATAGAGGCCTAAAAGGGCCAGAGCAGGGATCCAAAGCTCCTGTAGGTGCTTGGAAAGAGCAAAATAAATGGGTTTGGGATTTTTTTGCTTGAAGTTGGCTTCCAGGCATCACCACATTAGCTCTGGATCTTGGGAAGTGGGGCAGCAAATGGGGAGGGGGAGGAAAAAAATGAAAATAAAACGTCAGGATTCCACACTTTTGATCTGCCCTGTGCAAAAAGCATTTTAAAAAACGGTGGTGAAAGGAGGGTTTGGGGAATAAAAAGCCCCCCCCCGGAGGATATTGGGTCTGTCCTCAGCAGCCCCGTGGCCCCTGCTCGTCCTCCACCAACTCTTTAATGCATCCCAAAAGCTCTCCAGCTCCAAACTTTACCAGGACAGTTGATTTAGGATGTCATTTTGCATTAAAATACTCACAATAACAGCTCAGACTTTTCCCCCTGTCATTTAAAGGTTGGGGGGGGACACAAACAAATGAAGGGGAGACCCTGGGGAGGTTTCCCCAACTCTTCTTATTAATTAGGATTTTTTCAAGGTTAAATGAGAGCTATTTCAAGCTTAAAGGAAAAGGTGAAGAATGAAGATTTGGTCCTTCGTGGAGAGCCTGGAGGACCCAACCCCTCAAATAGACCTTGCACCAGTGAGGGGCAGCCCAGAGGGAGGAGGAGAAAAAAAAACCCCAAAAGGAGGAAGCCACACACACAAAGAAGGGAAAAAACCCAACAAAGAAGGGGAAATATCCTTGAGAAAGAAGGGGAAAACAAATCCTGCCCAACAAAGGAGGGGGGAAAAACCCAACAACAAAGGAGGGAATCTCCCCATAAAGAAGGAAAAGGAAAAAGGGGGGAAAACATCCCCCAAAAACCAAGGAGGAGAAAAATGCTCCACACAAAGAAGGAACTAGATAATTTAGTTGCTCTGCATTAATTAGCTAAATACTGCAAATCCTGCTGCCAGGAGAGGGCAGGAAAGATTTCTGATTTACCAGACATAATAAACACCCCCCAAAGTATAAATGTGATCATTTTAGGGGAGTGGGGTTTTATATTCTCCTCCAAATCCCATGTCCTGGGTGCTTCTTATCCCCCATCTCCACAAATAACCATCCCCACGTGAGCAGAGCAACCGAGTATCTTTTTCTTGCCCAAAAAAAAAAGCTGCGAGAAGAGAAATTTTGGTGAATTTTGAGCTCTTTGCAAAGAGCTGGGGGAGAAATAGTCTCGTTCGGAGACTTCAATGCAAAGCGAGTGTCCAAAGCTCCTC
Source organism: Hemiprocne comata (assembly GCA_020745705.1). NCBI lineage: Eukaryota > Metazoa > Chordata > Aves > Apodiformes > Apodidae > Hemiprocne > Hemiprocne comata. The sequence goes on from CM036612.1 coordinate 4,457,292, forward strand.
CAGGGGGGGGATTTTATTCCGGCATCTGATCCCGGGATGGGAGGAACCGAATCGCCGGGGGGACAGCACCATCTCCTGGAGGCACCCAGCCCCGACCCCAGGATCAATCCCGCGGGTGATTTTGCAAAACTGAATCTCCTCCCCCCCGAAAAAAACCCTCCAACTTTAGGCTCGAGCTTTGCAGCCGGTTGTGCCAAAGGCTGCAGGGAAACACCTGGGAAAATGCGTTTCCGAAGGATCTCGGCGTCTCCAGAGCGTCGCTGCTCCCCCATCCAAACGTGCAACCCCAGAACTCCCCAACACAAGGTGATGAATGAAGATGTTAATCACTTTTAAGGACTTTTCCTGCAGTGCAGCCCTTGGCAGAGGCTGGAAATTAAATTGGGGAGGAGGGGTCAGAGCGTCTCCCTGTGTATTGCATGCCTGTGGGAGGGAAAAAGCAAAAAAAAAATCAGTGGGAATTTTATGAAATTAGGAATTAAATTGAATTTCATTAAATAAGGAAGCAGGAACACCCAGGGCAGATCACACAGGAATGCTTCCAGATGGGTCTTGAAAGTCTCCAGAGAAGGAGCCTCCACAGCCTCTCTGGGCAGCCTGGCCCAGGGCTCTGTCACCCTCACATGACAGAAGTTTCTCCTCATGTTGAGGTGGAACTTCCTGTGTTGTCACTTGGTGCCATTTCCCCTTGTCCTACCACAGGGCACCACTGAAAAGAAACTGGCCCATTCTTGACACCCACCCTTCAGGTATTTATAGACATTAATAAGGTCCCCTCTTAGTCTTCTCTTCTCCAGACTAAACAGCCCCAGGTCTCTCAGCCTTTCCTCATCAGACAGATGTTCCAGTCCCTTCATCATCCCTGTAGCCTCCATTGGACTCTTTCCAGCATATCCCTGTCCCTCTGGAACTGGGGAGCCCAGAACTGGGCACTACACTCCAGATGGGGTCTTACTGGGGCAGAGGAGAACATCCCTGGGCAACCTATTCCAGCACCTTCCTACCCTCATGGTGAAGAATTTCTTCCTGATGTCTGACCTGAATCTCCCCTCTTGCAGTTTAAAACCATTACCCCTTGTCCTATCACTGCCCTCTCTGGTGAAAAGCCCCTCCCCAGCTTTCCCAGAATGGGTAAGGGGATTTCCAAGCAGCATAACTGGTTACTGTGACCCTAACCACCATGTGATCATTTCAAGATTAATCCTTGTATTCTTTTTTTTCCATGGTAGTGGCTCGAACAGAGTATCTTACTCTCTTGACTTTATGGTTCCTAGTTAAATATAATGCTAGACCCTAATTACTTGCACCACCTCCTTATTTCATGTGGTTTCTGTGACTACTGAAATAAAACACAGTCACTCCCTCCTATGATTCTCATGAGACCAATTTCTGTCCTATTTGATTAGGCCTGACCACCCTTCAGCCAGACCAAACAATCCAAACCCTATGCAAAGTCCTAGCATTTCCCCCCTTGGGAAGTTTTGAAAATGATTTCAATCCTTACAAACCAAAATTTACTCCAGTTTTGCTGGTGGGAGCCTTGGAATCATTTCTCTTTCATCTCGGTGTCTCAACACTGCTCTTATAATCATATGATTAAATGCAGCTTCGTTATCAACTTGCCTTTTCAAACAAGAAGAGATCAACATTATCGTTAGGAAAGCAATCAGTAAAATAAATCATGTGCCAATTCATTAATTCTATCCATGAACTCAGATTCCAGCCAAATCCACTAAAAATCTTACCTCTGACATATCTTCTCAGGAGCCAAGGGAGGGGATTGTTCCCCTTTTACTCAGCTCACATGAGACCCCACCTGGAGAACTGTGTCCAGTTCTAGAGGCACAACATCAGAAGGACATGGAGCTCCTGGAGAGAGTCCAGAGGAGCCACAGAGATGATCTGAGGGCTGGAGCAGCTCTGCTCTGGAGACAGGCTGGGAGAGCTGGGGGTGTTCAGCCTGGAGAAGAGAAGGCTCCAGGGAGTTCCAACACCCATTTTTGCCTGAGTAATTCTGAAAAATCTTGCCAGCAGTCACCTGGTTCTGTTCCAGATTTGACCTTACTCATTTGAACGTTGTTTATTTTCATTACTGGGTTACTCTTTCAACACCCCTCACATTTTACAGTCACCATTTAGGCTGTTCCTAACATTTTGAGCGACACCACTTGTCTTTCCAAAAGACTCCCTGAGGCTTCTACGCCCCAATGACACCCTCGGTGTTTCGTCTGAATCATTTCTCTCATCAGGAGAGGTGGTGCCACCTGTCCGCTAGATGTCACCCACCATCCAGCTAAGATTTGCCTTCACATTCCATAATTCTCCTAATTTTTCATCTTCTTCTGAATATTTAGGCTTCTCCCTCGGGAGAGTTGTTGTTTAGGTTGGCATTCATGCCACTTGTAATGCTTTTTCTTTCGCTGCTTTTTCTGGCAGCCCCAACTGCTCTCCTGGGGGAGATGATAAGGATATTGACCCTCCAAAAAAAGCCTAATTCCATGGGGACACAAACCACAAGGCTCCAAAATTTGGGACATAGCTGCTGGAGCCCGGTGGTCATGTTTGCTTGGGGGTTTCCTGAGAATCCCTGATATTTCCCTGTTTATTTTCTCTCCTGTAGCTAAACCAGGTTTTTCAGGAAGGTTGAACCTCCCAAGCCCAGGAGCAGGGAAGCCAACGTGGATTGGGGGAAGGAGCAAAAAATAAAGAGCCCTTAACGACCCTTTAAATTCTCCCCTGGGAGGATTTGCATCCTCTGGGCCAAACACGAAGCACCTGAGAGAGGGTCAATCTCCTCCAGCTGCGTTTTTGGGTGGGGGCTGCTGAAGATTGGGATGCGTTGGAGCATATTGAAGCCCCAGAGGTGGAATGTGAGGGGTGGGATTTGTCCCGGAGTGTCACCCTCCCGGCTCTTCCCTCCCTCCCTGGAGGATGCAGCTCCTCCCGGTGCTGAACAAGCCGGATTTGGTTAAAAAATAAAGAGGATGTCTCAAGGCCAAACTTTATTGCAAGGCGGAGGGGTCCATTTTCAGGCCCTGCATCCCCCCCGCCTCCCCCGTCACCGAGTCCCAGCGCTCTTTTGGGGGGGAAAAGAGCGTTTTTTGGCAAAGCTGTAGAAGGAGGATCCAGAGCCGAGCGCGGGCGGGGCTGATCCAGCGTCACTCCGGGTCCCGATCTCCGCAGGTCCCGGCGGGGCGGGGGTTGCTCAGGTCTGCAGGGTCCGGGTGGGGGATGCCCAGGGGAAACTGAGGCAGGGCCGGAGCATCACTTCCACCTCCCCAAACCACACCTAATCTCCCAGGAAAGTCATTGCCGAAGGGATCTCGGGATCCACCCGCCGTCCCCTCCCCGCTGTCAGCGCTGCAGCCGGTGGGCGACCAAGCAGACGGCGGGGGCCAGCAGCAGAGCGGGGCAGATGCCACCTCGCCGGGGGGCTCGGTTGGGCGGTCCTCGCTTGCCACCCAAGTCCGGCCAACTTGGGGCGTGAAACCCTCCCGCCGGGGGGGGCTGCCGGGCCCCCGGGATGCCGTGGCCCAGACGGGACGGCCGCGGACGCCCCAAAAGGCCCATCCCGTACCCCGCGGCAGCGCCGGCAGCGATGGCCCCCGCCACCTTGGAGCCGCGGCCGGGGGTGGCACCGCCGCGGGAGATGGCCCGGAAGCCCCCCCGGAGCCCCCCGGCTCCTCCTCGGCCGCCGGTTCTGCCGCCCGCCCCGCGGCGGCCGCCCGTGCCATCGGCGAAGAGGGCGAGCAGCAGCATGGCCACCCAGCACCAGGCGTCCAGGGGCCTCATCCTGCCCCACCTGCGAAGTGGAGTGAATGAGTTAATCTATTTCTTAAATATTAATTATTTCGTATGGGTAGTTTAATGTATTTCATGTAATTATCGTTACAAGCCTTTCTACAAGGGCTTGTAGTGAGGGGACAAGGGGGGAATGGATTAAAACTGGAAGAGGGAGATTTAAGCTGGACATGAGACCTGTGAGGGTGGTGAGACCCTGGCCCAGGTTGCCCAGGGAAGCTGTGGCTGCCCCATCCCTGGAAGTGTTGAAGGGCAGGTTGGATGGGGCTTGAAGCAACCTGGGCTGGTGGGAGGTGTCCCTGCCCATGCAGGGGGGTTGGATCTAGATGATCTTGAAGGTCCCTTCCAACCCAAACCATTCCATGATTCTATGGTTCCACCTGGAGCATTATATTACCTATGATAATTAAAGTATTTAATATAGCTAATACATTTAAGATATTTAATAATACATTAAATACATTAAATATCTTAAATATCTTAAATATCTTTACCATATTTACAGCAACCTGGTCTAGTGGGAGGTGTCCCTGCCCATGCAGGGGGATTGGACCTGGATGATCTTTAAGGTTCCCTCCAACCCAAACCATTTTGTGGTTCTGGGATTCGATATCGAATATCTCTATCCTATTAAATATCAAATATATTTACCATCTGCAATATATACAATCTAATATATTTGCAACGCAAACACTCCCAACCTCTCCAGCCAGCCAAGCTGCACCCTTCGTTTTCCTACCCCCCCCCCCCCCGGCAAAGCCCTGGAGCACCATGATCCCCCCCCACCCCACATCCCCTGGGGCCGGTGGCTGAGCAAACAGCCTCATTGTACCGAAGCTGCTGAGCCATCGCCGGCCCCAAACCCAGCCCAAAAATAGCAGGAGCCTTGTTGACAAAAGCCTTTTGACAAAGCAGAGCCCCCCCCCGCCCCCGGCCACCCGCCCCGGCCCCAGCATCCCTGCGTCAGCATTTCCCTCCCTGCTAGAAGGTGCCAGGCCTGACCTCCCCCTTTGTAGAAATAAAATAAAATAGGGCTTAATTAATTGAATTTCCCTCGTTTTGCTGCCCGGCTCCTCCAACTAATGAGGGTTATTTTAAGGAAAGGCTGGAAAAATGTGTGTTCTCCTTCCAGCTGTTTGCAGCTGTGTGGCCACCCCTGGAAACACTCAAACTGGGCAGCAAACCCCATAAAATTTAAACACGGGGATTTTTTTTTCCTTCTCTCCCCCTCCCTTTATTCCCCCTGTCGTATCCAAGCTTCTGAATCCCATCCCAGGAAAAAGCCCAGTGTGGAAGCAGCCGGGCAGGTTGTGGTGCCACTCTTCCCCATCCCAACCTCCAGCTCTTCTCTGTGCCAAGCCCCAACGCTTCCCACCTTCCTATTTACCCAGTTCCATGGATGTTTTTTTTTTAATCCCTTGACTCTGTGCTGGGAATGTCACCCTTACCCGTGCACCCGGGACAGCGCTGCCGATGGCTCTTCCCGTCTGTGCCTGCCGGGCGCGACTCGCATGGGACTTTTCCCACTGGATAAAAGCTTTGATAAGCGGAGCCAACGTCACCCGTATCCCCCCCTCCTGCACGGGGAGGGATAAATGGGATGCAATGGGCTGAATAACACGGGCCTGGCAACTCTGGGGTGGGGAAGGAAAGCCTGGCTGGGGAGAACCTCGGGAATGTGGAGAGCTCAGCTTCCAGGAGAAGGAAAAACCTCAGTAGATCCCATTAAAAACCTGATGGGGTTCAAACAAGGCTGAGCAACACAAGGGTTTTCTGCCAGAGGTGAGTTTTACCTTCTGAAAAGGAAATACCCCAAGAATAGAGCCCACCATGCACGGGGCAGGGAGATCAGTGGTCTCTAAGGGCTGAATAAACCCAACAGCAGCCCCAAAAATCCTCCAGCAATTTAGCTTCGAGTCTCTAAAACTGCAGGGCTGGAACATTTCTCCTTGGAAAACTTCTCCGCTGGGTTCTCCTCCTCTCCCAGCCCACGTGGAGCCCATTCCAGCAGCATTTTTACCTGCAAAATGCTTTATTTCAAACAAAGCAAGCTCTAACTCAAGGGTTTTCATTCTGTATTCAGCTGCTACATGTTTTGTTTTCTTGTTAATCAACAAAGCAATACCACAGTCATCCTCCCAATCCATAAAAATGCTTCTCTCCCTGTCCAATACTTTCCCTAACACGTGTTAAAGGTGGAAAAGGTACCATTAAAATTTAAAAAACAAACAAACAAAAGTACAAAGAGACATTGCAAAAACTCAAGGGAGGGAGAAAGTCAGAGTTTTAGTTCACACCGAGGTATAAAATTGCTATTGCTGGTTTAGCCCGGGAGGAAAGAGGGGTTTTTTTTCCAGGTGGGAAGGTGGTAACGGAGGCAGTCCCAGGTTTCACTGGGATGAGGTGATGGCACCGCTGCAAACCCCACCCACAACATCAATTTATTGCCTGATTTCTGCCTCCCCCTCCTCCTGCCACCCCTCCCTCTCCACTCCGGAGACGCTCAGCGCCGTCAGCTGCTCCTGCCAGAGCTATTTGGCATCTTCAGGCTCCCAGAGAGGTTTGAAATTACGGTTGCTTTTCTTAAAAAAAAAAAAAAAAATCCCTAAAATTAGTGCAAATTAGAAACGGGGGGAGGAGGGGGGTTGTGAGACCAGATGCAGGTTAAGGGAACGCGCCGGGGAAAAGCAGTTTACTCTTGTGCTGTAAATCCAACCGTTGGCCCCCAGGGTTGCAGAAGTGGTAAAAAAAAAACCAAACCCAATTCCCAGCTGGCCCTTTCCATTTCCAGAAGCTTCCTGTCACCTGCCAGTTATTGCAATAGAAATGTGCTTTTTTTTATATATAAAAAAAGAGGAATTATTTGTGCTCTCTTGCCACCCAGCAGCGGATCCTCCTCCAGGAGCCACCTGTGGGCACGGCTGAAGCCGAGCCCCAAAAATTCCATGTTCATGGTGGCTTTGTCCTGCTCGTGGTTTTCCTCCTTTTTTTTTTTTTTTACTTTCTTTTCCCCCTGTTATTTCCAGGGATTTGAGGTTTTGGCTGAAGCTGCCACCAGCCAGAGCCTTGCTGGGAACAACCCCTCTCACCAAAGAGGAATTCCCCGAGGATGCTGCACAGATGAAGGGATGGGAGAGGATGGGTTGGCTCCAAGCTGGAGTCATCTGGGTGGACATCAGGTTTGGGATTCAGGACAGCACATCCTGCAGGCAAAAGGCTCTTGGTGGGATGCAACCTGGAGCCAGGGCATGGGAGAAGAGCTTCACATTGCTGTCGGCCCTTCAGAAATCTCCTCCAGCCTTTGCTCGATCATCAGCCGGAGGATGGAGTATCTGGAGAGGAGAAGAACAAGGCAAAGAGGTTTTTTGCTGCATCAAAATTGGGCTTTTAACACAAATTGCCCAAGAAAACTCTGGAATGATGCCAAACCCAGCTGCTCACGCAGGCAGTAGGGAGGCAAGGTTGTGGGAATGAATTTTTGGCATGGAATTAACCCCCCCAACAACGATCTTCACTCCCAGGGTCCCTCCTCGATGTCCCCAACCCTCCATACTTGCGCATCAGCTTCTTCACTTCCCGATCCTCCTCTTCCTCCAGCTTCTGGATGAAGCTCCTGAGGACAGGCATCTCGAATTTGATGTACTGAGCAACCTGGGGAGTGGGGGGAGGAAGAAAGAAAGGCCAAGCCGGGGCGATGAGGAGGGTGATGGTCCCAACCCCTGTGAGGCTGAAGGCCACCTCGCAGCACCCTCTCCCCAGGGCTCACTGGGGACGTGGAGGACTTTTTGCAAAAAAAGCCCTGGAAAAAACCCACATCGAGAACATCCACTTGTGCAAACTGATTATCGGGAATAAAACTTCCACATTCCAACCCAAAATTCCAATCCCAAAATGCCCCTTCCAACCCAAACCCTTCTGTGAGTCTGTGATCATTTTGTTTTACCCACCACCTGCAAGACCTGGCTTCTCCACCCCGCGAGCCCTGCGGGGCTCAAATACACCCCAAAAATGCCGCGTTTGGGCTCCGACCTGAGGGCGGAGCAGAGCCGGGGTGGGAAGTGCCAGCAGATGGCACCAACGAGCCGTTCCCAACCACCGAGCGCTCCCGGCTGGAAAAAGTAGGAAGTATCATAGAAATATGGAATGGTTTGAGTTGGAAGGGACCTTCAAGATCATCCACTTACAACCCCCCTGTCATGGGCAGGGACACCTCCCACCAGCCCAGGTTGCTCCAAGCCCCATCCAACCTGCCCTTCAACACTGCCAGGGATGGGGCAGCCACAGCTTCCCTGGGCAACCTGGGCCAGGGTCTCACCACCCTCACACTCAACAATTTCCTCCTCATCTCCAACCTCCATCTCCCTCTGCCAGTTTTAATCCATCCCCCTTGTCCTCTCCCTCCCTGCCCTTGTCCAAAGTCCCTCCCCAGCTTTCCTGGAGCCCCTTCAGGCCCTGGAAGGTGCTCTAAGGTCTCCCTGGAGCCTTCTCTTCTCCAGGCTGAACACCCCCAACTTTCCCAGCCTGTCTCCAGAGCAGAGCTGCTCCAGCCCTCAGATTATCTCCATAGCCTCCTAGACTTTCTCCAGGAGCTCCATGCCCTTCCTATGTTGGGGGCTCCAGAACTGGACACAGCACAGTTCTCCAGGTGGGGTCTCACCAGAGCAAAGTAAAGGGAGAGAATCACCTTTCCTGACCTCCTGGCCAGGCTTCATTTGATGCAGCCCAGGACACTGTTGGTTTCTGATTTGCAAGTGTTCATGGCCAGCTCATGTTTGGCTTCTCATCAGCCAAGAGCCTCAAGCCCTTCTCCTCAAGGCTGTTTTTGATCCATCCTCTCCCCCAGCATGTGTTTCTGCCTGGGGTTGCCCTGACCCTGGTGCAGAACCTTGCGCTTGGTCTTGTTGAACTTCATGAGGTTGGCATGGCCCCAGCTCTCCAGCCTGTCATGGTCCCTCTGGCTGGCCTCCCTTCCCTCCAGCGTGTCTCCCTTCCCTACAGCTTGGTGTGGTCAGCAAACTGCCTGAGGGTGCACTCCATGACACCCAAGGCTGCACTGCTGTCCCTCCTCCCCAGTAAAAGATTTGGGATGGAGAAATAGGGCTGGGGGTGTTGGCTCCTGGAGCATAAAGCTCCTCTTGAAGCCCAGAAGGAGGCTTTTCCCATGAGATGGGGAGTTCTTACGGGGAGACACAGAAGAAACACAAAACAATTCCCACATCCCCAGGTATCTTCCTGGTTTTCCAGCCCTGACTGCAACCCGAGCCCACCCAAAAGCGCTGGGGCATCCAAACTCACGTCGTAGGTGACTTCTTCCACCTGGTCCTTTTCCATGAGGAAGACCTTGGAGACCTGCTCGCAGGGGCCTTGTAGGATGCGGGCGATCAGGGGGTAGTCGCTGGGGCGCAGCTTCTGCTTCTCTGCAAGGCCAAAGGTGCCAGTGCTGGGGCCCGGGGGGCTTTGCTGACCCAGGGCCACTCTGGGGGTTGTTTGGCAGACTCACCTCCACTGGTGTGGACAATGTAGAGAGCAAACTCCTCTGCTGAGTTCTCAATCTGAACAGAGACACAAATCACTATGTAAGGTCCACGTTTCTAACTGGGATTTTCCCAGCAATGCAAAAAAAAAGTAATTCCCATAATTTGACTCTGATGTTGGAGCTCCTGGAGTGAGTCTAGAAGAGGCCATGAAGATGAGCAGAGGGCTGGAGCAGCTCTGCTCTGGAGACAGGCTGGGAGAGTTGGGGGTGTTCAGCCTAGAGAAGAGAAGGCTCCAGGGAGACCTTAGAGCACCTTCCAGTGCCTGAAGGGGCTCCAGGAAAGCTGGGGAGGGACTTTGGACAAGGGCAGGGAGGGAGAGGACAAGGGGGATGGATTAAAACTGGCAGAGGGAGATTGAGGTTGGACATGAGGAGGAAATTGTTGAGTGTGAGGGTGGTGAGACCCTGGCCCAGGTTGCCCAGGGAAGCTGTGGCTGCCCCATCCCTGGAAGTGTTGAAGGGCAGGTTGGATGGGGCTTGGAGCAACCTGGGCTGGTGGGAGGTGTCCCTGCTCATGGCAGGGGAGTTTGGACTAGATCCTTAAGTTCCCTTCCAACTCAGACCATTCCATAATGCTATGGTTTTACACCCATGGGATGTAAATTCCTCCTCTGGAGCATCCCAGGAGCACAGCGGGGGGGAATATCTACCATACCTTGAACTTATTGAGGAGCAGTTTGAGGACCTGGGGGGTGGTCATGGTGCTGTTTATCCGGACGTTGGTGACGGAGCCGTAGGCTGGCGTGAACACGGAGGTCTACGGGGCACAAACTCCATGTAAAACCCCTTTGGATTTGTCCATCGGGAGAGGTTTCGGGGGGCCGGCGAGGCTGGGGACTCACCTTGTGGTTGTAGAAGTGCCCGTTGATGGAGAAGCGGTGGCGGCGGATGCGGCGCTGCTCGCCGGGGGTGCGGGAGCTGCCCCGCCGCCGCACCCCCACGTCGCTCCGCGTCCGCATCAGCTGCGGTGTCTCCTCTCCCTGCGACCTGGCGGCTGGAAAAAAGGTTGGAAAAGACCCGGTGGGAACCCAGGGCTGAGGATTGGAGGGAAGAGTTAACCCCTCTGGGCTCCTCCCCCGCCATCTCCCTGCTGCAAAATCACTCCTGGGCTTTCCCCCTGCGGATGCGAAGTTCCCCACCCCAGAAACCCAGCCCGACAAAACTTCTCTGGAGAGATTTAACCCCCCAGTTTAAACCAGCAGCTACTGGTTTCTCCTCTCCCAGCTGCCGGGGGACGTTATTAATTCCGAATGAACTGCCTAAATCCAGGCCAGTAGCTGGATAAAGCCCCTTCTCCCGGGGACACCAGCATCTCCACTCGCTTTTTCTTAATTTATCTTTATTCCCCCCCCCCCTCCCCTCCTTTCCTTTAACGAGAACAGTCAAACGAGGCCAGGGGCTTCAGATCTCAGCATGAAAACTGGCTCGGGTCCAGATTATTATAAACCAGCTCTTCATCCATTTTTAATGATCCTCTCGGGCTTGGATGTTTTGAATTCAAAGCATGTCTGCGCCGAGGAAAAAAAAAAAAACCAACTCCGGTGTGTGCGGCTCGGGATGCACGCCACGGTGACTCAGCACCCCCCAGGAGCCCTGCACACACGTTGTACACTGATTTTGGGTTTTTTGGAAAAAAAAAAATATCCTAAAAGGTTTACTTTTTAGGGGCTGGCAGAGGATTAACATCATCTGGTTGAAATAGTTGCTGGGTTCTTTCTACGGTGAGAAGGAAGCACGCAGGGAAGCTTTAATTAAGGGGTGTGATAAATATAGAATCGTGCGTGGGGAGATGAAAAAGCAAAAGGGAAAAAGCTGCGGGTCGAGGATGGGGCAGAGGGTTTCATGGATCAATGAGTTTTACAAATGCTCAGCTCCTCCCCGAGCAGGGAAGGGGATGAGCATCCCCAAGCTGAAAGAATTCGCTGGTTCTTCTCTGCCTCCAAGGTTGTATTTCCATAAAAGCAGCCCAAAAATGAAATATAAGATTAAATTAAAAAGTCAGGAACGTCTGCAGAATGTCCTGATTGACAGCTAAAAAGGCATAAAGCAGGTTTTTCCAGGGGGGGAATTGAAGGTGAGACAGCTCGAGTCCCCAAGGGGTTAAGGAAACGGGGGCGGGACGAGCTCTTCCCCCACTTTACAGAGGAAAAAACAGGGAGGGGGAAAAAACAGGGAGGGGAAAAAACAGGGAGGGGAAAAAAAAAGAAGTCTTTGCAGAAATGTTGACTTCCCCATGGCAACGGCCCCCTCTCCACCCCCCCCAACGGCCCCATTCTTCTTCTTCTTCCCTAAAAGTCGAGCCGCCAGGAAGGGGAAGCACCAACATCCTTTTCCCTACGATCCCACCAGCCTCTTTGCTCCATCCCCCTATTTATTTCCAAGCTTCTTTTCCTTGCATCCCACCACAGGATCCCTTTCCCAGGAGCAGAACCCCTTAGAAAGGGGTCGGGGGGGGCCATGATTTCCTTGCTGCAATGAAATAAATTAAATAAAAGAAACGAAAGCCCTTCAATACATTAAATTTAGGTGCTGTGGAAATGACCTGGGGCGAGAGGGAAACACGGACTTCTAGAGGAATTAAAAACAAAATCCACTTAGTTTAACTTAGTTTCTATTTTTCTCCAATCAACCAGGAGCATAAGGCAGCTGCTCCCAACCACCTGACCAGATCCCATGGGATCAGAGCCTGGATCAGAGCCTGACTCACCTGTACTCCCAGGAGACTCTGCATTCGTCGTGGCCTCCACATCTGTCACCTGGATGTCTGGCAAGTTGCTGGGCTTCAACATGGACCTGGCATTCCAAAAAGAAAACCAATCTTAGGAAATTATCCTGGTTGTGGTTCCCCCGGCAGCTGTGCTGCCGGGGGAACCACAACCAGGATAATTTCCTCCTCCCAGAATGGGAAGCAGCCCCTTCTCCCTGTGGATTTGGTAGATCCTCGAGGTCCCTTCCAACCTGGCTTTCCAGGATTCCTTCTAACCAACCCCTCAGGGTTGCAGCACAGTTGCATTATCAACCCTAAACCCCGTCCTACCCCCAAAATAAAACCCTTTGGAGAGTGTTATCCCAGCTGCCCCCTCCCCAGGAAGGGATGCTGGAGCTTTTTGGGAGCTCCAACACACAACTTGGCCAAGCAAAAATTGCTCCTGGCCCTTTTGTTTCCTATTTGCAGACAGCTGAAAAAAGCAAAAGACAAGTAGAAACCCCCCCACGACCACCACCACCATGGCCAGGCTAAGACAGGGACTGGCTGCTCCAAGGGCCAGGCTGGGAACAGGTTGGGAAGTGACTGGGAACGGGCTGGGAAGTGACTGGGAATGGGCTGGGAAGGACCAGGATCCAGCATTAAATTTGTATTAGAATTCCTCCCCTCCAGCTGGCTTTGGAAGGAGATTCTTGCAGGCAAAGGGGGTCTCTGCAAAAGGAGAGTCTTTACAAAAGGGGGGGGGGGTCTCTGCAAAAGGGGGTTTTGCAAAAAAAAAAAAAAAAAGGGTGGGTGGAAAAAGTGGGGGTTGCAAAAAGAGGTGGGTGTCAAAAAGGGGGGGGGTGTCTTTGTAAAAGAGGGGGGTGTCTTTGCAAAAGGAGGAGTTTTTGGAAACAGAGGGGGTCATGGAAAAGAAGGGGGTCTTCAAAAGGGGGGTGGTCTTTGCAAAATGAGGGGGTCATGGAAAAGGGGGGGGGTGTCTGCAAAAGGGAGGGGCTTTGCAAAAGGATGAGTGTGAAAAGGTGGATGTTGAAAAAGGGGTAAGCTTTGCAAAGGGGGGGGATAATCTGCAAAAAAGAGGGATTTTACAAACGGGGGGGGTCTTTACAAAAAAGGGGGGGTTTGCATTAAGGGGGGTTGCATAAAGGGGGGGGGGGTTGGCATGAAACCAGGCTACTTTATTTCAGACTCGGCTCCTTCAGGCTGCTGCACCTTGGCAATAAAAAAGGACCCAGCCAAAGCAGCTGGGAGTTGCAACCAGGGATTGGGGGGGGGGGAAAGGAAGGGGGGGGACACCCTTCTTTTCCCTGGGCTCACCCGTGGGCCCCCAGGTTGCAGCCCGAGTGCCAGGAGGAGGAGGAGGGCGGCGGGCGGATGCGCTGGTTGTCGTCCTGCATCTGCAGGCGGATGGGTCGCCGCAAGCCCCACGAGATGTTCAGCAGCCCCTCCACGACGAGCTCACCTTCCTCCTGCATGAGAGAACCCCCCCAACTCAACATCCCCAACCTCCCAAATCATAATCAAACCAAATTTCCTCCTTTTTTATATTTTTTAGAAGCTGAGCACCCCCCCCCCACGGGGTCGTTGCTTACCTCCCGGTGCCGCAGCTGTAAGTTTTGCCCCTCGTAGTAGATGTTGTAGGTCTTCAAGTGTAAGAGCAGCTCATTTCTGGGGAAGAAAATGGGAAAGATGCTGAGAAGAGATGGGGAGGAGCAAGGGGGGACATGGCAGGCACCAGAATGGGACAACTCTCAAAAAAAAAAACAATGGGAAAGATGCTGAGAGAGATGGGGAGGAGCAAAGGGGGACATTGCAGCACTGGAATGGGGCAGCTCTCCATGGCCAGCTCTCCATGGGACAACTCTAGGTGAGTTGGCAGATGCCACTGGTTAAAGCTGGTGGCTGGTTAAACCAGCTTAGTTTGGGGCAAATTTGGGTCTTTTGCTGCCTCTAGATCTCCCTCATTGAGGGTCTCCTGCTGCCTCTAGATCTCCCTCATTGAGGGTCTCCTGCTGCCTCTAGATCTCCCTCATTGAGGGTCTCTGCTGCGGGTTCAGCCAGCTCTTTGCAACCATGATTAAGGGGGTACAAGCTCCCTGCAACCGTGCCCTCAATAAGCCATGCAGACAAGAGGTCAGAAAACCCACCAGGCCTTGGTGGAGTTGGTCACAAGGCTGAAAAACAAGGAATTTTTTTGGAGCATCCAAGCCCTCGGGTCATGCTGGAGTCACAAGTTATCACAGGCGGGTTTGTCCCGTCGTCTCGTCGCTCCAGACCTTGACCTTGAGCTCAAATGAAAAGTCTGAGCCCTGCTCCAGTTGCAAATGAATAATAAAAAAGTAAAAATAATAAAAATAAAAACCAGGCTGTCTAAGCCCAGCAATGAATCACGGGGCCGCTGATGCCTCCGGCATTAATTCCCAAAGTTGGCATTCATTCAGCTGGGGCTGGTGGATGGAGTTGAAGGCTGCTCAGCACCATCAGAGCAGAATAAAGAAGCACAAATGAGGGGGATTTGGGGCTATGATACAGGAAAAAGTGGGGTTAAAAATATCACATATCTTCTTTATCTCCTCCAACATCTGCCTCGAAACTTCAGAATCATTTTACTCCTTTACTAAAGCATAAAAGAGCAATTATGTATCAGGACCTTTTCCAGCAAAACTCCCATGTCATGAAAGTTTATAGAGCACTTGGCCACATTCTTAAGGGAAAAAAAAAAAAAATCAAAATCCCATCAACAACCCTTTGTTTTTTAATGGAAGCTGCAGTTCCTCACCCCAGCGTGGCTTGTTCTTTCCAAATCCAACTGCATGGAGTTAAAACCCAGGGTCACCCTCAGTTGGAAGGTGAAACCCCCCCCCCCCTCCCCGGGAATATTGGAAATAACTCCCCAGCTACCAGCAAAAAGAGGTTTCTGCATCACAGCCCAGCCCAGGTCCTTACTTGGAGATGAATTTGTCTTTTCCACAGGGAACCAGGTACTCGCAGCCACCGTAATCCATCCTCCTGCTCTTCTTTCATGGGAGCTGAATTGGAAAGAGGGAGGAGAGAAAAAAAAAAAAACACACCAGTGTGAACCGCCCCCAATATCACATCCCTGAGGTTGCACCCTTGGATAATGGGGGGGGGAGGGGGAAGAAACTTGCTTGGATTTTGGAAGAGCTCTTGGGAAAAGACTCCAGTGGATGTGGCAGTGGGTGAATTTGATGCGGATTCCCCAGGAAAAGCAACGGGGAAGGAGGGGAGATCAGATAAGGGGAGAAGTGTTGTAAACTCACTGAAAATTTAATATGGGTGGAGATCCCCTTACGCTGCCATTTGCATTTCCAGCATCCACAGACAGCCCCAGCAGTGCCAGGCCTGGAGCTGGAAGGGTTCTGAGCAGGATTGTTCCCTTTTCTCTCTTTATTTTGCTAAGGTTTTGCTACAAAACTTTGGACATGCAGGGCTGGATCTGGTTTGATGTGCCCTCATGCTGCCCCAAAACCAAGGGGCTGAATTTCACCAGCAATAAGAGACACTGGGCTGGTCCCTTTACCTTTTTTTAATTTATGAAACCAGTTAAATTTCTCTATCCCTTCCAGTTGCACAACATTTCTATCAGAATACGCTTGGAAACGTTGCAAATACTCAGAAACTGTCCCAAAAATCCCACCTCCCCTCGTCCAGAAAGAGAAACAGAGGTGAGAAAAGAGCATTTGAACCACAAACTGCTGTTTTCTTCCACCTCCTGCATCACCATGTGCTTCCTCCCGATCCCCTGGGAAACAAACCCATTTCCCTACCAAAAAAAGCCTCGACAAAACACACACCACCATCCAGGCAGATCAATGACTTGCCCAAGGCCCTGCAGTAGAACCTGTGTCAGAGGATGGGCCTTCCCCTAAATCTTCAGCACAGCAGCAATTCCTGCTTCAAACCCAGCACATCGGGATCTGTTCTACAACATAAACTCTAAGCAACAGCAATAATATTCCACGTCGTGCTTCAAACCACAGAAAAGTTTGTAAAAGCAGAGCTGGCCTTGGAGCAGGCAGCAACAGGCAGGGGAAGGGCAGGAAGCTGGGACTCCAGCTCTGCCTGGAGAAAGCAGAAGAGAAACCTGCTGCTGAAAAAAATCACACGTCGCAACGGAAGAGCTGACAATGCTCTGGGTTTCCTGAGGAGCTGAGGAGCAGCACGAGCATCCCAGCAAAACCCAGCATCAAACCTCCTCTGTAGCCAGCAGCTGCCTCCCCTGCTCCCATCCATCCTCCCCCAGGGAATAAACCCAATAATAATCCTATTTATCCCTCAAAAATTGTACTGGGAGGAGATTTTTTCAGCTTCGGGATTAAAAAAAAGGCTGCGTGGCACCTGTCCGGGTGGGGAACCAAATCGGGGGGGGGGGGTCACCATGGAAATGATAGGAATCAGAGTCTGGCTTGTGGGTGTCCCCTGCAAAGGGATGAAAAAGCTCCAGGAAAGTCATGGCTCGGCTGCACACAGGGAGGATGAAAGGACAAGGCTGCTTGACCCACGCAAAAATGTTGCCAAAAATATCAAAGTGGCCGAAAAAGAAATTAAAACCCCTCGAGCAGCCCCGGTTGGAGCCTTTGGTACCACAGGGAGTTTCACTCTGTGGCCATAGGGAGGGGTGAAGGCAAAGCTCTGGCTCCCTGGGAGGGACATCGGGAGGAGCTCCAGCCCAAGAAAAGGCTCATTTTGGGATGGAAAGGGAGCCTGAAGTGCAGGTTCATCCCCTGCTCCGAGGAGCCCTGTTTCCTGTTTACGGCCCCGGTGCTGCCACCTTCACCTCTGTCATCACATCCCCTTCCGAGCAAGGCAGGAAAGGGGCAAATTCTTCCTTTTATGGGTCTCGAGAGTACCACGCTGCAGGTGGAAGGGCTCAGCAGCCTTCTGGAGATCCCCAGATGGAGACCTGCCAACCTCACCTCCTGATTTCCTGCCACGGCTTTGATGAAAGGCTGGAAATCACCAAAAAAAAAAAAAAAGGTTGGCAAGGTGCAAATCACCCAGTTGGTTGCTCAACCACGGTAGCTCAGAGCTGTCTTCATTTCCTGACACTCCCCTGGCCTCAGTTTCCCTACTCCGAGCTGACGTGTTTCCTTCAGGCCTGGTGTGGGCTGAGGTTTCACTGGTTTCTTGCAAAGTGTTTAAAAAAATACAAACCCATCAGATTAAATCAATTCCCCTTGCAGATGTGGCAGGAGCAGCCCAGTCGTCTCCACCTTCCAGCACCGTCAGGCCTGACAGACCCTGGACTTATTCTCTGTCCTCAAAAATCACCTTCCTAAGGTCTTTCCCTACAGCCCCCCTGCTTGGAGGTGCAGAGGGAGCCTTGGTCACCCTCACAGGGACCACCAGAGCTCCTGGGGAGCTGCAGAGCTCAAATACAAGAAGAAGAAAAAAAATAAAATAGAAAATGAACCCCCAAAGAAGGTGTTTTCAGTAAGGAGGGCTGGTCTCCCCTGCTCCTGCCAAGAGAGGAGCGTTTTTTTTTGCTTTCTCAGTCCCCTCCCGTGGGATGTGGATGCCTTGGAACATCCCTACTGTCACTTGGGCATCTCCCCTAGGGAGCCTCAGCTGCTCGAGGGATTGTGGGAATATCCCTCTCCCCGGGGAGCGGGGGGAGTGATGCTCCCTCCTGCACCGTCCCTGCCGCTTCTCTGCGGCCCCGGGAGGCTTTGAACCAGCCCAAGGGCGCATCGATCCCGATGCGATCGGTAGCAAAGCATCATCCGCAGGCACCGGTTCCTCCCTGGGAGGCACCGGGAGCCGCTTGGCTCAGCGATGGGCTGCGACCTAGAGCTCTCACCCCGTCCTGGCAGATCCTCGGAGCTCGGGGCCCGGCTCCCACCAGCCGGTGCAGCGGTGGCTCCGGCTCAGGAGCTATTTCGGTGTCAGGATTTCTTCGGAGCGTCCGTCCGGTGTCCCTAAGCGCGGAGGTGCGGGGGCTCCATTGTTTTCCAGCGCCGCTATTGTTCGCCAGCCCAAATGCTCAGTCCCGTCCTGCCACGGGGAAAGGAGGGAGTGGGGAGCAGTGGCAGAGCCACCAGCGATACCATCAGGGGGGGCCACCTCACTTGGGGACAAGTGAGGGGACAGACCCATCGGCCACACTCAGCAGGTCAGACCCCCCCCCGCCGAGCAGAGCTGGTGGATATCAAGGGCTCGTTGCCATCATGGGCTTGTTGCCATCATGGGTTTGTTGCCACCAAGGGCTCGTTGTGGGCTGTGGGGAAGGAGCTGGGGGGTCCCCACCCCGGGTGCGATGGGGGCTGCAGCGGAGGGATCGTGACCGGGCTGGGTGGGGACCTGCGGGTGCTCACGGCTCTCCCCCCCCCCCCAACACCCCAGAGCACCCAACCTGAAACAAGAGGGTGATGCTGAGGGTGCTGGTTGGGTGCAGAGGTGGCACCCCAAGGCGGGGGGGGCGGACACCCCCGCCCCGAGGGTGGGCGCAGCCTTCGCTGGCTCCTCGCTGCGAACGGGGCGCGGGGGGTGACCCCGGCTCAGCCGCGGGTTTTGGGACGGGGATGAGGATCGGGATGGGGAGAGGGATCGCAATGGGGGTGGAGTTGGGGACGGGGATCGCCATGGGGATGAAAATGGGGATTGCGATGGGGCAGGGATCGGGACAGGGACGGGAATCGGGATAAGGACGGGGATCGGGATGAGGAAGGAGATGAGGAAGGGGACTGGGATGCCCCGTCCCTCCGCACTCACCCGGTTCCGCGCCGCTCCGCGCAGCAGCCGGCGTCCCCCAAGGGCCGCCCCCCGATGGGGCGGGGCAGGGGCGGGGCGGGGCCGAGGGTACGCGCCAGGGTTCCGATGTCGGGATCCCTGGGGACACCCCTCTCTGGCACCCAGTTTGTCCCACCGGGACTGCGATCCCAAAGGATGCTCCATCTCAAGCCCGTGGTTCAGGTTCTGGGATTGGGTTCCCAAAGGACACTCTGTTTCCAGCACTCAGGTTGCACCCCAGGAGCAGGATCCCAAAGGATGCCCTAGGACCAGGATCCTGAAGAATGCCCAATCCCCAGGACCAGGATCCCAAAGGATGCTCCATGTCTGGTGCCAGGACCAGAATCCCATAGGATATGCCAGGACCAGGATCCTAAAGAATGCCCAGTTCTCAGGACCAGGATCCCAAGGGATGCCTCAGGACCAGGATTCTAAAGAATGCCCAGTCCCCAGGACCAGGATCCCAAAGGATGCCACATCCCCAGTGCCAGGATCAGGATCCTAAAGAATGCCCAGTCCCCAGTGCCAAGACCAGGACACCAAAGGATGCCCGACCTCCTGCACCTGAGTAGAAATACTCTTAGGATGGGCTCCAGCTCCGTGCATGATTCCTGGAGGGAGCCTTGAAGGCTGCATCAAATGGGCCAAAGTGGTTATTTCTGCCTTAAAATGCCCCAAATCCTGTGATATTCAGGGCCTGAGCTGTGCAACCATCCCATGGACCCGCTCCCAACCATGGCCGTGGGATCCCATCCGGATCCAAAACCGCCCCCGGGGAGGGGATTGAAGAGGAAATAAACTAAAAAAAAAAACAACAACAATCAATCTGCCTGGGAGCAGATGTTGCAGCTTGGGGTCACCTCTGACACGGTGCTCCAGGTTCCATCCTGCCCCCTCTCCACCCCGGGAGGATTTGGAATTGTTCAATATTCCAGAAGAGCAGCAGCATGTGGCCGCGTCCCTCTGCCTTTGTCTGCTCCTGACCTTTCCCAGTGCTTTGTGGCTTCTCCAGCCTTTTTTTTCCCCCCCTTCTTTTTAAGGAATTTGCCTAGAAACAGCCCACACGAAGTGGGGAAAAATAACAACAACAACCACCCCAAAACAAAGAAATAATCTGAGCAGCTGGTTTAGCCAAACAAGCAAGTCTTTACAACCAGGGATTGTAATGGGCCCTTTTCTCTTTTTTTTTTTTTTTTTTTTTCTTTTCTCCTACTTTTTTCTTGTATGTAAAATATGAGAAGTTCAGGAGGAGCCATCTGGCTTGGGGAAGCACTGACTCGGCAAAAACCAGCTGGGATGTGGGTTAGGATTTATATTCCAGCAGCATCTTCGAGGGCTGGAGGAGATGAGAGGCCCTTTGTCGTGGGGAGAGCCCAGCCACGCTGCACAAAGGAGCAGAGCTGGCCCTGGCTGCCCGTGCTGTGCAAAGCTCCAAACCCAGGGATTTAGGCCCAAAACCAGGGATTTAGCCCCAAACAGAGGGAAAGCTTCTCCAGGATTGCCCAGTTCTCGGGGTGGATGTGATTGGAGCAAAAGGGAAATGAAAAAAAGAGAGAGGGTTTTGCTGTGGGCACCTGTGTGAGCACAAGGAGGAACTTGGTTGCAGAACTGGGGTTAAATCCTGACTTTGCAACGTGCTGCTCAGTGGGTTGGGAAGGACTGAGCCTGGATGGAGGCATTTATTTACTAAATAAAAGGAATTGGACTCAGGTCCTGCAGCTTGTGACAGGCTGCCAGCTCCTGCTCAGCTGTGAGCACACAAACCTGAGAGGAACCAAACCTATGTGGAAGGAGATCAAACCTTCTGCCCCACCGTGGTCCCAGCCAGCTGCTGTGGATCCCCAGCATCCCTCCTGGCTGCCAAAAATCTCCCAGGAAAAGGATGCACAGAAGCCAGAGCCTTCATTCAGCTGCACTGGGATGTCAGGGCACCTCTTCCACGGGTCAAATCAGCATTTCTGTGCCAAATGCCACATGGGGAATGTGATTGATGCCTTTTAAACCATCAGCTTAGATGGATTTACTTCTGTTTCCACTCCCGTATCCAAGTCTGGAGGTCAAGGACCTGAGTCAGACCCAAGCATAAGGCATCAGCTCCAAAATTCCCCCAAATTCAGACTGAGCAAACAGCCAACCCCTTCTTTCACACCCTGGCAGCCTCCTCAATATTTCAAATTTAAGACCCCGGTGCTAATTGTCAGTAAATACCAAACAATGTGACACACATTTGGACACACGTGTGCCTGGGAGCATCTGTTAGCAGTTACACAGCCTCCAGGATCCAGACAGGAAGAGGCTAAAAAAAAAAAAAAAAGCCTTTACTCCCATCCAAGATGTGTTTCTTTGAACCACAGTCACTGTCCCGGTGGAGGATGTTCCAGCCATTCTGAAAAATCCCCCGGGATTGAGCTTCTTCCCTGGTGTCAAACCCTTCTCACTGGGTCAGTGCAGCTTGATGCTGAATTTGAATTCAGGCAAGAAACAAGGAGAAAAAAAACACAATTCTTTCCAGAGCTCTGACCCAGTAGCACAGAGGATTAATCAGGATTAAGATCAGGGATGTTTTCATCACAGATCCAAACCCAGCACAGCTCAGGAATTACTCGAAATCCCTTGCCCTGGTCAAACAGCTGCTCCACTGTTCCTGTAAAATCTGACCAAAGAAACCTCTCCAAGGCTCATGTTGGAGTTGTAGAAAGCAGGAATTCTTTACTGCAGCGCTGGAATCATGAGGAATGGCTTCCAAACCCCATTCCCAGCACTTGGCTTATCTAGCCCTACAACACATATTCAGAACTGATCCCAAGGTTGGTATTTTTCACCACCCCTGCCCAAGAGGTGACTGAAAACTTCTCCAGGAGAGGTTTGATGGTCTCTGGTGCCCCTTTGTGGTTGTTGGAGAGATGCTGTTCTAGCGACCTTCAAGGTGAACCTGCACCCTTTGCTCCCAAATATAGACAGTGCTTAGTGAAGGGGCCAAGTTTCTCAGCTGGGCACAACCAGTTTCACCATTATCTCTGTCCCACAAACTGGGCAGACTGGGGCAGACTAAATATCGATGCCAGTTGGGACAACTCTTGGGGCCCCACTGCTTTCCCAGGAACAAGATTTCCCAAGACACAGCTTTAGGCCAGTAATCTATCAACAACAGTCTCTTCCCACAAGATAGGTTCCTCCTCATCAGTTTCTGTAAGGCCTAATCCTACCTTAATATTTCTATGAAATCTAACAGAACCAGTTCCATAAGTATCACCACCAGCTTTGATACCAGATCTACTCTCACCCCCTCACTGCCCATTTAGGTGGCCCCATCCCTTTTTGGAGTAGTTACCATGGGCTACACCTAAGTTAAGAAAGGTACCCGGGTGTCTTAATTCCCCTTAAAAATTAATAACAACAACTCAGATACCTTGAGGGCTGAGGGATGCCTGTGGTGCTGGGTAACCTCAGCCAGGCATTTCCAGGCAGCCACTCCAGGAATTCCACCAGCACTCCAGGAATTCCATCTTTCCAGCTGGTGGTTTGCATGGGAAGTGAGCCCTGGGCCTAAACAAAGCTTTCATTTACATCCAAGCAGGCACTGGGCATCTCTCCCCCCTTTTTCTAATTAATAAACATTATTAGCCTGTTAAAAACCAATCAATACACTAGTTAGGACCTAAGTCCCACCTTGTCGACAGGTAACAGATGAGTACTTGAACCCTTTGGTCAGGGAGAGAAGAGCAACTCCCCTGGAACAGGTTGAGGGGCCTGATCCTCTTCTTCCCCCCAGGCAGGGACACCTCCTTGCGTGAGGGATCTCACCTTTCACCTTTTGGGTAGGGGTGAAAGCATCCCCGGGTATACTGTGGACTTTCTCTTATCATTGCTGCAATATTAACATCTATTAATTGCACTATTGCAATCAGTGCATTTATCAACAGCCACCTCGAACTTGTTGGTGTCTGTCACCTTAAGAAACCACCTCACGTTCACATCCGACGGCTTCGGATTTGCCACTTTGCTCACCCCTTCTCACAGGAGTGAAGCTCTCACAGCAGTGTCCTCTCCTCACCTAAGGACAGCAGGACAGACAGACGTTAAGTGGCCACACATGTAAAAACACACATAATGCTTTAGTCATGAAGGGTTGATTAACCCCTGGGAGGTCAGACTGCAGCCCAGC
Organism: Hemiprocne comata; assembly: GCA_020745705.1. Lineage (NCBI taxonomy): Eukaryota > Metazoa > Chordata > Aves > Apodiformes > Apodidae > Hemiprocne > Hemiprocne comata. Next base: position 4,480,251 of record CM036612.1, read on the forward strand.
CCACCAGCTTTTTGCCTTCATGTGACAGTGGCATGAGGCCAAACACATGATCCGAGGGCTGGAGCAGCTCTGCTCTGGAGACAGGCTGGGAGAGTTGGGGTGTTCAGCCTGGAGAAGAGAAGGCTCCAGCGAGACCTCAGAGCACCTTCCAGTGCCTGAAGGGGCTCCAGGAAAGCTGGGGAGGGACTTTGGACAAGGGCAGGGAGGGAGAGGACAAGGGGGATGGATTAAAACTGGCAGAGGGAGATTGAGGTTGGAGATGAGGAGGAAATTGTTGAGTGTGAGGGTGGTGAGACCCTGGCCCAGGTTGCCCAGGGAAGCTGTGGCTGCCCCATCCCTGGCAGTGTTGAAGGGCAGGTTGGATGGGGCTTGGAGCAACCTGGGCTGGTGGGAGGTGTCCCTGCCCATGCAGGGGGGTTGGAACCTGATGATCTTGAAGGTCCCTTCCAACTCAAACCATTCCATGATTCCATGAGGCACTTGCTACAGAGAGGTGCTTGTTCTTCACATCCCCTGGATTCCCAAACCATCGATTCTCCTTTGATGGTTAAAAGCAAGTGTAACACCACACTGCCAAGGTGCATCTATGCCCGCGTTTATTTATACTGAACAGCTTTAAAAATACAGAATAAAATAGCTTTATCTACTATTATTCACAACATCTGGTCCAAATATTACATTTTTAAATATTTAATTGTTTAATGAAGCGTTGTTAGGAAAAAAATACGAAATTAAAAAAAAAAACCAACCTCCATAAAAGAATTACACATCTCAGAACCAAAAAAAAAACAACACACAAATGAACAAAAACCAAAAAACCTCTTGCTGTTGAGCAAAAAAAGTTTTACAGCCCAAGTCAGTCACGAAAAGTCATGGAAAAATAATATTTATCCCCACTGCCTAAGAACAGTCAATAGTTTGTTACGCCAAAGGTTGTTATAAACAGACAAAAGTACAATAATTTGGACTGGCAGCAAGATGATGTACCTGGAGAAGATGATGTAAATGCCAGCTAGTACACAAGGCAACTCTAAACATATCTCTCATATCAATATGTATGGATGATCATGAACAGTCACAGGCAAGTTGGAACCAGACAGGAATATTCTGGATGGCTCTGAACACGGATCCCAAACACCTCGAAGCAGCCCAGCACGAAGCTGTCCACACCCGTGGGCAGAAGCAAAACACTGGCAAGGTCGTGGCCTCCTCCCATGCTGCAATGACCCATCCCAGGTACAGAAACGTGAGAGCACAGAGGACCTGTCCCCCCACGGCCACAAAAGGCCACCAAGCCTCAAGAAATACGAAGGAACGTGCACCGAGTGGGACATTTTCTGTGCAAACGACTGACCCACCCCACCCCAAAACAAACCCCAAGAACAAAAAAGTCGCTTTTGGTTCGAGAAGGCCACGAAAAAGAAACACTGCAGGTTGTGCTGGTCTGTCACACGTGCATGTTCTACATCAATACGCACATGAGGCGAAGCACAGGTTGGTTTAGATGACAGGTGAGCACCCAATGGCTCACTCCAACCATGAGAAGCTGGCTACTTGGAAGCCACGTGTGCCTGGAGGGCTGTTTATACCACAAATGATGCGATTTTCAATGTTTTTGTTTTTTTTTTTTTTTAATCAAGGATTTAAGGAAGCGACCCGGTCGCACTGCCTGGTGCTCCTTGTGGTATATAAAGAGTACTGAGGATTTCAGCTTCAATTCTGCATCGGGGGTCCCAAGATCTCAGTAGGGAGATGGAGGATAAAGAAACCCTTTAGTTTTTTGGTAGGAACATAAACATGGGTAAATAAAGTATACACAACTACTATAGATTCGTCAATGAAGAAACTCTACCATCACATGACATTGTCATGACAATCATACCACTCCCTCCCAGGAAAACGGGGATCATTATCCTGAGTGGAAATGTTATTTTTAATATATGGAAATAAAATACTGCAATATTCATGTACAAACCAAGTTGCCATATTTCAAGTCAGTATTAAAAGGCATAAAGCAAATTCTGGGCTTAAAGTTTCGACTTTCTGATTTGAGTCCCTTCGACGACGCACTCTAATATGACAACATTAATCAGTCATAGCTGTGAGCTATGAAACCTAAATTTCTATAGGTATAATTTGCAAATATTTGCTTTAGAAAACGTGCTTCAACAGGTTAGCAAGAATTCTTAATTTAACCTAAAAAAAACAAACCCACAATAGAATATCAATTACAAAAGTCCCAAGTTATTTTGTTTTGCATACACTGATACCACCTTCGATATGACAAAATGACATTTCTAACCATGAATATTTGCCCTTCTGGCTGAAAGTTTGGTTGAAACATCTCACTGCCTCTTGAACTCACCTCTCGGGTGTTGTCTTCCCAGTGTGGTTTTGGTTTTAGTTGAGCTGATTGAAAGGCAGTGGACAAAGACAGGAAAAAAACAGCCTTGCATTTACAGTCACATTTCTATCTCCAGCCACCCTTACGCACCAAAGCCTGGACGTAGCCACAACCATTGGAAGCATTTAAATGCTTTTCAAGAGGACATGTTAATCCTCTGCACACACAGCAGCTCCCTGGGCCCTTTCCCAACAGCCACTAAAACCCCCGTGTGGAAAAGCAGAGGTGAGAGAAGGATTTCAGGTCCACAGCCACCCACCGCCACGGCACAAAACCGAGGGCAGGCCAGAGTGGTTTCCCTCCCAAAAGCAACACATCACCTTTGACTGGCAGCTCAGGGATGGTTTCAGGTGCTTGGGGGAGAGCAAAGGGAGCTTCTCTTTCCAAGGCACCATGTCCCAGCTCCATGCCTGGCTCACCTCCTGGTGCCGGGCAGCCGCACACCCCGGCTGTCCATGGCACTGCCAACGGCTCCGGCGCAGGGCTGCCCTGTGCTGGAGCTCCAGCAGATCTTTGCAAACCCGAGGCTCATCCTTAACCATTCATGTTTGCAAGGAGGATGGAGAGAGTTGTCACATATACATGTTGGGTTACAAAAATGACCGCTGGCTACAACTACTTATTTTAGTGTCACCAAGTGGCTAGAAAAGCAGACACACCGGCTAAACGCTAGCGTACTTCTCTCAGCCAGTCAACAGAATTGGCACAGCAGGACCCAAAGCCATGAAAAGAATTAAATCCAACAGTTAAACAGAATCATCAGACTTCACCTGTTTGGATAGTCTTTCCTACACTGCAAGAAAACGGTGGTGCTCTGCTCTGGGGAGAAGAAAAAAATAACCATTGGAGTCACTGCCCTGTAACTGAAGTGCCACGAATCATCTCGGCAGTTCTCCGGTGAGGGCACCACAGAGCACGGCTTTGCTCAGCCAAAGGGGAGAGAAGACAAATGCTGTTTGTCATCACCTCATCTCCTGCCTGTGCAAGCACGGGAATTATCAAAGCATTTGGGGGGACAAGCTGGAAAAGCCTCAGGACAAGGTGTCTCTGCCACACTCCGTGCCCAGCGGCATCACCGGACCCAACGTTTCAATATCTCTGAGGTGGCACTGGTTAAATAAAACACTTTTGCCTCCCTTTCTCAAGAGTTACAAGAAACCAACTTTGGCATTTTACATCATTACAGCCACTGTACATAAGTAGCTTTTTTTTTTTTCCTTTCCTTTTATATATATATCTATCTATTTTTAACTCCCCCAAGTCTCCCGCACATCTTTGGTTGCACATCAAGCTGGGAAACTGAGAAGCTTTGTGCCACTGATTAGAAGTCTCCACACTCAAAACTATCTGCAAGTGGATGTGGAAATCTAACACCTCGCTACCTGGAGAGGAAATAAATCTAAAAAAGGATAAAAATGGCTTTTGTTTCACAGGAAAACTAACCTTGCCTACTATGCGGTAACTCTTCCGACCAGCTTTTGAGATAGTCCAATTGACACCAAGACTGCAAACTACTGAAAGTTCCCTGAAGCAGGAACAAACAACATGCTTTGTTATGGAAAAAGCAGTATAAAATAGTTTCTGGGAACAGCCATGGCATGCTGAGAACGTGACCAATGGAATCATTCCGACTCTACACTACTCAGTACTGATCCATTAAGCTCTTTCCTTGCCCTCCCCACCCCAACCCTTCCATGCTTCAATAACCAAGAACAAATTCCCCCTGGAAGTCGACTCAGAGAAAACAGAGAGTTCCTGCACTCCCATCCAGTAGTCAAACTTGGATAAATATATTAGTGAATTACAGGATCCACCATTAGGCTTTTTCCAGGAACACAGAACACAAGCACCGTAGAGCATACTGGCCTTGAAATGACATTACATTTCCCTGATGATCTCCACAGCTTGAAAAATTCTTTTGGGGCCACACTGAAAGTCTAAAACTAACTTGCAATAGTAAGAACATTAAACATGAATAAAAGTTTTAATGATGAATGCATGATGAGCATATGAACACCCACATAACATCAGAGCTGAGACAATTCCAAGGGGAAAAAAAAAAAAAAAAAAAGATCTGAATGGTGCCCTGATTGGACCCAATACCCGTTAAACCACCCAGTGGATGAGGACATCAAATGTAGTGTCTCTGCTGTTCAAACCTGCCTCCCCAGCTTTTGAAGAAGCCCCTCCAAGAGAGGGGGGGAAAAAAGAGGCAACGCAGCAGAAGCCGCTCAGAGGCAGCATCTGCCCTGGATATCCCATCAAGAAAATTCTGCACAGATCCGAAGCAGGGAATGCTGGCAGCATTTGACATGGATGCAGATGTTAACTGCTTAGAATGGCTCAAGAAAGCAGCATTTTTGTTGAGGAAACATCTTGCTGGATACACACACTGCACTGGAAAAACTCTTACCGCTCCCGTCTGCGAGTTACAAGTTTCCCATCTTTCCGAAATCAAGCCACGTGTGACCCTTCTGAAGACAAGCTGGACACTAGAAATGAGGTGGTTAAAAAAGCAAACCTTTAAAAACATGAACTGACAGGAAATGAGTGGCTCCTTCTGCAGCACTGAGCTACCAGAGGTCAGTCCTAGCTTTGTCAGCACAGAAACTTGGTCTCCAAACCCTGGATATCTGACCGAGCTATTGGTAATTCAAACAAACACTCTTGCCAGGATCAAGCAGGCCTGATTTCCAGGGGCCTGAAAATATGGAATGAGCAAATCAGGGAGTAAAAAACAACACATAGGGGATATCTGAGACAATTAGAAGTACATTTCTTAATTTGATTTCTCCCTCCCCTCCTTCTCACAGGATTCAAATTGTCGGGTGGGCCCAACATTGCCAGCAATGAACCCGCCAAAAATGCCAGCACCAGTGAGCTCAAGAAAATCACCCTCAAAAAACCCAACATTTTTCAACAGCACCTACCCTTCCAGATCTTAAGCCCCATTTAAAAGAACCAGCAGCTATCTAGGGAGCTTCTGAGAACTCCCACAGAGGAACACGTGCAGGTTTGACCCAGAGACACCACATCTGGCTCCCACCACCCACAACAGAAAAGCTTTTTCTTTGCCTTTTTTTTTTTTTTTCTTTTTTAAAAATCTGTCTCAGCTCTGGTTCCAGAATTTAAATGCAGATATACAAAACATATATTTTGATGCTTCTTAAATCAGCAAGAAACTGCAAATACATCTTTTACTACAACTAGAGGATATAATTTCACCTAAGGCTATACTGTAGCTTCTGAGTCTTCATCTGAACTCCTGCAGTTACTGCTTTTCCTGAAGCCTTTCCACGTGTAGCCCACAAAGGTGGGGCTGATGGGCAGGAAGCTGAAGCACCTGTATTTTTTAATAATGTTCATGCCAAAAGGCAAATCATATGTCTCCATGCCCTCCAGTGACTTGCTTCCTTTACCAACCCCTTTCTTCCATTTCCGGATTCCCCTTTCTTCAGGGCTTCCTAGAAGTCAAAATTAAAAAAAAAAAAAAGGGAATTAAAATCATACATTAATATCTTTTCAGTGCCTGAAAGGGCTCCAGGAAAGCTGGGGAGGGACTTTGGACATGGGCAGGGAGGGAGAGGACAAGGGGGATGGATTAAAACTGGCAGAGGGAGATTGAGGTTGGACACGAGGAGGAAATTGTTGAGTGTGAGGGTGGTGAGACCCTGGCCCAGGTTGCCCAGGGAAGCTGTGGCTGCCCCATCCCTGGCAGTGTTGAAGGGCAGGTTGGATGGGGCTTGGAGCAACCTGGGCTGGTGGGAGGTGTCCCTGCCCGTGCAGGGGGGTTGGATCTAGATGAACTTGAAGGTCCCTTCCAACCCAAAGCATTCCATGATTTATATAAACACACAGTTATATAGTAGTGGCTAAGAGAAGAAAGAAAACCCCAAGTTTCAGACACCACGTTCAGCAAAGCACTGGAAAGATCTTCTGGATTCCTCAAAAGAAAAAAAGTGTTTATTGGAAATGACTATTATCTGTTTATTTTCTAACTGGAAGTCAAGGCATATTTTGGTTCTCAAATAAACGGAAGCAGGTTTGGATCCTAAAATGTTTGCACTCTGTCCTCTGAAGAAGACTATTCTGGTTTGATTTTCATCACCTATTTCCTATGTTTGAGAGGATGGAGACCTTAAACTGAGACAGATTTCAAGGGTTCCTCAAGGAAACTGAGGCCCCCAGGTGTTCTGCAGTCTGCTCTAGGAGGTAGAGAAGTCAACCAGAAGGGCAGTAACCTCTTCCTCATCTCCTGCCTCAATGAAACGCTGGGCTGGCTTCATTCAGAAGGGCAGTTAGTATTTCAGATCAAATGAGAGCTCCCCATGCTGACCTGGAATGGTGTTATCCAAAATAAAGGCCACGCAGCCGCCGACAAACATGGCTGTAGTGAGAAGGACGTTCAGGACTTGGTCGATGCCTGCTATGCCTGGAGGAACAGGAAAAACATCGTTGGAAATGGAATTTTTACCATCCATAGACACTGCTACAGTCCACACAATATACTGATTTAAATCAAAGAATGACAGAACCATTAAGGATGGAAGGGACCTTAAAGATCATCAAGGTCCAACCCCCCTGCCATGAGCAGGGAACCCCACCACTAGACCAGGTTGCACAAAACCTCGTCCAACCTGGCCTTAAAAACCTCCAGGGATGGGGCATCAACAACCTCCCTGGACAACCCATGCCAGTTCCTCACCACCCTTACAGTGAAGAGTTTCTTCCTAATATCTAACCTAAATCTCCCCTCTCTGTTTAAAACCACTACCCCTTGTCCTATCACTGTCTTCTCTGATGAAAAGCCCCTCCCCAGCTTTCCTGTAGGCCCTTCAAGTACTGGAAGGCCCCTATAAGATCTGCTCAGATCTCTTCTCTAGGCTGAACAGCCCCAATTCTCTTAGCCTGTCTTCATAGATCCAGGCCTTTGATCATCTTGGTGGCAGGTCAACTGGGAAAACTTGCTACTGAGGAACAAACAAGATTCTTAAAATCCATGGGACTGGATGCAAAAGAACTTCCAACTAATGCAGTCCACCACAGGGACTCCTTCTTCCCCAAAACATAACGCCCTGAACTTTCAGTTGCTTATAAAAATATAATGAAATGTCATTTTAGTTTCTACTTCAGGCACAGCTGCTTCATTTAAACTAATAGAAAACTACAAAGTGGAAAAGGAGAAACGTTCGTAACGTAAAATCCTGTGGACTGAAATAATTCCCTTTATAAACCTTTAGCTTTAAAAAGGGCAGGACTTCATAGCACCAAATCATTGAAGAACATTGTATTAATGTGTCATCACCCAACTCTGCTTGAATGATCTCCTCTTCTGAACAACTAGGTTAGATAAGCTCTGAAATCTGGTTCTGAGGCAGTAACTGTGAAAAGTTACTCTTTCCTTTCAAAAAGAAACCAAACCAAAACCCAACAAGTTAAGTACTCAAGTAGAGAGTCTTCCTGTCATGACATACACTGCCATGACCACTACTGAGAAGACAATATTAAAATAGAAAACCTTCTCCAGCAATTCACCAAAACTGTAATTTGGCTAAGGCTGGGAGAGTTGGGGGTGTTCAGCCTGGGGAAGAGAAGGCTCCAGGGAGACCTTAGAGCACCTTCCAGTGCCTGAAGGGGCTCTAGGAAAGCTGGGGAGGGACTTTTGACCAGAAAGGGCAGTGATAGGACAAGGGGTAATGGTTTTAAACTGCAAGAGGGGAGATTTAGGTCAGACAGCAGGAAGAAATTCTTCACCATGAGGGTAGGAAGGTGCTGGCACAGGTTGCCCAGGAAGGTTGTGGAAGCCCCATCCCTGGAGGTGTTCAAGGCCAGGTTGGATGAGGCTTGTGCAGCCTGGTCTGGTGGGAGGTGTCCCTGCTCATAGCAGGGAGGCTGGAACCTGATGATCTTTAAGTTTCCTTCCAACCTTCACCATTCTATGATTCTACAAGTTCATTAAAATTCAGACTCAGAGCACAAACCTGCAGTGACAAAAAATTCCAACCCCCTCCCCCCCAACCAACAAATCCCTAGCTCCTAAGCTCTACCTTGGTATTTCCCCTTGTTCTTTTAACATCATGTTCAGCTCAGATTTCCTCTTCTAGTCTTTCTTCTAGTCCAAGTGGCAATCACCTCCTTTCATTGCTCTACAATTGTACTCAGAGGAAGCCCAGCTGTGTCCCACTGAAACATGCAATTCAGGTTTCAACATCTCAGTTCTCCTCTGAACACACCTGCTTTCTGCTTTTATTGTCTCCGTAATACTTTGGTTTTTTCCTCTTACCCTCTACATGACTTTGCACTTCTATGAACTTTGCATATGAGTACAAGGGAAAAGTGTGCTCCATGGAAATGAGCAGAACCTACCTGTGACCAGAGGATTCTGCTTGAGATAGCTTGGAAGGACAAGTCCAAAGAAAATGGAAAATCCAAGCACAAACAGGTTCCGAGAAGAATTCAGATCTATGAACTGGAGGTTAGACAGACCCACGGCTGTAATCATCCCTGAAGCAAAACCAAACAAGCCTCAGCTTTTGTACAGTCTGCTTCCACAGGAAAAGGCAGCAACACACGTGTAAACGCAGCTCTAGAGTGAGGGGAGAGACCCACAGGGGACAGGGAGGAGCAAAACCCAAACCCATACGTTACCAAAGAGGGTGCAGAAGAGGGCGCCAAGCACGGGGTCTGGCAGCGAGGCAAAGAGAGCACTGAACTTGCCCACCATCCCCAGCAGGAGCATGAAGGCTGCCCCATACTGAATGACCCTGCGACTTCCAACCTGCAGGAGAACACAAAAGGAAAGGACACTGCAAAAAGTCTGCACCTGGTCCAACCCCACACCGTGCATTTTAGTTTATGATTTTTTTTTTTTTGCGTTTAAAGCTTGTTTTTCAAGCGTCTGTATTTTTGGGTGGTGGTAGAACAGGCTGCAGGTCTTGGAGGGCCCAGCTGTAACATGGCTACACTCCAATTCTAACTGCATTTGATTTTGTTTTTATTAAGTCACCTTTAAAAGCATCTGTAACTGCTCCAGCCACAATCATGAGATGTGGCAGGGTCCCATCTATGATAAAGAAAACAAAAGGACATAACGAGGGGAGTTGGAAAACACCAATTGTAACACAAAACAGGAAAAAAAAAAATCCGTATGTTTCTGATCTTTTACAGAAGAATGTATCTGTCAGGCACCTGACCATGCAGTTCACCTGAAGGAGGTGCAGGCTTTTTGGTTTTGGTGAGACCCTGGCCCAGGTTGCCCAGGGAAGCTGTGGCTGCCCCATCCCTGGCAGTGTTGAAGGGCAGGTTGGATGGGGCTTGGAGCAACCTGGGCTGGTGGGAGGTGTCCCTGCTCATGCAGGAGGAGTTGGAACTGGATGATCTTGAAGGTCCTTTCCAACCCAAACCACTCCATGATTCTTTCTAGACAGAGATTACCAACTGATTTTATAACATCCCTCTGAGATCAGAACTGAAGTCACTTCACATGCAAATCATGGCTGTGCTAACACCAAAACCAAACGCCTCCGCTTCCTTCCCATTTTTATTTTAAGCATTCAAACCCTGGGGCAGTATTTCTCTGGCACTGCCTCGTAGCTGATAAGCCTGAATAACTGATAATTTGGTGTTATAATTCCAGTAATAGTTGATAACAGTGTTATACTTGCACCAGGGACAATAAAAAAGCCTTTTAAGTAAGACTTCTAGCAAAGCCCTCTGCAGATCTCCTCTTCCAGGGTATTAAGCTTTAAACAGAAGCAGTTATGAATTTATGAATCACACGTGACTGAGCTAAATGAGTGAAAGGAGGAGAAAAGATGCAGCAGGAGGCATGTTTAGGGTGAAAACACTTCTTTCCCCCATATTCTTCACTGCTTTACTGTCAGGTGAGGTGTGTTCACCTACAGACAGAAGCTGGACCAGTAAATCAGGGTGTTCACTGGCAAAACAAACAGAATTTAGCCTGTACTTTTTACGTTCATTTCTTTCTGTACTTTTTACATTCATTTCTTTCTGTACTTTTTACATTCATTTCTTTCTGTATTTTTACATTCATTTCTTTCTGTATTTTTACATTCATTTCTTTCTGTATTTTTTACATTCATTTCTTTCTGTACTTTTTTTACATTCATTCCTTTCTGTACTTTTTTTACATTCATTCCTTTAGGGCCATCAATCTCTTGCTCTAAAATTACCTTCCTGCATTGAAATAGGCAGATTCTTTTAAAAATCTGCACAACAGGGACATTTATTTCTGCAAAGGCAAATAAATTCAGCTCCTTTTGAAAGGTACTGAAAGCACCCTGGTCAGCATTTAGCTCCAATGCCATATTTATTCCCAGGCACTCGTTCACATACTTTATGTGATTATTTTGGAGAGGATGATATGGTACCTTCCTGGAGTATCAATTTCATCATTAACAGCAGGGCAGAAGCTGCCTGTACTTTTGCCCCAAGTAATCAGGCTGAACTGATTCTCCTCCAATCAAACAAAACTCACTCACAGCTGAAAGACTTTCCAGTATTGGCATCCAGTTGAAGCTTTGAATTTAAATTCTAAGCATAGTCATGGGCTGATTTCAAGGGAGGTAAATGTCCCTTCAAATCTTGCACTGGTCTAATGGGGTCACCAGGACTGTGTGAGTCTTCACTCACAAGCCCTACAGGTTTCCTCTCCCAAATAAAGAGCAGAGTATCTACATGCCAAAAATCTATTTTCACCCAAATTAAAGTTGAAAAACGACTAGGTTTTTAGGAAGGATTATGCAGACAGGAAAACAAGGGAAAATACTGGAGAGCAGCCATCCAGCTGTGCCATTCTGGATGAGGGGAATTCACTCTTCCATGATACACTCTGAACAGACCTCATTGGAGTTAACTCTGCTCTACCAGCTGCCAGTTCAACATTCATTTTTCCCTGTTCCCAAGCAAAACATGCACTCATTTCAGTGGACTGCTAATAAAAAAGTGTTGTTAATTCATATCAACTCCTAGGAAGAAACAACAGAAAGGGAGCAGAACAGAAGAAACCTTTCTTCAAGGATTTTTCTACCCAGAATTGCTTCTAGGAAATTTCCATCAGCAACTGAATGGAAGACTTATCCAGACAGCAGGTGGTGCTGTTAGTGTTGATAGTTCGGCCTAAACCCAAACACAATCAGCCTTTGTGCAGGAAAAAAAACAGAAATGGCTGAAGAGAAATTCATCATCCATATTGGATTAAGTCTAAGGGCTAAGTTATTTCAAGAGGAGAGCACACATTTTCTCTCTTGCATGCATGAAGGAGATTTATAGCTTCCAAGCAAAATACACCACAAGATGTACTTATTGACACCATAAATTACTCCCACCAATGTTGCTGGTATTTCTTAACAAGGTTAAATTAACAATGCCAAGCAAATCTAGCTGCAGGCCAAGGTCCCCCAGTTCAGCAAGGCACTCCACCACCCATCCAGTTCAGCATGTGAACACAGGAATTTCTCAAGTGCTTATATATTTTGCTGAGTGACATCCTCATAAACATGTAATCCCCTCATAAACATGTAATCCCCTCATAAACATGTAATCCCCTCATAAACATGTAATCCCCTCAGCATGCTCAGTGCCTTGAATTCCTATCATGATGGAAACAAATATTTAGGGTACATTTAATGAAGTTATTTTGTCTGCAGCTCCTGTTCTAGCTTATTTAGCATCATCTCTTTAGGTAGGTTTTCTAACTCCCTTTTCTTCTGAATAAAAATAAGATTTTTGGGGTCCTCATCTAGAATGCATTTCCATTAGACAATGGCTGGTACAAAAAAGTTAGGTAAATTCAGAATGCTGTGTAAAGTTTGGCTGCACAAAGCACTAAGTTGTAGGGTTTCTTGGAAGAGGATCATGCTGTGAAACATGGAAATGATGTGAGGCATCCACCAGAGGAGATAAAATACACAAGTCACTGAGTAATCAGGGTCCAACACATACCTTTGTGATGCCCAAGACACCAATGTTAGGGCTGGAAGAAGTAGATCCATTCCCTGTCCCAAATACTCCATCCAGAACACAGGAAAGACCCTCAATAAAAATCCCTCTGTAAATCACCAACAGAAAAAGAGTCACACTTGTATCAGCACAGACTCACTTAGGATGGTGCTTGAAGCCTGCAGCCTGCACTGCTGCCTGCTAAGCCCTCTGTCCCACATGAATTATTATAATTCATGTTCCAACCTCCAACACACCTGGAAAACCAACCTGAGTCCTGTTTTCTATGTCTTAGCTACCCACGTTCAACTGAGGAAATTACAGACTAATTCAAGTTAAACTCAAGAGCTGCTCTTGATTGCTAAAATTGCATTTCAGGTGAATTTCAGAAGCTACCCTGTTCAGAGTTCTGTCCCTGTGGAACCTGTATGCTTCACTTCCATGGACCCCAGCAGGAACAGGATTAGGTTTCAATGCTCCACTTGCAACAAAATAATGTACCATGACAGTTGCATCTTGTATTTCAGATCCTTGGCCCTTGTGTTGGAGCAAATTGTAACATTTCATCTCACCACACATTCCTGCCTTATCCCAAGGAGGGAAACACCCAAAAAGGGAGGGGGAAAAAAAAGTAGTTTAAGACCATGAAATACATGTCTTGTTTTGACATACCTGTTTATGGCATGAATTGGTGGAGGAGGAGCACAGGACAACCTGGCACAGGCGTAGTAATCTCCTATTGATTCGATAATGCTAGCAACCACTGCACTAAGCATTCCTATCACTCCAGCAGCTGAAATTGTTGGCAGTCCCCACTGAACTGTGAAGAAAAGAACACTGAAATCTCTCGTGCCACAGAAAACAATTTAGGTATCAAAACATACCCCAATGTATTCATCTTGAATGGAATCAGCAAACCCCCTCCACAGTAACGCAGTCTGGGAAGTTCAAGTAGATGAAAGGAGTGGAGGAGAAACTGCCTCACCAGCTGCTTTGATCATGCTTGGGAAAAAACCCAACCCCCCCCTAAACCCCATCAAAAAATTCCTCCTGAACAGGAGGAAGGAATTTGAACTACTGCTCATGAAAAAAAACCCCACAATTCTGATCAGTGAGGCGAATGCCACTTAATTATTATTGCTCCAAAAAACTCAGTCCTCAGTTACAAGTTTAGCCTGCTGAAGGGAACGGCCAACAACCAGCTATGATCATTGCACAAACTCCTGCCAATTCCCAATTTCTGTAGAAGAGAAAATAAGATTAATTTAAGCCTGTAGAAAAGCTTGGCAGGTTTTCCACAGCAATTGCCTCGATGCTTTTATCTCTTTGAAATAGATGAGCCTCTCGCAACAAAAGGAACTTGAAGTCACACAAATGTGAATGAACAAGTCTTCACAAATAAGAAAGGTCTAATCAGGGTGGAGAAGTTTTCCTCCTCTCCTTTCCCAAAAGCTTCTATTCTGCATCTTGCAAGTACTGCTTTAGAAGTGGTTTCTTTTGAGAACTCATCAGAACCAAAGTGTATGGAAAACCACAATGAAGCTGCCTCATTAAGACAGTGGTATTACCAACCACTGCTATTATTCTATTCTAGTAGAATATTATTCTATTATTACCCCATTAATTTCTGAGCAGCACAAGGGTGAACTCGTTGTGCAACTCTCCCTCATGCCATCAAAAACAGCCTTTAACAGCTTTAACCTGAGAGGTGGCCAACAAAAGCACGCAAACACCCAAGATGTTGTGTAAAGCACTTTGTGCTCTCTTGGAAATACTTTTTTGTCCTTTGGGAAGCACTGACTGGCATCCTCTGACTTGCCCATCAGCCCAGTTCCAACACTGCTTCTGGAAATCAGGAAATTAGTGTGGAGTTGTTGAGCTAAGTCAAGAATGGATGTGTTTGGGGAAGGGAAGTGAATTCAGCTGGAAAAAACTCCCCATGCTACTGATTCCTTAGACAATGAGAATCAACAACTTCATTAGCTCTACAGGAGCTGTAATAATCCATCCCTGTTATTGTGTAAGATGCACAGCAGCTGACTACAGTATCAACAAGCACAGATAAATCAACCATTCCCTGAAAATCCAAGTTATATGTACAGCCCCACTACGTGACTGTGGATGTGCCAGTCAAGAGTGACCAAGACAAACCCCTGTCCTGGTTTGAGCCAGGATGAAGCCAATTTTCTTTTGACTGACTTTTATTTTCCCCTTCAGTGAAGTCTCTTTTAAGCAGCACACTGCAAGTGCCTTCCACAAAATCAAGTTTCAGAAAGTCTGTCTGTCTCGGGTGAGACCTTAAGGCATCAAATTAAAGAGGAAAGGAAGAAAAAAACCATCATCTCCACCTGCGATGTCTTTTAGATCAGTGCATGTCGAGGTGCACCAGGATACAGCACTGAGAGGAAACATAGCAAGGCTTGTGATGACAACAGAAATGATACTCCCAGGCGTATTAATTGGAAAAAACAGCCCTCAAAACCTGTCATACTTACAAGGATAAGGAACCTTGAACCAGGGAGCTACCAAGAGCACCCCTCGCCGTGCGTCTGTGCGAGCGTAGAAGCCGTACTTGGAGCTGTCAGGGGGAAAGACGTCGGTCACCGTGAAGATGAAGCAGAGCAACCAGGACACCAAAATAGCCAAAATAATCTGTGGAAGAGAAGGAAAACAGCTGTCTGTTCAAAAAAAGCCAGACTATCACTGGCAATATTCACCACGAGCAAACAGTTCCTGCACAGAGTAACTATTACACACGTATCTGAGTGTGGTCTTAAGCGATACAAGGGTAGGTTGGATGGGGCTTGGGGCAACCTGGTCTACTGGGAGGTGTCCCTGCCCACACAGGGGGTTGGAACTAGATGATCTTTGAAGGTCCCTTCCAACTCAAACCATTCCATGATGATATGTTACTTTAAGACTGAACAAGGAGTAAATCCTGTAATGGATCCATTAGGTGTTTCCCCCCAGCCCCTACTGAAGCTGCTGTTACCAAAGCTTGAGAATTAGACCAGGCCTCTTCTCTCCCCTAACAAATGGGAAAGTCTCCAAGTGGGCACTTAAACAAACTAGTGAATTAGTCTCAACTTTACCAGGGAAATAAAAAGAAGCCTTTCACAGGGGGGAATGGAATATTGCTTTCTTAAAACTCGAAGATAATGATCTCACCACCCCTTTTTGGAGGGCTCAGTTTAGGTTTTCACTGCCTGCACAAACGTACCTTCTTCTCTACCCCCTTCTCTCCCCTCCACAATCTTCATCACTCCCATGACTCCTCATCACAGACCAACACCAGAAGAGGATCTGGCAAGACTACAATATAAAACTATTTCCTGTGGCAAATGAGCCATTTTAAGTTTCCCAAAAGCCTATTTAAGCCTTCTGATCTACTGTATTATTACAAAAAAAATCAAAACCAAGGGAAAATAAATATTCCAGACAAAATGAGGGTTTGGTTGGGTTTTTTTTGCCAACTGAAGAACAAGTTCAACTACTTACAGGGAACATTTTGAAAAGCTGCAGCCTGTATGCTGTCCATCCTTTCTTGGATTTATAAATGGGTAAGGGAAATTTGACATTTCTGGCATACTGGGAAAACAGTAATACTAGGAAAATGGTCCTGAGAAAAAAGGAGAAAGGGGGTGGGACAAGAGAGACATGTCATTAACACCATTATGTTAAAAATCCTTCCCAGCACAAACCTGTTCAGGCTCTTCAGACGCAGAACACAAACGTACATTTGAAATTTAGCACAAGACCAAGCCTCACATGAGAATATCTTTTAAATAAATTATTCCAGGAAAGCCAAAACATCATCATTTATATTCTGAAGTGCTGCAACAACAGCCAGCAGCCCAGAGGTAAATGAAACCAGGAACATGAAACAAGACTGGAGAAAGATCTTCAGAGCTAAGCAGCCACCAGCAAAGAGCTGCGCTGCGCCGCTCGCGTCTGGCCGACTCCGGCTCCCCCCGTGTGTGCAGGGCAGCTCTGCACCTGAAGCACAAAGCTTGCTGCCAGCAAACAGGAAGCAACAGGAACACTGGAGGCCAGGACACAAACATTTTTACATTTTAAAATTTGCATTCAACTCCCGAGCTCTTGAAAACTTTCTGTCAGGAGATATGCTTTCTTCAATTTGTAAGAGCCCCGTTTTTTGGTGTGTGTACATCTTTCACTAAACAGCTGTAAATCGGAGCAGAGCCCCAAAAAACAAGATTCCATTCAATTTCAGTTCATCTGTAACCCAGAATCACAGCTCTTAGATGCCTCGAGTATTATTCATTTCCACCCCTCCTCAGAACTGCCGAGCTCCTCAACACGTTAAAAATGAATTCAACTCTACAGCTAAATGAAGTATCCACTGCAATGGAAAATAAAAAGCCAGGGCAGGTTGCTTAATTCTCAAAGAACCAAAACCAGCCTGGCTATAAAAAGGTTGCACAAAGAGCTGAGCTGTCTGAAGAAGCAAAGCTAGTCTGAAATCTGAGATGATGTTTTTATCAGCTGACTTTAAAAAAAGGGCAGATTTTAAGCTTCCCTCCCTTTTCTGTCCAAGATCAGTTTCAGTCTATAAGAAACAAAACAGAGCTTTATTCTCCCTCAATCTCCAGGAACAAAGAGCTCTGCACAAGGAGGGTGTCATTTATAGCCTTTACCCCCCACAAGAGGAGAATGATAAAGGCACCTTTTCCCTGCACTCAGGAAACATTCTGGCATCCCTCCCAAAGCCCACTATGGAAAGATGGGCTCCACTCCCTAACAGCAGCTATCCTGGTCCTGGCCATCCTGCCACGCCAGCTCTGGGGACAGGTGGCTTTTTCTTTTCATTTCTCCTGGAGAGAGTCCAGAGGAGGCCACAGGGATGATCCGAGGGCTGGAGCAGCTCTGCTCTGGAGACAGGCTGGGACAGTTGGGGGTGTTCAGCCTGGAGAAGAGAAGGCTCCAGGGAGACCTTAGAGCACCTTCCAGTGCCTGAAGGGGCTCCAGGAAAGCTGGGGAGGGACTTTGGACAAGGGCAGGGAGGGATGGGATGAGGGGGAATGGATTAAAACTGGAAGAGGGAGATGGAGGTTGGACATGAGGAGGAAATTCTTTGTTGTGAGGGTGGTGAGACCCCGGCCCAGGTTGCCCAGGGAAGCTGTGGCTGCCCCATCCCTGGCAGTGTTGAAGGGCAGGTTGGATGGGGCTTGGAGCAACCTGGGCTGGTGGGAGGTGTCCCTGCCCATGCAGGGGGGTTGGGACTAGATTATCCTTAAGGTCCCTTCCCACCCAAACCATTCTGTGATTTAGTACAGGGTTGTAAGTAACATAATAATATGATATTATTCTAAATAATATTACATTGTTTACATGGCACTGCCATTCCATAAACTAATACCAAACATCTAAATGCCCAAAGAACAGTTTTGTTCACCAGATAAACAGGCAAAGGCTGATTCAGGAATAATTTCCCTTTTTAGAGATCACTATGCCCATGTGTTTTATGGATTGAATTCCTCCAGCTTGGTACCCACAAAACAAGCAAGGTCAGAAAACTGTTTGGGAAACTGAAAACCTTGTCAAACAGCATCTGCAGCTCATAGATGAAACCAGCTCTTACACAGGCATTATTCTGATAGTAATCCAGGATTTCTGCCTCATCAGAAGAGTCAAGACTATTTCAAGTGCCACATCTTGTAGAGTTCAAGTAACTTCTGAGTGGCTCTAGATGGCTATGGAGTTATTTTCAACAACCCAGTGCACATTTTTGCATGGCAGAAGCCAGAAATACTTATTGACCGGGTAATATTTAAATCCTGTTCCTAAATTGATTTCTTTTTTCCATCCTGCAGCATGTCAATTTTCATTACCCGTTTCCATGTCCAATTCACCCAAGGTCTGCTTGATTGATTTAATCTTAGTCCCAATTTGCATAGGGTTTGTTTTACAGGAAAACAAAACGTTCCTTTGGGTCAGCTGCTTAACATAATAGAATTACAAAAATATTCATGATGCTAACATCTGAGATAAAAGAGAATTAAACAGCCCTTTTAATCATAAACTGCACTTATGGAATACTTTACATGGTCGAAGCACTGTGCAAACAGATTAGTCAGATTAGAATCTGATCTCATCAAGTCATTCCTTCTGCTTCCAGAGCCAGCACAAAGCTGGTCACTATACATTGAATAGAGCAACTGCTCTGGCCAATTTCCTTCTCCCTAAAATGTGGTCTCCATCCTTACTTGGCTGCTTATCCACAGCATCTCACTGGAAGCTTTTGTCTTCTCTTCACCTCGTTTTTCTCAGTTATTCCCTTGCATACCACTAATCTCAATTCCCTAATTTCCCTGGCATCTCCATCTACAGAAGCCCACACACCATGCCCTGAAGTTGCCTCTAAAAGCCTTTCAGCCTCCTGAACAGAAATCTGCCTCCTTATGCCTCACAGACTGATGGGCATTCCTGGAAATACATGTGCTCTCTCTTGTCACACACATTTCTCTTGGCCACAGGTAAGCAAACCAGCAACAGTGGCAAATACATCACTGCTACCAATGGTATTTGCAGAGTAAGAAACATCCACAACAGCATCATAAAAGCAGAAATACAAAGTGTTCACTAATCTCTCTGGTCTTTTGCTACATCATCTTTTCCATGGCACTAAATTGGCTCCCAGACCAACTACTGGTGTATAAAAACTTCTCTTCTCCACACCTCAATTTCAGCTGATGTCCTTTCCTTCCTCCTCGAGTTGCTGCTGTCCTTATTCCCAAACTGCCAGCTGACCCTATCCAGACCCCTCCCCACATTCCTGCACGGGGTATTTCTCCACGCCGGGCGCGCTGCCGTTGGCAGCCGAGCAGGCTCTGGCTTTTCCCTGGCACTCCCAAACTTCTGCCATGACCACTTAGCAACGGGGACCCCCTGGCCTAAGCCAAGACCACCCAGGAGTACTTACAACATGGCGATACCCCAGTGTTTGCCTGCTCTTTCTCCAGCAGCCTGGAAACCAGAGAGGCCGATGAGAGCAACGGTGGGTGTGATGGTCAGAGGGCCAATGTATCGCAACAGCGCGCCGGGAAGGCCGAGCAAACCGATCACCACTTCGATCAGGGAGGACATGATGATAGCACCTTGGATCTGAACACACAAGAAGGGGAAAGAGACAGTTCAGCCAAATCTTAATAGCAAACCCAAACCAGTTCTTTTTCTGCTCTGGATTACAAACTGCAGTTAAAAGAATTCAGTGACACAGAAGAACTCAGCAAATTTTTCGTCATAAAACGGCTCATTATGTTTAAGTGACTTATTGCTTAAGCATAACACTTATGGTTTTTCTCCACAAAACTATTACACAACAGACCAGGGGGCCAGTCTGGTAGTTGTGTGGATAGCACATCACACTGTCAGACAGGAGACCTGGGTTCCAGGCTAACCTTTAAGCTCTCAGATCGAACCGGCAAGGGCTGCTGGCGCCACGGAGGTGATGCTCCTAGCTCCTAGGGGCAGTGTGTGCTGCACTGTTCACAAGTGCTCCTTAGAAGCTGGTATAGAGCAGCGTTGTGGTCTCAGGAGACTGTCAGCCCTCTTGGCTGCAGGGCTCTTGGCAGGATGTAGCTATGGTTTGAACATGGGGAAGAGAGAGGGGTTGTTTTTAATTAAGAAAAAGTTGGCAGCCCAAAGCAACGGGATGGGAGATAAATTCCATGACACACGCCTTAATTTGGACTACTCTATCTAGCAGTGAGGGAGGCCGGGGCACAACCCTCATCCTGGGCTCTGCAGGGCACGATGAAGTTCAGACTGCAGTGCTAGGAGTGGAGAAGGAGCTTGATCTATTTCACCAAGTCTCTCGGGAGAAGCAAGGTCTTATCGGAATAGTCTCCATCTTAAAGACTCCTGGGGATGAACCAGATTTGCTAACTGCAGTTTCACCTTCCACGGGACAGCCTACTGAACAGAGGGACAGCAGGCAGGTGGTCTGGTAGCAGCTGAACTGCTGCCAGTGAGCACAAATCACAGTGTCACGAGATGAGTGTTTGTCTCACTTGTGCAGATGTCTGCACATCTTTTGGAACGTGGTAACTAACTCCTTGTGTTTGCTGTCCAGCAATGAACAAGTTGGAAAGATGAAGACTTCCATGAAATGAGTAAAGGGATATATTTAAATGAAAGTCAAAGGGAAAGAGGAAATTACCAACTTAAAGACAAGAACACACACATGGTTAGGTGAGACACTTAACTGGAGTTGGACAGATCAAGAGCTAAAGGCTACTCCTACATTACCTCTCGTATTCTGGGGTACCAGATGTGCTCAGTGTGAAGCAGTTCTGTTGTTCCGTTTGTACCTGTTAGATCTTACAAAAAGAAGAAAAGAAAAAACACAGGGTTTTATTCCTCAGCCACTCTGCCACCCTTGGCCACAAAATACATCTCTCCTTCAGCTGTGTCTGACAAAGCAGCCTTGATTTACACCGAAGTTCTGCAGTGCTACAAATCAAGTAACAACAGGCCCCCACTCCCCAAGAGCTAACCACTAATTCTACCCACTCTACCAGAGGGGAAAAAAAATCCTAACTCTCAGAAAGGTCAATTAGGGATTCTTTTCCCACTCCAATAAACAGATGAATGGAGAATTACTCAACTGCACACCAGGAATCAAGTACTCCCAGTGTCTGTTGGTCACCCGTTTAGGTCAAACACTGAATGAGGAACTGACCCGTGGTAACAACCCCCTCTGACACCTTTGGAAGGTGAAAGGGTTCAAGAGCAAGGTGCAGCAAAGGTTCTTTGCAAAAAGCTGAAGGAGTGGGAAAAAACTGCTTTGTCATCAAAGGTTATCAGCCAGTATGTTCTTTCAACAAGGCACATTTTGGTGCAGAGAAACATCCAGCACAGCTCACACTCCTGAAGCACCCACCCTTTGCCTTCATCTCCTGGGCACCAAACCCCACGTCCTGTTTCCCAGTAGCTAAATCTGACTCCCCCACTGAGAAGGTGTGCATGCTCAAAGCTAAGGGTTCTATAGAATAAACACCAGGAAAAGTTAATTAGATGGTTGGAAGTGAATCAAGAGATGCATAGGCACATAAATCATATAAATACAAATTATTAGAGGATCAAAAGGACTCCTGGGAAGAATTTTAGTTAGAAGCAAGCAGCCTGCTTCTTTCCACAGCTGTCATGCACTGCCCACAGCCTCATCACTGAATAACCACATCCCAGTAAAGTGCCAGAGCTGTTTCCACTTTAGTTTCCTAACCTAAGTTAAAGCAAAAGCCCCCTCCCCCAACCCCTTTTACTGCACATTTTCACTCTAAATAAATTCAAAACTTTCCGAATTATGACACTGGGAAAGAAAAAGTTAAAAGTGAACATCCAAATATTGTCAAAGCTTGCTCTGCAAAACCTGTCAGGCACGAGTTAAACTGGTAAAAATGCTGCTCTGGGGGTGATGCTGAACATGGCTCAAACTTCCTACTACTCAACTTAAAATTGGACTCAGTATTTCCAGATAGCAGAAAGAAACATTTACAGAATCCTCCTGCCCTTCTCTACATTGTTAACAAAAGAGCTGGTTTATGCTACTGCTAGATTTCTTTTGTCAATATCTTTTATACTAAAAAAGATAATCCAGAAACAGGACTCCACAGGGGCATTTTTAGCAGTCTTTTTCCAAGGCATAAAGTTTCAACATTGTAAAAGGAGAGATTTGCTTCAATATTCCCTGCCCATGACTTCCAGTTTCCAAATCCAGAGGTTCAGCAGTTGCACTGTATGTGAGCTGGGTCAATTGTCACTGAAACCTGAGCAAGAAGCCATGACAATTACCTGTATTATTACATTTCCACTTCTCCAGGGAGAGTATTGCTCTAGCAGGTGCTAAGAATGCAAAAGCACTCGCTTGAAACAAGGGTAACCTGGTGGAAAGGGAAAGAAGAGATGGTGACATTTCCAGTGTTGTGGTACTGAGCTGGGCTATCAACTGCAGGCAGGTGGTTACTCATCCCCAAACCCACTGGGCATTATGGAAAATGTGAAAGATAAGAATTTCATATATAAGAACAGCCATAGAAATACTAAGACTTTGCAAACCAAAGCTCTACCAGAAGACACATGATGTAGTTATTAATACAATGCCAAGACCAGGTAATTCATTACCAGATCCCAGCAAGCAGGTACCAGGTGCTGGTTTAAGCTTCTGACTCAGCAGCACAAGGATCCAGCTGCACGTTCTGATGTACCTACCAGCCAGACTGCTGAACCTGCAGCTTTTACCATCCCACCACATTAAAGAAGCTCCTTGCTAGAGCAACACAGTCTACATCCTCACTACCTTCCCTTGGCATGACTTGAAGTACAGTCATTTATACATTCATCTTTAAGTGCATGTGTAAATAACTATTAGGTTGATAAGAGCTGATTAGATGTTCCAGGTGGCTGGCAACAATAAAAACAAAGGCTGCAAGAATTTCAAGAGGACATTCTTAGCATTAATATTTACACTTCCCAAGAAGCTGGAGATCTAAAAAAGCATCTACCAGCACCAACCACGTATTTATGGAATCAGCTGTAGCTTGCAAAACATCACAAATATCCAGATGTTACTTGATGACAGAGAAGATGCACTTTGAACTAATCTATAAACACTGTCACTAATGGTTTGTGATCAGCTTCTATCAGACTGTACCATGTGGAACACTGAACTGCCCATCTGGCCCCAGCAGAAGCATGTTGGACTTGATGATCTTAAAGGTCTTTTCCAACCTAAATGATTCCATGTTGCTAATGGTGGCTGTAAAGTTCCCAGGCAGGAGGTCAGAACAGCTGAACCACCACTGGAAAGGAGTTTGGACCATAAGCAGTGCAAAAAGCTGACCCACCTACCACAAACGTTGAGAACACCATTAGAAATTAAACTTCAGGAAAGACAGGAGCCACCTGAGCAGCCCTGACTGGTGTGCAATTCCCTCCCGAGCTTCCTCAAGCAAAAATCAACACTTCATCTTTGGTGCAGAAAGGGTTGGGAGCCAGGAGTGAATGATTCACCTTATTTTTCAAGGTTCATGAAGCCAACTGAGCAAGCTGGTGCCCATGGCAAAATATGCAATACCTGTAACAAGCTGCTACTCCTCTGTCCCACCTACACACTACTCTGTGCCCCCCCTGATGCTTTTGGAAATACACGTTGCAAACACATTCTCCAGTCATGAAGTCAGTTGTACTGAGACTTGGGTTCAGACTGTGAGTTTTGCATCACAAAAAATACCTTCAATCATACTAAATAATAAGATCTTAGGATGCCTTACTTAGCTATCCCCTCAACCTTTCTATGAGACAATTAACCTGGAATATTTCCCAAAAAAAGGGCCAGCGGGCTCAAAATATTGGGGTGTTTTTTTTTTTTTTCCCCTAAGCAGAAAAAAAAAATATATATATTGCTTGGTTGTTTGTTTTTTTTTAAATTTATTACTAAAAATCAGCCAGCCAAGAATGGTCCCTTTCTGAAGGGAGAGCTGCAGTTTGCAACCTGACTTATGAAATACTCTTCCCATTGCTCAGCCATTACCAGATGGGTAAAGTACCACCAGCTTACACCTGGGATATCATCTTCATTTCATGTCTAACTTGTGAAGTTGCCCAATTTTGGCCCCAGCTCTTGTGAAGACAGAACTTTTCTGCAGCTCAAGTCATCTGGAAAGGCCTTCATATTACCTGAACATTTCACACAGATGTAAGGATGCTTCGACGACGGAGCGAGGGGCACAGCAAGAAAACTGAAAATATTTAGGTGTCTTAAAGCTGCATTTGATTGCCTCAGTCACACTAATTACTCTGAATCCCTGCCAAATCTTTTGGCTTCTTACATAATCTCATAAATATCTTGCATTCCTAAAATTAGTACGGGTACCAAACTGACCACAACTCCGCCTCGTAATCGAGTTAAATCCATCTTTTAAGTACCTTGAAACCATGGAACTTGACCTTTTGAAACTGTGGTGGTTTTATTTGCTAAAATACTTGGCAGTTGACAGCCTTGCCAATAAATACTTTCAAATCTCCTTTCGGGAAGGTCGCTGTTATATCCCATGCCCATCCTTGCATAAAACTAGAGTCACATGTGAAATAGTTAGAAAATGTTCAACCGCAGAGATTTTCTCCTTAAATATGAGTTCATTTCTTTTAAGATCCCAACACAATTGTCTCTTCAGTACATAAAAAATGTACTTCACATGTGGAAGCCACTGAAAAGGGGAAAAAAAACCCATCACTGAGAGCAGAGGTGGGATTATACAGAAGGAACACAGAATTTCAAAATGATGGGACCACACGGGCTCCTGCAAGAGCCCAAAATCTCTTTCTAGTCAGTTAGAAACAGAAAGAGCTGAAGATTAGTTAGGAAAAAAAAACCAAAGTCTGACAAACTTCAGTTCTATGAAGTTCCATGGGCTGGATGAGTGGCCAGTGAGGTGGATGGAGAGCTGGTTGTGTGACACAGCTCATCAGAGGGTTGTGGTCAATGGAGCAGGGTCCAGCTGGGGCCTGTGGCCAGTGGTGTCCCCAAAGGGTCAATACTTGGTCTGGTCTTGATCAACATCTTCATCAATGACTTGGATGAAGCAGTAGAGTGTGACCTCAGCTGGTGACACCAAACTGGGAGGGGTGGTGACACCCCAGAGGGCTGTGCTGCCATCCAGACACCTGGACAGGCTGGAGAGCTGGGCAGAGAGGAACCTCATGAGGTTCAACAAGGGCAAGTGGAGGGTCCTGCACCTGGGGAGGAAGGATCCATGCATCGTGAGAGGTGAGGGGTGGACCTGCTAGAGAGCAGCTCTGAGGAGAAGGATCTGGGGGTCCTGGTGGACAGTCCATGATCCATGAGCCAGGAATGTGCCCTTGTGGCCAAGAAGGCCAATGGAATCCGGAGGGGGCATCAAGAAGAGTGTGACCAGGAGGTCAAGAGAGGTCATCCTGTCCCACTACACTCTTCCTAGTGAGGCCCCATCTGGAGAACTGGGACCAGTTGTGGGCTGCCCAGTTCAAGAGAGACAGGGAACTGCTGGAGAGAGCCCAGGGGAGGGGAACAGAGATGGTTGGGGGATTGGAGCATCTCCCTGATGAGGAAAGGCTGAGAGAGCTGGGACTGTTCAGCCTGGAGAAGAGGAGGCTGAGGGGAGACCTTCTCAGTGCCTGGAGGTATCTCAGGGTGGGTGCAGGGAGGATGGAGCCAGACTCTGCTCAGCAGTGCCCAGGGACAGGACGAGGGGCAAGGGGCACAAGCTGGAACATGGGAAGTGCCACTGAAAGAGGAGGAGAAACTTCTTGACTGTGAGGGTGACAGAGCCCTGGGACAGGCTCAAATCAGACAGATGTTCCAGTCCCTTCATCATCCCTGTAGCCTCTGTTGGACTCTCTCAAGGAAGTCCCTGTCCCTCTTGAACTGGGGAGCCCAGAACTGGACACAATACTCCAGGTGTGGTCACACTAGGGCAGAGTAGAGGAAATACAACTATTCACTGCAGGCAGTCGTGAATAAAACAAAATACATTGGGGAAAGTGACTTTTCTCTTTCAACACTTGTCATGACTCTGTTGTGTCATCAGAATGAACCTTTCATACAAAACAGAGGGGCAGTTTTATAAGTTTAAAAAGACAGTAAAATAAGAATGGCAAGGTTTTCCAAAGGGGAAAAAAAGAAAAAAAGACAAGGAAGCTGACTAAAATAGCAGCTAAAGATTACTTTGGAAAACCTAAAGGATTTGGAAAATGTTTGAATGAAAAGCTGATCTACAAGTGATCAACCATAGGCTTGTCTTCTGCACCCTATCGAAAGAACTTTTTCCACCCCAAGATTCTGTTTCTTAGAAAAATCTTTAAAAATGTGGTGGGTGTTGGTCCATTTTCTATTGGAATAGAAGGTCCCACCTGGAGATCTGTGTCCAATTCTGGAGCTCCTGGCATAAGGAGGACATGGAGCTCCTGGAGAAAGTCTAGGAGGCTACAGAGATGATCCAAGGGCTGGAGCAGCTCTGCTCTGGAGACAGGCTGGGAGAGTTGGGGGTGTTCAGCCTGGAGAAGAGAAGGCTCCAGGGACACCTTAGAGCACCTTCCAGTGCCTGAAGGGGCTCCAGGAAAGCTGGGGAGGGACTTTGGACAAGGGCAGGGAGGGAGAGGACAAGGGGGATGGATTAAAACTGGCAGAGGGAGATTGAGGTTGGACATGAGGAGGAAATTGTTGAGTGTGAGGGTGGTGAGACCCTGTCCCAGGTTGCCCAGGGAAGCTGTGGCTGCCCCATCCCTGGCAGTGTTGAAGGGCAGGTTGGATGGGGCTTGGAGCAACCTGGGCTGGTGGGAGGTGTCCCTGCCCATGCAGGGGGTTGGGACTAGATGATCTTTAAGGTCCCTTCCAACCCAAACCAGTCTGGGATTCTATGAAAAGCTCTCAGCTTGCATTGTTCTCAAACTGAACTAAATGACCCATGAATCATTCAAGTAACCATATGAGGGCACACTCCTAACATCCACACGTTTCTTCTGGTTTTACTTTTCACTCTTGGTTTATTACAAGAAGATGCAGAAAATAACTCCACAGGTTTCAGCTGTTTTAGCTGTTCCTGCTTCTCACAGGCAGAGTCAACAAAAGTTTAAGTAAACATGTCAAAATCTTTTCCACAGTGTTTACTGCAAAATTTATCTTCATGTTAATAAAACTTAAAACATCCTGTTCTTACCCACACCAGATTTTTGATGCATTTGCTAACACCTGAATTGGTCTCTTGCACCCTCCTCAGCAGAGCAGACCAAGGGAGAGGTTCAGGCATCCCTGAACATCTTTGTGTTTCTTCCCAACTCAAGGAAGTTGCAACTCAGAGCAACTAATAAATAAAAAGCAATTGGTTTGTACTGGAAGGTAACAGTCAGTTCAGAGACTAAAAATGTTACCCTTCCCATTTTCCCTACCTTTTTTAATTGACAAGCACTTTCCAGCACACAATTTTCTGTAGAATACCTAAATATTGGCCAAAATATTGTGTCGTTCAAGAAACTAATAAAAATATCAGCATTTATTCCTCTTTACCAAGGCATATTAATGTTTCCCCCAGAAACACTTCTACCCTCTCTGTCCTCATGGATTTTCCTCCTCCTCTTTCTTCCCTCTCCCTGCTGTATTTTCTTACCCTTGGAATGCCTTCTCTGATTTCAGATCCACCTTTTTTTGAGAGCAGCTTTCCAAAAGCTTTTCCTAACTGTCCTGTGTTTGACCTGGTATCTTGTGTTTCATGTTGATCCTTTGAAAACAGGCTAACTACCTCCTGGACCTTGAACTGCATCCTGGAAATCACTGAATTATTGGGGCTTGAAAAGACCTCTTGAGATCATCAAGTCCAACCTGTGACCTAACACCATCACATGGGCTAGACCATGGCACTAAGTGACACATCCAGCCTTTCCTTGAACACCTCCAGGGATGGTGACTCCACCACTTCCCTGGGCAGTCCATTCCAATGTCTGGTCACCCTTTCCATGAGGAAGTGCTTCCTGATATCCAACCTAAACCTCCCCTGGTGCAGCTTCAGGCCAGGCCCTCTGGTCCTGTCACTAGTCACCTGGGAGAAGAGCCCAACCCCCACCTGACTACAACCTCCCTTCAGGGAGTTGGAAAGAGTGATAAGGTCCCCCCTGAGTCTCCTCTTCTCCAGGCTAAACAACCCCAGCTCCCTCAGCCTCTCCTCATCAGACTTTCCCTCTAGTCCCTTCACCATCCTCATTGCTCTCCTCTGGACCTGCTCCAGCACCTTAATACCTTTTGTGAAATGAGGGGCCCAGAACTGGCCACAGGACTCGAGGTGAGGCCTCACCAGTGCCCAGCACAGGGGAATCCCAACAGATGTCTAAGCCTTCTCACCATCTCAACAACTAGTAACAAGTCCCGAGTCTCACCTGCACCCAAAAGTTGTTTGTAACAATGTAGTGATGCCCACGCAGAAGAAGATGGTCCCAATCAACTGGCTGGTAGCCCACTGGTCAAATCCAACACACATGGCATCAGCCAGCAAAAAGGGCACTGCTATAGTTCCACTGAAACACGTTAAGTAATGCTGTGAAGAGAAAAAGGGTTTGTTGATACTGCAGCCAGTGCTGAGAAGGAAATACAATCATACCCATCTTTTCTTTTGCACTGGGTATTTTTGCTGTGGAATGATCCAAAGCTGCCACTTCCTGCTCCTAAGCATTGCTTCAAGTGTTGGCCAAGTCAAGCTACCACCAGCCTGTTGCTCATGCTTGCTATTTCTGTAGGATAAACGAGGTTATTTATATAGTGAACATGGTTACTGCTCCTGCTGAGGAGGTATCTAGGTAACTGTGCTGCAAACAGCTTCTATCTCAGAAAAGCAGATAAATAACTCCATTCACTTGCAACCACGTGAAAAACCATTAGCTGACAAATGAACACACACAAACCAGGCTGCAAAGAAGCTCACAAGTACCAGAAACTGGGCACTTAGTCATTCGTATTCAATTCAAACACATTGAAACAAACACACA
This sequence comes from Hemiprocne comata, assembly GCA_020745705.1. Lineage (NCBI taxonomy): Eukaryota > Metazoa > Chordata > Aves > Apodiformes > Apodidae > Hemiprocne > Hemiprocne comata. The sequence goes on from CM036612.1 coordinate 4,509,148, forward strand.
CACACGAGTCACCATATGCAACAATGCAAGTGAAAACATCATCCCCAGGGAACTGCCTGTCCTTGAGGAAAGGCAGAAATAAAAAGGATGCTTTGGAATGTGTTTGTTTGGAGATCTCAACATACTTTATAGATGCTAATAAATTCTCAGCATTCCTGTGGGACAAATATTCTTACCATTCAAGAAAGGAGATGAAACGAGCTGCTCTGCCTCACACGAGGGAGGGGCTGAGCTGGTAAGTAGGGTCCAGGTCTCCACCACAGTCCTGCTCACTGCAGGAAGCACACACTCCCACTCCAAGGAGTGCAGAACTTCCCTGCCCTGCTTATTAGTGAGTCTACAGGTCCAGGATGATGCCATCAAGCTTGCAGAATTAAAATTACTACAGTAGCAGCTTTAATATTCAAGATTTAAGGACTAAACCGTTCTCTCTCTCTCCATTTTTAATTCCTGAGGTGCCAAATGTGACTTTCTGGCAATTAACACTCAGCATTTGCTCACTTATTTACTAACTGCATCTTAGAAGGCTAAATATTGAAGTGAAGCTGATAAATGTCTAAGCCAGAAAACATTAATATAGATAATTCTCAGCACAGTGATCTTTGTGATCAACTTCAGAAGAAACAATCTTAACACTTTCTTCTGTGAGAGCCTGGGAAGAATAAAATCATCACATACACAAATGCAATGGACTGCACAGAAAATGCTGAAGGATTGTGAAAAGTTACAGAGAAAAACGTATTATAGCTGGTTGGAAACACACCTGTAGGCCCAAAAATATGCAGAGATACCAAGGAGGAACATCTTCAATGGTGTAAATCATGTCAGTTCTCTGGGCATCCAAACTGCCACTGCTGTCCAGTGTCTCTGCCAAGGAGCTCTGTGTCAACAGGGAAAAAGGTGGAGAGGGTAAAAAAAAGTGGGGGAGGACACAAAGGACAACAGGAGGTTACTGTTATACATGAATAAATTGCATTTGTATTATCAGGTAATTCCCAGATACTCCAATACTGGTATAATTCTCCCAGGCAATGCTGATTTGTTCCATTTTTTAAGCCTTTTAGCTCTGACAACGAGCTCGTCTCCAGCTGGAGCTACTGAATTTGTACCCAACACATTCACTTCTTAGTCCTTCTTCACACATTCCCTGCTTATTTATACCAACACAACAATTGTTCATTTATGATATAACTGAGCTGGCAGCCAAAAGGTGCCCAAAAATGGGATTATCATGACGGGGCTGTTTATTTAAAGGAAGAAAAAAAAAGAAGAATTGGAACTAAGCAGAAGAGTCAACAAGAGCTATTTTTCAAAGCAGGATGGTTATCCTTGCATAAGAGACCAAAATCACAGGCAAGAAAGCTCCCCCTTATCATAATTGCTTCCCCACTTCATTCTTACTCAATTTCAGTCTTGGTTTATTATTTTTGCTTCCACCCCACATTCAAGCAGTCAACAAAAATGCTCAAGATTGTAACTGAATGTATCCACAGCCAACTGATGTTACTCAACCAAACTCCCCCCAAACCTACAGGAATTTAAGCAAGACCACGTTCTGGCCTAGCATGTGCCCTCATTTGCAGAGAGCCAAGAGACAAGTGACCACACACACCCCCACACTAAAATCCCTGCAGCTTTTCCATTAAAACAAGATTCAGCTCCATCATTTCTTCTTTACAACTCGGTGGAATCGGTTGGTTCAGACTCTCTGGTTTTGAAATTCCTGAGAACAAAAAAAAAAATCACCAGGCTCCAAAGCCCAAGTACCAACAACAAAAGCAGGAGGAAGTATCAGATTTTATCATTTCAGCTCAACTACCCAAAAAAAGACCTTATATAAGGACTGTTCTGACCTAATCCACATAACAAGCTCACGTGAAGTGGCCTTACACAAAGACCAGGAACTTTGCCAGACTCGTGACTTTGCCTCAAATGGTCTTTACTTCTTCAAAACTCACAACACATCCAGAGTTGATGCTTAGATAATCTCCACTTGGCTTACCATCTACAAGGTCAGGGAAGCCCAACTGACCCCATGGTACTTCCCTCTTACCTGCCATTTCTGTTGGGAAAACAAATGCCACTGGATTAATCCAAATTCAAGAAGTCCACATGACCACGCTGCTATGGAAAGGTCAAGGTACTCCAATGGAGAAGGGAAACACAGAAACACTCATTTCAGAAGACTCTTTTAAACCACCTTTAGCACTGAGCAATCTGCTCACCAGGTTTAGGTGAAACAGGATAAACATCCTAAGCAGATGAATAAGGGAAATTGTCCACTGCACAAACCAACTTGCAGCACCCAAGTCATTTCTTCATGGCCTGAAAAATGAAAGACCATCTTCCCAACCTGATTCTCTAAAAAATGCTAAATGAAGAAGATCAGGAACCTGAGTTTTAGAGCTTCACCTCACACTGGAAGAAGAGCACTGAGTAGCAGTAAACTTGTACACCTCTTGTCTCTACCTAAACTTAGGGAAAAACCATGCACATCCTCCTGTCAGTGCAACTCTGTGTGATCCAGGCAGGGCCCAGAGCAGCTGATCCACAGCGACAGGCAGGAGGAGGAGCCTCAACAGCCAACCTAGTTGTGGACAAACAGCAGGTCATCTGTCATCACCACAGGCTGCTTCCAAGAATCCTCTCAGGAAAACAAAGATTCACCTAGAGAAGCTCCTGTGATATTTCTGTTGTTATAAAGCAGGTTTTTTAACCTTTTCCCAGAGACTATCCACACATCTACATATATATATACAATATATGTTTGCATGATTGCCTCACCTCTCCATTTCACTGCACCTCACTCTCCACCTGAGAACTTTGCTCACCAAAGTTGCCTGTTTATTCAACACTTTGACTAAGAGGTCATCATATGCTTTCAGAGAGGCAGAGGTCATGAAGGAAGAGTAAGAATGGTTGCAACATCTGCTGCTGAGCCAGGCACAGAGAGGGATCAGCAGACATGAACTGTTTGCTTCATGAATCACGTCAACGTTGGCTTGCTGAGGCCACCTGAATAACAGCACAGGTTTAGGAGAACAAAGTGTGGACAGTTCCCCACCTGACTGCAGTATGGAGAGATAGAACACCTACCACTGTGCACTGAGCAACCTGCCTTACTCCTCCCTCCCAAGGACAGACAGAAATGGGCTTTTCAAAGTTCATGATGGCTCCATGCAGGATACCAGGTTCTCTAAAAATGCAGTGAGTGATCTCTGCAGATTGGTGGCTCTGTTTTGGCCTCTGCCTTTTGAAAATTCATCTTTCAGCCTCTTTTCTAGCTTTTCTAACTTTGCCAGACCAATACCCAGTAGTTACCTAAATGTTCCACTTAGTGCTGAACACTAATTTTCCTTCGTAGGACCGATGAGACTGCATCAAGTACATTCCTTAACTTTTACACCTGCCAATCTATTATACCACATTATATTATGAACAATATTCATTACAACCCCATCTCCTTTGGGCACCAAAAATCAGAAATGATGATCTGTTTCCACCAGGAAGTAAGTTTATGGGTTCCTTCAGAGCTTTTCAGTTGTTGTTACATCTACAGCTACTTTTACGTGCAAAGAACAAGAAGATCAGCCTAGGAAGAGGCCTAGAAAGAGGCCTGTCAACTCGACCATGGCACATAGAAAGCTCTCTCTGGGCACAGATTGACAACTGCTACCCAACAGAAGAATTTCTAACTTTAAGGTATAATTATAGCAGCCTTCCAACACCTAAAGGGGGTCTACAGTAGATGGGGGGACACTTTTGACCAGAGAGGGCAGTGATAGGACAAGGGGTAATGGTTTTAAACTGAAAGAGGGGAGATTTAGGTCAGACATCAGGAAGAAGTTCTTCACCATGAGGGCAGGAAGGTGTTGGCACAGGTTGCCCAGGGAGGGTGTAGAAGCCCCATCCCTGGAGGTGTTGAAGGCCAGGTTGGATGAGGCTTGTGCAGCCTGGGCTGGTGGGAGGTGTCCCTGCACATGGCAGGGAGGTTGGAACCTGATGATCTTTAAGGTCCCTTCCAACCTTCATCATTCCATGATCCTATAATTATCATAGCAATGTCTGTCCTGCACAGCAAAGTGGTCATATCAAAAATAAATAAATAAATCAGGATACTCCTCATTCCTTCCAAAAGCCAGACTGATTCTACTTGGAATGAGGAAGCTTTCACCTTCATCAGACCTTGAGCAGACAATGGCTAAAGGGAGGAGATGTAAAAGAGACCAAGATTGAACAATTAGGAAATTGAGAACTAGGGTGAGGTCTGACTATCCTGCTGGCAAGTCACTAGGTAGTCACTGGCCCTTTTGTATCTCCAGCATGTGCCTGCTGGTTTCATACACTGACTGTGTGCTGCTGCTTGCCAAGTATGCCCAGGTATGTCCAAGTATGCCCAGGTATGTCCAAGTATGCCCAGGTATGTCCAAGTATGCCCAGGTATGCCACAGGGAACTGCCAGGAATGAACTGCACACCTTTTTGTGCCAGATACTGATCAGACTAATTCTTTTAATTGGCCCAAAGTGGGACAACACAAAAATAGGGGGGAAAAAAAACAACCCAACAACCCACAGAATTACATATAAATGAGATGGAGATAGAAATGGAGGAAAAAGGTTTTGGGGGATAAAACCTCCAACCCAACAAAGTCATCAGGCCTCTTGTGGTGCCACACCTTGAATACTGTGTCCAGTTTTGGGCACTTCAAGACAAGAAAGACATAGAGGGGCTGGAGTGTGTCCAAAGAAGGGCAGGGAAGCTGGTGAAGGGCCTTGAGAACAAGTCATATGAGGAGCAGCTGAGGGAACTGGGGCTGTTTAGTCTGAAGAAGAGGAGGCTGAGGGGAGACCTCATTGCCCTCTACAACTGCCTGAAAGGACATTGTCAAGAGGTTAGTGCTGGTCTCTTCTCACAAGTAACTGGTGATAGAACAAGAGGAAATGGCCTCAAGCTGCACCAGGGGAGGTTGAGACTAGACATTACGAAGAATTTTTTCACTGAAAGGGTTGTTGGGCACTGGAACAGGCTGCCCAGGGAGGTGGTTGAGTCACCATCCCTGGATGTGTTTAAAAGTCATCTAGATGTGGTGCTTGGGGACATGGCTCAGTGCTGGAGTTGGGAAGAGTAGGGTTAATGGTTTGACTGGATGATCTGGAAGGTCTTTTCCAACCTGTGTGATTCTGTGAACAAGACCTTTAGAGAAATACCTTAAATAAAAAGCCAACACATGTTCAAATTAATCCTGTTAAGCAATCAGCAGCATACTATTGTTTATTTTCTAGAGATGGAGCAATTTCTCATCAAATAGTTTATTGTTTCAGCTAACAAATATTGTGAGACAATGTAAGCACTGTAAGCACTCCAGCAATTAAGTACATCTCAGCCCTCTTTTTAAAAAGCTTTTTATTCAAGATCTTCTCTTTGCTTTTTTTGGTGAATGATGCACAAATCCAGGCTGGGGGCAGAATGGCTAGAGAGCAGTCCTGATGAGAAGGACTTGGGGGTGGTAGTAGATGAGAAGCTCAACATGAGCTGCCAGTGTGTGCTCACAGCCCAGAGAGCCAACCACACCTTGGGCTGCATCAAGAGAAGTGTGGCCAGCAGGGTCAGGGAGGTGATTCTGCCCCTCTACTCTGCTCTGGTGAGACCCCACCTGGAGAACTGTGTACAGTTCTGGTGCCCTCAGCACAAGAAAGATATGGACCTGTTGGAGAGGGTCCAGAGAAGGGCCACCAAGATGATCAAAGGCCTGGATCACCTCTGCTATGAAGACAGGCTGAGAGAATTGGGGCTGTTCAGCCTAGAGAAGAGAAGACTCTGAGGAGATCTTACAGGGGCCTTCCAGTACTTGAAGGGCCTACAGGAAAGCTGGGGAGGGGCTTTTCATCAGAGAAGACAGTGATAGGACAAGGGGCAGTGGTTTTAAACTGAGAGAGGGGAGATTTAGGTTAGATATTAGGAAGAAACTCTTCACTGTAAGGGTGGTGAGGAACTGGCATGGGTTGCCCAGGGAGGTTGTTGATGCCCCATCCCTGGAGGTTTTTAAGGCCAGGTTGGACAAGGTTTTGTGCAACCTGGTCTAGTGGTGGGGTTCCCTGCTCACGGCAGGGGGGTTGGAACTTGATGATCTTTAAGGTCCCTTCCAACCTTAGTGATTTTATGTCTCAAGAAGAATGGAAAGCCAAGAACAAACATGCTTCATGCACACTTATTTTGAGTGAAAAGCAGGAGGTTTGCCTAGATTACCAGAAATACTATCTTAAGACTTGAGGTTGTTAATGGCTACAGCCCCTCCTTTCACTGCTCATTCATTGTAAGCCACAGAAAAGCTTTAACTCAAGCAGATTTGGTTGATTAAAAGCTCATGGTCTCTTTAAGGTGAATTATCATCATTTACACTTCTGATCACATGGATCAAGTGGAAAGGAGAAAAATACTCGCTTGGTAAAAACAGGCCATGAAGACATGCTTTGATGTCTAGAGATTGCTCATCTTGGTTGCCCAATTTCATCCCAACACCTTTTGCTCAAGGCTTTTATCAGATTGTCTCTCTCCACGCTAGTCTGAGCATGCTCCAAAAAGCAGCCATCACAGACACACATCTCAACAGTTGCCCAAATTTGGCCATTAAAAACATCAGCATGATCAAGATGGTAGTAGAGATGTGTTCAGGACACAGAGGCAGACAACCTGTAAGAGACAGAGTAGATGAAGGCACATCCTGGCATTCATAACTTTCTTCCAAAATGTGACACTCCAAAACCTCTTTAACAATCACCTGTCCAAGTTAGAAAACCTGAACTGTGCCCTTTGATGCCATCCTTGCCCCAACAGAAGTTACAGCCTCCAGGAGACAAGCATCCCAGTGCTCTTCCTTGGAACCAAGAGAGTTTTGTTCTTGTTTTAATTGAGACATTTGAAAAAATGTGGACAAGTTGAGGCTTTTCAGAGATAAGGCTTAACCACAAAGCCAATTAGACACAAGCATTGCAGAAAAGGGTGCTGTTCAGACTCACTCTAATCCTCTTCCTCATTTTAAACAAAAGCTCAGATTCACACCAGCTCTGCTTGCAAGATTATTATTACTGAACAGGTTTGGGGAATGAAGGAATTGAGAAAAAAGCTGGAAAAATCACAACCAAATTGGTCACCTTTGAGACCTCAACTGGGTCTTTCTGAGGAAAAACATCCAAGGGTTTTTATGATCTGGAAGTCTCTCATAAAGCTGTCACTCAATAATAATAAGCAGCCTCCTGCTTGGAAAAAGGACTAGAGAAAATAAATGTATGAGGTTGGAGGTGGGAAGAAATTGGGGAGGATCCCACTTTTGAAGGTGCTTGATGCCACCAGTTCACTTGACTAAATGCAGAGAAAGTGAAGAAGTGATGACCAGAATGACCTTCTCAGGGAAACCATGAAAAAGGCCAATGGAAATGAAGCAATCAAGACATTGCATATTATGAATTTTGGTGCCAGGTCAAAGTGCATTAACTGCTTCTAACATCTGCTGAGTCCCTCCCCACGTTCTGCAACCAAAATGTGTGACCAGAAGAGTCATGAGGACAGAACCTCCTGAAGCCCGACCTGGACCTGCAAGTCAGCATGTTTGATTAGAGAACAAAAATCCCTCAGCCAAGTAAAACTAGGGTAGAAAAATAAGAGAACTGAAAAAGCAAGAGTGAGTTCTCACTTAGAGGGAAACCACTGCCTACCTTCTCTGCTATGCCATTTTCTGTGGTATAGATGGCCATCAGCTCTGTGTCTTCTGTATCCTGGTCACCACTGGATGTTGCTCCACCATTTATCACAACCTTACACATAAAACACAAAAAAGAAACACAAGGTCTTAAAATAAACATTTTCTCTACAATCACACCCCATTTTACTCAGTTTCCTCCCTTGGTCTTAGACATTTTGGCAGAAAATGTTGCAAGCAAGGCAAGCAAATCATTTCTGTAACAGCAGCTCTAGGAATGTACAGAATCATGGAGTGGTTTGGGTGGGAAGAGACCTTACAGATCATCTAGTTTCAACCCCCCTGCAGTGACAGGGACACCTCCCACCAGACCAGGTTGCTCCAAGCCCCAAGAAAGAACACAGAAACTTGAGAGACATCACACACAGCTCCTCAAAGCCTGGACAGGGTGGGGGAATCCAGCAGCAGACTCACTGGGAGAGCTCCTGAGAGGCAGACACATACAACAGGATGCTACAGCTGAACATCTCAGCAAGGAGAAGAAGACAAGCAAAAATGTCCTTGCTGTCACCTGCTACTCTTAGTGAAGCTGCACCAGGCTCTGGTATGCCCCTGAGCTTTCTGCAGTGGGCCAGTTAATTGCTCTGATGAACTGCCTGGGGAATCAGGCCTTGTGAGCAGCTCTGCTTTGGGGCACACACATGAAATCACTACAGGCAACACCACTGATGGTGTTTGTATCAAAACAATAACAAGTAGCAAGAGGATTCACTAACTGCTTGTGGAAGTGAAGGGTCTGTACACCATGGTTAGAACAGAGCATTATTCACTGATTCACATGGAGCTTGACCAGCTGAAGGTGTTACTTACAGGCAGGGTGAAAAAGGTGGGATGTTTAGATTCATCCTCATATTTGCTTTCTGTTGAGCCTCCTGCCTCCACTGATTTGGCAGTGGTGTTCTTACCAATCCCCATCGTTTCCAGAATGTCAAGGACTTGCATCCAGCACCCACGGGGATGCTGCTGGGATGACAGGCCAGGTCCTCAGGTCAATCTCTTATTTAAACAGCAGCACCTCCAGGAATCACAAAAGTGTTCAGTGACCCAGCTGGGACATCAGGGATGCTTCTTTAAGTATCATTAGCATCAATGGCACCTAGAATTGAAGAGAAAGGTAATCAAGAAAAAAATCAATTTAAGATATATGCAGAAAAGACAGACACTCCACAGCCTTAGTTCCCTTTCATGCTCCTGACTCACCAACTCTCACAATTCCTTTCTCATTTGATAATTAGCAGATCATAGAATCATGGAATGGTGAAGGTTGGAAGGGACCTTCAAGATCATCAGGTTCCAAACCCCCTGCTATGAGCAGGGACACCTCCCACTAGACCAGGTTGCTCCAAGCCTCATTCAACCTCAAACCTGCCCTTCAACACTTCCAGGGATGGGGCAGCCACAGCTTCTCTGGGCAACCTGGGCCAGGGTCTCACCACCCTCACAACAAAGAATTTCCTCCTCGTGTCCAACCTCAGTGTCCTTCCTTCCAGTTCTAATCTGTTCCCCTCATCCCATCCCTCCCTGCCCTTGTCCAAAGCCCCTCCCCAGCTTTCCTGGAGCCCCTTCAGGCACTGGAAGGTGCTCCAAGGTCTCCCTGGAGCCTTCTCTTCTCCAGGCTGAACACCCCCAACCCTCCCAGCCTGTCTCCAGAGCAGAGCTGCTCCAGCCCTCAGATCTTCTCCGTGGCCTCCTCTGGACTCTCTCCAGGAACTCTGTGTCCTTCTAATGTTGGGGGCTCCAGAACTGGACACAGTCCCACAGGTGGGGTCTCAGGAGAGCACAGGGGCAGAATCCCCTCCCTTGACCTGCTGGCCATGACAGCAGCTGAAAAATGGCCTTTTCAAAATCTTATCAAGTGAAATATTCTGCAAGCCCAGGAACACAGGAACACACAGCACACTGGTGTTACTTCAACAGCAAGTTCACACCGTTTTCAATGTAATTGCTAGAGGTGGAAACACAGCTCGTGGACCAGCTGCACATACATTAAAAAGGAAAAAAGTCAAGTGGGGTTTTTTTCTTGAAGTCTCCTTTCCAAAATGCTGCTCGGGAAAATGCCACCAGCTTGAATGTTTACTGTAATTGCAAGAATGAAACTTGACCCTTCTGCTATGGGCAATTTCAGACTGCTTGAAAAATTACAGAGTACTAATATTTTAGAACCTTTTAATAGCTGTTAATTGCCTATGTGCTAGAAAATTCTGGTTAAAGAGATATTAAACTTTCAAAGCAATGTAACTTTTCAAGAGAGAAAATATACATGCATAAGAAATCCTATTTGGGCACTCAGATACCCTTGAAGCACTCCTAATTAAAGCAAAATGGAATGGGAAGTAGTGTCTTCAATGAAGGGCTTAATTAAGACTTGTTTCCCGAAGTCAATATTAAGATTAATTATTTCTCACTTGAACTTAAGACTAAAGGAGAAGACCAGTTTGAGTACTCACTGTCACACCGTGGTGGAAAAGAAAGCCATCCCCATTTTTACAACCACCACCACCTTCTGAAGTGCAAATCTCCAGACACAAACAGCAGCAGCTCTGAGAATCAGTTTGTCTGGTCCTGAGTTCATGCTCAGATCAATGGTGACTGCTCCCCAGATCTTTACAGGAATGTTCATCTCAAAGCAGGTCTGAGAGGTGACATGTACTAGGTAAAGGTTTAGGGGGCAGTGGAAGTGTTTGGGGTTTTTTTTTTGAGGGGTTTTGGTTGCTTTTCCTGTAGCAGTCCAAGGCATTTTTTTCAAGCACACACACCAAAAAAAAAGAGACAAGAATCTGCCTTTTTCTGTCCATGTAGACATATTTTATTCTCCAAGAAAATCAGCAATGGAGACAGGAGTAGTTTACTCTGGCAATTCTATCATCTCAGCTTGGAAAGCAAAAGGGAAAGGGCAAAATTACACCTCCCTAACAAACACAGCCCTGGCAGTAACACACCAGGGCAAGAGTCACACCAGCAGGAAACCTGCCATTCAGGAGGTCTGGTTTAAGGTGTCCTGGCACATTAAGCTTCTTAGTTAGCATTAATTAGCATCTTCACTGATGAAAAGACCATATAATCCTACTTTACTTCGCACTGCAAAACAGTAAGGCTGCTGGCTTCTCAAAGGTGATGAGATCCTTCCTCAGGAACAGTTCTTGAGAATTCCATCAGGGGAGCAGGCAAATAAGCTGTGCTAATATGTGTATGAGGGCTCCCAGATGATGATGATGATGAAGTAATTCCAAATTGACAGGAAAAACAGCTCTGTCTCCTCAGAGAGGGAGTGTGTGTTGGGTACACACATCCATGGACACCAACACTACACCTGAGTGCACTGAGGATGGCCCAAGGAAAACCAGGAGAAGGAATTTCCCAACTCTTCTTGCTTCCCCCTCAGCAATTAAACTCACACTTAATGGCACAGACAATAACCAGAGTTTTTCAGAATACTTTTACTGTGCAACCAGAAGTGTCAAACTAAAGCAGAAATCTTTAGGGAGCAGCAGATCAGGTTACCTAAAGATACTACTCTTCTTTATCAGTCCTCTTATCCCACCAACTGAGAAGAGTTTAACAAGGTGACTCAGACATTTTATAGCTGCCTGTAACTAATCCAACTGATCAGAAGCTGAAAAAGTCATGTAAAAAGAGATAAAAGTCATTCAACATCAGCTAAGTACATGAAGTAGAATGAACTATCTGCCACCTTGGATCAAATGGGAAGCCGTGGTGAAATTTCCACCAGGATACTGATTAACATTCATCTCTTTCTACACCAAATTACCTGCAGTGTTCATACATGATTAACCCAGGCAGGCCAAAAGCTGACATGGGATCACAATGCTTTAGTTAAGATTAGGATCTAGACAACAGTCTCCTGCAGGGAATAGTCCAGGTGCAAGTTCACAAGAGGAAAGCCCTCTGAGCTGGGAAAAGGCCACTCTGCATCTTCAACACTCTTGCCTTTCCTCCAACACACAAATCCCCTTTTCCAGATATGGTACCACTGGGACAGGACACAAAGCTACAGGAGTGTCTGCTTGGACAGACATGGCAGTTCTTCAACTTTGCATTTTCATGACCACTAATACCACATTTTCTATTTTACCACGGGAGCTTCTATTTTGTTTAAACAAGCTACAGTGGATTTCCATGTTCACTGAAAGAAAGATAGAAACCAACAGTGATGGAGATGTACAATGCAAGACTGGAACTATTCCTACTTTTCTCCTTCTTCTTGCAGTTTCCACTGCAAGTCATTGCTCTGGAACCTCTGCCACAAATAAAAATGTTCACTGAAGTGCACAACAAAGGTTTTCCTCCAAAGAAATCTACCTAAATACCAAGACAGGCTTAAGGAAAAGCTTCTCATTTCACAAGGTACCAAACTCTATGCAAGTCTGTTTAAAAATAATTTGAAAACTCATCCCTTACTAGATTCAAGAGTTAATTCAGGCAAGACAGAAGATACAGACAGACATAAAGAGCTTATTAACATGGAAAAGAAAAATGGACCAGGAACCCCATTAAGGAGCAGTCACTGTATGCATTGTTTTATTTAAAAGCAGCATCCTTTGATTCAGTTTTTGGCTGAACCACATTAAAAATGTTCCCTACTTTTTTGTGTTAGTCTGAGAATACCCGAGTATAGTCTGAGTAACAACTAAAAAAAGACAAATTAAAAAACAAATCAGATTTGCTGTGATGGCATTCATCTCCACAGTGCTGCCTTTCAGGGCCTTTGGCATTTGAATCCAGAGCTTGGCAAAACAAAGACTGGGGAAAAAAAACACCAGTCTGACCTCCAGACTGCAACACGCTTGGGGCAACAGGCTCTTGGGGCTCTTCTGCTTGGTTTTGCTTTGGGTTTTTTAAAAACATCCATTAGAAGAGTCAACAATTTGTCAGTGCTGTCAGACTGGCAGCATCAGGACTGGGCCGTGCTCAGGATATGGTGTCAACACCACAAAGCCCCACATTTCCAATAAGCAGATCTAGACGTTGACCCTTTGGAGGAAGCTTAGTTTGGACCTCAGGGTGCCCCGTGACTGTCACAATGATTTTCAACTCTGAAAGTTACTAATTTTCCTAAGTGCAAGAATGATGCAGGGTTTTTTTTTTTCCCCCCAGAAGCTTTAAGAGGGAAGTAGCTCCATGTACTTCCTTATTTGCCAAACTCGAAACAAAAACCTTCTAAAACCAGGAAAGTCTTTCCAAATTCCAGCTGGATCTCAAATTTCTATCAACCAAGCCAGACCCAGCATCCAGAGATGTTAGCCAAAATACTTTAGACTTTCCCTATTGGTTTGTGCAGCTGCTTTGAGAGGACAGGAGACAGCTGACCCAGCATAAAGCTGAGCAGATAAACTCCAGCAATGGGCACAAAGATTGAACACTTCCAAACTTCAACTTCAGCAGCCTGATTCAGTGCTTTTCATGATGGGGCTGCAGCACTTTGGAACTGGTACCAGGAACTACCCCAGTTTCTGGTTCTGCAACTGGTCTATGAAGTGGCAGAGCTGTCTGCAAGGACAAATGGGAATTGGCTACCTGATAGTTGTGGTTTTTTGTATTGCTTTCCCTCAAATCCTAAGTTCTGCTGGAAGGAAGGTCTAGGACACAAGTAAACCAGCTGGTCAAAGAGTTAAAAGGAGAATTCTAGCTAGTTTGGAAGGGAAGTGTATTCCCTCCTACCTCTCAGCATAGCAGAAGTGTCAGAATTAACTAGTTAATCAGTACCTGTGGTCCTCTCCACCATGTAAAATCAGGAACTGATGTACATTTGGTGGCCCTACACTGGTGTGCAAGGGAAATATTCTTTAAGGGAGCAAACCAAGCATGGTTATGAGCCAAGCTGGCAAGGGAACAGCACATTCTTCAGATGGAAAGGCTCCCAGGAGCACTCCTGTAGGTGCAGCACCTGGTAAGCACATGTTGCACTGCCCCAAGGAAGGAGCAATCCTGCATCCAGCCCTTCTGGCTTTTACAGATGGCTGAAGAGCCAAGAGAGGTCAGGCTGCTGCATATGCTAAGGAGATTAGCATCAAAATAAGGTAACAGCTTAATTACAATCTTCAATTTATTATTTGTAATTAGCTGTCAGACTCACGTGAATAACAACCACCTTCCCCTGCAATCAGAGCTCAGGCTCAGCCAGCAGCTGTCCAACCTTACATCAAGCAAGGTTAGCTTCACCTACATTTGAAATACATTCAAAACACTTGAGGTGAATAATCTGAACTGCAGCAGCACACCTGGAGTTTCACCACCTCTAATGGCAGTTTAAAGTGTTTGGCAGGTCTGAAACTCAAGCACACGTTGTGTTTAACTATGAATCAAGGCATCCTTTACATCCACAATTGTATTTTTGGTAATAGACACACGACAGAGATGTGGAAAGTGACTTGGATTCCCTGCATGTCAGGATATTTTACTGCTAAAATGTACCAAGTCTGAGCAGAGGATAAAACCAGTTTGAAAATCGACTTCACTCACTCAAACCCAGTGCTGTGAGCCCTGCAGAGCTGTGTCTGGAAGGGGCAAACCTGTAGATGGTGACTGAAGAGAAGTTCTCTGTTCCTGACGTGTTGGACAGCTATGAAGAATTGAAGCCAGTAACAAATGCACCACATTTACCCTGTTTTGTTTATGAAAGTGCATTCAGGCCAAACAGCTAAAACCACCCTACAGCACTGGGGACATATTAAAGAGAAACTGCATGCTGTGGGACAGAGCTGCTGACAGTTTGGTTGCCAGCTGATGTTCACTGAGAGACACAGAGAGGAGGAGAGGGAAACACCCGGCTCACGTCGGCACGGGACTCTCCAGGGAGATGCAGACAGCTGAAGAAGGAGCCAGGATGGATGCCAAGAGATCAGGGAAGTTTAGAAAGGAACTCCTTTCACTCTAACACTGCACCAAACTGATCTGGGAGACAGGAGTGATTCTGCGATTCCAAGACTGGCAACACAGAAAATGAAGGAATTTTGAGGAGGCTCCCATTAGACAAGTTTACTTACAGGGTACAGCTACCCCTGGCCAGACACACAACTCAAGCCAAAAGCAAGGCAATTCCCAGTTAATTATGGAACAGCAGCTTTCTCCAGACTGCTGTTGGCTCTAGTTAAGCCCGCTGCACAAAATACCTGTACTGATTTTGTGCCATTAGGGTATTAAAAACCAAAGACTCCTCTTCCTGCTTTGAGACACACCTTGTGTTCTGTGCATCAGACAGGAGCCACAGGCACTGTGGTTTGTATCTTTCCATGTCCTCCCTTTTACAAGTTCTGAGTTACGCTGGTTTTAATACTAGAAAAAGAACATCAGAACAAGATTCCCTCTGTCACCTTCCAGCCTGTCTGCCACATCTGCTATTTAACAGCAGAAATCCAGCAAGCCTGAGAAACTGTTTCTGAGAAACTGTTAAAAATGGAACAATACGTTATCAAGGGGCTTTGGAGCCCTCAGCACAGGAGAGATACAGGCCTGTTGGAGAGGGTCCAGAGAAGGGCCACAGAGATGATCCAAGGGCTGGAGCAGCTCTGCTCTGGAGACAGGCTGGGACAGTTGGGGGTGTTCAGCCTGGAGAAGAGAAGGCTCCAGGGAGACCTTAGAGCACCTTCCAGGGCCTGAAGGGGCTCCAGGAAAGCTGGGGAGGGACTTTGGACAAGGGCAGGGAGGGAGAGGACAAGGGGGATGGATTAAAACTGGAAGAGGGAGATTGAGGTTGGCCATGAGGAGGAAATTCTTGAGTGTGAGGGTGGTAAGACCCTGGCCCAGGTTGCCCAGGGAAGCTGTGGCTGCCCCATCCCTGCAAGTGTTGAAGGGCAGGTTGGATGGGGCTTGGAGCAACCTGGGCTGGTGAGAGGTATCCCTGCCCATGCAGGGGGGTTGGGACTGGATGATCTTTAAGGTCCCTTCCAACCTTAAACATTCTATGATTCTATATTGAGGACTAAATTACAAGTGATTAAAAGAATAACAACTTTAATACTCCAAGTTGTCCAAAAAGTTGCTTGATGTTTTCCTACCAAGCAAAACGGTCTTCTCCATTTCAAAGGATTCATCCACAAGAATCTCACCAGTGAGGCTAACAACACCCAACGAGTTCTTAATGTGATGCAATCAAAGTCTGCAGACCCACAACCACAAGCTCAACTGCTTCACAGTGCTGGCCACAAGCACCACATCTCCAGACTGATACTTGGGTATGACACCCATGAGGTCCTTCTCTAACCCACAGACTGTTGCAGATACATACATGTGCCCAAAGGGCATTTTTTTAACCTTCCAGGGGATTTTGACCATTTTACAGATGTGAAAGAAGCTGCACGGCACCCACGCTGAATCTTCTGTTGCTACATGTAAAAACCATCTTCCTGCTTTAGTCTTAAGCAGAGCTTTTCCTCAGGCTATTTTGAAACTGAGCCTCTTTGGTTCGAAAAATACTCGTGATTTGTCTGTACCAGGCGCCTCTTGCACCCAGAGTTCCTTCCCACGAAATAAAACTGCACTGAAATGAAATGCTACCACGTCTTGGAGTGCTACAGAAAAGACTTTTCCCCCTCCACTCAAAAGCAAACTACATCCACACTTAAAAAAGAGAAGTCTTCTTCCAATCCCTAACACAACAGTTCACAAGAAGACAACATTCCCCTTTACCTGCAGCAGAAGCAAAGACCTGCTATTAAAATATGCCCAAACTTCCTAACACTTAGGCTTAAAAAAAAAAAAGAGCTGATGGGCACTTTAGGAAGTTTCAGTCCTGAGTTAGTTTCTCACTTCACTTCAAAAGTACACCTTCCAGGCACAGACATATTCTTTCTTTGTAGACACTAATGAATTTTTAAGTAGTTGGTGTTTTGACTGCCATCCAGAATAGTATGTCTTAACAACTGACCAACATTATTAGGGCATGTCCACACAAAGACACGCAGGGAAGTTATGCCCAGCTCAAACCTTCTGTTGATTTAAAGCACATTAGCTAAATCTCATTAACTTCCTGTGTGAATGAGCTTGTTGAGAAAAGATCTTAACTCCAACTGAATGAGACGTTTAACAAAGGATCTCACAGCTTTCAGAAACTCCGTGTTTGGTTGCTGAAATTATTAAAAAAGAAAGAGCTTATTTAGGCTGAGATCCTCAATAAAAAGATCTGAAATATGACTATTTCCAGTCAATCTGAAGGTGTGTTTGGTCAAAACCATTATTGGTCAAGCCATTCCTCGCTCATCTTTCACCCCACTAGTCTTTCATTTCGCTGTTCCAACAGGCAACAGTTTTGCCCCATTTCTGTGTGCCACCCTCCATAGGAGATCCCATCCTACCCTGCACAATGGTCTGCAGAGTCCTAATGAGAGGTCAAGAAACAAATCCACAGAAGAAGCCACACTATTACATTTCAGGGAAGTGCAGGCAAAATCTCAGAGATAACAATTTTACAGCTTGACATCAAGTGACTGATATCAAACTGCACCTGCAGTTGTTCCCTAGATAGCAACAATGCTCACAGTAAATAAAAATCAAATCGTGTATCACTGTTCTTTATAAAACACATCACTACTTTATAGACTTCCTTGCAGCACAGTACACCTCTCTCACTGTTTATGGTACACATTAACTTGATTGATAATAGTACACAGTCCTTACAGTCTCCCTGCAGAGCATTAATAATCTAAGAATTCAGATACCTCCATGGATGTTAATACACAGTTCATTAAGCCCCTTCATGGCACTCAGAAAGCAACCTGAGCTCCCACTGGTTCTGTTCTCAACCTTCTTTGTACTTCTAAACTTGGCACTTTGATGAAAGCTACTTTTTTCCAAGACCTTAATCACATTAAAACAAAGGTGAAGTTAAGAGACTCGTCTAGGAAAAATTCCATTTATTAAGGGAATCAGGGTAATGTGCCAACTTTTTCAACTGCTTAGGCATTCCTACATCTACTTTTGAAAGAGATACTCACCCTTTGCTGAAAGAGAACAGTTTTAGTCCAGTAAGCAACATAAAACCAGTAACTGATTACACACTTGAAAAAGTTCACACTGAGTTGATTTATTCGGCTTGTCTTGAAAGAAACATTTCACTTCCATTTAACATAACTTTAAAGGATCTGCAACTCAGAAAACTCAAAAACTAACCAAGATGCTGTCCTTCTGGGGTCTGTTTTTACTACATAAACCTCATGTATATTTCTCCCATTTTAAAAATCAAAAGGAAGCCACAGCTTGCAGGTAAACAGGAAAGAGAGTAAACACTTTTGAGCCTCTCTTTACAGTGATAATTTTTAAATTAAGTCCTCAAATCTTTAAGATATTGAACCTTAGTTATTAAAAACCGGAGTTTGTCAGGTTTAAGTTTTCTTAATTAAGAATGCCTAAGCAGTTGAATTTTTGTAACCATCCCCATTAATACCTGAATTCAAAGCAGCTCTTACCTCCAGAAACCTGTACCAACTTCTAGAGCCTGTCTCAGCCAATTCCTCCACCACCTTCCTTCCAGCCTGTGCTCAGTGCAGCAGTTGGGAGTTGCAAGCTGCAGCCTGAAAGGATGCAGACATCCCGAAGGAGGATTTTTATAATCTGGTTGGGTTCACTCCATTGTATAACTGTACTGTGTCCAATCACCATCCCGGCGTGTTACACAACGGCAGAAATGTGGGAAGACACCACCCGGCCTTAAACTGTTACTGCACACAAAGTAAGCAACGGGACAGGCTCTGAGGGACAGCAGAGCCTGCACAGATCAGCCCCAACGAGGAGGTTCAAGTGTTTGACACAACCTGCCACTCTACATACAGGGAGAAGACCCAGCCAGGGCCCCCAAAATTCAAGTTGCATAAATATTTACATGCCTGACTCCAACAGCTGTAATCAGGATGGGGGTTTGCTCCATTTCCATAAGCCTCCGTTGTGCAACTTGCACAGAAATGTTTTTATTAGCAATTAGCCAGTTTTCAGAAGGGCCCAGATCTCGAAGCTCTGTTCCATAAGACAAAGTTTAACAACCCCCAACCTCACCAAGCACTGCAAACACACAGTGTTCCCTTGTACTGGGCTCATTTGCTTTCCTCATGGAAAATGCTGCATTAAAAGTGATGCTCAAGGCTGCAAAGATGGAATGGGAGGCAGGAATAGAAGCGAGAGACTTGAAACAACAACAACAAACCCTGAACTAACAGGCAGTCCTGCTGCATCGATCTGCTCTTCTCTCCCTGACCTGCTCTTCTCTCCCTGACCTGCCTCTCTTTCTGCAGGAGGACTGTGCTGTCTTCAGGCTGCCCTTACACTTTAAACATCACTTCACAACTCACAGCATTGCAGTCCTTGCCTTCAAGTCTGCACCCCATCCCTTTACCCCACAAGGGAAGTAATTACCTCTTCAAATAAATCACGTGCTTGCACTATTAATGAGACACCATTTGATAATTAAAATAGGCCACCACAAAGTAGCCCCCAACCACCAGCTGCTGCCCATGTCCACACGCAGCGTCTCTGCCCCTTGAGCGGGCCAAGAGCACAGCGCTCCAGGGGAGAATAATGAGCTCAACTTTACCTGAAATGCACCTTTTGAACCCAAATTTGTGGAGGCAAAGGACGGGCCGGTGGCGCCATCTAGCTCCCTCCGCCCAGGCAGTAAAATCAGCATTACGCAAGTGTAAAAAAGCTTGTCATCCAGTGCTGGAGCTTGCTTAATTGTCAAGACCTGAAAGCTGCAGATCGTCAGCTCAGAACTCGGCATGTGCTTGTTCTTGCATCAAAGAACCAACTCCTGAATAGGGCACATTTAATTGAAAGCTGACGTTTATTATCAGCAGCACTCTTTATTCATCATTTACTAAGAATGCATGGAAGAAAGCCAATTATCTCCACCAATTATTTTATGCAATGTGTGCGTACATAAAACCACATCATGTCCCAGCATTTAATCTCCACTGCAAAGAGATGTTGAAAAGTTTCCTCCTCTACTCGCTCCTTTTCCAATTATTACTCTTCACTTCTGAATTCCAAATGTTTTCACAAAACATCTGCTAATTTCTATAAGGAGAAAGCTTACAGTGCTTCTTGCAAGCAGAATCAAATTTTAAGTTTTAAGACCTGAAACTATTAACTGCTGTACCACAACCCACCTACAAGATTACACAGCTCCAATACTCTGGAGGAATATGCTGGAAATTAGGGTTGTGGCTGCCCCATCCCTGGAAGTGTTGAAGGGCAGGTTGGATGGGCTTGGAGCAACCTGGGCTGGTGGGAGGTGTCCCTGCCCATGCAGGGGGGTTGGAACTGGATGATCTTTAAGGCCCCTTCCAACTCTAACCATTCTGTGATTCTAGGAATTATTTTGGATTCAAAGCATTTGATGTTCTCACAGGGAGCTACTGGACTCAGTGATTGATGGCAAGAAAAAAAATTGTAAGGTTCTGAAAAAAGCCATTTGCTTTTTCACTCTGGTGTCCAGAATTTATTTATTTTTATATATTTGCATTAAACAATGCCAGGGACTCATGTTGCTTGCTCTGAGTATCATAGTTCAAAGTATAATTGAGTTCAATGCAAGTAACATTACTTAAGTATCCAATTAAATAAGACTTGTCTATTTACCTTACAATTAAAGCTAATCGCTCCAAAGTTCATCACTGACGAGAGGAGAATTTCATCATTCAAATTATTTATTTCTGATTACTTAGTATTTACACTCAATGATTTAGTTCAAATAAACCACCTACTAATCTGGATGCCTCCACTTAAAACCCAGCTCCCATGATGGACAGATCTAATCGCAGGTGGTTTGGTTAAAATTCCTTGCAGTGAACAGGTACTGAATGACTGCCATGCTTGAGATGAATGTTAATTCAATAAATAACTCTTACAACTCCTGTTTCAAGACAGCAGAATATTTTGCAGTGCATCTCCAAACTCCATAATACTGTAAAGACAAGTGGGAATAAACAGATGGGAAGCTCCATGTATTGCTGCACTTTATTGATGGAAAGGAAATCACAGCAGACAATTTATCTTGCTCTTTCAGTGCAGGAAGCATTGTCAGGATGATCCTACATAGCTAGTCATCATTTTTATTACCTGCTTAATATCCAAAATTCAAACTGATGGGAACATTTCTCTTACTTGAGAATGTTACTCCTAGGAGTCCACTTCTGATTATCATGAGAAAATGCAATTTTTTGCCTCCTTCTCAGACATACAGTGTTCAGTTTAAGGATAAAACAAATACTTCAGGGTGCTCTAGTCAAATTACAAATGTTTGCTGTCAGACAGACAGTGGAAACTAACTGACAATTTGCAGGCAACCTCCTGAGTTTGAATATTGATTCTGAGGCCACCCTCCCTACTTTTGCAGCACTCAAGAGCCAGGACAAAATTCTTTGAAGCCACCAGTTTCCACCACACAGAACCCATGTCTAGTGTACAGGGATGGCACACAACGATTATTTAATACAATCCAAACAATTACAATATGACTCAGTGACCACAAAGACCTGGCAACTAAATCCCTCCTTTGAACCTGCATGTATTGCCAGGTAATAACAAGAAAAACACACAACAAAAAGGCAAGTCTGACGTAGTCACTGAATAACTGTTAGGAAGAAGTCCTCTTACCTTGAAAAAAACCTAACAAAGCCTGTTCCAGCATAGCAGACACCTCACAAATATTCAGCTGTAGCAAGACACCCTTTCCAGAGCAAAGCTGTCCGAAAAACACACATCATCATCTTTGAAAGAACATCCTGTTTCATCAGGGGGGTGAGGTGTGGGATGTCTCCTTTATGATGGCCAAATGAGTCTTCTGACTACATTTTTGTACCCATCTCCTAATTCAAGTATTGTTCCTCTCAGAGTCATAACAAATATGTCATCTTTTACATCAGTGAAAAGATTCCATTTATACAGCAGACTCCCAGGAACATCTTCCAGAATACACTTAATGCAGCAAACACAAGAAAATAGCATCACATATTAGTGGAATAAATAGATCCACTTCCACCCACAACTTGGAACAGCAGAAAGACTCAGCCATTAGGTTTGATCTTACATTTTTAAATCCATTGAATTATAAAAATCCCTGAAAAAGCACTTACCAGAAGATATTCCTTAATATGAAAGCACCTACTGTGCTCTTCCCTAATGATGTATCAAACACACGTGAAGAATTCCTGAACTTGCTGGAAAAGCCTAGAACTTAATTCAAGGAGCAAGACATGGTCCTGGGAACTCCTTCCATGTACACCTTGTGACTTGACCCATTAAAATGTACATCCCTCTCATCAAACAGAACAGATACCCAGAGGAACAGTCCACGTTAAGTGAATTCCACTTTTCCAGTGAGAGAAATGCTTGCTTTGTGCCCAACTTCTGTTCTTCTCAAATCCTGAATTCAGTTACAGCTTCTTAGAACTTTTCCTGCAACTGTGTGTTTTTAATACTTGGAAGAAGTATCAAGGGCCTGGGGTGTGTATCAAAACAGACCGACAGTTCTTCTATGTAAATATTAATTACAAGAGGGAAGTGCCTTTAAAAACACCTGTGGCTGATTTCTGGGCAAGAAATAAGACAACATTTTCAAGGAAGAAAAACAATGACAGCCAAAGCCATAGACAGGTACAGATCAAAGCACTTCAAAAATTAAATGGAGAAGGAAAGTGCTTTTTGTGACCTGCCATTCTATTCACCATGTCCATAAACTAAGTCAGAGTTCTGCATCTCTCCTGGACCTCCAGGTGTGTTTGTAACTAAAGACAAAAGTTTAAATCGTTTTTCTAGCAAGAACTGATAAAACAAAACCTGTTTCCTGGTCTCCATAGCACCGTGAGAGGTTGCTACCCTTAAAGCATCATTACCCTCACACATTCCCAGAAGGCCAGGGAAATGCTGTCAACCTCAGGATACACTTAGAAGGTGACAGCACGTGGCCCAAACTTAAATGTGCAAGAACTCAGCCAAGGGAACAACACACAACTGACCTAACAAGCCCGAGTACCGAGTAACTCCACACCTCAAAAGCTACAAATAGGAATTCTAGAGTTCAGACTTCACATCTACAACTCCCCTCTCTTCACTCCTCAAACACCACAGAAGTACATCCTAGGTGCCCTCACGGGTTCCAGCCATGAGCCAAAACCCATGATCAGCCCAACAGCTCTGACCTATATAGATCACAGAACAGAGTGGATATGCAAATTTGTATACTAAGTCTAGACTTGGAACATCTGCTGGTGTTATCTGCTAAAGTGGCATTTTTTGGTATTACTTTGGCATTATTTTACTGTTACCATTTAGTCAGCACACGTATTTTAGCTTTCTCTCTTCTTTTTGTGACTGCAAATAGTTTCAAAAGTGCAGGCTCAACCAGTGTACAGAAGAAAACACCCAACTGATCTTGCTACAGGCTGTGCAAAGACCATGGAAAGTTCCATCCTTTAGCTGAAGTTGCTGTTATTTTCATTTTCTAAAGGCAAAACAGGTTTGTACAAAACACGTTTGTACAGTTTTGCATTCAATTATGCCATTTGCTCCGATGTCTAAAAAACTACCTGCACTACAAGATGAGCAGCCAGGTTGAAAGCTCTAGCTGCATGACTAAAGGTTTTAAAATCAGGGGAGAAAAAGAGCAGCTAGCCAGATTTCTGCTCAGTTATCCTGGTAGCTCGTTCATGGCTCAGTAAGCAAATGGCAAATGCAGCTTTCACAGCACTGCCCAACTGCTCCAGCCACAGCTCCTCCTCCCACCCATCCCAACCTCCTTCATCTGAAATGAAAAAAAGCCCTTTTAATCTTCAAAGCATGGCCACAAGTCAATCTCAAACTTAGCACAGTTTTTAATTTTCTTTTTAATTACCCAGTTGGGAGAGTTATGCCCTCCTTGCTCAGTGACCTTTCACTCCTTCAAGATTATTTCAAGAAATCTTTCCTGGGAATAAGCAGCAAATTTCTACCACTTGCAGAGGAAATGTTTTAAGGCTTCCAAGAGCTGGGGGGAGCACGATCCTTGGTGTGCTTTTGTGCAGGCAGCCTCACACAGGACCCTCAGCTCTGCAGGCCAAGCATCTGCTGGCTCCAGACTGCTGTGAGCACAACCCCGACTCATCTGCTCAAACACCTCCCCAGAAGAATGTCTCCGTGCTGGGTTCTGGAGCCCCCCAACTCCTTAGGTGGAGCCAACCCCCAAAATGGCAGAAATTCTTTCTGCAGGAACTGGCAATAAGCAGGTCCCACGCAGATCATCTCCTATTGCCTCAGAGCAATAATAGGGCTATTATTAATTACATCAGTACAAACGGACCCTATTATTAGTACTGGTAACTGTTGACCAACAGTTTGTCCCGTGAGTTCTGGTCACTAAACACAGCTTGGTTTCCTGTAGCCACGGGGAAAAATTAAGTCATTATTGCCATTAATGATTTTGCAGCTAACCCAGCACTACTTAACTCTCTGCCCACATACGAAACAACTGGATCCAACCCTGCATTTGATTCCCACACGTTAAGCCAACCAATTACTAATTTATTTCACAACGAGCCTGGAAGTGTTTATAGAGACAGGCTCGTGTTTAGCCAGACTTGCAGGTGAAACTTCCCGTGCTCAGGTTTCAGGCAGGCTTAGGTGAAAGTGTTGACAATCACCAGCTACTTCCTCATAAATGTGTATTTGTCCACCTCGCTGGTGGCTCGAGAAGTTACCGTGACACCACCAGACCTGTCCTTTGACTCCACAGGGACAATTAGTAGACAGGAGGTAACTAGGACGTGTTGGAACCCAGTTGACACCTAACCTGCACGCCGTGTAACTTGTTACCCTGCAGAGGTGTAAAATGTAATTTAGCCCAACAGCTCTGAAGATTTTTCTCCATACGTAAGCAGTTAATTAAGAATGCATTAAATACAGATTAATGCATTAAACATCCCTACGAGTAACAAAACTGTTTAAGAAGGTTAAGTGAATTCTTTGACTGAAGTAACAAAAATGGAACAGTCCTCTTAATACCAAACTGATTGCTCAGGAAAAGCACAAAAAATTATAATATTTTGACAGAGTTCATATTACTTATAATAATATTTATACCAAGTATATCATTTATTGAAGGAAAGCTTTTTCTTTGCACCAAGGCATGCCTTTTACAAAGAAGTATTTTGGCAGCGTTTAGTGGAATACTTCTTTAGTGATTTTTGCCAGTAAAACCACCCTTTTTTAGCCAATATGCTGTGGTTTCAATATTGTACCTTCTTGGTGCCTGGATCTGCAGGGCTTTTTTGCAGATGTCTGTATAGCACTCCCTTAAATAAAACAAGAATTTAGAATTCTTCTCACTTAACTTGCATCACTTAAAACGTGAGATTTCTTTGCTGCTGCTATTTGGAGTAGCATCAGTTCAGCGTTTTGCCCTCAAACCAAATTTTTCATTTGAATAATTAAAGAGGAGAAAAGACCAACAGAGATAGAGTCTCCTTTGAAGGCACTCGCATGCTGTGCTGTCTCCATAATAAATCTATTACCTGCCATTCAACAAAACATTATCTGTCACAACAGCCTCCAGAACAAACCCAGTCATTAGACTTGGATCTTAATCCCCTCGGTGCCCTGTTCCGTGGTCCACAATTCAGCAGGTTTAGAAAGCAAGGAACAGTGCACCTGAGTGAGATCAAAAATTGGGTGAATACCAACCATAACATCTTTACCAAAACCAAACAGCCCGGGAGGAGAGAACACTCTGGGTTTAGGCTCATTTATACCAAGAAATTTAATAAAAGGCTTAATTGACAGCTTCGCTTGATTTGATTGTGCCTTATTAGGCATCTTCATGAAAAGCATTAAATGGGTTTGATCCCTTCCAAAGAGGAGGAAGACTCATTAGCAATGGATGTTTACAAGTAGCCAGGGCTCAAGATTACAGGAGCCCTTCCCCTCCTGCAGAAGGGGCTTTGCAGAGCTGGGTTTTTACCAGAATGGTCTCCAAAACAACTCCAGCCTCCACCCTTCTCTTTTTTGGATATTTGCAAACAAGACAGATGGACAATGAAAACGTCAGCTCGTTTGAAGCCTGACTTGTTAAGAGGCAGCTCAGTTTATAGACCTCAGTACCTCAGCCATCCCAGAAAATTCAAGCTGTAGGGCCGCTCAACATGAAAGACTATTATTTATACTGAGCCAGATCTTCTGTTTTCCATCTTCTGAAATTAATACCACCTGAGCTGTTCCCATTCAATTTTCAGTTTCTGGCTAGAACAAATAGATATACTACCTTCTACAACAAAACCACAACATTTGGGTATTAAAGCCAAAAAAAAAGCCACCCCTCTTGTCCACATAAGTTGTTTTGTTTTTCTTTTAAAAGCATCTATTAGTAAGTGGAAATAAACTACAGGTAACCAGCAAGTGTCTAACAGTCTGAATAAACCAGAACAGATCCCTGTCAAATTATATTGATAATAGTTATTATGATCTGCATAATCTCCAAAAATTCTGCAGACAAAATGAGACACATGCAAATACACACTTCCAATATCAGCAAGAGACTGAGAACTGTTACTGTTTTTACATATGAAAGGCCACAGCACAATGTTGTTTATTGTAAACATAATACCATTTACATGTTATTGCAATAATTGTAATTATCACAATTACATCTTGCAGTCTGATCCTACAGAACAGGGACCTGCAGCTTCAGTTTCTTTCTTCTGAATCCCAGTTACTCCTCTGGTTTGGCCTTTACACAATGAAATGCTCATCAGGAAACCACACGCTTCAAGCTTTTCTCAGAAACTCCAATCTGTTCAAATATAATGCTTCTTGCATCAGGCACATCTAACTCAACTTTCAGAAACAATTTTGTATAAAAAATGAAAAGGGAAGAAAAAAAAAGCTGCTATAACTTGTGAAGTAGCTGGTGCTTTAGAGTACATTGCAAAAAAAAGGCATGTGTTTTCTTTGCTCAGGTATGATAACAGTCTGAATACAGAATTCTCCACACAAAAAGCAAGTAATAGACCAAGAATTGTAGAATTTAGGAATTTATTTTCCTGCCACTGGGATTCAAAGACTCCATGGAAATTCAAACCCTGTTACAGCACAGTCCCTTCAGCCCTGTCAGCACTGGGACACTTTTTATTCGGCCCACAAAATAAGGAAGAGGTTGCTAGCTTTGCAGAGCAGCATTTTATTTCCATTCCAAGCTTCTAAATAAAAACTGAAAGTTGTGACATGGTGTCACGTGCCTGTTTTTATGAGATACTCTCTGTGACCTTGAATACCCAAAAGAACATACAGACATTTTAAAAGCACCTCAAAAGAGAAGCACTGAGCTATATATACAAGCCAATACAGGTAAGTGAGGAAAGTAACAAGGCCGGGAAAAAAAGAAACCCTTTCCAATCACTACTTGTGTGCTAGAAAAGTGCTCAATAACTATGTACTTCAAGGCAGACTCCAGGGGTCAAAGATTTCCATAATTTCTTTCCCACAGCTAACATCAGGTCAACAAGGAGATCCAGAGCACTGAAAAAGTGTGGGATAAATTCACTAAACACATTAACCTCCTCACCATCTAAACACAGCTAAGGGCACACTTAGCAGCCCAAGTGTTTAAGGTTCCTTCCTATTAAAGCTTCCAAACTGCACTTGATTCTCCTAACTTTTACAATCTTACAAGGTACTAACAGCCAGCATGCCACTAAAATCACCCCTATTTGCCCTAGGCTGCCATTTCACAGCCATGCAAAATAGAAATAAATCCAATTAAAAACGCGTTGCTACATTTAGAGCTCAAATTCACTCAAAGCATCCACACACGAGGTTAATGCCCAGGAATGTCAGTGCATAAAACCCCCCTGAAGTCGCTTTTTACTTACTTCTGGCTCACTTTCTTGCTACACCAGGGCTGCTGTCTCCCAGGCATTCATTCTCAAAACGCTTCAGCCAGCTGTTGGAATGACACAAGCACTGCACTAGTTTGGTATCAAAATCAAATCAGACAACAAACTGGGGGGACCTGCAGCCACTTGAAATCTGTTTGGTGAGTCGTGATGTTTCAAAACAGTCAAAGACAAACAAAAAAAAGGTGAGTCAATCCCTCCTTCCCCATTTACACTAATTTGAGCCCGTATTTCAAACTATTTTAATCTAAAGCAAGTGTAAAGGAAACAGGTGCCGAATTAAAACAGTCTCTTTTATCACAAAGAAGATAACAAAAAAATGCTGGTTAAATCCAAACAAGCACAAAGAAGCTCAGTTATTGTCTTTATACCACACAGAGCCTACAAGGTAAAAAAATACTTACAGGTACCACACACTGCTACTAACAGCTCCTCAAACACAACTACAACTGGACTAACCTGCTCCCGTTTGCTCCTAGAAATACAATTATCAGATAGAACTTGTTTTCTCAGGCATTCTGCTGACACAAGTACAAGATCAAAACATCCCTCGTTCAGAGGAGAAAGATTTACTGGTCCCCAGAACATACAGGCTAAAATCCAGCTACACCATCATCCCTGGGTGCACGAGACACTCTCTTACCAATACACATCAACTTTATATCATGCTCAGTAAGGGAGGTTTTGGGGGTTAGAATAAAACCTCCTGACTGTAGAGAGAAGAAATGCTGGAAATTCCCTTGCACCAGAACAGGACACAGTTTATTCTCTCCTGAAGCAGTTTAAAAAAAATAAAAAATAATAATAATAAATAAAAACATTCCCCTCCCACCCTCTGTAACCAGCACTTTCATCTCCTGGCCTGAGAACTGAGGCACAAGAAGATTGGGATCATTTAATTTTTTAACTATAAAACCCTTACAGACTAGTTTTAAAATTACCTCAAGCCCAGTCATTCCTCTGCAAATAACAACACGGAGCTGTTGGAGGGGAACAAAGAGCATTTCAATCCGTCCCTGCTGCGCAAAACGGAGGCAACCAAAAATGTGAGCTTTGGGACTCCCCCACAACAGCCTGGCTGGGACCTCAGTGGCCAATTCATCCTTCCCAAAACCAACCCAGAGTTTTCAAACCCTGACTGGCCCAACCCTTACTCTAGGGTCAGGGCACAGCCAAGAAGAGTCAGAGCTCTCTGCAGACCCAAGGCGAAAGATGATTCACTATTACCAGGCTGATGACAACATTCAGTACCAAAAAATAAGCTCATCAAACCACTGTGAGCTCACTGGATTGGAAAAGCATCTCTCTCTCTCTGATGCCATACACATTTTTATTGCTATGGTTGGCAACAGAAATGGCCCAGATTAATGGTGAGTGCAAGGAATAAAACCAGAGCAGGTGACTTAAGTAGAAGACTACTTCTCCCTCCTACTTCCTGTCCCCACCAAGTGCCAGGGATGTTTTAACACCCCAATTCCCTTTCCCAAGGAGGTGGTTCTGCTCCTTTCATGCCCAAATCACCATGGCAAGAAATCCACATTTAGATTCCTCTCTAATAGAAGAACATTCAAAAAGGAGACATTTCCTTCCTATAACCTGATAATGGCCAAATATTATCAGATTGCTTTTTTTACTTCATAGAATCATGGAATGGTTTGAGTTGGAAAGAACCTGAAAGATCATCCAGTCTCAACCCCCCTGCATGGGCAGGGACACCTCCCACCAGCCCAGGTTGCTCCAAGCCCCATCCAACCTGCCCTTCAACACTGCCAGGGATGGGGCAGCCACAGCTTCCCTGGGCAACCTGGGACAGGGTCTCACCACCCTCACACTCAACAATTTCCTCCTCATGGCCAACCTCAATCTCCCTCTTCCAGTTTTAATCCATCCCCCTTGTCCTCTCCCTCCCTGCCCCTGTCCAAAGTCCCTCCCCAGCTATCCTGGAGCCCCTTCAGGCACTGGAAGGTGCTCTAAGGTCTCCCTGGAGCCTTCTCTTCTCCAGGCTGAACACCCCCAACTCCCTCAGCCTGTCTCCAGAGCAGAGCTGCTCCAGCCCTCAGATCATCTCCGTGGCTCCACTGGACTCTCCAGGAGCTCCTTGTCCTTCCTGTATTGGGAGCTCCAGAATTGAAGCCCCACTTGAAATTACTTCTAATAAATATTGCCATAAGCTGGCCCATAACAACTAAAAACATTTAGCCATAAAGACAACACACTCTCTAGTACTGATACAAGTATTATGTGCAGTACCATGAAGTGAGTACAATGTCTTAACACACTTCAGCCCTGGCAACAGGTACAGAACATGGCAAATGGCTTTCATTCGAAGTGATTTATTTTATTCCTGCCTCACACCATGATGCATCTCTCTTCACTCATCCTGACTGCCAATATTTTCTTCCTGCAGCTTTTAAGTACAATAAAGCACACTAACTGCTGTCAGACTGTTTCACAACCGCTAAGGCTCCAGAAATAAGAATACTTGATACAAATAATTTTTTCCAGCAATACATGAACCATAATCTTCAATGTATTACTCTGTGCAGTCATCCGCATTTTCTCTTTTAAGGATAAATACATAAAGAAGTGTCTGAAAGCAAATTAAATCTAGTTAAGGAGTGGCCCCATATAATCTTTTCGGGCTTGAGTTTTATGACTGTTTTTCTTATGTGGTTCACAAAGATACTGAGAGGAGTAGCTACAAAACAAGATCTTCCAAAAACCACCTTCCATGGGCCACTGGTTTGTAATCTGGAATAGCTCCCGAGGGTGTGCTGGTGGCCTTCCCCTGTGCACACAAGGATCAGAAGAGGTTAAATGCTGCAGTTCAGATTAGGTCATTAGAGTCTTAACAACCACTTCTGGAGGAATCCATATGAAGATGGGTGAAGTGTCACCCATTTAGCTCTCAACCGTGTCCAACCAACCTAAGCAGCACAACAAAGCCACTTCATAGCACGATAAGAAAGGTCATTAGAGTGAGGAAGTTAACAGATTTGGCTGGATCAGCAAGAGAAAAAAAGCAAAGAAAGAAAACTCAACTGGGTTTTAAAATAGCATCTGCATACAAATGCAGCGTCTTCTACTGAGTCTTTTAAACAAATGTGGGGAAAATCCAGTCATCAAGTTTCCTGTTAGAAACAAAAGAAATCCTCAAACACTGCCATTATCTTAAGCTCCCCCTGAAGACAACAGTCTCCAATCAAATAATACCAACAAAGACAGGGTTTTTATTTCTCCACTGGAATCCACCTCCCTGTTAGCTTCAACCACAGAAGACAGAAATCCTCCTATTAGCAGTCTTTGAAAAAACCCAGAGATGCATCACTCAAGTCAGGCTTCAGGGATGGACACGCAGGTCTACCCGTGGCTCAGGGAGGGTGAGGAGCAGGTAAAAACTCTCCAAAGAAAACTGGCTTCAATATAAAAGCAAGGCTTCTGTGAGCTAACCCAAAAAAGCTCCCTGACCTCACCACTGAGCAGCCTCCCACACAGAGGTCCCAGCACCACCGAGGGGTCACTGGAAGCAGCTGGGGATGGATGGGGGCTGCTTAAACCTGTGCTGTCACCAGGGGAAATATTTTCTCAGCTTGCAGTCCAAATTATCCTACTACTTGAAAAGCTGTTTTTCCTTCAGATTTGCTCCCGTACTGAAGATGCAGAATGAGCAAGAGGACCATGCTCAGAGAATCTTATTTCCATCCAGTTCCTTCCATCTACTCAACATGACAGCCAGGTTCCTTGAGAAAGCAGTTCACCAAAGCTCAGCCTAGCCAAGAGCAGGGCTTACAGACAAGTGGCAGATTGGGATGTATTTTAAACCATATGAATGCAGCCTGCTAAGGAACAGCAGGAGCACAGAGAATCGCAGTCCTTACCTCCTTCCCTTATCCCCAAGGCTCTGACAAGACATTTTCAACTCCTATCTACATCTTTACTAAAGCCAAAGGCTTGTTTAAATCCATGATAAAAATCTCAGGGCTTGTGTAACCTCATTGCTAGCCCAAGGTCTAATTTGTTCCAGTGCATCTCCATGCTAACACTGCTCTAATTCCAAGCTGTCTGAATCGTCGAAGCTGGGAGTAGGGTTGTAAGAGCTCATCGACTATTAATCCAATTGTTCTACGTATCTCAAGGATTATTTTCCAGTTTACTAACCTGAGCTACTTGTTGCAATAATCCTTTACCTAGACTGAAATCACTGGGCAGATCAAGGTGTGCAGTGCTAAGTCTAGCTCTAGCAGTGTGCAGCACAGCAGTAGCTCATCGCTCCACTATTCCTCCGCCTTCTCCACTAGGTTTTACAGCCTGCACCAAACTCCAGCTACCAATAAAACCACTTACTCAAACCACCAGCTTGTGCGTTTTGCTTGCTTTTCTTAAGCTTGAACTGGGTAATTTAAAGCTTGCTCAAGTACGACAACACTGTGATGCAGTGAGGTTACACAGGCATATTAAGCTCCCTGTGAAAATGGAGCATTTGGTATTTTTATTTCAGCCGGTCAAGTTCAACACATACAGGGAGTCCAGCACTGAACTCGCACCAACAGGCAAGGTCTTTAACCTCGTCTTAAATATATCTGAGGCTTCCCCTTTCCTGCCAGAACCTTCTACTTGGCTCTGCCTGCAGCTCCCTTTGGGGGTCAGCCCCTGCCTGTGCTTACCTGGCGAGGTTAAGGGACACGTCGCATGGGACACCAACCCGCGACAGGCGTTTGTCTTCCCAGTCTGCAAAATGACAGTGCCAGCTCCAAAATGAAAGGACAGGGAATGAAACTGCACCAGCCTCTGCCTGCCTTCCCATCTTTTATGAAAGAAGGCAAAAGCCTTTAACTGAAATGCACAATTAGTAGTTAGGCGTTATCTGTTCAGTAAGAAAAGCTAATCCAAGGCTTTCAACAAGCTTTGTCCGGGCATTTTACTGCGCTACCTACATATCACTTATTTCTACCTAAAATATACCTAAAAACAAAAGAAACACATACACGATACCGAACAGGGCTCACAAGTCAAAAGCATAAACCAGAAATATTTACTGCCTCTATATGAACTGGGGAGGGGGGGAAAGCCAGCAAAAAAATCAATCACATCAATAAAAAGAGGGGAAAAAAAAACCCAACACAAAACCACCTTCAAAGCGTATCACGAGAACGGGATCAGACAAGAAAGCGAGGCCACCCCTTCAGGACCAGGGGAGAATTAACCTGCATTTCTCCATCCCATCTACAAGCTTACGACTCTGCCACCCATTTTGTTTCAGATTAAAGACAAAATATAAAATAAATAAATAAATACAATTAATCTCACTGGAACAGAGGAAATAACCGTTCCGAGACCCACGGATAAATGCCCACCGGTGTCTCTGCCTCGCAGGGCAGGTGATCCCGCCGCAGGTGCCCACCTCAGGCATCCCCTTCTCCCGCGGCCACCCAGGCCATGCCCCAGGTAAGTGCCCCTTCCCCTCCGCCCAGCACGGGCTGGAGGCGATGTCGAGGCAAAAAACGCCGCCACGGAGAACGTATACATTAAAAATATACATATAAAATAAATGGGAGAGGACGAGAGGTATGGACGGCGCAGGAGGGGCAGGAGCCATGCGGCCAAGGTGAACCGCGGCCGGGCAACATGGTGGAGGCTGCCGGGGAGCCCCGACCCATCTCCCCGG
Source organism: Hemiprocne comata (assembly GCA_020745705.1). NCBI lineage: Eukaryota > Metazoa > Chordata > Aves > Apodiformes > Apodidae > Hemiprocne > Hemiprocne comata. The sequence goes on from CM036612.1 coordinate 4,542,439, forward strand.
GAGGAGGAAGGGGCGAGCCGCGGGGTGCCGGGGGATGGAGGGCGGCTCTCAGGCGGCAGCGGGGGGGCCGGGATGGAGGTGACAGGAGGCGGGAGGTGAGAGCCATGACCGCGGCGGGCTGAGGGGAGAGCGCGGCGGGGGAGGCGCCGGCGAGGCTTCTCTTTTAGGGCGGGCGTGCGAGCGGCAGCGTTTCGCCCGCGGGAGGAGAAGGTCGGGCTCACCTGCCATAGCGGGCTGAGGAAGGGAATGGCGCTGGCGGCTGAGCCTCCCCTCCGCTCGGTCGACAAGCAGCGAGTGCGGTGGGGCCGGGGCGGCCCCGGCAGCCAGAGCACGGGGCGGGCCGGGCCCCGCTCCGCCCCCGACAAAATGGCGGCTGCCGCCGTCCAGTTCGCTCTTCTCCCCTCAGGGCCTGGTGGCCATGGCGGCCTCGGGGTAGCCGGTAGCCCAAGCGCCGGGCCGGGGGATGAGGAGGACTCCTAGTCCCGCCGTGGGGCTCGAGTCACTTCAGCGGGGCTCGGAGCCCAGGGACACTGCGTGCTGGGGAGGTGTGTGTCTCTCCCCAGCCCCCAGGAAAATGGCACTCACCTGGTGTCACCACAGGCTGCCCTCAGCCCTGGCTCTTTCTGAGGTTTATTTTGGGGTTTGTTTGGGTTTGGTTTTTTTTAAGGAAAAATCCAGCTTTTGTAATAGGAGGGTGAGCTTAGGGGGGAAAAAAAGAAGGTGGGTAAGGAAGTTGAGATCCCCAAAAAGATCCTCCACGACATCTTATCCCTCTTTTTAACATCTCAACAATTTGCCCAGTTTTCTGGCTGGGAAGACGGGGCAAATCTGACATGCTCCCATGGAGCCGGGTGTTCTCAGCTACACATCAGACATCTGCCACTTTGATACCCCAACCAAAGATGGACACCACTTCCCTCACGTCCCTCTTGGCAACGCCTGAAATTCCTAATGGATTTTGATAACGTTAACTTGCTTTAATTTGGTTTCTACCCTTACCAGGACGTGCAGTTCTTGGACATGCCCAGAGCCAACCAGCTCATGAAATGTTTTGCTGCTCAATGCTTTTCTGGGAAGCCGTGGCCAAGCCCCCACAGCCACCACGTGCAATTTCTACCTTTTTCTTCCTTGATGAAACCATGCTACAAACATCAGCCTGCTAATTTACAGTAGGTGTCCTTCAGATCATATTGACTGATGCTGAGTTTTCTCCCCCTCCAGCCCCCTTTGTTATTTGATTAAGGTGCCTCGTGGCTGTAAGTCGATTGGAAAGCCTGTGCTCCCCAGACCAGTGACACTAATTGTAATCCATTGCATCATTTTACCCAGACCTGCAATTCTTTGTTGATCTTTCAGGTCTTTGCCTTAATAGTTGCTGTTTGCACAGAGTTTGGCTACCGGGAGTGTTTACTAAGTATTTGTTCACCAGCTGTCCAAGCCCTTCCATCCTGCTGCCCCTATAAAGAGGGTTTCCTCAGATCCCATTAAAACCCAGGAGCTTATTTTAAGACCACAGACCCTACGAGGCCTCTGGAGCATTTGTGCTTCTTATCCTCATGCATCATTTTTTCCACATTCACTGCAATACTCTCCTTGTTAAGCTTCTAAAAGGCTTTCAAATGAACCATATGGAGAACTGTATAGGACACAGGGAAGTCACAACACCTCTTCTGCTGCTCTAGATTATGAATATCGATCCCTTAGCATTATTCAATACCTGGCTTTATCCCACACATATACATAGAGTGCAGCTTTTAAATGTTAATGGCCTTTGCTTGTAAGGTTAGGGGAGCACGGAGCTGTGACATAAGTGACATTTTATAATGTGAGATTGATTGAGACTGCACCAGTTTTGATCTTGACAGGAGTTTGCACAGGAAGATGGATCAGATGTATTCAGTGATGCAGCCTCCTCTGAGGACTTCCTGTGTTCAGAAATCATTGGCAGACACACAGCTCTCTCTCTTTTTTTTTTTTTTTCAAGTGTTATACTTTTCTAACCTGCCCTCCCCCAGTGGAAGATGGCAGAGTGAAATACAGGTCATGGGGCAAGAGACCTGTGAGTGGGAAATTCAGGTGCGTGCATCAGTCAGATTGAAATGCACTAGAGAAAGAGACCTTGGGGTCATGCTAATCCCAAAGACAAGCAGGGCAAAGATTATAAAGGTGGATTTAATGCTCCATGAATTGAATTTGACATAGCTGGACCCCCTGGACTAAAACCCAGCAAAACTCTGTTCCTCTTAAATAGATAAATGACCTTCCAGGTGGCCTTCCCTGTGGTGAAGTTTCAGAAAATACCCCAGCATTTCACTCATTCAGGGACACAGAGCCCTTTTTATCTTGTCACACTTTCCTGCTATAGAAGTAAAAATAAGTTTACTGGGATTATTGCCATATATGATTTCTGTTATTAAAACGTTGTGAAAAGCCATGAGGTATTTATAAATGGAGTCACTTTCTGCCTGAATGAATCCCAGGACCAGAAAAAGGTTGGAAGAATCCTAGACACAGGATGTGCACATGCACGTCCTTCCTAACAAAGCTATCAAGAGAAATTAGCAGTCATTAATCATTTTGTGTGCAGACCTGAAGGAGACACCTTCCCTTTGTTGTTTTCTTTTCTTTTCTTTTCTACATCTAATCTAGGAGATTATCTGAGCTCCTCAAAGCTCACTTAGAGATTTACCTGAACAGGTGAGGTGTTGCTGTGTCTAGACAATTAGTCACAAGAGAAGGTTTATGCCAGTCTTCCCAATTCAACCAGTGTAAAATACTTAGCCATAGAATGGTAGAATCATTAGAATGGTGAAGGTTGGAAGGGATCTTAAAGATCATCAGGTTCCAACCCCCTGCATGGGCAGGGACACCTTCCACCAGCCCAGGTTGCTCCAAGCCCCATCCAACCTGCCCTTCAGCACTTCCAGGGGTTCCTCCTGTAATTGCCCAAACTGGCCTAAATTCCTGTAACACTTTCTTCAGCTGATAGTCCTGGAGTCCCCATTCCTCCCTCTGGTCCTTGTACCAACCAGCCATGATGCCTGCTTTCCTAACGCAGGGTAAATATTTCAGCATTAATGTTACCACAGTTATCACGATTAGACAGTGCCTGAGCAAACGGTGCTTTGTGATACTTGACAGCTTGAATCACCACAACATCTCCACGACAGCGTGCAAGTAGGGACTTGATTTTGAGGTGAGGTGTTCCCTGGGAGGAGCTAAAAGTCTCCGAAAGGAGATATTCTGGGGGGAGAGTTGAGCCTTTGGGCTGTATGTGTACTTCTTGGCAGCCAGAGAACGCAATATTATCGCGACAGTCTGAGGTAACCTTTAATAAGCATGTTCCCCAAGCATCCCAGCTTGCTTTGGTTTGTTTCCTCATGGCTTCGTGCAAATCAAGGGGCAAGGAGAGGACTGCAGCAGGTCAGGGTTTTCTTGAGATGCAGCAGGTACATTACTGGCATAAATTGAAAAGCTGACATCTCTTTGGCTGGCGTCTCTTCTGTCTACTCAAAATTTCCATTTTAAACCAAAGTGTTGCCTCAACTGGGACATGAATCATTGCCCTGAGAACAGAATCTCCGAAACACCAAATCAAAACTCCACACCCAGTTATACCCAGGGATGATTGTTTTGGGTCTGGGATCCATCGATCATTTCCAATTCCCTATGTTTTCTTCTTGTGTTTTGGGTTTGTTTGTTTTTCTTGACATAAAACAAGGAAATTAAAAAAAAAAACAAAACCAACAAACTTCCCTCACATCAGATTAACAATATTTTATGTGAATCATAGAATCATGGAATGGTCTGGGTTGGAAGGGACCTGAAAGATCATCTAGATCCAACCCCCCTGCATGGGCAGGGACACCTCCCACCAGCCCAGGTTGCTCCAAGCCCCATCCAACCTGCCCTTCAACACTTCCAGGGATGGGGCAGCCACAGCTTCCCTGGGCAACCTGGGCCAGGGTCTCACCACCCTCACACTCAACAATTTCCTCCTCATGTCCTACCTAAATCCACCCTCTTCCAGTTTTAATCCATCCCCCTTGTCCTCTCCCTCCCTGCCCTTGTCTAAAGTCCCTCCCCAGCTTTCCTGGAGCCCCTTCAGGCACTGGAAGGTGCTCTAAGGTCTCCCTGGAGCCTTCTCTTCTCCCACAGATGTAGCCCAGGAGTTAATAACAACCCAGCCCACATGTATATGGATCACAGGAACATCTTTTACTGGATTGCACAAAATAAAAATGAAAACACTAGTATTTATCATAGAATAAAGGTCCCTTTAAGGTCCCATGGAAGGGACCTTAAAGATCATCAGGTTCCAACCCCCCTGCATGGGCAGGGACACCTCCCACCAGACCAGGCTGCACAAACCTCATCCAACCTGGCCTTGAACACCTCCAGGCAGGGGGCATCAACAACCTCCCTGGGCAACCTGTGCCAGCACCTCCCTACCCTCATGGTGAAGAATTTCAGAAGCTGCCTAGGAGGTGAAAGAAAACTCCCCAAGAAAAGGCACAAAACCAGTTAGCAGCTCACCAGCTGTGGTATTTTCGCTTCTTCCTCTGGAATATGGAGTAGTAACTGGAAGGGGAAGAGAATAACTGGGCTTGGCAGACCTTGGGTTTCTGTTCTTTAACGTCAAGAAAACGAGTGACTTACTCTTCTTAAAAAATGCTGTCTACCACCACCTAGTGGAAAAGACCACTGCAGGTTCCTTGACCTAGATAAATTTATAGTTTATCTTGGGGCCAATGTGGCTTGATTGCTGTTTGCACCCCCATGGTGTATGGAGGTAGGGTTAGCAAAACAAAGTCTTTCTGTCTAAGAACTATTTCTAAGACTGAACGACAGACTTTCTGGTCTGTCACCTGAACTAAGTCCTGGTTTTGTCATCTACAAAATGGAGGCAGCAAGACCCAGGAAGAATTTTATGAGGTTTAATTAGTGCAAAGTGCTCTTAATAGCAAATAGGGCTTTTAGTCCAAGGATCTCAGGCTACTTTGGTCCAAGTACTTAAATTACTGAGGCTTCAGTCAGCAATCCAGGAGGCAGATGTACTGCTGTGCTTGCTATATGCAAAGATAAAGAGCAGGGCTTGCAAAGTTACAGTTGCCTGAATTCACATCATAAATCAATAGGTGAGAAGGAGAAAAAATACAAATCTGCTTAGTTGCAGAATTGCTGGATCCCTGTTGTCATATCAAGATGGTTTTACCTCTGGTAGCTTTTTGGAGAGAGGAGAACTTCCTTGACCTCTGTATATGCAAAATGTGTTGGAAATGGAGACCAGCACAGCACAAACAAACCAGAGCTCTGGGGCTGCTCAGAGCCCAGTGGCCACAGGGTGTTCACCCAAACATTGTCCCTCAACATGGGGAAGGAAGAGTAATAATAAAGGACGCTCAAACACTAACTCAACTGGACAGCTGGTGCTTTGGATGAGAAGCTAATTTTCTTGATCCTGTTATGTCTGGTACCTCAGGGGCTGGACCAAATAGATGAGATTTAACTTGCTGAGTCAGAAGGAAAGTCTGTATTTGGCAGAGGAGGGAGGAGATGGGCTTAGTCACCTCTTGGAGGTCATTCCCTGTCCTCTTTTCAGACGCACAGCCCCAAAACTAGCCAAGGGAGAGTCCTTACATCTTGGGAAGAGTGGGAGCAGGAGGGGGCCAGGAAAACAGCACACGTTCATCCTCCCTGTTCTCTTTTTCTGCCAGGTTCTGGTTGTCAATGCTGCTGAATCCCTGGAGCCACATCTGACCCTGAGATGATGTAAAGGCACGGCAAGAGCCCGTGGCTGGCAGCTCCTGACAGCTTTGCCAGAGCACACACATGCTCACAACCATCGGGTGAGGCCTGTGTCACCTGGAGAGATGGTCTCCAAGTAGCAGACAAGCTGGATTTTGCCACCTTGCATCAAGTTCCTGTGTGACTGTTGTTCAATGCTGTGGCAATAAACGGCAGCTTCTCTTGGCAGATGTGCACAGGCAGGACCAGAGCAACTTACTTCCACTTAATCTGCTTCCCAAAGTGAGGATACATGGCAAAAAAACATTTTTAAGTCCATTAGAGGAATTTTCTAGGACAGGTTTTCTTAAGCCACCTCCAGTGGGAGTTCAAATGAAGGTCCTTCACTCTGCAAAGAACAGGCAGCAGCACCTTCGTGGTGACTTCCTCATATCTCAGCAGAGAAGTGACAGCAGAGAGAGAATCCCTGGTTTAACCTTTCAGTGCTTGAACCCACTTGCAAACAATTCTGAAAGAACATCCACAATCTGTTCAGAGAGGAAGAACAGTCTCGGAAACGTTGTCATGGCTTCATCTGCTATCTCTCTGTGACTCATTTAATCCCTCTTGTGAATGTATCGTAACAAAACACACAGTGATGTCAGGAATGAGGGAATTAAACGATTGCTGCAGAATCCACTTCCTCCAGCAAGTGGTAACAGACAAAACAAACGAGCTGAGGCACGAGTGAAACAAAATCAGCGGCCCCACAACCAGCTGCTTCTGAAACTGAACTGCCCAAATGACGCTGGGAATTGTAATTCACACACAGCAAGAAGGACTCCCTGAGGCAGGAGGGAGAGACCTGGGCCCGAAGCAAAGCTCAACAGGCAAATGAAGAGCTGGAAATGGTGGCAATACTTCTCTGTTCCTTCTTCCCCTGACAGCTGAACCGAGGGTTGTCAGAGGAGTGCAAACCAGGCAATTATAGCAAGTGTGGATGCCACAGGGCTGGACGGGCTGACTATTTATAGTTCCCACTGACAGAGCTCTCCCACTGTGCTGCTGCACACAGGTTAAGGTCCATGCCTTGGAGGGCTCAACAGTCTAAATAAAAATAGAAAAAGGGAGGACCAGCAGCCCCTCTTACCACCAGAGCCAAGGCTCAGAGATGAAAGGATAAAAAGGAAATCCACAGCAAAGCCTGGAACAATGAACTCCAAGTCCTCCCTCACAAATTGCCCTTTAGATTGTTAACTCCTTCCCTGCCTGAAGTGCCACCTCTGCACTACTCATCGTTCGTGGCAAATACAGTGGCACTGAAGTGCTCTTGCAAGCTCTGGCCCCATCATTTTCCCTACAGCAGAGGTGGGAGAAGGGATGTGTCCCTGCTCTTAACTCCCCCCCGAGACCTGGGCCTGGCAGGGTGGGAAGGATCTGACCAGGAACACGTCCTGAGGGGATGATAAACTCCCCGTCCTGAGGGGATGATAAACTCCCCAGCGTGGAGCAGGCTGCCAGCTCCAGGCCTTCAGTGGCTCAGCCAGCTGCAGATGCAAGTCAAAGATAGTCTCCTTTGTTTCTTGGGGAGGATTGAAACACAAGCTGTTTGTCAGTTTGAACTTTCAAGTGTCGTCTTAGCAATTTGAAATGCGGTCACCCAGCGAAGAGAAACCTTTTAAAAAATAAATCTATTTTTCTGTATTTGAAGTTCAGAGACCATTCACTGGCCTATTTTTAGGCATACATTTGAACGGGGCATCTTACAATCCTGCCTCTGTTCTCCTGCAATAAAAGGCAGAGAGGATTCACTTGACCTCCAGTATCAAATGCAGAGAAAATTAAGACAGTTGCCTGGAAAAGAACCACCCAACCCAGCAGTGCAGGAGTCATGCTGTGACATGAACTGAGACAAGACAAATGGGTATGACAGGAGCTGGTAGACTTTTTCTAATGACATATTAATGAAAACAACTGCTAGAAAATTAGATGGTGATGTTAATTAGTATTTCACAGAATCTTTGTAGCTTTAAGGACCTGAGATCTTTCCCTTTTACACTAAACAGGCTCCATGTGTAAGATTAAGAAATAATCCTTGCTGAGGTGAGTTCTCAGCTTTCTTCAAGGATTCTTTCTAACTCCACCTGACATTTCCTTTGTTAAACATGGCTTTTAGCTCAGAAAACTGATGCTCTTCCATGAGAGAACCCTCCCCCTGGCAGCTGGGCTTTGGTCGATGGGTTTGGCTGCTTTTGTCAAACACGATGCAACACAGGATGACAAATGCAAGTGAACATCAGGCTGGAGCACAGTGGAAATGCTGCATCCTATCTGACAGGTCAGCAGGAGGGAGAGGAATTATTTACCCTGGTAACAGGACGTGGAAAAGCACAGAGACAGGGGTAGGATGCATTTGCAAACATCTCATGTTCCCTAAACTTTTTACAGCCCCTCATCAGTCTCTGCAATGTCCTAACGGAGACACTTCTTACCATATTCATCCTCTGTCTTTCCCCTCCTTCAAAAAGCTGGGGAAAGGACCCAGAGACCTGGCTGTGGATGTCTGAACTTCCCACAGTCACAGCAGCAAGACCAAAGGTCCCACACGTTTCCCACTGACAAGGAAAGGCAGGTCAAAACCTTGCACGACAGGTTAGCAGCATGATTTGCAGCAACAGCTTAAATAAGTGGTTGCAGGCGTGAAAGACCAGAAGGCAGCTAATCCTTTAAAGACTTAAGAGCAGCTGCTACTTCAGTCCAAGTAAATATTTCAAAATAAAATTAATTAGTGGTGACTAGTGGATTTTTAATTTTTTTTTTCTCCTTGAACAGCCCAGGCTGAAGTGGTGACTCCTCCCAGAACTCAGGCTTTCTTTTCAGTGCCAAAACTGCTACTTCACGGGAGCAGAAAGAGACCTCTCCAAGAAGATTCACTGCAATTTTGTTCCTCACAGTAATTGCAGCAGAAGTGGAAAAGCTCTGTAAGAACCTCAGAGGTCAGTGGTACTGAGAGTAGAGCTCTGGAGCTGCCCCTCTGCTGCCCCAGAGGTGGAGGACAGCACCTTGGCTCAGTATCCAACACAAATAGGAGAGGAAGGAAATGTTTGCTTCCTGATTCTTGCCATAAGGAAGTTCTGTCCATGCAGGCCACAAAAAGGCCTCCTAATAATTGCCTTAATTCCAATTAAAAGAAGTGTCTTAACACCTTCCTAGACATGGGTGAAAGCACATAAGGGAAGACCTCAAGGTAACAAGTACCTAACCAACACAATCCAAAGTCTGCCTGAGCCTGGAGAAGCAAAAGAGTCCATGAAATCATTTTGAAACAATCATTTCTAATCCAAAATTAAGCTTTTTTCCCCCAAGGTTTGTGTTGTTTTTTTTTTTCCTTGACCCTTGGGCTCTGTCTCAGAACAAAGCCAGTTCTCTTGGGAGGGAGGACTCTCTTGTGACCCACTGAACTGTCTGGACTATTTTTAGGTAAATCCTGTGTATTAAGGAAGGAGAAAGGAAACCCTGTGAACCTGCACATCCACATTTCCCAGGGGAGCACAGATGGCAGCACGAACCACATCTGGGCTGGACACAGAGCTCTGAGGGAAGGGCAGAGAGGGCTTCTTCCCACCAGGTAGAAAGGGCAGAAAATGAAGGCAGGCTTGATCCTCCCCGAGCTGGAAGAGGCAAACCAAAGGTCTCTGCTAGTGGCTGGGAGGCCAGAGGGATCCGAGGGGCAGGGAATTTGCACTTACCCACTAAGCTGCAGCTCCAGAGTAGAGCACTGAGGAGGGTGCCAAGTGGAAAGGCAGGATCAGCCAAGAAGTCCCAGAGGTGCTTCACAGGTAGAGATCTTGCTGGAAAGATCAGGTCAAAGACCCCCAAGGAAGGGCCAGGAAAGCTTCAGGAGTGATTTAGGGAGAGGCAGAAGGTGTGAGGGGCTGTTGTGGGGATGAGCTGATGCTTGGGACATTGAAGGACTAGTCATGAGGGGGAGGAGTATGGAGAGAGCACAGAGAAACTCGTTTAGACCATGGCATGAGTGGAGTGCAGGACAAATCTGATTAGAAGGGACAGGACTGTTGTGCAGAGTCATTTCTTCCTGCCCTGCAGGGTTTTTACATCATCTTTTCTGCTGAGCAAAACCCCCATTGCTGCAAGAGTGGCCGTGGAGCACTGAGCCTCTCATGGCAAATGCTGCTGGATTTGGCTAATTGCAGCTGCCAGAAAGCAACTCCCCACCTCAGGGACTGGCCTGAGTGTTCCTGCAGGATGTACCAGCCAAGGTCCAGAGATGCTCTTGCAGATTGTGCTGTTTGGTCAAACAAAGCATCTGGTTCGTGGCTGTCTTTGCAGCACGGGGGTCGTACCCCAAGTCAGTCATCACCTTCTCTCTCCCTCATCCCTGCAGATGCTTCACATAACTTCTACTAAAATCTTTTCAGGACTAAGCTCAGTAACCTGCTGGCCAGCCCAGCCTCCTTACAACCACCCCACAGGGCAGTCAGACAGTCCAACATCCAGCCAGGCCTTGAGGATGGGGTTATCCAAAGAGTGAGAGGAAATACAAGTCAGTGCTGAGAAAAAAGATGAAGGAGGGGTTGGAAACTCAAGTTTCCTCTTGCTGCATCACCATGGGACAGGCCTTGCTCTTCTCCCCAGCCTCTATCACCAAAAGCATGTGGAGAACCTCATAGAGGAGGATCAACAGTGATGCCAAGGAACATAAACAGCACAGGGAAAGTTGCTACCTGGAATCCTTACACCCCCTTGTCCAGGATCAGGCTGCAGGGCCTGCAGCTGCTTCCCTGCAGAGGGAATGATGTTTCTGTGCACTCTGTATGGACAGATGCAAAATCACAAGCCTGCAAGAATCACAGACTCATTTGGGTTGGAAAGGACCTTCAAGATCATCTAGTTCCAACCCCCCTGCTGTGGGCAGGGACACCTCCCACTAGACCACAGCACTGCTGGCTGCACAAGCCTTAAACCAAAGAATTAACAAAGAACTGAGAGACCTGGGGAGGGTGAGAAGTCCTCCAGGGCTGTGACTACTCCTGGACCTGAGGCTCAGAGTCTCCAGGCTGGTCACACACTTCACCACTCCCTCACTTCAAGCAACCCACAGAAGCACAACTCCTGCCTCTTCTTCCAAGGGTTTATGAGACCAGTTTGCACAACACTTTGGATAATTCTGGCTTTTCCCATCACTCTTTTCCACTGCTGAGTTTATCTCCATCCCTCCTATCTTTGCCACAAGCCCCTTTCAGGCAGGCATCCTTCTACAGGACCACCCCAAAGAGCCACTAGCCATGACCTTGGAGATGCAGCATTGGATGTGATGCTATAAACCATCACTCCCCCCCTGCCTTATCCAGTGCCTGAGCTGGCAGAGCCCCTTGCACTGCTTTTAGCAGCATCTCTGGGTGTGAAGCCTCTCCTGGAAGCCCACTGAGGTCCCTCAGCCAGTGTGTAGGCAGCAGGTTGACTCCTCAGATCTTCACTTGAATGTCACCACTTGGTACAAGTCTGCTGCCTGACTTCCCTTCTCAAGGGAAACTGTGGGAAGTGTTAGAAAATCAGTTACACGTGGCATCTTTGAGCCAGGAGCCACTGGTGGCATTTGCTGCACCAGCAGTGGTAAGGAGCCTCCTGGAGAGGAACAGGCCCCATTCTGCCTTGGGGAGCACAATGTGCTATTAACAATGAGCCATTGCTAATGAGGAGCAGAGAAGGAGCCATTTTGGATTAAGCATCAATTTCCAGGGCCTGTAGTGAACCTCTGCAGCTACCCACGCCTGTCACCACTGGGACTTTGTTTGTTCCTCCCAGTTTACTCCCTAGATGTTTCCAACAGCCTGTCTGCCTGAGGGAAGTCCCCGTGCTGTGAGGATGCTTGGTACCTTCCATGAGCTTTTAGTCCTGACAGTAAAAAATAAAATAAAAACAGGATATTTCCTTAAAATGAGTTTTTGCTTTTATAAATAATATATTGGGGGGGTTTCTCTGGGACTGCTGGTAGCTCAGGCCAGAGAAGTCCAGAATCCCAGTTCCAAGTGGCTTTCCAGCAACTTTATGGTATTAAGTATGTAATGGCACAAATACCCCATGTCACCCTATAAATACCCCACATAACAACAGAACATCACTGATGATACATGAATTCAAGCACTCATAAATTAGAGAAAAGCCTAAACTCTGCCTGTTCTTTCTCCAGAGCTTCTGTGCATAATAATTCCCCATCAAGCTGTATAAATACCAACTATTTTTTTCTCTGAGGCAGCTGCCTCACTGAGTGCCTGGAATGGATGATGCTCAGTAAAGGAAACAGCTCTTCAGTGTCACCCTCATTCATCAGGGGCTTCTTTGTGATTCAAGCCCTGCTCTAGAACCAGAAACTTCTTCACAGGCCTTTTCCTATTACCCTCATGGCTGTAGTGAGTCAGGCAGTTCTCTGCAAACCCACAACCCCCCCATGATTTTACAATCTGAGGAACCAACCTGTGGGATCTGGCACCCGGGTCTGAGGAAGGACACAGCTACACATCTGGGGAGTTCAGGGCCAAACCAGCCCAGGAAATCACACATGCAAGTCCACAGCACAAAACTAGGAAAACTAAAAAGATCCTGTTGGGATATTTTAGTGCCTCTGTGTTGATTCAACAGCCCCATTTGGGAGGAAAGCTTTAAAGCTTGAACAAATAAAAGAGCTGACAGCAACAACTACACCCAGACCTACGAGCCAGGCTCAGAGAAACCAAAACGTTTGCAGTAAAATTTTCCCATCTCTCATAAATATAAACTCCTGCTATTTTGCAAGAGAAAACTGAACCCTGCCTAGTGGCCACACTACAGCTAGACAAGTAATAATTTGAACATCTAAAGACTTACACTCAGGAGGAAAACCAGGTGTAGAACACAGTCTGTCCACTCCAAGAACAAAGTTGTCTGGATGTACATTTTCCCAGTGGTCACCATCCCTTTTTTTCTTTCCCAAAAGTGTCTCCTTTTTTCCAAATTACTTCTAAAACAACCCCTGCAGAGAGGAAGGTTTCCCTGTGGCCAACCCTCCTCCTGACAGCCCTGTGAGAGCACTAGGGCAGGGACCTTTTTTACCCACTGTGCTGCCTGAGGACTTTGCTACTGGCAGATAAAAAAGAAATGAATTAATTGCCTGTCCTCCAGAAATGTCAGCGTGTTCTTCTCCTGTCCCTACATTTATTTATCCCCCTTTATCAACCCAGGCTTCCCAACTTCCTGCATCCCATCCACCCCACTTGAAAGCATCATCTCGCTCCCCCTTCTCTTCCTCCATCTAAACTTCCTCTCCCCTTTCCCAAAACCCAAACAAATCCACATCCTTAACCCCTAAGGGAGGCTGATTGATGGGTCTGCCTCAGCAGCCACTCTCCTGGCCCAGCCCCAGCTTGAAGTGACACGTTTCAGCTGTAGGTGACAACATCTGGGAGCAGGGCTGGCAGTGTCAGGAACACCAGAGGGACAAGGAGCAACGTGATGCAGCAGGGAACGTGCAGAGTTGTTGCCTTCAGAGATGGAAAAGGAGACCCTGAGTTCAGTTATTCCTCAGAGTGCAACCTGGGGGACACACGAGCCAATTCAGTCAAACGAGGGAAGAGATGGAGGCTAAAAGATCTTGGCTCAGTGTTTGGGTTTGATCTAGAACATTGCAAGAAGAACAAAAAAAAAAAGGCGGTTTGAGGAGTACTTTCAGAGCAGGGTGTTCATCTCACCATCTCCATGGGCCTGCTCTGCACTAACAGTGAGACCTGCCCCTCTTCCTTTCAAAAAGGAAGGTGATCCGAGGGCTGGAGCAGCTCTGCTCTGGAGACAGGCTGGGAGAGTTGGGGGTGTTCAGCCTGGAGAAGAGAAGGCTCCAGGGAGACCTTAGAGCACCTTCCAGTGCCTGAAGGGGCTCCAGGAAAGCTGGGGAGGGACTTTGGACAAGGGCAGGGAGGGAGAGGACAAGGGGGATGGATTAAAACTGGAAGAGGGAGATTGAGGTTGGAGATGAGGAGGAAATTCTGGAGTGTGAGGGTGGTGAGACCCTGGCCCAGGTTGCCCAGGGAAGCTGTGGCTGCCCCATCCCTGGAAGTGTTGAAGGGCAGGTTGGATGGGGCTTGGAGCAACCTGGGCTGGTGGGAGGTGTCCCTGCTTATGCAGCAGGGTTGGGACTAGATGATCTTTAAGCTCCCTTCCAACCCAAACCAGTCTGGGATTCTATGAAAAGCTTTCAGCCCACATGAGGCACCCCAACAATCCCAGAGCATCAGCACCAGCCTGCGAGTTGTGTCCCACCAGGCACTGCTCCTGCTACGCTGCACAACGAGAGGAACTGGACATTTGGACCCTGAAACAAAGCAACTACTCTGGGCTCTTTGCACATTTAGTAAAGGCTGCATGTGAGGTTCAAGAAGCCAGTCCTGACCTTCTGAAGAAGCACACTCTCCTGCCGCACCCTGGGCCCCCTGGAGGTAATCCCAGCTCTGCCCCAAAGCCAGTCAAGGGTCCTGGGGAAGCAGATGGAGCTGTTCCAAAGCTGCTGGCTCAGCAAAGCCTAACGCTGATTGCAGTGGCTGCTTCAGCAGTTGGGAGCAGGAGGCAACAGCAGATGCAGCCAAAGCCTTAATCTGCCTGCCCAGAGCAGGCAGCACACCCCGAGATCTGTGAGAGTGAAACAGAGAAGCTCCTGGTTTGTACACAGAATAAGCCAAGTTTATTCGTAGTAAACACATCTACTTGCATCACATACTTGCTCTCCAGGCCACTGAGTTCATGCCCACTTCAGGAGACAAGACTGTTTTTACTTCCCATAAGAGAGCTCCCATTCTCTTTTCCCTGAATAACGTATCACTGAAGCCAGCAAAACAATAAAAGTGGGATTTATTCAGTACAAACTATACAGAGGTTTTCTTTTTACTGGTCTGGGGAGTTATGCACAAGGACAAATATACACACAGACAGCTGGAATGCAAGTGTCTCCAACATCCACATGAGTCAAACCCAAGCTTTTTGGTATTTGGACACTTGAGTCCTGGTCCAGATTCCAATTCTTCTCCCTGTATCCATTCAGTTTTTGTTTAAAAATAATAAGCAAAATAGAACAACAATCCTTTTAAAGGATAAGCAGATTTTACCAGAAGTAACAGTGGCATGAGGAACAGCTCTGGAAGAATGTGTTTGCTGAGGAGATAAGCTTGGTCAGTCTGGCAAGAGGGGGTGGGTAGATAATGCACAACATCTAAATGAGTTCACCCAAGTGCAGTTTCCCCCCCCATCTTGTACACATCTGAATTTCATCAGACAAGCAGATTGGAAGCATTTCTGATGGACAGGGAGCAAAAGGAGTCTTCAACTATGGTGTTTGTCTGCAAAGGTAAACCCAACTATAGCCACAATCTCACTGAAAACTAAAATAAACTCTAAAACAGAAAAAAAAAAACACCCAACCAACCAAGTAATTTTTGCTGCCAAAACTGGCTTATCTATTTTTGGGAAACTCCTAGAATTGCCTTGCCCAAGAACTTCTTACAAGCAACCAACAGGATGTAACTGAAAGAGGAAAAATACAAGCCATCCCACATCCCCCCCCCCTCGTGCTGCAATCCCTCTGGTCAGTTCCCTGCTCAAACCCCCGCCCTCCCCAGCTGACAAATCCACCCCACCTCAACACCAGAGTTGGCCTCTTGGGGCTGATACTTCATCTACAGCCTCGCAGGCCCTCTCTGGGGTAACTAAGAGCTCTTCCTGCCAATCTAAGGAGATAATGGGATTAAATATATCTGGTTCAGTCATCGAAATCTGGGATGTCATCATAGGAGTAGCCCCGGTAGCCTTTGGAAGCGTAGTAGGCGATGCGGAGGTGGTAGAAGCCGGGGAGGAACACGAGGATCCCAATGATGAGCACAGGGACAGCACGGTCCGTCCCCTGCAGCAGGGAGAGGAGAAACTGGGTTAAAAGAGACCCCCCAGGGCTGGGTGCTGGGTCCAGCCCTGTCCAACACAGTCATTGATCACCTGGGCCAAGGTGCGCCATGAGCACGTGGGGAGATGGAACTGGGAGGGGTGGTGACACACCGGAGGGTTGTGCTGCCATCCAGGGTGACATGGACTGGCTGGAGAGTTGGGCAGGGAGAAATGAATTCACCAAGGGCAAGTGTGGGTGCTGCCTCTGGGGAGGGGCAACCCCATGGATCAGCACAGGGTGGTGGGGTGACCTGCTGGAGAGCAGCTCTGGGGAGAAGGACCTCGGGGTCCTGGTGGCCAACAGGGTGACCATGAGCCAGCAGTACCCCCTTCTGATGGGTCATAAATAGAGATGAGGAAAGTGGGGCTGTGTCCTGGCTGGTATCTCCTACAGAAGTCACCAATGATCTTCACCAGAGGAGTGGTGATCCAAGCAGGAAATTTTTCCAGGACAACAAGCTGAGCTCCACAGGGATGGAGCATTAAAAGGAAACTGTACCCCAGTAAGGACAGAGAAATTTAGCCCTCCCTGACAGATCTCCAAGCCAGCCACAAACCTGCTCCAGTCCTGCTATCCCCAGGCATCAGGTAACTCTGCTGCCAGAGAAACAGGGATGTCCAACACCAGGGAGGTGATGGAGGGGATGGATTTACTGTCTTGCTCACAGGCCTTTAGCTCAGGATTTCTGCACCCAACACAAGGGTTCCTGGCAGGCCCTGAGGAACAGGCCCACAATGCAGAACTTGTCACCGAAGGATAACCAACCCACTCACCCCTTTGCTGATGTATCCTGCCAAAAGGAGGGCCCCAATGATGATGAGGAAGGTCCCGATCATGAAGAGCACAATAGCCAGGGCAATGGCCTTGTAGGGGATTTTTGGTGGGCTCTTCTTGAACTGGGTGGGGAAAAACAAACACTCAACAGCTGAACTCAGCACAGATCCCCTCCCACCATGGCAAAGATGCAGATGCCACAGCTGGCAGAGATGACATGGGACAAACAGCTGCAGCAGCTTTGCTGCAGGGCTCTCATGGCCCTTCTGTGAGGAACCCTGCCCGTGGTGACCACTCTGAGCCAGCATTTACACCCACTGCTTCCAGATGTGCTCTGATTTTCACCAAAAAAATGCATCAGACCCTATTAGACGAGCAACTCTTGTTGCCAGTGAAGCTCTACGGGCTTTCTGGAGGAGAAGAGCTGCAGTGGTGGCTGGCAGGTGGCTTTGTGCCTGTCTGAGATGAGGTTACTCTGCTGGAGATGAGCACAAAAGCAGCACCAGCCTGTCCTGGCAGCTCACAGCCAGAGCAGCAGTAGAAAGAGGTTTTTTTCCTTCCCCCACTTGTTACCTGCAGGTCAATATATCCATCATCAGTGCTGGAGAGCTTGGAATATTTCACTTTGCTGCTGGGAATCCCAGCAGTCAGGTTGGTACGGGATGGCATCATTCCAAGGAAGCCTGGGCATCAGCTAGAACCTGGAGAACAGACAGAGCAGCAAAAAAAAATAAATCAGAGCAAACTGCATGATATGAGTCTGAGAGACATGGGTCAAGTTTCTTAAGAGAAACAAGTGTCAAACCTGCACTAACCAAAAGGCACCTGTGTTGTTAAATTAAATCTTTCCAACCCAAGCTTGGTATTGAAGCCTAAAACACAAAAGCTGCAACAGGGGTTTGTCAATATTTGAAAGCTAATTAGAACTTGTGTTTAAAACAAGACAGAAATTCCAGAATAATATATAAGGTGTAAACCAGCTCTCACTTTGCACAGAGATCCCACTTCCAGCAGGGAGATGTCTGAGGTCCAGTTATTTCTAAACAGAGACACCAGCAACTCAACCCAAACCAGAAGGGAACAAAGAAGCTTTTCCACCAGCCGGATGTTTTGCAAGAGATTCATTTTGCAAAAAAACACACCAAAGGGAAGGTGACTGAAATGGAACTGTCATTCCTGAGGCACCTCAGGTCATGACTCAGAGGGAGCATGGAGAGGGGATGGAGTGGTTAGTGGATGAGGTAACCAAAAAAAACAACAACACAAGGAGCTAAAAAGTGTAGTCACTTGTCTGTCCAGCTGCCAGGGAGGCAGAGCTCAGGGCAGAGCTTTATTTAGTGATCCCGGAGCCAGAACCTGCAATTTCCCCAGGCCTTGGAGCCAACCCCCCTGGGGTTTTGCTGCCAGCAGTGACAGGCCCAGGGAGAGAGGCAGAGCCAACTTGCTTTGCACCTCGGAGCCCAACTTCTCAGGAGGTGAAGCCTGGCTCCAGCCCTGACAACACGTCCCTGACTCGCTGCAGAGCCACTTGCCAGGGCCTGAAAACCCCTCCCAGCAGGACCCAGGGCCTGACAACCCCTCCCAGCAGGACCCAGGGCCTGACAACCCCTCCCAGCAGGACCCACTAGGTCTGCTCACCCGCAGCCTTGACCCTGCACCTCCAGTGGGAGGTGTCCCAGCCTGTCCAGGGGGTTGGAACTGGATGAACTTGAAGGTCCCTTCCAACCCAAACCGGTCTGGGATTCTATGATTCCCACAGACAAGGCAGAAAATAGGCTTCCTACACTTTCCAACTTCAACAGCTTTTTTATGTTCTGAGAAAGTATGGAATGAAGAAAACAAGGAGCATATCCCAGCTGTGCCCAGAAGGGACAAAGGTGCTTTTTCCATAACACTATTGTGCACCTCAAGTAACAGCACCTCAGTCTCCACATGAAATCCTTTCTCATTCCTGCTGATTGCTGGGCAGGGGAATCTGCCAGCAAGTTTGTTCCTCCTACAGTAAATATTTTTTTATTAAAAACCCCAACACTCCCTGATCTTCAACAGCCACAGCTCTATCTTTAACTTGAACTTTTTGCTTTTTACTCTTTAGCAAAACCCAAGCACAGACAAAATACATTTCCAGCCCCATTTTTAAGGGAAGTATCACCCACCTACGGGGTGTTGACACACATACCCTCAAGCTCCTGACACATCCATGTTTTTCAGGTGACAGTCCTCAAACACCCCCCCCACATGCCCAGGAGGTGGATGTGTGCGGGGGGGGGGAAGAAGCCAACAAAAAATCAACACATATGAAATACCAGATTTCCTGACTCTGCCCCATTTTAGTCTCAAGCACCACAGGACTTCTTACTGACTGTCCCATTATTTACCAGGCTATTCCTAGTGGCTCCCTAGGAATTATTTCCAATTTACACTTACAAAAATTGTCCTGCCCTTCCCATTGTCTTGCTCACCATCAGAGTCGTTCCACAGAATATTTATCAGTATGGTGACAGGTGCTTTATTTATATTAAAATATATCTATATGAACAGAAAGGAGCTATTAAGGACAAATGCAAAAATAAAAAGTCCTCAGATCTCACGTTGAAGTCCACTAAGCTTCAGTCTCCTTGTGCTCTCCATTGGTTGAAGAGGAGAAACCAGCTCAGTGCTGTGGTCTTTAAGAGGCAAATAAATGGTGACTCACGCTTGTAATTCAGCTTTTCTGACACGATGTGATGTTTGAAACACGGTCAGACCCGGCACTGCCCGGGGGAAGGATCAGGCTGGAGCGCAGGCTCACAGGGAGCTATGCCAATAACTGCTAACATTGCACTTCACACCAAAATCCTCTTTAACCCCTACATAAAAGCAACATTTTTCCTACTCTCCTTGCCCAGGAAGAAGGAAGGAAGCGGGATGTCATTTCTTGCCCTTTTGGGAGCTCAAATCTCCCACCTAATGCCACAAACACCCCCACCCCCCCGCCCGCCCCGCCAGACCTGAAATGGTTCCGCTGTTGCTGACCAGGAAGCTCACAACATGTCAGGGAACTCCCCCAAAATGCAGACCGCCTCCCGCAGCTCCAAAATATTAATTTAAAACATTTCAATTAAGAAAAAAAACCACCCCCCGATGGTTACCTACCCTTGGTGCCGTTGGTCACAGCCATCGCTCCCGCGTCCCTTCCGAGCGGCCGCGGAACAACCCAGGAAGTTTATCCCTCATGACCGTCATTTCCTCCCAGGTGGTGGCCCCGGCCTCCTGCTGGCTCAGCTCTCCTGGGTTATTTCCAGCCTCACTCCGGATCAGCAGCTGGAATCCTTGGAGCAGCCTCGGGCAGGCTGGCGTGGCCACCGGGGCCGATACGGAGCGAGACCCGCCGGAGCGGAGCCCCGGGCACCCCCGCACCTGGGGGAAAATGAAAGGTGCTTTTTTTCAAGGCAAATCTAGACATCATGAAACCCAGCAGCCGTGTCAACAATTCATCCCACACAGCACAACCTCCCTGAGGGCTCCGTGTGACAGAGAATTCTTTCAGGCCCCTGGAACCAGCCCATGGGATGAGGCTGTGCTGGGGATCTGCTTCCTCCAGCTGCTCCAAAGGAGGAACTGCATCAATCATCGCAGCTCTGGCTCCTCTTGAGTTCATGAAACACTCGCTGGATTTAGAGCCTGAAAAACCTCATCTCCTCAAGTTTTAAAGAATTCTCCCTCCCCCTTTATTTCTTCTTGGTGAGAAAGTCTAAATACAGAAATTCCAAAAGCTTTCTCCCTCAAACACTGGGAAACACCCTCAGCAGTTACTAAATCTCCTGTTTGTTTTTGTGTTTGGTTTGGTTTTTTGTTTTGCTTTGGTTTTTTTTTTTTTTTTTTTTTTTTTTGTTTTTTTTTTTCAGCATCTGGACCAGCCAAGGAAACATCCAGCTTCTTTGAGGGTTTATCCAGAAAGCAGAGTGTGCACATCAAAACACCAGTGCAGAGGTACTGATGGTAGAAAGTGTTTCTTACAACACAACACTCAGTTTGGTCATTAGAGCTGTGAAAAGAACTAATTAGAGCATTTGGCTTATTTTTACCATGTGTTTATGAGCAAAAGAGCACAGATAAGGTTGGTTAACCCCCCTGCAACAGGGGGTGCACTAGAAGTTGCTTCAGTCACTGGTCCAGTTTTATGCACATCACTGAAAATCAGGATCCCTCCCTATTTCAACATGAATTGATTTTTGTTGGGTTTTTGATTTTTTGGTTCTTTCCTGCAGTGTGGATTTACTGGCTGGACTTGTGGGTACCACCATGGTGATCCAACCTGAGAAGCATCACATTTGGAGTGGAAAACCCTCTTGGTTATCTGAGGGATCCACTGCTCCTCTTCTGGGAGAGGACCCAGCAACTGCTGGAAAACTTTAGGGCAGGCAAAGATCTGGATTTGAGAGGTTTCTTTAAAGTTACTGAATATTCAGCACATCAAGTTCAATAAATGGGGTTTTGGAGACACGAAGCAAAGTTCAGTGTGGGAGCTGGAAACCAAGCAGGGAGCAGCCTTGCCCCACAGCAGAACAAAACCAGAGTCCAAACCAGCCCTCCCAGTGAAGTGCTGCCAGTGAGGAGGACTCAAGGGCTGGGGTGTCAAGAAATCCTGTCCCACAGCCCAGAGCAGGGAGTTCCCACCACATGGCAGCCTCATCACTGACACTGCAGACTCTGTTCCTTGAGCAGCACTGCCATCTCGTGAAGGTCTGAATCACTTGGGTTTCCCAGCTTCACGTTTACAGGCAACTTAGGCTCAAGCTACTCTTGTGTTTCTGGTGAGTGGGAAGTCCACAGCCCCCTTGATGAGCTACCCACAGCACCTTGGAGCCTGTAGGTAGCACACACAGCTCTGACCAAGCCAGCTGAACTGCTTCAGTGTTTGTTCACTTGTGACAAAGTGGAGTCACTCCGATTCCAGATGGAGGGTAAGGATTTACCTGTGCCTGGTAGCAATAGTCAGCAAAGAAAAAAACCCACCAGCTGCCTGAAGCTGTTTTCAACTCCTGTTTTTCACAAACCTCCAGGGTGAAACAGGCTGTAGACCTTTTATCAACAATAGACACGAAACATGATCACAAATATCCTCAATTATGAGAGGAATTGCTGGTGTCCCAGCAAGGTGAGCTGTGGGACAAAGGCACCCAGTGAATGCAGCATGCACAGGCCTGTTGAGGAGCTTAACATCACAAAGCCAGAACCATGGAGGGTTCACCAAGCTCAAGGACCTTTCTGTAACTTTTGTCACCCAGCCTGTGCCTACAGGTGGGTACCAAGAAGATGGAGACTCCCTATTTACAAGGAGTCCCTTGGAAAAGACAAGGGGTGATGGGCACAAGTTGCTCCTGTGGAGATTAGGACACTCAAACATTGGAACAGTCTCCCAAGGGATGTGGTGGATTCCCCCCCCATTGGATAGTTTTAAATCTCAGCTTGACAGGGTGCTGAGCCATCTCATATAAACTGGAGTATCACCTAGAAAGGTTGCACCAGCTGATCCTTGAGGTCCCTTCCAGCCTGGCATTCCATGGTTCCATGATACAGGCTCTCAGGCTGTACCAAGAGCAGTGACAGTGACAGCCCAGGGACAGCTCTGGCATCCACCAAAGAAAACCCAGGTGAAGCAAAACCTGTTTCACAAACCTCCTCTGCTTCAAGGAAACAGCATCACAGAGCTGTTAGTTCTGCACCCTGTAACCACACCCCTCCATGTCAACACCCCTAAACCATCAAAGCAGGAACTGGTCCCTCCAGAGCAAAAAAAAAAGCCCAAGTTTGTTGCAGTTCCTTTAAAAAAGGATCTAGGGTCCATGAGCATAGCTGGACAAAGCATTCATCCATCCATCCACATGTAAACAGGATAAACCCCATGAAATTATAGTTTTTATTTCCATTTTCCAAGTTTCAGTTAGAATATGAGCATAAAAAAATCAAGGCAGGTCAAATAAACTCCTGGCATGAATGAACAGCAACCCTACAGTCAACTACAGCTCCACAGCTGAAACAAGGCAACATCTTTACTCAAAAAAGTTAAATATTGCACCCCTTCTCTAACAGAAGTTGAGAGGAGGGGGTGATTTCACCCTCAGACAGCACCTAAGAGACTACACTGGGAGTTCAGGGATAGGCTAGAAAAAAAAACCCCACTTTCCTATTCCCAATGGCATCAGCAGAGCAGAAGTTGAAGAATATTTACAGAGATATCTACACCCCAGTGCTCAGACCATGTTCCACACACTGGAATTGCTAAAACACCATTTCCTACTCAGTTGTCCTCTCCCCAAGAGCTGACCAAGTCTCCCCCCCATCAGTCCTACTCCAATTAAGAGCCTTCTTGTTGATCTTCAATCTTTGGAGCCAGGTAGTACTTTAAGTGTCCCATATCAGCAATCTTGTACTCCACAACTGGAAAAGAAAGAACATTCAGAAGGTTCTTCAGAAAAGACATTCAGTGAGAAGTTCTCCATGCAGTTCTAAGGTGGCAGCATTCTACAGGGGTATTTTCAAGGAGAGCTGTCTCTACTTACCAAGAGGAACATCTGCAGACATGCTGAGTGTTACTGTAGGTGACAGGGGAGTGGCTTTGGTAAAAAAGTTCAAGTACCTCAAAGCAAAGGTCAGCTGGACTGGCTCATTCATCTCTATTGTGACCTAGAAAACCAGGTTAGACCTCAATAAATGCAACCAGTGCCCTCAAGCCTCAAAGAATTCAGACATCTTGAGCAGCAGACTGTTCTGCTGGGCACTGCTTGCAGGCCCCAGGGATAAGGACCTAAAATTGGCAACAATCTGCTGACCCTAATCTATAAAGCAGAGAAATACACAATCCAATCACCCAGCTCTAGCCCCCAGTAGATCAAAACATTAGTCACAATAGAAAAACCTCAATGCTGAGGACACCAAAGTAACCATGATCTTACAGCTTCTTCCTCTTTATCCACGTTACTGGTCTGTGACAGCTTGATGTTTCCATTGCCCAGCTCTCCATTAGCTGAGAACTTCACCCCATCCTTGGCACAGGAGATGACAACGGCGTCACCGATGTGGCTGAGGTCCCTGCAGATCCGTGCAAACTCAGCTGAGGGCATCTTCACCACACAGCTGTACTCCTGCTCCTGCAAAGGAAGGTCACAGTCACACCTCTTCCCAGAAGCCTGGTGTAGTCACTGCTCTTGAGCTTGTCTAGTCTTCTCAAAGGAAGGAATTGGTATGGTTTGGGTGGGAAGGGACCTTTAAAGGCCACCTAGTTCACCTGCAGTGAGCAGGGACACCTTCAACTGGAACAGGTTACTCAGAGCTCCATCCAACCCAACCTGGAATGTTTCCAGGGGTGGGACATCTACCACCTCTCTGAGCAACCTGTTCCTGGGCCAGTTGACTATTTCACATCAACAGATGTGAGTTTTGCCTCCTTCCATGCTTACATCTGCTTAACTCTCTCCACCTGCCTTAAATGAGGTTGTAAAGAGGTGGGGATCAGGGTGTTCAATGAAGTTACAAGTGATGGGACAAGAGGTAATGGCCTCAAGTTGCATCAGGGGAGGTTTAAATTGGATGTTAGGAAGAATTTCTTCACCTAAGGGGTTATAAGGCTCTGACCCAAGCTGTCCAGGGCAGTGGTGCAGTCCTCATCACTGGAGGAAGTTTCAAAGCCATGTAGATGGAGGTGAGGGACATGGGTTGGTGGGGACTGGGCAGTGCTGGGTGAACGGGTGGATTCCATGATCTTAAAGGTCTTTTCCAACCAAGGTGATTCTGTATGTTTCAAGCTTAAACTCTGATGTGAACATGGGGAAACACTCAGGCAGTCACTCCAGCCACTACTCACTGGAATTCCAAGCTGTTCCACATCGAGATCCATCAGCTTCATCTCATAATCTGAAACCTTTTCCTGATCTAAAGAAATAAAGCACAGTTTAACCAAATGTTTCTGAGAAGTTATCACCCTGAACGTCAGTTTTGCCCCTTCCCCACCCCCCCAACTAAAACCACCTCAACTATGATAATAAGATCTGCCTTGTTTAATTAGAGCTAGAAAGCTGAAAGTGACCCAGCTTTTTGTAGGCTGTAAGAGAGCAGCAACCTGCCAAGGGCAGGGCACCCATATGTGGCCTGAAGACAAGTGTTTCTCTTACAAAGAAAGCACTGGTCAAGTTGACTAAGCTTACATCTCCAGACTGTTTAAAAAGTTGAAGTATCTCCTTCCATTTTTTAAAGTATTTATTGTAATTTTCTTTCCCCCAATTTTATGGTTTATGACAGGTACTTAAAAACATCATGGTAACAAACCAGCTCCCAAAACTAACACTCACTTGGTGCTTCAAACACTAGAGCCAATGTATCTGCGTTGTCTTCTGCTCGGAGAGTTATGATGTCTTCGTTCCCGGCGCATTTCAGTATTTTGGACATGCTGGGGGGGGGCAAAAAAGGGGCGGTCACTTCCAGGGGTACAAGCAGCCTGGGAACATGGGCACCCAGCAGCAGCCACGGAGCCGTGTGAGGGGAGCGGAGTCGGGGCTCGTCCCCCCCGCCGCAGCCCCTTACCCGGGCAGGGGGGTGAGGGTCGAGCCGCCATGGCGGGTGGCGCTTCCCCCCCCGCCCGCCGCGCTCCCCTCCAGCCTTTCCCGCCATGGCGCGCCCGGCAGTGACGTCACGGCCGCCGACGGGCCCCGCGAAAAAAATGGCGCGAGAGCTGTGAGAAGAATGGGGGAGGGCAGAGAAGGGCCCTGAACGGCCCCGAACCGCCCCAGCAGCCGCCCCCCCCGGGACGGCGAGGCCAAAAGCGTCCCTCGCCCCACACGTTCCCCTTACACACCCCCTGCCCCGGTGGCCCCGCGGCCCCCAGCGCCTTAGGCCTAAGCCCACCCCCTCACCCCGGTCCCAGCCCCCAGGAAGGTCCCGCCGCCGCTACCTGGAGAGGTTGACGCCCATAGCGATGTTGCGGTCGCAGCGGTACGTGTCGAAGCCCTCGGAGCGCAGCGTGAGCTGCACCAAGGAGACGTGCGAGGAGTCCATGCTCTGCAGGCTGATGCCGCCTGAGCCCAGGTCCCAGCAGGCCTCGGTGATGAGGTCCTTGAGGGCCTCCAGCACCCGCTTGAGCACCGAGCCCTGCACCAGCCGCGCCTCGAACATCCTGTCAGCAGCAGCGAGCGGCAGCAGCAGCACCCGGTGAGAGCGACTGGCCGCCAACAAGCGGGGCCTGCCAACAATTATTTTTATAACCTCTTCTGCCCCGCCCTCCGCCCTACCGCAGCCAATCGCCAGCGGCCATCCCTTCCCTCTGCGAAAGCCTATCCGCGCTCACATGACAGATACCCCTCGCTTTCCGGCTAATCCCGGCGCCGTTCCTTTCCTTAATCCCGCCCCCTCGTCCGGCTGAAGCCAATCACAACGCGGGTTACAGATTCCTGGCGCGAGAGCGCGTCCCGTCTCGCCGCGAGGCGATGGCCGGCGGGGCCCAGCGGGGGCGGCGGCCGGGGAGGCCGCGCTCGTCCCGGCTGAGGGGAGGGCTCTCTCGTCCCTGCTGCCCGCGCTCCGCCTGCGCCGCAGCGCCAGTGCCACATGCAGGGCCTGTCTGTAAGAGCAGCTCGGCGCCCCTGCCCTCAGTCCCCAGTTCCTGACAGTGAAAACCCCAGTGAAAACCAGCGCCAATCTCCTCTTTAAGACAAATACATCACGATTCTGTCAGCGCGCGTGAACTTCCCGCGCGCGGGACTTTCCCCATCGCGATATGACGCTGCCGCCCGCTTGCCTCGCCCCCGGCGGCAGCTGCGCACTTGCGCCCACCCATCATGGCGCCGGCGGGCGTACATCCGGGTACACATGGGCGGAGCCAGGCTCGGAAAAACCCCGCCCCTTCTCCATTCCGCGTCGCCGATTGGTCGGCGGTCCCATGCTGCCCTCGCCCGCCCCCTGGTGGCCGGGGTGCGGAGGGCGCAGCGGGCGGAGCGGCGCGGAGCGGGAGCGGAGCCGGGGCCGGCATGAGCGAGCTGCGGCAGCGGCTCGGCCGGGAGCCCGGCGGGGCGCGGGAGACCGACGAGAAGGTGGGATCGGGCCGGGGGGCGAGAGGGAGAGGCTGGGGAGCGGGGCGGAGGCGCTGCGCGGGGATCAGCAGGAGGGGCTGGCTGCGCGGGCTGGCTGCGCGGCCTGCAGGGCGCGGGGGGACCCTCCGCCTCCGCTCACCGGGGCCGCTGCTGCGACCCCCGTCCGGCCCCGCACCCTGCGGGGCTGCCTGCGCTCCTGCTGCGCCTCGGGAGCCCCTCGCTTGGTTTATCTACCCCTTCCTAACAGCCCCAAAACCGACCCCGAACGAGCAAACCGACCCCGGGGAACCTCTGTCCGCGGCTGGACAGCCCGTCCCGGATCCCAACGGGAGCACAGGGATCTGGGTGTAAACTGTTTTTATGGGATATCTCAAGAGCGGATTACAAAACCCCACAGGTTCCTTTAGGAAAGACTTTGGTCTGTCCCCAGTCATCCCCTTCCCCGCAGCGGGACGGGTCGTCTCCATCAGTACTTCATTGAGGTTTAACGTTTCTCCGAAGAGCCGTGAGGAGAAAACCAGGCACCGTTTTCCTGTAACGTCTTTTCTGTCCCAAACCCGAGCCCGGTTGGATGCTCCGAGCTTGGCAGTCGCTCCCTCGGTCATGTCGTCACCTTTGTCATTGTTACTTCTGTGCTTCCTCAAAAAGGAGAGGAACAAGAGGAATAAACAGTCAAGAAAAACTTTATAAATAATATTTGCAGGCTCACGGAGAGCAAAAACTGGAAAGAAAAGCAGTTCTTGGTATTTTATACATGTGTCTTGAGAGCAACCCTGTACTTTGCCCTTGGAAGCATCATACTGCTGCTTCCTCTGCTGATGCAGGAGGCACACAGTTCAGAGCAGCCTGGAGTCATCAGGCAAAATCTCTTTTGCAATTGAAGTGCCACATTTAACACTGTTTTGCACGCCAGTTTAACACCTGCTAGGAGCTCTGTGGTCAGGTCTGGGGAAGCTTCATTCACATTCTAATGTGATCAGAGAGGCGACAAAGCGCTGACAGGGCTGAGAAGGGGTTGCTTTGATGTAGGTGTGAAGTTTCTGCCGTTTTTGTAGCTTTACACGAAGCTGCTTGACATCCAGATTCTCTTTCTTTATTAAGAAAGCACTAAGATGGCTCCTGTTTTGTTGTCATGCAGAGGACAAAGTTGTTTTCCCTCTAGATAAGTACGTTTGTCTCAGTTGGAATTTGCAGCAGAAGAATCTTCAGGGACTTTTATATTCCAGCACTTTTGTGGGAGTTGGAAGATGTCCCTCAGCAGCCTGGAGGGACTGGTGCTGCTTCATCAGAATGCAAACAAACTCCCTCGGCCACGCTGTGGTCTCACTTTAGCTGCTCCTGATGCCTTCCTAAAGAAGGTCAGAGAGCCTCTGTTTTGAGTGCAACCTTGTTATCTCCAGGCAAGTATGCTTTTTAGATATCATGAGCCTTCTGAAGGGCTCCTCTGATGTTACCTTTGAGTCAACGACTTGAAGTGTCCTTACTTGAGAGAGCGAACATCTCATCCTAAAGCAGCTCAAATGAATTGCAAGAGCAAAAAAACAAAGGATGTTTCCAAGCAGTGAAGAACAGCCCCTCCGAGGTGCTGAATGTGACAAGAGAAAGCAGTTCTGGGAGGCAGAGAATTTCCCAAAATTGAGAAAATCAAGCCAGGGAGGAGGTTACCTGGTAACAGTAATCCTGCCATTAGTAAAACCCTCCAGAGTCGTGCTTCCCGTGGCAGACTTTTCTTTCCTCCCCCGAGATCAAGCCATTGTGATTTTAATGCTCAGGAAAAAGCCTGGCAGAGCCTGGGAATAACATCAGTATAAAGCCAAGGCAGCAAAATTGCTCGTGTGTGTCCTATTTATTGGTGGTCTCAGCCTGCTGGTGCGTTGCCTGCAGGTATTGCTGTCGAGAGGGGAGATTCCTGTTTCTGCTTTGTCATTCCATCAGCCCTGCCAAGGAAAACATTTAGCCATGCATATTGTATTGTAGAGAAACCCTTGTGTTCCTCTCCAAGAGCTCTTGGCCTATGAAACCAGTCGAAATGAGATGTAAACATCAAGGCTGGTTTAAAGATGAGACCCGGAAAGTTGTATTTTGTACTTGTTCCCACTTTGCTGTTTTGATAAGGGAAAGTGAGAGGCTGGTTTCACTTTCTGGTCCTCCAACCCGTGCACAGTGTCACAGCTTTGATGTTTTCCTCCCCGCTGGCACAGGGCAATGCTTGTAGCTGAAACTGCTGCTTCAGTCCAGACTGTCGTGCCAGAACATTTTCAAATCGATTTCTGTGAAAACTGTTGTGCAACATTCAGTCTTGGTCTCAGAGGGAACAAGGCAACATCTGTTTACTCTGATCAGTGAACTCCCTCAGATCTCTCCAGTGAAACAAACAGGGAAGCTTGCCCTGATGTTGTTTGTGCTTGGTACCCATTTTCTTAGCCCAAAGGGCTGAGATGCTGTCAACTGTTGCTGTTTAGATGTCTGAGATGAGGTGATTGGAACAAGTTCTAGTTTCTTGTTACCTTACAGTCCCCATTCTGCTTTGGTTGTTGTAGACTCATTCCTTTGCTTTGTTGACTCATTAATTACCTAAACCCTGAGGTCAATGCCTTCTCTGTTGTGTCCATTCCAGTAAATCACATTGTCTCTTCCAGCTTCCCAAAAGTGCAAAAGAAAATTGTTTCACGAGGCATGTAGAGCTCCTGAACATTTCTGCTGAGTAAATGTGATTTTAAGATCATTTCTTAGTAGCATTTTGGACTTGGTGTGACTCGACAGTGAGGACAGAGGGTTTTTTCCTCTTCCATCCTCCTTTTGCTAGGATGTTACACTAGTAGTTGTCTGATTTCTTGTGCTTCCAGGTGTTCTGCAAGGCTTCCCTAGTCATCTAAACTGTTTTCAAGACACTGAGCTAAGTAAACCCTGAGTGTTTTGAATACTGGTGCTGAGAAGTAACTGTCCCTTAGGTCTGCTTGGGAAGGTGAAGGGCAGAGGTGAATGGCTGCCTGGGGTGTGCTGGGAAGGCCACAGCAGGTCCCACTTCCATGTTGAGCTTTGGTGAGGGTGCAGGACACAGAGAAATACCAGTGCAGGCACTCTGAGGGATAAGGGAATTTCAAATCCTGTTATTTCCCAGGGGACAGGAGAACTCCTAGTGGTTGGGAGTTGGCTATAACAAGACGAGGTTCTTGGACCAAACCAATAAACCACTGCAGTGATGCCTCTCTTCATCGTGGATGAAGATGAAGGAGCACGAGCCTCATTTATTCTTGGTGGGTCTGCTGTGAGAACACGTTTCAGTCCTCCTTGCTGTTGGATGCTCAGCTCTGTGTGTCTGTTAATTGTGGCAATGAGAATTTGGACTGATTGCATTTCTAAAGGAGCTCATTATTGTCAAATTTAATACCTTCACCAGCTTCTGGCCTGCCCAGGGGCTGATGGAAGAGCCCAGGCTGCTCCCCATTCCCTTTGGATGGCATTTCCCTTCACTGCTCTTCCTTGTTGCTCTCCATCAACGGCCCGTTTCGTTGCTTGTTTGTGGTGCTGCCAGGGAAGCTTGATCCCAGGAAGTTGGTGTCATTTGAAGGGCTGGATGACTCCACCTCGGGCTGCGAGGTCCTTTCCTTCCCAGTCTGCACAGAGCTGGGGGCAGCACTCGTGATGATGGAGTGAGCACAGAGACACCCAGTGCTCAGGTCAGAGCCCCCAGGTGCACGTGGCTTTTCTGTTACTCAGATGTTACTGTGGGATGATTCAGAGCTGGCATCTGTTTCCTGTCCTTATCAGCAGGGCATTTTAAAAACCTTTCACTCTGAAGGTGGTGAGACCCTGGCCCAGGTTGCCCAGGGAAGCTGTGGCTGCCCCATCCCTGGAAGTGTTGAAGGGCAGGTTGGATGGGGCTTGGAGCAACCTGGGCTGGTGGGAGGTGTCCCTGCCCATGCAAGGGGTGTTGGGACTAGATGATCTTTAAGGTCCCTTCCAACCTAAACCAGTCAGGGATTCTATGATTATTTAAAGACTAGATGATTTATTTGTCTGGGCTGGAGGGCGACACAAGAGCAGGCTGAGGTCAGGACTCTTGCTCAGTGCTCAGAGCTGTTCTCTATGTGATGGTGTCTCTGCAGTCCCTAAGCCCTGTGCTTGCTCTGATATTCTGGGGTGATCCTTGTGAACCAAGGGGTGTTTGGTGCTGAGCAGAGGGAATTTGTGAGGAGATGTTTGTGTTTCTTTTCCTAGCAGGGGGAAAAACCAAGGACTGATTTCACTGTCTGCCAACCACACATCACACACATCAGGTGGCAGGAAAATAATTTTATCCTCCTGCCTGCTTGGAACGAGCAGTGATGTTGTGGAGAATGGTCCAATGTGCTCCAGCAAACCCATATTTCCTGTTTGAAAGAAAAGAAGACTGCCACTTCTCTTTGTATTGGCCAGGACACATCTGCAGGAATTTGGGACAGACAATTATCCCTGTGCCTGTCAGTAGCTCTGTGGTTTTCCCTCAAAATATGGTCTGTGTCAGCGTGTCTCCCTTCTGGTGATCTGCTTCACTTGAGTTTTCTCTGATTTATGTTTTCCAGGATTATAAAG
This sequence comes from Hemiprocne comata, assembly GCA_020745705.1. NCBI lineage: Eukaryota > Metazoa > Chordata > Aves > Apodiformes > Apodidae > Hemiprocne > Hemiprocne comata. The sequence continues at coordinate 4,573,555 of CM036612.1, forward strand.
GACCATGGAGGTTCATAGATTTCTCTTTAGAACAAGTTGTATGATGGTCTGTAGGGTTATGATGATAGTTGTTCTTTCAGAAAAACACTGGTTTGGGTTTATCAGAACTGTCTAGACATACTGGTCCAAGTCCTACATGGTTCCTTTCCTTGACTAGTTCAGATAAAGCCAACAGGATTGACTGGTAGAGGAATGTGAACAAGATTCTGGTACCACCTTAGAGTCAGTAGACTGCTAAGATTTTTTTCTAACTAGGTTTTGGAAAAATATGCGTAACTCCAGAGGAACTGAGGGTCAGAAGCTGTTGGCCTTGGTGTGATGAAAGCTCTGATTTCGGGGGACAAAAATAGACTTTTCCTGCACTAACCTTTCAGATGAAAGAAGTGCACCCATTGCTGCAGAGCTGTTTGTTCTCCTCTTGTTTCTCACAGCTCTTCCAAACAACAATAGACTGAAATGTCTGTGTGGAGTCGTGCAGAAGCAGCTCCAAGCCTGGAGAGCCTCTTCCAGACACCCAATCCAAGAGGCTCTCAGGAGCTTTCCTTCCTTGTTTCTGCCTGTGTTTCTCTCTCTCTGCAGGGAACACCCCAGTCTGCCAGTTCAGGAAATGCCACCACAGCAGAGGGAGGCCACTTAGATCCAGGAGAACCCAGCACTGAAGCCTATCTCCAAAACATCTCAGAGGGGGAGGCAGGTTCTTTTCTTAGCAGCAGGAAATTCTGGGGGAATGCCAGAACCAGCAACCTATTTTTGTGCTCTTTTGTATACAATAGCTTCTCAAAAGGACTTGGAGCCTGATGCATTTACCTTCTTGGTTTTGTGGAAGAAACAGAACCCCAGAGTGGTGCTGGGTTGGGGGCCAGGCAGAGGATTAACTTGTGCCCAGTGAGTCACAGGGATCTGCATGAATCATATTTGCTGACGCCGAGCTCATCAGGCTCTTGTATCAAACTGTTGTTCTGCTGACTGCAGACTGCAAACCTCCAGCCACACTGCCCAGCTCAGCTTGCTTGTCTTCAAAACAAAGCCAGTGGCTTTGGGAACGTGAGATGGGCCATGGGAGTCTTCTTAGTGTGCAAATATTTATGCTTTCTGTGATGCTCTCTGCTAACGGTCTCCATCTTTAGGCATGGGCCTAATTTCTGGGTGTGCTTTCAACTGGAATATGGTTTTTGGGATGGGGAAGGGAGCCCCATGGAAACATAAGTGGAAATTGACCTTTGGTTTTTAGAGACACAAATTGAGCAGGTACCACCAGATGCCAGCTTGGTGGGGTATCTTGAGAGAGGAACATGAGAAACTTGAATTTAACTGCCCTGCAGATAACATCACAGTCCAGGAAGTTCAAGCAATTTCCCTCTGACCAGCACCAGGACATGGGTGACTTTGTGCCCAGTTGCAAAGTGATTTTTTGGGACCTTAGTACAAATCAGGCCTGGACGCTTGTTTGCTTCTTCCTTCTAGTGTTAATGGTCTCCAAACTTTTCTCTTCTTTCACCCTTCTGAGCTTGTACACCTCTAAAAGAGAATATCCTATAATTAGAGAGTAATGGGAGGATTTTTTGCCTTGATGTCACCTTGAGGATGGAGGTTTGGTGGATCTGTCTGAGGTGGGTTTGGCTGTGGCACAGCAGCTGGCAGAGATGGGCAGGTGCTGTGTAGGTCAAGCAGTGAAGAGGGGGAGAGGGGAACAGAGCAGACATAGGAAATAAAACCACTTTTGAAAAACACTGAGTCTTTCGTAACTGAGGCCGCTGGGTTTGTATCCATTAGACTAATTATATTGGCCTTGATCCTGCAAATGTGCTCAGAGGTGAGAAGAGCAGAGGCTTTAGTACTCTTGGTCCCTGTTGTTCCAGCTCTCAATTTTACTGCCTGAAAAAGCAACTGCATTTTCCTCTTTAGCAGCATATCAGCATTTTCCCTCACTGCTTTTTGTTAAAATCTGGCAGGAGGTCTAAATAAACCAACGCCTTGATCAAGGAAGGTGCACAAATAATGGGATTTCTTGAACTAATTTAATCTGCCAGCATTGAATACTTCACTGTATCCCTGTATTGGGCAGAACATTTTTGGCAAGGAGATAAGTGACTTGTTTCTATGACAACAGAGATCACGTCATGGATACTTGGGGAAGACAAACCCGAGCGCTCTCAGCTTCCGCTGCGAGAAAGACATTTCAAATGTGAGCACAAAAGGAAGCTAAGACAACTGATTTCTCTGTGTAGCTTTCTTTAGTGTGATAAAATATTTCCTCCCAGATGTTGCTTAGAGCTGCCAGTTTCACAAATGTAACAAGCAAGTAGGTATCTGGCTTTTTTTTTTTTTCCCATCTGCTCTGGTTCAGCAGTGAAGAGAAGCAGCCCTCGCTGAGACCCTGTGGGTTTTACTCCCCTCATCATGTGTAGAAATGAATGAGTTAGGATAAAATGGATGTTGCCATCTTGATTTTATTCCTCCATGACTTATTATTCCCTTGATTCTTTAAGAAGCCTTCAGTGTTGAGGTGATAAACTGAAGAAGGAGCACTGGGCTTGCTACAGTGCTGGACAGGCAGGTTTGCACCAAAAAGAGCCCTTCGACTTAATAATTACGTGTCGGTAGCAAAAGCCAGTAAAAGCTACTGCATCTGATTGTGTTTTAATAGACTTAATGCTTCCCCTGTAAAAAAAAAAAGGAAAAATAAAGGCATATTGCAAGGTAGCTGGAGGAACAGTTTGTTGGACTCTTCCTAATGGGTTTTAATTGTTTTGTGCAGGCAGATTTCTGACATCCCGGCACACGCTTGCACTGAGTGCTCTGCCCTCCTGCCTGGGAGGAGAGGGGCAGAGGGAATAGCAGTGCCTGAACTAACAGGAGAAAGCAGTTAGGGAGAGATGTGGTGAGAGAATGTGGAATAAATACAGGTAGAGGTGGCTATGTCCCAGGTAGGACACCAGTGGTGGGATTGCTGCTAGTTAGTTTAGACAGGATCAGATGGATGGCAGGATTAGGTTGTGGCTAAATGGCTTCTGTTTTAGGAAAAAACGTAACAACCACCAAAAAAAGGCAGGAAAAAAGGTATATTGAAGGGTCAAGGGGACAGATCGTGGATTCTGGGTTAACCTGCTATAGTTGTGAGTCATAAATCATGGAATGATGAAGGTTGGAAAGGACCTTAAAGATCATCAGGTTCCACCCTCCCTGCTATGAGCAGGGACACCTCCCACCAGACCAGGCTGCACAAACCTCATCCAACCTGGCCTTGAACACCTCCAGGGAGGGGGCTTCTACACCCTCCCTGGGCAACCTGTGCCAGCACCTTACTGCCCTCATGGTGAAGAATTTCTTCCTGAGGTCTAAAATAAATCTCCCCTCTTTCAGTTTAAAACCATCACCCCTTGTCCTAACATAAGCCTGGATTCCCTGGCTTGTGTTTCAAGTGCAGAAATAGAAGCACAGAAGAGGCATCAGAAACCGGGTGTTTCTTAGGGGAGCAGCAGAAGTGGTGCCAAGATACCACCTATGAGACCCAGCTTCCCTGAAATGCTGGTGGCACTGGTATTGTGGGACACTGTGCTTGCAGCCTGTGGCTCAGCACAGCCCAAACCTGCCCCTTGCAGCCCCGAGCTCTTTGCAGAAGAACTGACTCTAATGAGCTTAAACGTTGAGCGGCGACGGCCCCCGGTGAGTGGCAGCTGTGCTGGTCTGCACCCCCTGCTTGCTCCTGCAAGCTGCTTTGGGGGAAGCTTTGCCATCTGATGATTATCCTTCGGGGCCAGGGATGTGTCTGGCTCAGTCAGAGGAGCAGTGAGACAGCAGTGGAGATGTGTGGGAGGGTGTCACCAAGGCAATGCCACAGCTGGATTAAGTAGTCCAGCCCGGGGTGCATCACGCTCAGGTTTAAACAAGTTATTTAGCACCCTGCTCAGCTGCTTAAACTGGTGGTTTGTAGGCTGATGGTTGCAATTTGCATAAAAGGTATAAAAATAGTGTCAATTACTGAGTCCTCTCCACAGCCTGTATCTGGCACGGTGTCCTATATAATCTCTGTTTCAAGGAGAGATCTAAGCAGGGAGAAGAGCTGATTCCTGATGCTGCTCAGTTGGTCTCAAAGTGAAGATGTTAAAATGCAGGTTAGCCCTCCCTTTGCCTCTGATGGCTTCCATCAGGGAAAAGGTTTTCTTCCACCTCCCATCAGGCTTAAATTGAGCAAGCCAGACATTTAATGTTGAGCCCTAACAACGTCCCTTTGTCCTGACAAACCTCTCGATTGCCACCTTTGTCCTCTGGAAATAACGGGGTGATGTTTTTGGAGCTGTGGTTATTGGTGGCCCTTGCACAACCCCTCCTGTTCCCAGTGCTGGGGATGAAGTGGGGAATAACAGGATCCAGGTGCCATTGGACTGATCCAGTGAGGCCCTGGGAGACCAAAACACTTCACAGCAGAAGGTTTGGTTTGTCGTTGCACTGACATCACTGGGTCAGGTAACTGCTGAGGTGCTTTACATCCATTTAACTGCAACATCAGTGTCTTGCAATTAGTGCAAGGACTTGTCAGCTGGGCTGTGGCAGAGCTCGGGGCTGCCCAGTCCAGCAGCTGTTAGATCAGCTCGGTTGCAACATCAGATTCCTGTCTCTTGAGCTGTGCATTTGCTTTCACCCTTCATGCTCTTGGCCAGGAGTGGAAGGCAGGCCCCAGTGCTCTTTCCCTTTCTTTTGGTTTCTGAGCACTTTGCAAAACTTCTGATCCTCTGGGCTGCAGGCAAGAAATAAATTGCCTGCTTTGCACCTCGCCCTGCAGAGTTGGTGCTTTGGGGAATAAAGTGCAGGGATGCTGGCTTGGATCTGCATCCTCGTGTCCATGCTCAGTCTTTTCCTCTCATGGCTGGTGAGCCTGGAATTTGCATGGGATGATGGATACTGGGACTGCATTAGAAATCTGCTTGAGGTTTTGGTTTTAGCCTTTACAGGTGGTAGTGGTTGCCCTCAATATCTAAGTGCTTCTTTGCCCATTTGATTTGAATCAGTCCCATGAATTTTTCTTCTTCTAGAAGTGTGCAACAAGAGGAGCAAAGCCCCCATTTCCTAAAGGTAATCTAGGAGGCCAGAAGGAGAAACCCAGTTTGGTCAGGCTGGAGCTGAAGCTTTTCTCTGCTATTTAGATTGCTCACAGGGGAATTCCTCAGAGAATCCTTTTCTTGGAGAAAACATTGCAACAGGAGACATGGACTGTAGCTAAATACAGTGCACTGATTTCCCAAAACCTGCTCAAGAACAGGGCCCCTGACCTCTGCTCTGCTGAAAGATGCCAAACATGGTCTTCAGGGAGTTTTTATCATTTCCAGTCTTTTTGCCTGCTGCCATTTGCCTTATGGATTTGATCTTTTGTGTGCTCCCAGCTGAATGGCTCTAAATCTTCCTGAAGTCCAAGGGACAACTGGATTTTATAGGTCAGTTCAAGAACAGCTGAAGAAAAAGCCAAGTGGTGTCCCTTTGCCAGCTCTCCAAACCCCCATGGGTGCTGGCAGAGGTGTTTGGTTTTGCTTTCCTCTTCTTTCCCAGCTGATGAGAATGGAAAGAAGCGAGGGGGAGGTGACACAGGGTGTGACTGGTGCCCCCAGAAGTCATCTCTGACAAAACCATCTTATTTCTCTGACAACACCATCCTAGTTTTAGCTGCCTCCACCTGACAAGCTGTCCTTGTCTGGCTTAAGAACCTGGCCTGCAGCCATCCATACATCACAGCTTGGGGAGTCATTATCTTCTCCTGCCTTAAGTAAGGGAGCTGCTCAAGTCTTACTGCTCTAGTGAACTACAAATCCCCCTCGATTTGGTTGCACCAAACCAGTCCCAGGGGATGCTTGTTTTGGTGGGGATCCCCCCACCTCCAAGCGTGGGGCAGCCCAAGGGGATGAAGTGGCTTTGTTTGCAGAGCTCCCAGCGTTTGGCAGCTTGGCTCCCTCCTTGCTTTTCCTGCAAACACACTCTCTTTTCCGGGATTTTTAAAACAGTCCATGGCCTGAGGCCAAATGTGAGGGCTCTGCCTTGCCTGATGCACGAGCACTCCCCAGGGAGAGGCTTTTTCCTTCCTTGCTTCAAGGTCTGAGGAGCAGGATGAAGCTCAGCTGCTGAAATGAGGGGCAAAACGTGAAAGTCTGGATTTGTTCTCTCTTCAGGAGCTGGACAGGAGGCAAAACTGCCACTAGGAGAGGGCACGGGACTGCCTGGGAGCCAGGAGGTCATAATCCTTTTTCCACCACCAGCCTGTTGCAGAGCCCTCAGTAACCTCCTGCCTCGCCTGTATTTATTTACCCCCCTAAATACAGGACTTTGCTCTGAGCAAAGTGCTGGAGCAGGACAAGGGGTGGGGACACCATGTGTGTTTCTTTGTAGCACATCAGGTTTCTTCTGTGGCCGGGGAGGATGGTTGGACCCCAGCGATAAGCCATGCTCTTCCTCTTCAGCTATTTGAAGATGGGCTGGGTGTTATTTTTAGTGCCTGCATGTAAAGTCAGCACTTGAAAAGTCTTTCTGGAAGCCTTGAGCCTTGTCTGCTTGGAGGCCTCTCTTTCTGTCTAATTCGGGCAGGGTTGCACACTTGGAGATCTGCCTGGGGATTGGGAGACCTTGTAAAAATTCCTGCTAACAAGCCTGTGTCCCTGAAGTACTTGCTGCACCCAGAGGTATTTCTTAATCAGCTGTGAGGTGTCTGCCTGTTCAGAGGAAGCAGGTCCTTCTCCGTGGCAACTGCTGAGACTGATGGAGAGTAAAACCCACCATGTATGTCACCTAAAAAACCCACTTGATGTTGTTCCTCAAGGGTATAACCCCATGTAATACCCAGGATATTTTCTTCTTCTCTTTCTCCCATAGGTGCAGAAGCAGAGTGGTAGAAGGTCTGAGCTTCTTCAAGGAGCGTGTCTGGTAACTCCCTTTGTTTCTCTTTAACTTGCAGGAGTCAGAGTCTGAGAACAAGCTGGATGGAGAGACAGCATCAGACAGCGAAAGCAAATCTGAATTTGGAGGGTGTCCCCCAGTGCCAACATCGGATGACACTCCAGAGGTTCTGAACAGAGCCCTCTCCAACCTCTCCTCGAGGTAGCACTCCCTGAGCATCGTTCCCCCCTGCTCCCAGGGCCCCCCTGCCCTCCCTGCTGCATTCCCAGCCTGGCAGTGGCTGCAGGAGCTGGAGCAGCTGCTCTGGGAAGCCTGGAGCTGTGCTCTCCTCCCTGGCCTACACCAGGAAGGTGCCCCCAAGCCACAGGAAGCAGAAGATGAGGGTGATGGGGGAGGAGCTGGGCTCAGGGCTGCTGGGCCTGTGTGGGGACCAGGGCAGAGGACACCTTGATGGGGGCTTTGTCTTGGCACGTGAAAAGAGGCCTGGGTGGGGCAGAAGACGTTGGTTTAGCTTTGACAATCTCAGCAAAGACTTCAGCTGTGGTGGTTTTTAACCACTGGTGTGACCTGCTTCTGCAGGAGGGCAGAAGAGCATGCTGATGAGGACAAGATTTAGGAACAAACTGGGCATCTTCTCTACGGGCTGCTCTGGGGACTCTCCTGTCCTGTTTCAATGCCCTTGGAGATGCTCTGCACCTGGCCAGTGCTTTCTGCTCTCAGTGAGGTTCATAGCAGGGAAGACTGAGCTGAGCTGTAGCCTTGTAGTTGCTGCAACCAGGCCTTCATCAGTGGGTCACATCTCTCTGCAGCACCAAAAGTGAACTTGGGGTTTCCAGGGCTCAGTTTCCTTCCTGTGAAGTGCAGAGAGCAGAAGTGCTGTCCTGCTTCCTTGCTTCGTTTTGACTCGCTCTAACTTCTTTCCTTCTCTGTGACCTAGATGGAAGAATTGGTGGGTAAGAGGCATCCTGACGCTGGCAATGATCACCTTCTTCTTCATCATCATCTACTTGGGACCCATGGTCTTAATGATGATAGTAAGTGCTCCAGGAGAGATGTCCTGACATTCACAGTGACAGGGGTGAAGGTTGTTGGGACCATTGCTGGGGTGGGCAGCTCAGAGCCTCCTAGTTTAGAGGCCCTTACTCAGCTTGCTGGATTTCCCTCTCCATGGAGGAAACCTGGAAGGAATCTGTGACCACCCACCATGGAGGTCAGCATTTGGCTGCAACTGAAACTAATACAAGGGGTTGTTAGAAACTTCCTGCAGAGAGAAGAGGAGGGAAAAACATCATGGTGAGCTTCTTCTGTTGGATTAGGAGCCTCCTGCCAGACTGATAGCAACTGCTGAAGTATCTTTTGCTCTGCACATGCATGCTTTTTATCTCCTTTTGATCCTTCCTTGAGAAAAGAGGTATTTAACCAACATGTATTACAGCTTCTGGATGTCTTCTTGTGCAGGTGATGTGTGTCCAGATCAAATGTTTCCACGAGATCATCACCATTGGCTACAACGTGTACCACTCGTATGACCTGCCCTGGTTCAGGACGCTCAGCTGGTGAGTAGGGAGCTGCTCCCCTCCCCAGGCTTGTGCCAGCAGTTGCAGAGGCAGCAAGGGGATCATCTGCCTACCTCCAGACCAGAGACCGTGGGGTTGCTGTGTCTCATGACCAGTGTCATGAGTCAGCAGCTCTTGGAAAGGAAAAGCCCCCACAAACCTTGACAGATTGATACAAGTGCCTGCATTGATAAAGTTTGACCTGTTAATGGAGCAGAGATTGGAATCCCATGATCAAGTGATCAGCAGTGACCGGTGTCACCACTTAGAGAGGGACACGGTTGCTTGGGTGGGATGAGAGGTTTTAGGTGGTTGTGAAAGGAGGCTGAGCACTGGGACAGGAGCCCTGGGGAGCAGGGCTTTCAGAAAGCACAGAGCAGGTGCTCTTAGGAGGCAGGAGGTGGCAGAGGCCAGTTGAGGAGTGCCACCTAAAGGCAGAAAGGCTTCGTGCAGCTGGAGGCCAAAACCAAACCCCAACGCTCTGATCCATCACACAGTGCAGCCGACTGATGCTTTATGGTTAAGTGAAAGTGACATTTCTAAACTGGGGGAAGTGAAGTTCTGGCTGTCACTTGCCTGTCTGCAGTGTACTGACCTTCAGGGTCACTCAGTTTCTGTGCTTCTCCACAAGCCTTTCTGGGTTCCTGCTCACCAGCATCTGCCTCCTTCACAGGTACTTCCTGCTCTGTGTAAACTACTTTTTCTATGGCGAGACCGTGACAGATTATTTCTTCACCCTGGTCCAGAGAGAGGAGCCCCTGAGGATTCTCAGCAAATACCACCGCTTCATTTCTTTCGCCCTCTACTTGACAGGTAGAGATCCCATTTTCTGTTGGTTAATCTTGTCTGGGCTGGAGGGAAGAAATCTCCTTGAATTACTCTTGTCCTGAGCACTGTGTCCAATGCAGTTGCTGCAGCAAATTATCTCTGCTCTTCAGTGAGGCTGGCACTTGGCTGCATGGTTGGAGTAGTGGTGGCAAGGCTCTTACATGAGGCTGTGTAGAAGAAAACTCCCTCATCTGTATGGGACAGCCAGGCTTGAGTGTTCATCTGTCCAGCTGTTGCTTGAAGGCAATGCTGTTTTGTGACTTCCAAAGTAGTGTGTTTTTCCACTCTGCATTGCTGAGAGCACTTGGATTGACTCCAGTGAAATCCTAAGGAGCTGTGCAGTGTCATGGCAAGAGGGTATTTGTTGAAGATACATTCCCACCACTTACTTTTCTTCTGTCTCGTCAGGTTTCTGCATGTTTGTCTTGAGTCTGGTGAAGAAACACTATCGCCTCCAGTTCTACATGGTAAGGTGAAAGGCAGGGCCTGGCTGCCCCCACTGGCAGGCAGAAGAATGGTGTGTAGGCTGCTTGGAAATGTTGTGTGGAGGACTATGTGTCAGTAGATGCTTCTGTGCTGGTTGTGCATTGTAACACTGCCTGTCAGCAGACTGAATCTTTAGGAAGGGGGGTTCTGAGCACATTTCCCTGCAAACATGTGTTCTTATCTCTGCCCTTATGGGTGCTGTTGAGAAACTTTCTGCCAGCTGAGAGGACTGCACAAGGTTGCTTGGCTCTTGTACTGAGGGTAGATGGCCAGCAGGGTTAATTTGCTGTGTGCCCCTTTTCCCAAATGTCAGTAGGACATTACTCATGTTTGACCAGCAGCACAGCTAGTTTTGCTGTATGATGTATGGGAGAGAGGTGGGCTAAAGAGCATTTGGTGCAGCAGTGAAGGTCACCTCTGGGCTTGAGCTGAAGAACATGCCTATAAATTCCTGTGGGTGGCTGTTCCCTGCTCCTGGGGACTGGGAGTTTGTCGTGGGGAAGCTGCATGCTAGAAAAGCACCTGTGCATGAGCTGCTCTCTGGCCAAGAGGGATTTAACAGCAGCTGGTTTCTGGCAGCGAGGCGTGCGGGAGGGCTCTAGGCAGGCTGGACTGCATGCTGTCTTCTCTTCCAGTTTGGATGGACCCATGTGACGTTGCTAATTGTTGTTACCCAGTCACACCTCATCATTCACAACCTGTTTGAAGGAATGATATGGTGAGTTGCCCTGTGTTCTGAGTTGCTTTGAGTTCTGCAGCCTGAAACTGTCTTTTGAGTTAAAACTGTTCTTTGAGAAAACCAACAGCCAGGGAGAAGCATAGACTGGTTTGGGTTGGAAGGGACCTAGAAGATCATCTAGTTCCAACCCCCCTGCAAGGGCAGGGACACCTTCCACTAGACCAGGTTGCACAAAGCCCTGTCCAACCTGCCCTTGAACACCTCCAAGGTGCTTCCTGTGAGGGACCAACCTGTTCAGAATAGGAAAGCAAAAGATTAATACCTCAGTGACTCAGGACTTGCTTTGTGCTGCTTGAGCAGTACAGAGAGTTGTAAAGAAGCATCTGAAAACTGCTGTGGGGTGCAGGGACCTTTTGGGCAGTGTCAGGCCTGTGTAGATGCTCTCTCTTTATACCCACACCTGGCACATGGACAGGAAGGTGCTTTGATTTGGGGCAATGAGGAACTGTGCAAGGAAGGAGAGTGTCACCTTACTCCAGCAGCAGTGCAGAGGGGCAGCCCCTTTGGTGGTCTGCCCAGAACCAGCAGTGCCAGGAACTAATCTGGGCTGCTCTAAGGTTGCATGTTCCTCTGTGTGCCACAGCCAGCCTGGAGTGCCTGGGGAGCAGCCTGCCTACAGCTCAACACAGCCTCCTGGGGGGAAAGGGGATGACTGTCTAACAGCATGTCATGTGAAGCAAAAGAAAACGTGCTTAAAAACAGGCCATTCTGGGTACACAACCTGTTTTTAGTCCAGAGCACTAGAGTAACCCCAGAAGTTTCCCTAGGAGCTTCAAGTGGTTGCTCCTTGCACTGCATTGGATGGGGAGATGTTGATTGATGGCACTGCAAAGCATCTCATGAAGCAGCTGCTCATGTAGTTATGTCGTGGAGTTGTCTGGTCGTGGCACTTGGCAGTGGTTTGACTCTTCTGCCCCCCAGGTTCATTGTCCCAATTTCCTGTGTGATCTGCAATGACATCATGGCCTACATGTTTGGGTTCTTCTTCGGCCGCACCCCACTCATCAAGGTTCGTACCACTTTGGGGGGCAAAACACACTTTTGCCTTCTTTGTGTCTTAGTCCTGTGTTCCCTCATCTCCAGTTTTGGGGCTTCTGGTGGGTCTGAGTTCAGCCTCCAAATTACACTTGCTGCACATCCCAATCCTTGAGGCTGTGAAGTGAACCATTTCAGACTGAGATGTTAGGGGCAGGTTCTGACCAAACACAAGCACTTGGTCTGTTCAGCCTGGAGAAGAGGAGACTGAGGGGAGACCTCATTGCAGCTTTACTGCTTCCTCACTAGGGAAGGTGGAGGAGCAGGTGCTGACCTCTTCTCTCTGGTGACCAACGATAGGACCCGAGGGAATGGTAGGAAGATGTGCAGGGGGAGGTTTAGGTTGGACATTAGGAAGGGATTCTTCACTCAGAGGGTGGTGGAGCATTGGAACAGGCTCCCCAGGGAAGCAGTCATGGCACCAAGCCTGACACTATTCAAGAAACATTAGGACAATGCCCTCAGGGACATGGTATGAACCTTGGGGTTGTCCTGTTCTGGGGTGGGAGTTGGACTTGGTGATCCAGGCTGCCTGAGGAGGTGTTTGAGCCACCATCCCTGGAGACATCTAAAAAGACAGATGTGGTGCCAGGGGACAGGGTTTGGTGGTGCACGTGGCAGAGCTAGGGTAGTGGTTGGACCTGATGATCTTGAAGGTCTTTTCCAACCAGAATGATGATACTATGATACTACTATGAAACACTTATTTTGGGGTTTTCTGGCATCAATTTGTATTTGCCTCAGCAACTCCCAAGAGAAGGAAGGCTGCATAGCTGTGTGGTGGTGTGTGGGGAGGAAGTTTGTAACTCTCTCTCTCCCTCTGGCAGCTCTCCCCAAAGAAGACCTGGGAGGGTTTTATTGGAGGATTTTTTTCCACCGTTTTGTTTGGATTGCTGGTAAGTAGCAATTGTGGTGCTTATCTCCTTGGTCTTTTCCCTTTGTAGGGTGAAAGGGTCTTGTCAAACACAAACTTGAAGCTCTCCCAGCTCTTGTCAGAGACTTCCCATTTTCCTTCCTGCCAAGGGTTTGAACTGCTCCCTGGTTGTGCTGTGTGCAGGGCCTGCAGATGGAGCAGGGAACTGGAGGAAGGTTTCCTGGTGGAAAGGAAGTCCCTGTTAGACCCTATGACATGTTTATTACAACAATTATCCTTGATACTTGCTCTCTGCTGCCGCTGGATGAATGCTGCCCCTCATTTCAAGGGCTGTGTGGGGAACATTGCTGGAATCTTTCTGTCTGGTTTTTGATGGTCTCTGTGTCTGGTTGTGTCCGTCCTCTCAGCCAAGGGGTGTCTCAGCCTGTTTGTACAAGGCTCTGAGCAGATGCACTTACCAAACAAAATGCTTAGTCTGCCTTGAGCCACTTACTGCTTCTCAGGAGAGTAATCTTCTTAATGAAGCTCGAGTGTGGCTCCCTCCTCTCTCAGTCTCCTTGAGTGGCCTTTTCCCTGCCACGTTGCTCAGGAAAATATTAATCCTGCTTTCTCTTGCTGAGTCTCTTCTTCTCTCTCCTTGAAGCTGTCCTACGTGATGTCCGGGTACCGGTGCTTCACCTGCCCCGTGGAGTTCAACAATGACACCAACAGCTTCACAGTGGACTGTGAGCCCTCTGAGCTGTTCCAGTTGCAGGAGTACAACATCCCCCTGGTGCTGCAGTCCGTGGTGGGCTGGGTAGGACACTCTCTGGTTATTGGATCTTATTTGTTGGGATAGGAACACCAAGAAAAGAGGTCAGGGTCTTTAAAGGAACGTGACAGGGAATGATGGTTCATCCATCAAAAGGGGGAATTTAGCTCCACGTTGGTTGAAGACTCAAGTCTGATGGGACATTAACCCACTTGAAAACCAACTAGCCTACAGGCTGGAGAGCACAGCAAGAGGGGCGAGTGGTGGACAGTGCTGTTGTCATTAAAGATCTTTCTCCAACTTGTTTTTCTCTCTGCAGAAGACAGTCCGGATGTACCCCTTCCAAATCCACAGCATCGCTCTGTCTACTTTTGCCTCCCTCATTGGGCCCTTTGGAGGCTTCTTTGCTAGTGGATTTAAGAGAGCCTTCAAAATCAAGGTGAGGATGGTGAAGACCATTTACATTTTAGAAAGGAAAGACTGAAGTGGTTGATCCCACTCTAAACAGTGCCTGTGCTCCAAGGAGTGGCAGGCTAGGAACTTCTGGAAGGTTGAAGAGGTTTATTTGGTCACAGATAAAATGCTAGGGCAGGATCTGGGGGGTTTTTTTGACTGAATGGGGAGAGACCTTAACATTTCAGCAATGATATTCTAAACCCCACTTTGGTGCACAACCTGAGGTAGAGGAAGAAAGACCCAGTCAGGAAATTTTGCAATCTGAGGCTTCCCTTGATGTCTTGCAGGCTGGTTTTACATATAAACAGTCAGTGTTCAGTTAAGATGCTTTGAAAGACAAGACAGGGTTGGAAGAGATAAACATTAGCCTTCCTTGACCTTTGAGTGACAGAGCTGAGTTAAGCCTTGATGTCCCTCAGGCACTGGTAGCCTTCATGAAGGAGAAACTTTTCAACCAGCGAGAGATGAAACAAAATGCCTTCTCAGCCTGACTTTTGCTTTCTGGGAAGAATCAGAGCAAGGGTAGGAGTGTTGTGCACAGAGGTACATGGGCAGGTACAGGTAACAGGCATTGGAGGCTGCTAAAAATCCCTTCTGCTTTCACAGGATTTTGCCAACACAATCCCAGGGCACGGAGGTATCATGGATCGCTTCGACTGTCAGTACCTGATGGCCACCTTTGTTAACGTGTACATCGCCAGCTTCATCAGGTAGTTCTTGCTGGGAGCTGAGCTCTGGGGCCCTGTCAAACTCCAGTGAGGTACAGGCTTGTACTAAGAGACAGATTAACATCTCCAAGTACAAGATAAAGAAAGAGAGGAACTGGAGGCGTGAAGAAGAGAAGCATCTTCCAGCAGGGTAATGCAGAGCTGGAAACACAACCCCTGTTTCCCAAGGTTTTTTTATTCCAGGCCCTCTGAAACTCCTCCATGTTCCTTCTCCATCCCTGTGAACCCTGAGCAGCTTTTGCAGAGTTGAATGAACAGAAAAATGTAATTTTGTAGCATTAACAAGTATTCTGTAGCCAAGCATAGAAGCAAGCCTGTAGGTGCATGGAAGATCTACTGAAGGAGCTGAGGAACTGTCTTTATGTAGCTGCTTTGATTTTTGAGGGGGAGCATCTGCTGATAGCTTTTAGATTAGATATCAGGAAAAATTAAGTTTACTGAAAGAGTGGTCAAGCATTGGAACAGGCTGCCCAGGGCAGTGGTGGAGTCACCACCCCTAGAGGGGCTCAAAAAACATGCAAACATGGCACTTTGGGACATAGTTTAGTGGGCATGATGGTGTTGCGTTGATGGTTGGACTCGATGATCTTAAGAGGTCTTTTCCAACCTTAATGATTCCATGATTCTGATAAGGGAAGGTGCACAACCATCTTGAAACAGATGGGGGCTTTGGGGTGGTTTTTCTGTTTACAGTTCAGCATCCTGTGCCTTTTCAATCCATTTCCACATCTCAAGTGGAGTTAAGCTCCCTGGGTAGAACTGGGGAAGGAACAGGCAGCTTGGCACTGGCTTTAGGCCTGTTCTTTCCATGAAATTGCACTTGGCTTCCCAGATCATTACGACTTAGCAGCGTGGCTCATTGGTAATGATGCTTTTGTGTTTCAGAGGTCCCAACCCAAGCAAACTGATCCAGCAGTTCTTAACCTTGCGGCCAGACCAGCAGCTCCACATCTTCAACACGCTCAAAGCCCACCTGGTGGACAAGGGGATGTTGGGCAGCTTGGAGGACGCGTAGACAGCCGGGCGCTGGGGTCGGGACTGCAAACGGACAAGCCTCTCTGAGGAAATTCCTGGCTTGCCTGATTTAAGACAATAACAAGGCCTCATTTCACTGTAACTCTTCTTCCTTTCTTGGTAAACGTTTGCATTTGTGGGTTTTAAAAATAATATATTTATATAGCTTTGGTTCAAACGAGCAAATCTTGGGTTTGTAGCTGAAAAGGAGTGAAGGCTTGGAAGGACTGTTGGGTGAAGTAGGAGGGTACAACTCGTCCTTGTGGTCTGTTCTGAACCTTCGTTGCATGTGGGCAGAGCTGAACTGTCCCTGGGAGTGCTGAGGCAGGGAACACACCCAGTGGTGTCCCTACAACCCCCCTGTGCGTGGGAGCCCACGGGGCAGGCGAGGATGGGCAGCTCCCCTGGCCCCTGTGCCAGGCTGGGGTCACTGTGGCAGCTCTGGGGACATTCCTTTTCTCTGGTGGTAACTGTGGATGCAATGTTGATTCTCCCAGGAAGCCACGATGATGCCTGTGAGCAGTCTGCCTGCTGACTGCACGGGGAGCACAAGGCTCAGGTAATTGGAAGAGGATCTTGGACTAATCCAGCCACGTTTCCTCTGCCCGGCCAGGCACGTGCATCTGTTTTCACTTGCTGTTTTTTTGCAGTGCCTCTCACTTATGGCTGGTATTTTGTCAAACGTGATTTTTATAACCAATTAAATCAGAACTAGACTGGGGACAAGGAGTCAAGAAACCAGTAGTCCCTTGTGGGAATGTGGGAGGTTCAAATTGCTTCAAAACTGAATGAAGTAAATAGGTTTTAAAGAACATTGAAGTTTCATTGAGTAATTCCTGCCAAGTAAGAACAACCCCTTAAATAACTTGGGTCATTTCTCCCCCCCCCCCCTCAAATAACCTTTAAGAAACATTGAACCACACGTTTTCATTTCTTGATGGTTGGAAACCCCACACTGGGATATTTTAAGTAATTGGAAGAGCAGATTCCAGCTTGGTTTTTTTTCTGAAGTTTGCTGGCTGGGGCTCCAGCCCCTGCTGGTGCTGTCAGCTGGTATTTTGTTTTTCTTTCAGGGATCATGTCTATCACCTGTTTGTTACTTGAGTTCTAGATGTTGTGCTGCTGAGTTTATCGTGGTCTGGGTTGCATTTCAGTCTGGGTTCATTTACCTGCAGGCTTCTGTCCTGCTTCGCTTACTAAATCTTGTCATAAATAGTTTGTACTTTGTAGTTGTAAGTTTTATCAAAGTACTTTCCTTTATTTTGTCATACTTATTTTTTATTATTTAAAAAGGAGAGTCCTAAAGACTGTAGAACTTTCTTTCTTCCCCCTTTTTTTTTTTTTTGACTAGATAGTGAAAATATCCCTGGTTGACACCTTAAGCATATGTTCCCAAACACAAGGTGACTCTGATTTTCCTTCTTTCCATAGTTGGTGCACAGGAGAGGGAAACTTTACCTTCTTTTAACTTGGGGAACGAGTGACAGGGAAAGACAGTCCAGAAGTTCATTGCTGTTTTCATCAACCTTATACACAGGCACCCCCCCAAGGAGACATGGACACACTGTGAGCTAGCTAAGCAGCAATGGGAAATAAAAACACCTGAAGATACTTTGTAGATCCTGCTCCATATCCTGACTCTGCCATTGCTTCCATTCCCCCTGAGTGAGCCAGAGTGTGTGTGTAACTGCAGGAATGGAGGCCAGCCTCTCTCTTACGTTTCTACAGGACTCATTCTGTGTCATAAGCTCTGCTTCATAACTTGAAGCAGGAACCCTGGGGCAGAAGTTTGTCCCAAATACAGGTATTTGATGGAAAGCACAGACTGCAGAGAAGAAGGGGCCATTTCCACAAAGTATTTTCAGGTTGGTGCTGGCCAAGCTGCTGGTTTCAGGCTGTGATGGAGCCAGTTCAGGATTGCCTTTGGTTAATGCCAGTGGTGTACGTAGAGGCTTTCCTGGACTAGTTGTGGAGACTGTTCCCTTCCAGCTTGAATGAGGCAGGAATTTATTTTCTGTCCAATTAGAGGATCTTGCTCCAAGCCCCTGCTTTAAAAATGGGAGGGCAGAATTAAGTGCTTCCATCTTGCTTGGCCTAGGGCAAATATTTGATCTGTGTTTCATGACAGTTTGGGTTTAGCTAGGCAAGGTGAGGGCACCTGCAAGGAGTACTTGGGCTGGGAATAGGTGGGGACAGGCTTTGTGTAGTCCCTGAGCAGCAGTTTGCCCTCTGGGGTCAGACAAGCTGGTGCTTTCCTGGATTCTTCCTGCCCGTTGCCAAAACCCCCTGCAGTGCACTGCTGGCTCACCAGAAGCAGCCATAGTGTTGATAAATATTACACAAGTGAACTGCTCTTTGTATTCGGAATCCTTTCATATGGGTCTTTAGTCTCCTGCTGGCCTTGCTTTAAACCTTTTGTACCTCTCTCGTTGTAATTGGTGGGGCAACAACTGAATGCAAAGCTCTTGGGTGTGCTGTTGGTTTGAAGCAGCGTTTGGGCCTTCCTGCAGGGTGTAGTGCTGGGTGTGGACACCGGAGGGCAAAGCGGTTGCATTTAGTGGCTTCCTCGGGCTGGGAGAGGAAGCAGCAGCAAGAATCCCCGTGGGTGACTTTCCAACTGAACTTGCAGCTTTATTCTTGCTTCCTTCCCACAGTGCAGTTTCAGGGTGGACTTTGAAGGATGTTTTGTTCCTGAAGGGTCAATGTGGAAAGGGTTGAGCACTGAGGCTGAGTAAACTGAACGGGAACAGTGGATTCATGTGAGAAACGGAGGAGGAGGGGAGGGAGAGGGGGGTTGTGAAGATGATTTGCAAGCTGTACAGCTGATCCTGCTATGAAATACTGGTGGGCACCGTCGTGTGGCATCTTTTGGGCTGAGAGCTGTGGGTGGCAAAGCCACTCCTACCCCACTGGTGGGAACGTATGGGATAGTGGTGCTCAGCTCTTGGTGACAGCGTGCTCTCTGGGAGCATTCGGTGGGTTTTCCCCACCAGCCCAGCCTGTGAGTGGCTGTAGTTTGCTGTAGGTATTTCAAGTTAGACTTAGAAAGTTGGAGGAAATGAAAAGCTGACATTACTGCCTCTGGCTGTCCCTAGAGGAGTTAACTGGAATGCCAAGGGGTGTGTAGCAAGATGTTGCATCTCTTTTGATTGCATTAAGCCTTGCAGGACCCTGGCCGTGCTGCAGCTCTCTCAAGAATTTGGGCTGGGAGGGAGGCTGACAAAGCCAGCACAGCTGGAGAGGCCAAAGTGACAGCAGGGATGTCTAGGTAAGGTGACACAGGGATGCTGATGTGAAGT
This sequence comes from Hemiprocne comata, assembly GCA_020745705.1. Taxonomy (NCBI): domain Eukaryota; kingdom Metazoa; phylum Chordata; class Aves; order Apodiformes; family Apodidae; genus Hemiprocne; species Hemiprocne comata. Next base: position 4,592,200 of record CM036612.1, read on the forward strand.
TTCTCCAGCTGCAGGGCTCGAGCTCAGCTTAGCACAGCTGTTTTTTGTTCACAGTGGGCTCCACAACTGGAGATGCTCTTCCTGCTTGTGCCCAACGAGAGGGAAATAACTGTGAGAGCAGACCAGCAAGGGGAGGTCCTGTATCAGCCAGTGTGTGTTGCATTGGAAGGAAGAGAACAGTAGGATTTGGCCAATGTGAAGCCTCTGAGGTGTGACTGCTGCTGGCAGGGGACAGGCTGGGGTGGAAACCACCTCTTTGTGAGTGGTCACTGCTTTTCCAGGTGGAGTGGACAGAGGGGACTTGAATGTATTTATGGAGCAAAGGGATGACTCGTGGCTAGGAAGCTGCTTTTGCATAGCGTGAGAAGCTCCTGTCCTGCTGGTGACTCAGAGTTCATGAGGTGTGTTGGCTGGTGGGTGATGTGGCCATGTGGGTTGGATGCTGGTTTGATCCACAGCCCGAGCAGGCACAGCTGGGAGAGGTCTGGGTAGACCAGCACCTGGCAGGCTCTGATGGGAATTTGCTTCCCCAAGTCTGGTTGCAGCCCAGATTAGTTTGCAGATTGGATGCGCGGCCAGACCGTGGCCTGTGGTGCTCAGTGAAACATCTAAACCTGGTGTCTACCTGTGGTGTCATCTGCTGTGCTGATCAGCATGGAGTGTTTAGATGCTCCTGTGGTGATGGGCTCAGAACTCTGCTGACACTGACCTGAAGGGGCAGCTGTTGCCTGGGGATTATGGTACCCTCTGTGGCTCATGAGCTCGAAATCCCACAGCATCAGCTAATGCTTGGCACCAGGTTGTGAAATATTGGTATCTCCAAAGTATGTCTCCTGCTCCAAGTGTGTGCAGCAAGTTCCCCTGAGCGTGGTTGTGGTGGGATTTGGGCATCTCTTCCTTCCCCCACCTCCTCTGACCAGCTCTGTAGGACAGGAGGAGCTGTGTGGAAAGCATCCATAGGGCCCATCCAGCCCCTCCTGGGGACGGGCGTTTGTCACAAGCAGCATGGTGTGAAAGCTCCTGTGGTTCCTGCCCCTGTCCCCAGCCCTGCAGCTGCAGTTTGTGCTGCTGTCACCTTTGTGTGCTCCTGTTCTCCAGCCCTGATGTGGTTCCTTCATCTGCTTCTTTCTCTGTGCATTGTTCTTTTGATTCATGTTTTAGCGACACATGTAGAGCTGCCTTTCTTTGACCGGATGTCCAGATGTGAGATATTGTATATTTTAAAGTATTTACCCTATTTATATACTAGATGTTACTGTCCAATAAAGATAAGTTCCATTCTCTGCAGTGGAGTTTCATTCAGCACTGTCGGCAAGTGGGGGAGATGCTGAGAAAACCTCCTTTCTGTGCTCTGCAAAGCAGGTCGGTCTGCTTCAAACTCCGATTCCCCCCTTCCACGCCCCATAGCTCTCCTTCCTCAGGGATCTTCCTGAGAACAGGCCTAGTTGTGGCAAAGACACACATGAAGGCTGCAGATGGACTGAGCACCCAGGCAGGATTGGACCGTCCGTGTCCTGCACCAGGGACAGAAACCAGGGTGGTTTTACTGGAAGCTGCGATCAGATCTGACAGGCCCATCTTGATCAAAGATAAGGGGAGTGTTGGCAACACTGCACCCTGCAAATCAGCTCATTTTGCCCTCAAGAGTTCATTGGCAATGAGAAAAAATGTTGGAATTCCACTTGGCATAAATTATTGCTTCATTTCAGGTGTTTCTCCTGATTTGCGTGGGATTAGGAGAGCAGAATCTGCTCTTTACCTGGCAGAACTTATTATTTTTAGCTCTTGTGTTATTTTGTCTGTTTTTGACATCAGTGAAGCCAAACCAGCCCATCAGCAGCCTTGTTTTTGCTTCCTGTCATGCTATGAGGGCATTGTCAGATAAAGAAATCCTCCACCACCACCAGCCTTGCAGATTTAAAGCCCCACATCTCATGTTGCCACACGTCACTCTCGGAGGAGTTGGCCAGTTAACCAGAAAATTGCTGAGCAGCACCATGCAGCATTCAGCAGAGTCACAGAGTGGTGGGGGTGGGAAGGGGCCTCTGGAGATCCCCCAGTCCAACCCCTGCCAGAGCAGGGTCACCTCCAGCAGATCCCACAGCAACACGGCCAGGTGGGGTTGGAATGTCTCCAGAGAAGGAGCCTCCACAGCCTCTCTGGGCAGCCTGGCCCAGGGCTCTGCCACCCTCACAGCACAGAAGTTTTCCCTTCTGTTGAGGTTGAACCTCCTGTGCTCCAGCTTGTGCCCATTGCCCCTTGTCACACACACCACCTAGAGAACCTAAGTGACCATGCCTCATGATTCAGGCCTCCCACAGACACCTGCTTCTCCATCTCCATCTTAGCATTGCAACATTAGCAAGCGTTTCTTTACCAAGTCCCCATTTTAATGTCACTTACAAGCCTGGGGGTGGTTTCTGCCCTCTGTGTAAGAGACCCCGGGGAGCTCTCTCTGCTGTGTGGGTTTGTACTTAGTGCCATGCCCAGGGCTTGCTGAGCCAGGCAGTGGGGACCAAGGCTGGGGCTTGCTGGCTGGGTGACACTGCTTGGACAGGTCACAAGGGGAGCTGGAGGTGTGTAGCTGCAGTATTGCCTTCTTCATCTTTGGTCCCCGCTCCACAAAAAGGAGGAGGCAGACAGGGTGGAGAGGGTCCAGAGATGGGCCACAAGGATGATCAGAGGACTGCAGGACCAGAGGAGAGGCTGAGGAAACTGGGTTTCTTCAGCCTTGAGAAAATAAGGCTCAGGGGAGACCTTATCACCACGTTCCAGTACTTGAAGGGGGGCTACCAGGAAGATGGAGACTCCCTATTTACAAGGAGTCACTTGGGAAAGACAAGGGGTGATGGGCACAAGTTGCTCCTGGGGAGATTGCGAGGGGACACAAGAGGTCCATTTTTCCCCGGGAGGACAGTCCAACGTTGGAACAGTCTCCCAAGGGAAGTGGTGGATTCCCCCCCCCCCCACGGGACAGTTGTAAGTCTCAGCTTGACAGGGTGCTGAGCCATCTCCTATCAACTCGAGTATCCCCTAGGAAGGCTGGGCCAGCTGATCCTTGAGGTCCCTTCCAGCCTGGCATTCCATGATTCTAGGGTTCTATGGTTCCATGGTTCTAGGTTCTAGGGTTCTATGTTTGTGTCTCCATGGACACCACCAGGCAGCCCCACTGCAGTTGCACTTGGGCGAGCGGTGAGTGCAGCAGGCAGGGGGAAGGCTGGGCTGGCTGGGGGCTGGGGCAGGTGGCCGGGGGGGCTTCTAACCCCACGGAGAGCCCAGCCCCTCAGGGCAGGGCAGGGCAGGGCAGGGCAGGGCAGGGCAGGGCAGGGCACAGCACCTCCCCCGGGGCTCCCAGCGGGGACAGGTACCCGGGGGCCTTTGGGGATGTGCCAGGATGTCCCTGCTGTGTGGCAGGGATGGGGCCTCACCAGCCTCTACTGGGGTGTCCCCTTTCCCGGGGCACAGCCCAGCCAGGGGCCAGCAGGGCGGCTCGGGCAGGACGGGCCCCGCGCTGGCCCCAGCCAGGCCCTGCGGCCCCTTCAAGCCTGTCGGCACCAGAGCCCCAGCGCCCCCCTGGGACAGCCCGTGGCTCCCACCCCAGCAGGGCTCCCAAACCTGCCCTTGCGCCCTCCCACCCCCCTCGGCCCCTCTCCCCCCGCTCCCCAGCTCCGGGCGGCTCCTGCCCCGCTCCCCCAGCCCCGTGCTCCCTCCCACCCAGCCCTGCTCAGCCCCCTTGTCTCCTCCTCCTTCTCCAGACCATGCAGGCGGCCTTTGTGTGTTCCCTGGCTCTGCTGGCCTTCCAGCACAGCGTTCGGGACCACCACCAGCACCACCAGGCTGAAGTGGCCACGGCTGAAATCATGCAGCAGCGCCAGGAGTACCTGGACCGGGAGATGACTCGGCTGCTGCAGGAGCTTCAGGAGAAGGAGGAAGACGAGAGTCCGTGTCCCCTCCAGACGTGGCTGTTGTGGTGGAGTGCAGGAGTGTCCCTGGCCCTGACTGCTGTGCCCTGCTGGCTCTACAGGAAAAGGAAGTGTCACCACGGGAGCTACAGCCACCAGGACGACTCCAGAAGCGAGGAGGAGGAAGACCTCAAAGGTGGACACAGCGGTGTCACCTCTTGGGCTGTGTCCACCCTGCTGCCAAGACAGCACTGCCCTCCTCCCAACGACCCCCTCGAGTACGAAGAGCTGCACTGAGATTATTTGGGCAGTGCAACAAGACAGTTGCTGAGCCTTGATCAGGCAGAGGCCAGCTGTCAGTTACTGTGTTGGGTGCTATGCCATTTTACTCTCTTTTCTTCTCTTTTATCCTAGTTTAGCCTGTTCTGTTGTTCTGTTTGCATCTAATAAATACATAGCAAGAGAAAGTACAGCAGCTGTTACTGGTTTCTGAGCCACACAATCTATCTGAGCAGAAACAAGTGATACTCTGGAGGTCAGAGATGCTGGTGTTGCATTGCACGAGGGTGGGTCTTTCTCCAAACGCCCCTCACAGCCCCATTTTCAGCACATCCCTCAAAAACCTCCTCCTTAGGAGCAGCCACCAGCAAACACGACCCCCACAGACCCCTAAACCCCACAGCAGACAGCAGAGACACGTGTCCTCTGGGCCAGGAGAGCACAGGACAGCAGCTCCTTTGGATCCCCCTGAGATGCAGCCAAGCCCTCTGCAGACCCTGCCACCGCTCTGCCACACGATCCTCCAAAACCGTTTCAGATCACACGCTAGGTTGAAAAACAGGAATTCAGCATTTCTAACAAGACCATGGCACAGCAAAAGGCAATCCACAGCCCAGTGCTTTGGTGGTTCTTCTGCATTAAACCTACTCAAACACAGCGGAGCCCAGCAATACATATTTTGGGCTCCTTTTGAGTGCCTCCTGAGGCAGCATCTCGCGCTGATCCTGCCTCAAACCGCTTTGCAAGGTGATGCAGATGGCAAGAAACTCTTTAGTGAAGAAATAGGCAGTAATAACCAGCTGGAAGAGGCTGTTTGGCTGAAAGACTGGCTGAAATGAAGGCACTTTCAGTGCCTGGGCTGCCTTACCCTCCTGACGCAGCAGGTGTAGGGCACCCCGCAGGCCAGCGGCCCGCTGCTGTTGCAGGAGTGGTACTGGTTCACCTCCCAGTCCCGGTACTCATCACCACCACAGCAGGAAAACTGCACCAGAAAGAAGAAAAGGAGAAAACTGAGACGTGCAGCTCAACAAACCTCGACATCTCCAGCCCACCGATGCATCTCCCCTCCAACCTGCCCCGATTCCCAACACCGGCGCAGAGTCACAGAGTGGTGGGGGTGGGAAGGGGCCTCTGGAGATCCCCCAGTCCAACCCCTGCCAGAGCAGGGTCACCTCCAGCAGATCCCACAGCAACACGGCCAGGTGGGGTTGGAATGTCTCCAGAGAAGGAGCCTCCACAGCCTCTCTGGGCAGCCTGGCCCAGGGCTCTGCCACCCTCACAGCACAGAAGTTTTCCCTTCTGTTGAGGTTGAACCTCCTGTGCTCCAGCTTCTGCCCATTGCCCCTTGTCACACACACCACCTAGAGAACCTAAGTGACCATGCCTCATGATTCAGGCCTCCCACAGACACCTGCTTCTCCATCTCCATCTTAGCATTGCAACATTAGCAAGCGTTTCTTTACCAAGTCCCCATTTTAATGTCACTTACAAGCCTGGGGGTGGTTTCTGCCCTCTGTGTAAGAGACCCCGGGGAGCTCTCTCTGCTGTGTGGGTTTGTACTTAGTGCCATGCCCAGGGCTTGCTGAGCCAGGCAGTGGGGACCAAGGCTGGGGCTTGCTGGCTGGGTGACACTGCTTGGACAGGTCACAAGGGGAGCTGGAGGTGTGTAGCTGCAGTATTGCCTTCTTCATCTTTGGTCCCCGCTCCACAAAAAGGAGGAGGCAGACAGGGTGGAGAGGGTCCAGAGATGGGCCACAAGGATGATCAGAGGACTGCAGGACCAGAGGAGAGGCTGAGGAAACTGGGTTTCTTCAGCCTTGAGAAAATAAGGCTCAGGGGAGACCTTATCACCACGTTCCAGTACTTGAAGGGGGGCTACCAGGAAGATGGAGACTCCCTATTTACAAGGAGTCACTTGGGAAAGACAAGGGGTGATGGGCACAAGTTGCTCCTGGGGAGATTGCGAGGGGACACAAGAGGTCCATTTTTCCCCGGGAGGACAGTCCAACGTTGGAACAGTCTCCCAAGGGAAGTGGTGGATTCCCCCCCCCCACGGGACAGTTGTAAGTCTCAGCTTGACAGGGTGCTGAGCCATCTCCTATCAACTCGAGTATCCCCTAGGAAGGCTGGGCCAGCTGATCCTTGAGGTCCCTTCCAGCCTGGCATTCCATGATTCTAGGGTTCTATGGTTCCATGGTTCTAGGTTCTAGGGTTCTATGTTTGTGTCTCCATGGACACCACCAGGCAGCCCCACTGCAGTTGCACTTGGGCGAGCGGTGAGTGCAGCAGGCAGGGGGAAGGCTGGGCTGGCTGGGGGCTGGGGCAGGTGGCCGGGGGGCTTCTAACCCCACGGAGAGCCCAGCCCCTCAGGGCAGGGCAGGGCAGGGCAGGGCAGGGCAGGGCAGGGCAGGGCAGGGCAGGGCACAGCACCTCCCCCGGGGCTCCCAGCGGGGACAGGTACCCGGGGGCCTTTGGGGATGTGCCAGGATGTCCCTGCTGTGTGGCAGGGATGGGGCCTCACCAGCCTCTACTGGGGTGTCCCCTTTCCCGGGGCACAGCCCAGCCAGGGGCCAGCAGGGCGGCTCGGGCAGGACGGGCCCCGCGCTGGCCCCAGCCAGGCCCTGCGGCCCCTTCAAGCCTGTCGGCACCAGAGCCCCAGCGCCCCCCTGGGACAGCCCGTGGCTCCCACCCCAGCAGGGCTCCCAAACCTGCCCTTGCGCCCTCCCACCCCCCTCGGCCCCTCTCCCCCCGCTCCCCAGCTCCGGGCGGCTCCTGCCCCGCTCCCCCAGCCCCGTGCTCCCTCCCACCCAGCCCTGCTCAGCCCCCTTGTCTCCTCCTCCTTCTCCAGACCATGCAGGCGGCCTTTGTGTGTTCCCTGGCTCTGCTGGCCTTCCAGCACAGCGTTCGGGACCACCACCAGCACCACCAGGCTGAAGTGGCCACGGCTGAAATCATGCAGCAGCGCCAGGAGTACCTGGACCGGGAGATGACTCGGCTGCTGCGGGACCTTCAGGAGAAGGAGGAAGAAGAGATTCCAGGTCCCCTCCATACGTGGCTGTTGTGGTGGAGTGCAGGAGTGTCCCTGGCCCTGACTGCTGTGCCCTGCTGGCTCTACAGGAAAAGGAAGTGTCACCACGGGAGCTACAGCCACCAGGACGACTCCAGAAGCGAGGAGGAGGAAGACCTCAAAGGTGGACACAGCGGTGTCACCTCTTGGGCTGTGTCCACCCTGCTGCCAAGACAGCACTGCCCTCCTCCCAACGACCCCCTCGAGTACGAAGAGCTGCACTGAGATTATTTGGGCAGTGCAACAAGACAGTTGCTGAGCCTTGATCAGGCAGAGGCCAGCTGTCAGTTACTGTGTTGGGTGCTATGCCATTTTACTCTCTTTTCTTCTCTTTTATCCTAGTTTAGCCTGTTCTGTTGTTCTGTTTGCATCTAATAAATACAAAGCAAGAGAAAGTACAGCAGCTGTTACTGGTTTCTGAGCCACACAATCTATCTGAGCAGAAACAAGTGATACTCTGGAGGTCAGAGATGCTGGTGTTGCATTGCACGAGGGTGGGTCTTTCTCCAAACGCCCCTCACAGCCCCATTTTCAGCACATCCCTCAAAAACCTCCTCCTTAGGAGCAGCCACCAGCAAACACGACCCCCACAGACCCCTAAACCCCACAGCAGACAGCAGAGACACGTGTCCTCTGGGCCAGGAGAGCACAGGACAGCAGCTCCTTTGGATCCCCCTGAGATGCAGCCAAGCCCTCTGCAGACCCTGCCACCGCTCTGCCACACGATCCTCCAAAACCGTTTCAGATCACACGCTAGGTTGAAAAACAGGAATTCAGCATTTCTAACAAGACCATGGCACAGCAAAAGGCAATCCACAGCCCAGTGCTTTGGTGGTTCTTCTGCATTAAACCTACTCAAACACAGCGCAGCCCAGCAATACATATTTTGGGCTCCTTTTGAGTGCCTCCTGAGGCAGCATCTCGCGCTGATCCTGCCTCAAACCGCTTTGCAAGGTGATGCAGATGGCAAGAAACTCTTTAGTGAAGAAATAGGCAGTAATAACCAGCTGGAAGAGGCTGTTTGGCTGAAAGACTGGCTGAAATGAAGGCACTTTCAGTGCCTGGGCTGCCTTACCCTCCTGACGCAGCAGGTGTAGGGCACCCCGCAGGCCAGCGGCCCGCTGCTGTTGCAGGAGTGGTACTGGTTCACCTCCCAGTCCCGGTACTCATCACCACCACAGCAGGAAAACTGCAACAGAAAGAAGAAAAGGAGAAAACTGAGACGTGCAGCTCAACAAACCTCGACATCTCCAGCCCACCGATGCATCTCCCCTCCAACCTGCCCCGATTCCCAACACCGGCGCAGAGTCACAGAGTGGTGGGGGTGGGAAGGGGCCTCTGGAGATCCCCCAGTCCAACCCCTGCCAGAGCAGGGTCACCTCCAGCAGATCCCACAGCAACACGGCCAGGTGGGGTTGGAATGTCTCCAGAGAAGGAGCCTCCACAGCCTCTCTGGGCAGCCTGGCCCAGGGCTCTGCCACCCTCACAGCACAGAAGTTTTCCCTTCTGTTGAGGTTGAACCTCCTGTGCTCCAGCTTCTGCCCATTGCCCCTTGTCACACACACCACCTAGAGAACCTAAGTGACCATGCCTCATGATTCAGGCCTCCCACAGACACCTGCTTCTCCATCTCCATCTTAGCATTGCAACATTAGCAAGCGTTTCTTTACCAAGTCCCCATTTTAATGTCACTTACAAGCCTGGGGGTGGTTTCTGCCCTCTGTGTAAGAGACCCCGGGGAGCTCTCTCTGCTGTGTGGGTTTGTACTTAGTGCCATGCCCAGGGCTTGCTGAGCCAGGCAGTGGGGACCAAGGCTGGGGCTTGCTGGCTGGGTGACACTGCTTGGACAGGTCACAAGGGGAGCTGGAGGTGTGTAGCTGCAGTATTGCCTTCATCTTTGGTCCTGTCCCTGGACACCCCTGAGAAGAGCCTGGTCCCCCCCTTCTGACACTCCCTGTAGATATTGATCAGCCCTGAGGAGATCCCCCCTCAGGCTCCTCTTCTCCAGCTGAACAGCCCCAGCTCTCCCAGCCTTTCCTCACAGGCAGATGCTCCAGTCCCCTCAGCATCTCTGTGGCCCTGCTCTGGCCTCTCTCCAGTAGCTCCTTGTCCTTCAGCAATTGGGCAGCCGAGAACTGGACCCAGTTCTCCAGAGAGGGCCTCACCAGGGCAGAGCAGAGGGGCAGGAAAAACCTCCCTTTACCTGCTGGCCACTCTCTTCTTGATTTTCCCCAGGATGCCATTGGCAAGTCCTACAAAGTGATTAGATGCCACTACCCAGAAGTGTTTTTGAAAGATCCCTCGGGTGTGTAAATCTTTAGGAAAAGGCAGTAGGAATTCTCTGGACAGGGTGCCCAGTGGGCTGCTGGCAGGGCAGGGTGTGTGCCTGGCACTGAGTCAGACCCTCCTGACAGCTCTGCCTGGCTGTAGCACTGCCTGCATTTCAGCTCTTCTGCTGAAGGTCTCTCTTTGTCCTTCCCCACCCTGTGCCAGTTCAGGTGAAGCAAACATCGAAAACTGCAAATCTCCAGCAGAAATCCTGGTGCTAACTGTGCCTCACACCCAGGATGACTGTCAGGCTCAACCCAAGGCTGGCTCTGTGCAAGGTGTCATGCCACCCTCTGTCCAGCCACATTTTCCATGAGACCCTGAGAAAAGAGGGATGTAAAAACAAAACAAACAACCTTGTGGGCCGAGATGTGCCCTTTATCAGTTCCCCTGGGGCATTCAGTTCAGGAACAGGCCACCTGGCTTGATTGCTTGAGAGAAGCAACCCAATCTTGTGATGTCCTTTCCCAAATCTGGAGGCAGCCACCAGGTACCCGATGAGAGGCAGCAGGAGGCAGCTGGAACAGCTCTCTGGGGTCTTGCAAAGGGCTGGGGTGGGGTGGGCTGGGCTGCTGCAGGGTAGCCACACAGCATTGGGCTCAGCTGCATGATTTGGGGCTAAAACGTTTGCTGTTTCCTTTCTAGAGGGCAAAGTGCCACGTGACATCCTGTTCACACGGGCAGGTGGGGAAAGGAGGCTGCTCAGAGGCTGCTGCTGGGCTTTGGTGAGAAAAAACAGGTTGAAGATAAGAAAAGGATCAAAATGCCTGGCCCCCTGGAGCTCCTGTAGATTTTATAGAATCATAGAATGGTTTGAGTTGGAAGGGACCTGAAAGATCATCGAGTTCCAACCTCTCTGCATGGGCAGGGCCACCTCCCACTAGATCAGGCTAGATCCATTTCTGCAGGTATTGTTAAGAAGAGGAAAAAATGATGGGCTCATTCAGGGCTTATTCAGGGTCCTCTGCTCTGGGTACAGCAGGAACAGAGTTAATTCAGGCACTGTAGGTCCAAAGTGGGTTTTGGGTTTAATCTCATTCAGTCTTGGATTGGTGCTGGGCTGCTCCACTGTGACAGCACCACCTTCCATGCCCTCATGTTCTCTGGACTTCCAGCAGTGGAATATGTGAGCCAGGGATCTCTGAGCTGGCTCCAGTCACTGCTCGAAGCAACGAATTTATTTTTCAGCTGTGATTAACCCCAATTAGTCCACCCTGGCTGTGCTGTCACCAGGCAGTCAGCAGAGGCTCCAGCTCCATTCCCAAGAGGCATATCCTACATTTATGCTATGGCACTAAAAAAAAAGCCATTGCAAGAGGCTGAGTGCATCCTGGGCATAATGGCTGGGCTGCAAATCAGAACAGGAACCAGTGGCAGCATCCTCTTTTAGCCCCCTGTGCTTCCCACATTGCTCTTTCTTCTGTTCAGGGCAACTACCCACTCCACAAGGCCTGAGACATGCCCAGTATGGGGGAGAAACAGGGGCTGGAGCCCTCCACTAGGTTTTCAGAGCACACTGGCATGTCTGGCAGCCCCCCTTGCTGCTTTTTGCTCCATTAAATGACATGAAACAGGATACACTTAATGTTGCAAGCAGGGAGAGGGGCTTTGCTGTATCCAGTGGCCCTGCTCGGCCCTCACTGCTCTGCTACCCACAGCGTTTCCATCAAGAGCAGCCTCATTTCATCCCTGTTTTGCTTGTTACAAAGCTGTGGGGACAATACAGCAGCTGCAGTAAAAAAAATGCAAAGACACCCATGTTGTCCACGCCGTGCACACGGAGATGCAGCTGGACATTCAGGGACACCATTCAGTTCTACTTGAACTGCAGCCTGCTCTGCTTTGCTGCTGAGCAACATATCTCCTGAAACTCCGTGCTGGGCTGTGTCTTCCAGCAAGCAATTTTGTAGCTCACCAACAGCACCAAGAAGGACACCCACTTCCTCAAATGCAACGAGCAGCGCGCCGAGAGCAACCTCGGGCAGCCACGTTTGGGTGCGGGCTGGGGCCGGGCTGCCTTGTCCCCACATCGGCCAAAGGGGGTGACAAAAAGGGCAGCAAGACAGGTGGCATCACCTCGGTGCTGTTGGGGAAGCAAGACCAGAGCTTTGCAGGGCAGGAAAGTACTTTTATGGGGTTGTTCACAGCCGCTCTCAGAGGAAGGAGGAGGAAGTACGTTGGCAAATCAACCCTTGCCGAGCCCGTCGTTGGGGGGATCGTACCCCGGGCACAGGATCCCCACGGGACCATCAGAGCTTCATTTGAGCCTGTCTCCTAAGCAAGCCCCACGCAGGACAAATAATTTTAAAAAAAAGCCCCTCCTGATCCAAAATGTCCCTCAAGCTGCCACGGAACTGGGATTTCAACCTGAAAATGGATGCTGCAAAAATAGGTACCGTGACTGTTTCTTTATGCCCTTCTGTTTCTGCTTCAGCCTTTCAGGTCCAAGTTGGGGTCTGCCAGGCTGCCTGTGGCCAAGCCCAGCAGCAATTCTGGCTACAGCCCAGACCTGAACCTGCTGCTGGCCTCAGTGGGGGGACCTGTCCCCCAGCTACTGCTTTCGAGAGAGCAGATGGTTTGCAAATGATTTGCAAGAAGTGATTTGCAAAGTTGCCACCGAGGGATGCTGTGGGAGCAGGGCCAGTGCTGCCTCGGTGGGGTGGGGACAAGGGGACCCGGCACCATGGGGCTGCTGCCCACCCTAAATCAAGGTTCTTTTGGGGGGAGTGAAACTGCATGGGCTCATTCTGCTGGCACAAGCCTTGCAGGAGGTGAAGAGCTGGCCAAGGGACAGACAGAGCAGTGCAGGCTGGAGGAAGCAATCTCGCTTTTGCTCAGGTTTCTTTGCCCATCCTCACATCACCATTTCCTCTCACCGGTGGCAAAGAGCCCTCTGATGCCCACACTGGGCTCTGTGCCACAGGACAGCTTCACTGTGGGACTTGTGACCTATCTTCTGACTTTGCCCAGGTTTTGCACAGCTCTCCTGTGCCATAGGATCCATCTCCAGCATGGAAAACCTCTTGAGACCACCTTTGGGAAGGAGTGAGGGATCCCTACAGCAGGCTCTGTGGCCAAAGTAACAACGGAGCCACCACTTGCCTTTGGGTCAAACATCCAGGGAGGGGATCTGGGGGTGAGGAAGGGGTGCACAAGCCCAGCTCTGTCCTGGCACTGGTGCCAAGACATGGTCAGAGCACACACTGGCGACTTGATTTCTCCCTAATGCAGCCAGATTTGACCAAGCTGGTTTCTGTGGTGCTGAGCTCTGCACCTTGTGTCAGTCTGCAAGTTCGTCCTGGCTGGATTTTTCTTGCGAAGGCAATTTGGACTTCCATCTGAAGCTGTTTCATTGGGGTGGCCAAACCATTTGCCCCATGCAAGGCCCCAGACAAGGCACAGCTGGTCCCCAGTGCCTGCTGCTGTGGCTGGGCTTGGCAATGAACAGCAACGTGCAGGATGAGACCCCCGGTGGTCCTGAAGCTTGCAGGCAGATAGAGGAAGCAGTGCAATCATCTCCTCTCATCAGCTTGCAGGACAGTGGTGGAGAAATCTTCACATAGTTATCACAGAAGCATCGTGGATTTCTCCATTGCCCATTCTTAGGATAATTAGTCTTTTTTTGCACAGAGGCTGCAGAGCAACAGGCAAATTCAAACGGTAGCTCAGGAGAAAAGGCCAGGGGACACTAAGCCTGCTGGCTGCTGGGAAGCAGAGAGGATGGAGATGGGACACAGTCTTGAACCCGTGTTCCTACCAGGAATTGCTTTTTTTCAAGAAAACCTGCCCACCATGAGATTCTGGGTGCCTTCTGCAGCCTGTAGCTGCTGTGAGCCCCTGAGATGAGGGGGTGTGTCTGTGTCTGTCTCTGTGTGTGTCTGTGTGTCTGTGTGTGCAGAGACCTGAGTGCTGGGCCCCGCTCAGTGCATCCACTCCTCTCAGGGTTCCTGGCTGCAGGCCCAGCTTCTGCCATCTTCAGGAGTGCAGCAGGGATGTGACTTGCTTGTGGAAAACAACTGCAAATTAGTCACCACTGCCATCACTGGCTCCTCCCAGCTTTGGGACACTTCCCCGTCCTTGTCCCCAGCTGTGGCCATGGCAGAAGCAGCTCCTGTAACCCCAGGCTCCTGTGTGCTTCCTCATGCTGAGAAAAAAGCAAAGCTTTTAGTTTCAATGAAGGAGAAAACTGCATTTCCAATTTTCATGGCAAAACCTACTGGGGCACTTTTCCTGTTTTTACTCCAAGTACCTGACATCCCTCCTGTGGGGCAGGAGGAAAGGGGACGGCAGTGTGGGCTCCTGCCGAGACAAGGATTTGGGGCAGAAGCCAGCAGATGTGGACATCATGGTAGCACCCAGTGCAATTTCTCCTGCAATCCACACTTTGGCAAAGCTCCTCTTTTCAGGCAGCAGGACATGAACACCCTGCTGCTGGCAGCCCCTGGGGCTGGAGGAAGAGCAAGGATGTTTTGGAGGAAATATTCAGCTTCAGAGGCGGTTACTGCAGGAAATGCTTTAGGGGGCACCACATTTGCTCTTAGTGGCTCTTTCCTGCCCTGCAAGATGGTAAGGATGAGCAGGCTTGATTATGGCAGGGATGTGTTTGTGGAGGAGGAGATGATTACAAGTGCTGGGCCACCCTGGTGAGAGCCAGGGGAAAAGCTTCACCCCAGCCTCGTGTAAAATTTTCAGCCGTTCATCACACATGAGCTGGAAATCACACTGGCCACAAAAGGTAGAAACTTGGAAAAGTGGTAGGGGAGGGAGCTGCAGCCTTCCTTGGTAGTTCTGGTTTTGTGAATGAAGAACACTTTCCACTAGGCAAAAATAGCCTCGCTGTCTGCAAAGCCAAGGTCCCCACAGCAGCTCCCTCCCCACACCTCTGCACGAGCCCTGCGGTGAGGACAGTGGCTGCAGAGTGCTCACCTCATGGGTAAGAAGGATCCTGCAAACTGCTATTTTGGCCTTAAATGGGCCCAAAGTACAGGGAGAGCTGTCTCATGCAGAGGGAAAACACATGTTCACACTGGTGCTTATCATGTGTGTGAACAGGACTGAGCCATGGCTAAGCATGGGCCTCTGGATGCACCTTGTGTCTGGCGTTTTGAAAAGGCTGATGCTAAAGGAAGGGGACCCAAATGTACTGCTCTAAATGCACATTGCTTATGCTCCTGGGACAGGCTGCAAAGGAGGGGAGAACAAAGCTGATTTCCAGCAAGGACCAGGCAATTTAAGCTCAGGGCTGAGAGCTTGAGGAACCCCTGGGTAGCAATGTCTGCCAGGTCACTTCCTTTCCGTGGGGCAGAGCCCTGATGAGCTTAGAGGGAGATTAGCATCTCCCATAAAAGGTAGTAAAACACTGTATTTTTCATAAAAGACATGATATCTCCTTTCAAGTCTTGTGTAGCTGGGACATCAGAGCTGCTGGGCTGAGCTGAGCTCTTTGGGAAGGCTGAACATGGAGCTGATGGATGGAGACACATCCCTGATTCCCACCCACTCGGGTGTGAGTACGGACCCTGCAAGCTGCACTGCAACAGCTTTACCTCAGATGAAGCCCTTGTGGTCATGGGTGCTTGGGATGGAGACAAACTCTGCTAATCCAAGGGCTAATTAAACAGAATGAGCATCAGCATCTCTGTTTCACTGGGGAGAGATGAGATCCTATGATGGGACAGGAGAACACACAGCAAAATTCAGGAAGGCTGGCTCGTGGGAGTGCTGCTCTCTGCAGAACGGGGCTGGTTTGGAGCCAGCCCACTGGGTTTTGCTCTTTGGCAAAGGGCTGTGGTTTCTTCAGAGCAAAGAGTTTGTGGGAGGCATCCATGCCCCCAGTGGCTGCTCCACCTCTGTGGATCACTCCCCAAAAATCCGCACCCTTGAGGAGTCGGTGGCAGCGACAAGACATGAAGGAACGTGGTTTAGGGAGAGGAATGATGCTGCTTGTGAGCAGCTTGCTGAGAACTGTAGTAATGTTCATGAGAGGTGAGTAATGCAGAGGTTTTGGCAAAGAGCAAAGCAGCTGCCCAGAGCTTAGGTGCAATTTGGAAACCCTGTTTTGGTTTTTGCATCAAGGTCATCCCTGGTGGCAGCATTTTTCGGGAGAGCTGCCTGGCAAATCCCTTTTGAATGTTCTTGTTTACAACCACATCCTCTGCAGGCAGCATCCCACAGCAGCACACACTGAGATACAAGCAGTGTCCTCCTCATCATGTTTCAAAGGCTGATTTCTGGATACACAATCCTTTTTGATTTTTGGAAAGGGATTTGCAATGCTGTGATGGGTTTTTAGTGGAGAGGTGAGCTCAAAGTGCCCCACGCAAGCCAGGCTCTGAAGGATGAAGGCAAAGCACAGAGAGGTTCCTGCTCCAGGGGATTCTGGAAGGGGAAGCTGGGCATGCTCCTGAACTGCAGCACCCCTGGCCTCTGAGGCAACTGCTAACTGTTCACCATGGAGTGCAAAATGTTTTGTAGGCTGATGCTCCCTGGGGGTGTCTGTGCCCTGAGATGCCCCTGGTCCCAAACATCACAAGGCAGCAGTGGGTGATTTTTCATTTCCTCCTTTTTTAAGCCTTTACTCTCAGGTCCAGGCCAGGATTCACCAACACTCATATCTAATGCAGCTTTTGCAGCTCTCTGCTCCACTGACCAGCCTGGGGGAAAAGCAGGCATCTGGGGCAGAGATATGGGGCCACCACAGCTTCCCCCATCCCACAGCATTGCACAACACCTCCCACACAGCCCTGGCTCAGCCTCTGCCAGCGAACCCTGCTGGGCTCAGGGGCCTGAATCCTGCTCCATCCTCACCCAGCTGGGTGCCATCAGCTCCATTTTAGCAGGGGACACGTAAGACCTCAGGAAACCACCATCTTCAGAGACCAGTGAAGCTGAATTCCCCTGGAGTCATACAATTATTTTTGCCCTGTGACCATAAATGCTGATTCCACCCATCTGGGTTGGCACTGTGGTCCTGCAGTGTCTGGTCCAGAGGCAAAAATCGAAGTGTCCCTTCTGGAAAGGATCCCTCCTAAGGCATTTACTATCCCAGAAGCATTTAGGGATGCCACAGGGCCATGCTGCTGGTCCCTGGCACAGGTCAGGGGTACCAATGGGACTCATCTATGCAAGGCAAACAGCAGACAGGGGACACTGCTCTGCCCAGCCAGTAAATCCACACTGGATCTTTTTGTCTTGGAAACTTTCCATCCTCATTGTGTGAGAACTGCCCCATTGGAAACATCAGGCAACGCTCTCCCAGAGCAAAACTCCAATTTCCAAAACAGTTTTATTCAAGCCAGGCTGGGTCATTCTGCTATCGCTGCTGCAGGCTGTTTGGGGTGGGTATAAAAACAGCCCCCATTCCCATTACCAAAAAAAGCTGATTATTTTCTTCTCACTTGCAAGACAATTACTCCCACGCAGGAAAAAGGAAGCACACACTGACAGATACTGCAGCCACTTCCTTTAAAAGCTCTAGCCGGTTTGCTCAGCACAGGCAGAGGGGCAGAGGGCTGCTCTGGCAGCTGAAGTTGGCCCTGGGGACACGGGTCTGGCCCAGCTGGTTCCTGTGCAGCCAGCCTGTCCCTGTCTCTCCTGGCAGCCCGTTCCAGGAGCGTGATGAGCGGCGAGGTGGCGGGTGCCCGGCCGGCCTCCCCCAGCCCGCTGGAGCGGCCGCTGAAGATCGGCTGGCTGAAGAAGCAGCGCTCCATCGTCAAGAACTGGCAGCAGAGATACTTCGTGCTGAAGGGCCAGCAGCTTTACTACTACAAGGATGAGGATGATGTCAAACCACAGGTAGGATGAGGCCGCTGGGCTTTGCCGCTCCTCAGTCTCCCCCTTTGTGCAGCTTTGCTCGTGGGAAATGGTCTGGGATGGGTCTGGAGTAGGGAATTAAAGAGGTTTCCTGCCTTTGGGCAGTAAGAGAGAGGATAAGGAGGTTGGAGGGAGGTGGGAGTTGGCCTCTTCGCTCAAGTGAATAATGACAGGATGGGAGGAAATGGCCTGAAGTTGCACCAGGGCAGGTTTAGACTGGATATTAGAAAGAATTTCTTTACCCAAAGAGTGGTTGGACAGTGGAACAGGCTGCCCAGGGAGGTGGTGGAGTCACCATCCCTGGAAGTGTTTAAAAGAAATAGAGATATAGTGCTTAGCAACATGATTTAAGGACTGAACGGGTAGATTAGGTTATGGTAGGTGGATTTAGGTTATGGTTGGACTTGATGATCTTCAAGGTCCTTTCCAACCAGGATGATTCTATGATTCTATTATATATCTTGATCAGGATCAAGGCGTCAAATTCTTAAAGCGCCTGCAAGCTCTGCTGGGGGTTTGGTCACTCTGTGCCCAACCAACAGTTACCAGTTAGGAGGTTGCTATCATTCTCCAAGACAACAGAACCAGGCTGGGGAGAACAAGAGCTTGGTACACCAGCACTGTTGTGATGGCAGGCGCAGCAATGGGTGCCCAAGATGACAGGAACTCTGGGAGAGGTTTCAGCCATGCACTTGGAGGGAAAGGGATCTTACGGGATGCTTTTAGGAAAAAAAAAAGCAGGACTTTCAGCAGAGCCTGGGTGGGAGGATCTGTCCAAGACAGACCTCATGGCAGAGCTGTGGGCTGGACAGATGAAGGGCAGCTGCTTCCTTAGGACCTCTTGCCAAGAGAGAGGGCAGCTGGAGGGATAAGGAAAGGAAATGTCTTTCTGCAGGTTTGTATCCCATCCTGACCCAGCCCCATCCTTTGCAGAAGGCCCCGTGGCGCAGATGCTATTTGTGATATTCAGCTGCCACCCTGGTCCACCCCACAAAGCCACAGGAAACCTGCCCCACTGCCTTTTCCTCTAAAGGAAAAGGTTTCAAATCTGCTGAACGCTCCAGTGCATGTCAGTTCTGATGCTTTTTGAGATCCTCAGGACAGCACAATGTGTACCCAACCCCTTGCATAAAACAGGAGTGTGATCACCCACTTGGGTATGATTTAAATGTCACCAGTGCCCAATGTCTGCAGCTCCCCAGCAGCATCATCCCATCTTCAGCCCTTCTGGGTTGTAACAATCCCCCTGTCTCACCCATATAAGCCATTTCTCAGGGTATGCATTGTAGTACACTTGCCAGGAAGAAATCAGGTTGTTTCTCCAATTTATATGGATAACGTTGTAGTATTTCAACTGTTTTCTTCATACTGTAGCTCCCTTTCTGAATATCCACCCTCTTTTCCTTGTTTTGAGAAATTTCAGGGGAAAGATCCTCCCCTTTGCTGGAAAAGCAGTTCTTCATACAAATTGTTACTGGCAGCAAAACTGACCTGAAGATAGATCCCATCACTAGATCCTGTGGGTGAAAGCACAGGGCTGAGCCCAGTGGGATCCAGGCCCTGTTTCTGGTTCTGCCCCATCTCAGGGGTGCCTGGGAGGAGCAGTTTCCCAGGCTGTAAATGGGATATAGAAACAGAAAGTGCTGTAAAAAGCTTATCACTGCTCCTGGCACTTTTGGCTGCTCTCACTGTGACCTGATGCACCATCCCAGGTCATTTCAAGCCCCTCTGATCCCATCAGTGATTCTGACTGACACAGCTGCAGCTCAGGCTTTCGGAGCACTGATGGTCCCCACAGCTGGCAGGAACCCAGTGGCTTCCAGGAGGCTGAAACCACTGGGAAACTTCATTTCTGTGGCACAGGCTGATTTCCTGCCCCGGGAGGTCTCGGTGCTGGCTCACAGCCTGCTCGGCCCCACGTGCCTTGGCCTCTCCCCACCCACCCAACCCCTCCAGCGGGGACCGAGCTGCCCGTGTTCACCAGGACAGTTGGGGAAAGGAAGGTCCAGATGAAAGGCTGCCTTCCACTTGGCTTTTCTATTTTCCCTCCCTTTTTATTCTTTTTCTCTACTCCTCTCCTGCAAACTTCGGATTAAGTTTTTGGTTTGAACTGATGCTGTGGTAAAGGAACAGTTTTCCTGCTCTGGTGTAGCAGAAACAGGATGCTCTGGTGTGTTGCCAAGTCCTCTCTCCTTTGTATTCTCTTCCTCCACTCCCAACAGGGGTTAAAAAAACATGAGAAGGGGAAAAAAAAAAGGAAAGTGCAAAACAACCAGTTTTCTCATTCTGAGAATTACTTCATCATAATAACTGGCATTTAAGAAGTTTGAATTTAATTGTTTGAAAAGTCATTTTTAGCATATATATATAGCTCCTGCAGTCAGTTTGAGAGGACTTGGATCCTCAGTGCTGACACAGGGTAGTGTCAACCTCGCAGAGATGGGACACAAGTATTTGCAGCTCCTGCTCTGCTTTGTCGTAGGGCTGCCTGTCTCTCCAGGGAAGCACCATCAAGGAGGTGGCCAGCAACCCAGAGGAAGGAGGGAAGTTTATCTTCGAAATCATCCCAGGTGAGGATGCTTCACTCCTCTTCCTTGCATGCATGTGGGCTGGGCTGTTCACCCACAATCATCTGGGCAAGTCATTTGCTTTTCAAGGTCCCCCCAGTGCTGCCTTGTACACGAAAAGGAATGTCTTGCTTTCAGTATTCACCCATCAGGGCTGGAGCAGGTCCCTGTGTCAGTGCCCATGTCCCCTGCTGAGAAGCCCTGTTGAGCTGCAACGTTGAGCAGTTTCTGTTCCTTTCTTGCAGACCTTCAGCAAGGGTGAGATGCAAAAGCACTGCTGCATTTTGCACCCAAACAGACATTAATGGGGCAAGTTAGAGCCAAAACATTTAGCAAAGAAAAGAACAAGAATGTGCGTTTTCTCCTCCAATCCTCTCTATAAATGATGCATAAATGTGTTTTTTTGCAGGGGTCTCTGCAGATCAGAACCGGGCAGGGCAGGACACCTGTGTGCTCATGGCTAATTCCCAGTCTGAGATGGAGGAATGGGTTAAATCCATCCGACGAGTGGTGGGCTCAGCCTCAGGAGGTAAAGGGAGAGCTCTTGGAGAGGACACTTGGTGCTTTGCAGCACTTTTGTGCAAGGATTTCAAAGCTGGGCTCATAAGTCCTTGAAACTGGAAAACAGCTGTAATGTGACACCACTTGTAATGCCTTAGAAACCTTCTCCTAGACCAGACCCTGTGGTGTCAGGTCTGCTGCAAACATGGGCAGCATTAAGGACACAGCATCCAAGCATGAAAGATTTCTGGGCTGGTTTCAACCTCTTTTGTGAACTTCCTCATTGACTTATTGACCCCAGAAGATGTTGTTTTTGAAAACAACTCATTTTCAGGCATAAAGTATTGAAGAATCTTGCCTTTCACCTGCCAGTGTTCTTGCTTTGCTTTTCTTCCAGCTTTTCTTGCTCAGCCCAGCCCTTCTGCATCCATTTTCCCTGCCTTGGCCACACAATCACCTTCTCTGTGCCAAGGCACAGGTTGAGGTGACAGGATCCTTGCTTCCATTCCCCTCAGGCAAGCAATTATGCCATTACAGAATTGTGGTCAGGGAAGTATAAAACATGAATGGATCAGAAAGGAGCACACCATAAATTTGCCACCACAGGTGAAGCCCACAAAGGAAGCACCAAAGGTCACTCCAGCCACTTTTTCTATAAGGATGAACTCCTATAAGCAAGGACCCCCAGTGGAACAGGGCTGGGAGCCTCTTCATCTCTCTTCCAAAAGAGGACTACACTGGATGGTCATCCTGAGCCTCTCCTCCCTCCCTCTGTGCTTTGCCCTGACTATTTCTGTCATTTTTTATAGGGTCCCTGCCCTTCAGCTGCATGAGACAAGCACGATGGAGCTCTGGTCTCCCATGTGTTAAGTCCCAGCAGTTCAGAGGCAAGTTGGTGCTGCCCATTTGAGCTGTCACTGTGACCCTGAAGCAGGCACAGATCAGCTTCACCTAGAGGATGACCCAGCTGCTTTTCCACAGCCTCCCTGGTGTTTTCTGCCTCTAAAGTGAAATATGCTGCTCCCCGGGGGGAGGCAGTGCTACCCACCTGAAGTTAGGATTGCAAGAGCCAGAAATGTTCAGGGCATTGCCCCACCTGGCTCTAATATTTAAAACAGCTCCAGATCTGAGCTTTGCTTAAACTTAGGAGGCTGCTGGTTTCTTCCAGCTAGATAAAGTGATAGAAAATGTAAATGTATAGTAGAACAGAGAGCCCTGAGGATAGCAGAGAAGTCAAGTACTATGGAGCTGCATGAACCTGATGATCTTGAAGGTCCCTTCCAACCTTAACCACTTTATGATTCTACGATTTTATGTCAATACACAGATTAACAGACCCCAAAACATCACACTTTAGGTTTTTGGCTTCAGTGCAAGCTGAGGCAACACGTGCTTTTAAAGCAACCCACTGCATGGTGGAGGTTTTGGCAAGAGCCAACTTGGAAGCAGCCCCATGTGACCCAGGTAGTTGTGAGCTTGTTGCACACCAAAAACCAGAGCAGCTTCCAACAGCAAAAAAGCACCTCCAAAATCTCAGAGGGGGTTTGCAGCGTTGGCTGCCACCCCACAACAACATCTGCCTGCCCAGTGGGCTGGCATGAGCATCACATTGGCCTCAGGGTGGTATCCCCAAATTAAAAAATCTGGCAGGTAAATAAGCAATTAATTATCAGCTATCAAAGCAGAGAAGGGGGAAAAAAAAAAGAAAAAAGAAGCTGCTTGCTTTTCGTGTGCACAATGACAGGTTTATGTTCATTATTTCAAAGTGTAGCAAGTCGTAAATGAAACAACCCCATGAGCAGGCAGGTGCTGACAAGCCTTGTGGTTCCAGATGAAAGTGCTTACCTGCCTTTTCCTGGTCTGGAAGATGCACAGGAATCATTTCACCCTTCAGAACATGAGGTGAACATCACAGGCACTGCTGGGGCAAAAACATGGTAGAGGACCATAAGACTCTTTGCCACTAACATCCCAAAGCCAGTTCAAGTTGGGATTTGTCTGCTCTCACCATGCCCCAGGCTCCGAGGGGGAATTGCTGGGCTGCAGGCTGCTGCTTTCCCACCTTGGAGCTCTTCTTTTGCTGTGAGGTCAGGAGGAAAAAGCCTTTGCTCCAAAGGAAAGGTACCACCTGCTGCAAAATGCTGCTGCTCTCTGCACAGTGGAGTTTCTGGAGGGTGAGAGGAGGGGAGGGGGAAGAAAAGCAACTAAATCAGTAAGACTTCCAGCTCCAAATCTCTGCAAGGCTGCTTTGCTTTTTTTTTTTTTTTTGGTGGTGGTCTCCTGTGCTTTCTATATCCTTAAGCCTTGTGTGGTGAGCTTGCCTGCTTTCCCTGTGCCCTAACATCAGCCTTTTTGCTGTTCTTGCCTCTCTCTGTACCAGCACCCTGCTCCAAGGCAGGCAAGAGGCATGGCAAAAAACAAGGTTCACTGCTTGGTTTTAATCATCTTGAGAACTGTTAATTATTTGGAGGAGGAACAAGGTTTCATTTTGCTATTTCATTTCTTTGGAAGAAGTTCTGCTTTCCCCCAGTTTGCAGACTCCTTGCAGCTCTCATGCTATCAGAAGAGCAGGTTCTGTCTCACATTTGCACCTGATGCCCTTTGCCAGGTAATGTGCCTTTAGCAAAGCTTTTGGGCTCCAGCATCAAAAGAAGTGTGGCCAGCAGGTCGAGGGAGGTGATTCTGCCCCTCTGCTCCACACTTGTGAGACCCCAGCTGGAATATTGTGTCCAGTTCTGGAGCCCTCAACACAGGAAGGACATAGAGCTCTTGGAGCAAGTCCAGAGGAGGCCATGGAGATGATCTGAGGGCTGGAGCAGCTCTGCTCTGGAGACAGGCTGAGGGAGTTGGGGGTGTTCAGCCTGGAGAAGGGAGGGCTCCAAGGAGACCTTAGAGCACCTTCCAATACCTAAAGGGGGCCTATAGGAAAGGTGGGGAGAGACTTTTCACCAGAGAGTGTAGTGACAGGACAAGGGGTAATGGTTTTAAGCTGGAAGAGCATAGATTTAGGTTAGAGATCAGGAGGAAATTGTTGAGTGTGAGGGTGGTGAGACCCTGGCCCAGGTTGCCCAGGGAAGCTGTGGCTGCCCCATCCCTGCAAGTGTTGAAGGGCAGGTTGGATGGGGCTTGGAGCAACCTGGGCTGGTGGGAGGTGTCCCTGCCCATGCAGGGGGTTGGATCTAGATGATCTTTCAGGTCCCTTCCAACCCAAACCACCCCATGATTCTGAGATTCTAACCTCTCTGTCCTTTCCCCAGCGGTGTTCGGCCAGCGCTTGGCAGAGACCATGGCTTATGAACAGAAATTTGGGCAGCACCAGGTGCCCATCCTGGTGCAGAAGTGTGCCGAGTTCATCCGGGAGCACGGTGTGAGTGAGGAGGGCATCTTCCGCCTCCCCGGCCAGGACAACCTGGTGAAACAGCTCAGGGACACGTTCGATGCTGGGGAAAGGCCATCGTTTGACCGGTAACGCTGGATTCCCCCCCTCCTACTCAACTAGGTCTCACATCCCCTAAAATCTGAGGAAAAGCAGCCCCTCTAACCCCCCCCAGAGAGCCCAGCAGTGCCCTGCAGGAAACTTGGGCCCTCCAGAAGGGTTTGACATGGAGACAGGATTCAGCAGAAACCTCAAATGGAGGCAAAAGCAGAATCAGAGGGTGCTGAGATGAGATTCGTGGAAATAAAGGAAAACATTTAGGAAAATCCTGGCCCCACACAGTCATTGTCACCTGCAGGAGCAGCCAAGGAAGGAGGCAAAGGGAAGAGCCCACATAGGCCATTAGCTAAGGGCAGAGGTTTAGAGAAAGGAGAGCAAATATTGGGTCCCAAACCACCAGCTCAGAGAACACCTAATGCACACAGGACAAGTTCTTTCTTTCCCTGCCAGCCCATAGCCATGATATTTTCCTCCTGTTGCTTTACCCTACAACATCATATAGAGATGAGAGGGAGATTTTGGCTTCTGCAAGGCTGCAGCCTCCTGACCCCCTTTCTCTGCAGGACTGAGGAAGTGACAAACTCCCTTAAGCTGAGAGCTGCCTGTCCCTGCCCGTAGGTCTCAGGGGGGCTTTGGGGAGGGGCATTTGCCACTGGAACCTCTGCCATGCCCTGTGCAAAATCAGAGAAGGGAGGAAAACCCCTGGTGCATCTTGGCTGGTCCTGCAACTGAATATTTCTTGCTTTCTGGGTGCCAGAGTCCTGCTGAGAGCTTTCTTGTCCTAACCTGCACAGGGGTCAGAGGAAGGTGAAGCCTTTTTGTCTGTTTGTTTTCCAGAGCTGTGTTTTGCAGCAGGGTGAGGGAGTTTGGCCCTTTTCTCAGCACTCTGTGACTTAACCCTGTGCTGCAGGGTTTGGTATGAGCATTGCTGTGGTGATCTCAGGGTGACTGCAACCCCCCCGCACAACAACCAAAACATATTCTTAGTGAGGAGGAAGGCAAATAATAATGGGGTTTCCAGTGGTCTGAATGCTGCAAGATGCTGGCTTGACCTCCAGTGCCACCTTCACAGCCTGTTTGGGTTTGCACAGGCACCCCTGTGTACACCAGCATGGCAGGATTGAGTGGGGAGCATTAGAAAGCTGCTGGTGCAGCCCAGGCATCCAGGATGGCTAGTGGTGTGTATTGGTAGGCCCTACAAAAATACAGCTCTGAAAAAAATTCCTTTATGGCTATGGACGTTTGTTTAAAACAATAGTATTTTAAAAATCCCAACCAATCCTAAAAATACATGACCTGAGGGATTTTTTTTGCTAGAAGTTTACAACAGTTTAGCAACTTCAAGGTAGGTCAAATGAGAGGCTTATGATCTTGACAGTGTCCTCTTGACATAATGTAAACTATATGGTATGCAAAGCTGCAAACATCTGTCCCAGCAGAACATCTTCAGTAATTGCTGTTAATCTTCAAAAGCCCAGGCAAGCTCTGCCAGCAGAGAGTGGGAGTGCCTGCCAAACATGGGAACACCAGACAGTATTTGCATACAAACCCTCAGAAGTCCAATGCAGGCTGGGAAGGCTCAGCCTGAGTATGAACACTGGGGACCTGCCAGCCTCATGGTGGGGAAAATCTCCACCAAGAATTTATATTCCTGCCAGCTGGGGCTGTTCCCTGGCTTGTGGTGTCCTATGGATACCCCCAGCTTGCCTTATTTATCTTTCTCTGTCTCCTGCATCTATACACAGAGCTTGAATCACAGAGTCACAAATCATTCTGGTTGGAAAAGACCTTTAAGATCATCGAGTCCAATCATCACCCAACTCTGCCAACCATTAACCCAACTCTACTAAGTCCAGTGTTTAGACCATGTCCCTCAGCACCACATCTACATGTCTCTTAAACACCTCCAGGGATGGAGATTCAACCACCTCCCTGGGCAGCCTGTGCCAGTGTTAATTACCCTTTCAGTGAAGGAGTTCTTTCTAATACCTAATCTAAACCTCCCCTGGCACAACTTAAGCCCATTTCCTCTTGTTCTGTCACTCGTTACTTGGGAGAAGAGACCACCCCTCACCTTGCTACAACCTCCTGCAAGGTTTGCTCACCACTGGGTGGCAGTTTGAGGTGGGTGGCTCGTGGCTCGTTGCAGGGATACAGACGTGCACACCGTGGCCTCTCTGCTCAAACTCTACCTGCGGGAGCTGCCCGAGCCAGTCGTGCCCTGGATGCAGTACGAGGATTTCCTGCTGTGTGGCCAGGCACTGGATGCAGATGAGATGAAGGTAGAGATGCATTCATTTCACTCCTCTTGGCCTTCAGATGAGCTGGGTTTCAGTGGCAGGGCTTTGTGAGCTGGAGATGCAGGGTGCACACACAGCTGGGCACTGTCAGATGTGTGGTAACTGAGCTTTGACATCTGGGAAAAAGAAAAATAAATTATAAAGATAAAATCTCACAAAGCCAGTGAGGTTTCCCAACTTGACAACATGGGCTTAAAGCTTAAATGTCTGGAGGAGATCTAAGAGCTGCTCAGCACCTCTTTTTGTTGCAGCAAACAGTGAGTGTGAAAACCAAGAGAGGAAGGAAACAACCTCCTGCAGCTTCCATCAGCCCGAGCTGAGAACAGAGCTGGTGGGAGGCTTTGGGTGAGAGCAAGGAAGGAAGTGGGGATTCGGGAGAGGGAGAAGTGAGAAACAGGAACTGCCTTTTCCTGACTATACATTTTGGTGGAAAAGAAGCCCCCCTACTGCAAAAAAACCCAGTCATGGATGCAGTTCCTATACACAGAAAAAGAAGGCAGATATCCTGGGTTGCAGGAGCTCTGTGAACTGCAGAGTTCAGCCCTGTATTTCAAGGGCAAATGTTTCTTGTAGGTTGTTTCACTTCTGGATCTTTGGGGTTAAAAATGTCCTAAATGTTTGTAGACAAGGAATGCAAGATTAGGCATGATCAGCCCTTTCAAAGAGCTCGTCACAGGGACTCTGCTCTTTCCTGGGCAATGGGCTGCCTCTTCTTGCTGAGCACTGTGCAAAGACTTCTCCATGTCCATGCTTGGTCTGCCAGAGAAATGTAATTTCCAAGGAAAGCAAATGCCAAGAGGTGAGACCCTACAGGGATGGATGGAGTGACCAAGAGCCACTCCTGAGCCTGTATACATCTGTCAGTGTTTATAGAGCTTTTCTTAACTTGCATTTAGGGCCATCAGGAGCTCCTGAAGCAACTGTCCCTCCTTCCCAGAGACAACTACAACCTCCTCAGCTATATCTGCAGGTCAGTCTTCTGCACAAGTTATAAACAGCTCAGATTTGGTGTTGGTGAGCAGAAACATCATCCCAAAGGCTGAGGCTGACTCCTCCAGAGAAAGCCCTCATAAGCCATGTTTTGGTTCTCTTTGAGGCACCAGATCCCGACTTTTGTAAGGGGACAGTTTCAGCCACAGGGATAAACACCTCGACAACGCTGGAGCATAAAAGCCTGCCCTAAAACTCACTTATGAATCCCTGAGAATTAAAGTGTAGTTTTTCTAGACAAAGCCTTGTGCAACAGAACTGCTGAGTCTCAGCCAGCCTGGGTGATTTTTCTCTGCTTATTAAATATTAGATGGCGGTTTCCCCTTTCTTTTTGGGTGAGCAGCCTCATCACATGGTGTTTTTTCTACTGATACTAGTAGGACTCAGTTCCAGTTCGTGTTATAAAGCAGCTAAATGTTGCTGTTCTCAGAGGAAGAGCTACATGGATCAATCAGGATTTTACACCAGGGGCTGTGTAAGGCTTTTTGCAGTCCTCCTTCTCTGACTTGAAATATTTGCCCTTGGATGCTGGCAGGTTTCTACACGAAATACAGTTGAACTCTAGTGTCAACAAGATGAGTGTGGATAACCTGGCAACAGTGATTGGAGTGAACCTCATCAGACCCAAGATAGAGGATCCTGCAAGTATTATGAGAGGTAAAAAGGACTCCTGGGATAATTTGCATACAAGCAGCTGACATGCTGAAATACTCAGTTGCATCCACAATCTTGAAATTATAAAAGTTTCTACTGTAGACCCATGGATATAAGCCAGACATGTGGCTGGGAATAGCAAGCACAGCAGGGAGAGTAAAACCACATTTTAAAATGTATTTATGGTGACAAAAACCCCTTAGGGGTTGCACTGTGTGTTCCCTCCATAGATTTCAAACAATCCAGGAATTTGGTGAAGTCATCTTTCTTTTGCTTGGAGCAGGAAGGTGTAAAATTCTTCGAGAAACAAAGGAAACTCAGCTGAGCCAAACTGGAATCCAGTGGGCAAGGACAGATTGCAGCAGAACTAATAGAAGAAATATTGTCAGGCCAAAGACTGCTCTGCTCTACAGACAGCCCATGAAAATGGTCCAGATATTCATATTCCTGCCCATGTAACTGATACTTGCAGTTTGCTTGTTGAGCCAAAGCAGCACAATTTATGGCTTGGTGCAGATGAGCAGACTCCTGGACTGGTTGCTCCACAGCCTACTTCTGCTGTTCTGGAGTGACATAAAAATCCCTCCCTGTACTTGGTTTTGTGGCCATGCTCCCTGTCTTCACCTACATCTCTATCTATGTGCATCTCCTTTTTGGACACCCCAAAAAGCAGCCAGAAAAAACAACCAGAAAATGTAGGTGAGGGTGGAAGAAAGCCTTGGCCTTGCCTCTGACAGATCTCTGTTTTCTTCCAGGCACGCCACAGATCCAGAAAGTGATGACTGTGATGATAAGTGACCACGCAAAACTCTTTCCCCCATCCAAGGATGTGCCACCCTCCCCACCTGCTCAAAAAAATGACAAGAAAGCCCCCATCCCACGCAGCTCTGTGGGCTGGGACGCTGCGGAAGACCCTGCGGTGCCCAAGGCAGACAGCTCGATCCAAAGGCAAATGGTAAAGCTCGAAAGAATAAAACATAAACTTAATAAATGTGTGATTAATTCTGATGGGTTTAACGGGTCAGTGAGCCACTAAGAGCACTTGCTATTAATAGGGTCATCCCTGGAATATCTGCAGCAGGAAAAGGATGTAGAGAAATTTTCCATTTTCCTGTGGAAAATCTACTGCTCTAGGAAAAATTAAAACTCCTAAGGTTTTTTTAGCTAAAAGGCAGAATAAATGAAGCCTTTTCAGTTCATGTTGGTGAACTTAAAACAATGAGGATTTAAAGGCCTTTCTCAGAAAGTAAGAATCGCTGCCAAAAGTCCTTTTTAATGGAAAACACGGTGCAACCCAAACTGATTTTTTATGGAAAACTTGTGGCCATTCCTGTTTGCACGTTAAAATGTTAATATTGCAGTCAGAGCAGCCCCAGCAGCCCGTCTGCTCCCAAAGCAGGACCAGGCTGCCCTAATGCCCCAGGTCTATTTTACAGAGAGATGACCTGAATTCCAGCAGTGCCCCCGGACCAGCTGCGAGCTCAAGTGCACCCGGGGAAGATGACGGGTCCAAAGATACCCTGGGAATGTGGAAAACACAGTCGAGGAAAAGAACTCAGACTTTACCTAACAGGAAATCCTTCCTGACGGCTGCTTCCCCGGGGGAGAAAGGCAGCAAGGACAGAAATGGCATATTTGCCAGTGACTTTTGGAAAAGCTCCCCAGGGAGCAGCGTGCGGCCTGTGGGCCCCGAGGGACATAAGAGAACGTTGTCTCATGATCTGTTCAAGCTGCTCGACCTTCACAGGGCTTCGACCTACGACAACGTTCCCACCTCCCAGGCAGAAAGTGGGGAAGGCAGCTCCAGCCCCAGCCCCTCCAGCAGCAGCTCTGATAAGGAATTTCTACCCTGCCCCAGTCCCAGCCATCAGCCAAAGGAAACAGCCAGTCCCACCAGCAGCCCTGCTGAGATCTCCAAGCCTGAGCAGGAGAGCAGGGAGTTCCTGCAAAACATGATCCTGAAGCTGGAAAAAGAAATGGAGGTACAGAAAAACAACTACGAGGAACAAATTAAAAGGTAAGATGCTGCAGAGTGCTGCTTTGTGGGGAGTGTGGAGGCTTCAGCTCCTTTTTTCACAACACTAGCATTGCACAGATCTATTTACTAGTAATAGGACAGTATATAATGATGACTACAGATAAAATAGTAGGCTATCTAAAAGTCAAGGCTGATGTGCTGTACTCTCATGACAGCTGCTAATGTCATATTACTACAATATTAATACTCTATAGTTCTTACTGCATCATTCTATAACGTTTCTGCAATAATCAGAGCCATAATTCTTGTTATGACTGTAATATTGTGCCATTATACTATCCACAATTCTGTAGTAGCATTAATGCATTATTAGTTGTAACCATCAGTGTTACAACAGCTTCACACATTGTTTTCATAGTATTATATATCACATGTATTGATTTATTGCACCATGTTATGTGACATGAGTGCCAGGGGATCAGGACAGAACCTCTGGCTTATTTTGTTGCTTAATGACACAGAGGGCAGACTTCTTAAGAGCCAAAGAGTGACTTCCCAGCACTCTTCTGATCCAATCTTTTCACACTCCATTTCTCTTTGCAGTCTTGAGAAGGAAAACTATGAAGTATGGGCCAAAGTGGTGAGGCTGAATCAAGACATTGAGAGGGAGAAGAAGAAGTCTGAGGAACTGGAGCTGAAGTTGATGAACGTGGAGCGCTTACGGGAGGACATGGAGAAGAAAAACAGGATGCTCGAGGAGGAGATAAAAAACTTATCTAAATCCACGAGCAAAACTGATGCCAAAACCAACTAGGGGAAGACACTCAGCTGTGCACAGACATAAAATGCAGCAGCATGAATGCACAGGAATTGTCAAGCAGGATCAGAGCCAGGGACTGGTCGTCCCATGTTCTGCTACCGACCGTGGGC
Source organism: Hemiprocne comata (assembly GCA_020745705.1). Lineage (NCBI taxonomy): Eukaryota > Metazoa > Chordata > Aves > Apodiformes > Apodidae > Hemiprocne > Hemiprocne comata. Next base: position 4,622,944 of record CM036612.1, read on the forward strand.
TGGTTTGGAGGAAGCAGCCCAGGAGTTAGAGGCTGGTTTATGCTGTGAAACAGGAAATTTCAAAAATATTATATAGCTTTTTTTGGGGGGTCGGTTTCACCTCCTCTTTCAGCTGCTCAAGTTACCTGTAGAACAGGCCAATACTCTTTGCTGCTCAATCAGAATATCTTGCACTCAGGAGTTCAGGTTAAGGACACATTTTGCCTTTACAAGAATAAACCAGCAAGCATCCCTCCTGCCAGCCAGCTGGCTACTTGCTGCAGACACCCACAGTGCTTCTGAGTGGAACACAAAGTCCATCAGCTTGGATCTGGGGACAAAGACCAGCCCCAAGGTCTGGGGTGGCACAGCCCATCACACTGTGCCTGGATGGTGCCAGCACCATGCTGAGATGCTCCCATGCTGCTGGTGATTGCTCTCCCAGAGCACGAGGAGCCCAGACAGCCCATGAGGTCCACTCAGAAGAGCTCTCATACAGCATCACTCAAGACTCATCAATATCAAGGCTCCAGGTATAAAATCACAACATCACAAAAACCTCTTTAGTAAAGTGGCTGTTCAGTCAGTTTAAATCACTGTTCCTTACAGCCAGGTATACAGAACTCCAGCACAGCTGCTGATGAGGCTTTGGGGAGCACTTTCACTTATCCCTACACAGAGCTCTTTGTGCAGAGGGAGTCCAGCAGCAACTGCACCCCCTGGTACAGAAAAAGAGGCTTCTGCATTTTTCCTGATGGACAGTCTTCAAAGAATCACAGATCTGGACTTATTTACTGCCTCCACTTTTGTTTTTCATCATTTCATCAGGGTAGAACAAGATTTCCTCAGCCACCTTGGTGGAAACCTGGGTTTGCACTCCAACAATGATGGTGGGTCTCTCTCTGTCACTTGCTGCCATCAGTAACTAACTAGACCCGAAGGTCTCATGGTGCCAGTGTGGCTGTTTGTAAACTTCTCTGCCTGTTTTCCCCCTGCCTGCCAGCAAGTCACCCTTCCAGCAGTACCACGATGTTGCTGAAGCTTTTGGTGTAGGAAAGAAAATAGCAGGACTCTGCAAGAAAAACCTTTCACTCCTCAGTTATGTTAAGAAGGTGGAACAACACCACGCAGCCTCAGCCCAGAGGGAACAGAAAAGGGAAAGCCACAGAGAGCTGCAGGAGTTTTCCACAAGATGTCTAGGACCCAACATGTGCCTCTGTGCCAAGCACAGCAAAGTTCATGCATCAACACTGGATTCCTGCTACCAGGCACTTGGCTTTGGTGATACCAAGGTTCAGCTCAAGACAGGCTGCAGACCTGCTTGGCAGAGCCTGCAAAGAAAAACAAACTGGTGAGAGAAAGAGCCACAGAGAAAACTGTGGGGAAAAAAGGGGAGATGGGAGCAGGGTAATGTTATCAGAGAATAAAAGTCACTATTAGGTATATGGCACTTGCTGCTATCAGCCTTTCTGGGGGATATTTTTCTAGCCCTACAACTGAGCCCAGATTCCTTAGTCTCAGACTAACATTCAGTCTGTCTAACATCTCAAACATTCAGTCTAACATCTCAAACATTCAGGCTGGTGTATTGAATCTATCTTTGCTCAGCTGTGGATAGAAAGGAGAGGTCTGTGAAACTTGAGCTGCATTTAAGAATCTGACTGTCGCGGACCGAGATAGGTAAAGCCGCGACTCACACCCCCACCTCAGGGATCGAGAGCTGAGGACCACTCCCCGTCACACCCACAAACAACGCTTAGGAATCAATAGATTTATTAAAGGCACTGAGGGTTTGGCAAGTCTGATATCAACTAACGCACAGGGTCTATCTCTATATCTATATCCACACCTATATATCCATATACCAACAGCTATACAACTATACATCTATATACCAATAACAACACACACAGAAAACAAGAGAGAACCTCTCCCCTTCCCCCCTGTTCCCGTTCCCGGACAGGGATAAGAGGGAAAGCCCGGAGAGAGCCTTTGGGAAATAGAAGAATATGGGAAAAGAGAAGCGAGTGTCTGGTATGTGTGAATATTATGTAGGAATGTTTGTAGGAATGTTAGTAAGATGTTCGCAATTCTCACCACCGGGGTACGGCCGAAGCCAATCCCTGGTCGGGATCCACGTCCTGTCCCCTGAGACTCCAGGCAAACGATCCGTTCGGTACGTCCACACGCCAACAACCACAGGGAGCAGCGCCGTAACTTCACGGCAGCCTCCGCAGCGGTACGCTCACCGCGCCGGCTGGATCCGCATAGCATTCACAGAGCGCGCGCCTTCTTGCTCCTCCCTCCCTTTCCCGGTTCCGGCCCCGCCGTGCCTCCTGGGAGCTGTAGTCTGTAGTCTGTGCGCATGCGCCTGGGACCTCTGTCCTCTCCCCACGAGTGCCGGGGGGCGCATCGCCAGGACTGGTCAGTGAATGTCGCTGGATTAAAGGCCATTATAGAGTCCGTCTCTCACACTGACCCATAGACCTACAGGCTCTGACTGCAGGTGGTTTTCCTTTCCATAGGATCCCCAGAGACTACACAGCTTCTCACTGTCCTGCCCACAAACCTTCACACCATGGAATTAATTTTTTTGAGGCTTGCGTGGGGTTACTGCATGGGGCTACTTCCAAAGCTCAGTGCCTTCCAGAAGTCCTCTGCTCTTACAATGATCAAATCTGATTTAAATGTTTCAAATCTGATGAAAAAGTTTCAAATCTGAAACTTGGTAATTTAAAATCTCAGTGAGGATTACAATGGACCAGCGAGTCTGGTGCAGAGCTCCACAGCCCCCAGCCTTGCAGAGGGATGGGCAGCACAGAGAAGAGCCCCGAGGAGGACAGTGTGGCCTCCACCAGGCTTAACCACCTTCAAAGCTGAGCTATCCAAACCTCACCTTCCCCATCACCTCCATGTCCCACGTGCTGTGACATCCTGGGATGACAGACTTGTTGTCTCCTGAAGTCTCTTTCAAGCATCACTAACACCATTGGTGCTGCAAGTCCAAGTTCCCACCTTGCACCTATGGGACCCACATCTTCCTGACACTCAAATCAAGAGGTTTCCAAAGTGCCTGTGAGATGTACTTTGCCTGCCATCATTTCAGAGCAACTGTTCCCATTCATGTTTCTTTTCTGTGATTCCAGATGACCTTGACAGAGCTGCTGCAGGGTTTATTTAATTTTTTACCTTCACAAGGAGCTCATTACTAATCTGGGCGTGAGGCTCAGGAGTCATTTTAGAGAGAAACTTCTCCATTGCGTCTAGGAGAAAGGCTGTGAACATCTGGGCTGGAAATGCCACACGCTCCTTTCTGCAAAGATCAAAAGTGTGAAGAGGCAAATAATTCCTTCACAACCCACAGCAGACACTGATGACGTGGAGAGGCTTGGCTGAGGCTCAGAAGTCTCCACGATTAGGACAAGTGCACGTTAGTTTAGTGTAAACTGCATTCCTCCGCTTCCGCTGCAGATAGGCAAAGCAACCTCCACCAAACCATGACTGCTTCTCAAGATCAGAGCCACTTCTTTGAAGATATTCCACCCATTAAATTGTGGAGTGTTTATAGTGGTCATATGTAAAAGATAAGACTTTCCAATAGAGGTCAGGTGGGCTGGAAATTACAGTGCATGGGGCGGGGGGGGGTTAACAGCCACAGGGAGCGACAGGGAATCTCATGAGCTGTAAGATAAGGGGCTGTAAGATAAGGGGCTGTAAGATAAGGAGGGTTTTCCTTTTCTAAAAAGTGAGTTTTTTTCCAGAGGCAGAAAAGCAAGGATCTGCCCATGCCAGACCTGTGGAAACTTTGCATCCTTTTCAGCCCCGAGGGGTAATAAATATCCTCTTGGTTCAAGCCACTCAAAGCCCAGAATACTGACAGTACCCAAATGCACCTCTGGATTTAATGCACTTTTAGATCTTTTTTTGGAGACACCAGAATATGAGATCCCCAAAAACTAACTGATGCACAACCTACATTTCCTTCACCTCTTTTTGCAGCCAAGCAGTGAAGCTTTTTTGGGAAGGAATAGCAAGAAAGCCTCTCCTGTTCCTGAAGCAGGGGTTGCTGTTCCTCAGTGCTGCAAGGGGCATTATGAACTCACAGATGGTTGTTTGGTGGCTGCTCTTCAGCTCAGCAGACTTTAAGCATTGATTCTGGATATCCTAGAAAGTGTGAAACTACTACCATCATATCAAAGTACAACAGACAGCCTATCATAGAGACTAAAGCCTGTAGAAAGATCCTTTTCAACACTGTTCTGGGTACTGTAGACTCAGAAACTGACAAAAAGGCATTTTTTCCACCTCCTTAACCCTCACACTGCACAGCCAAAGGACACAAAAGCATCCCCTTCAAGGTGACAGGAGTGTAGGATAACCCACAAAACACTGAGGATTTTCCTTTCCCTTTAAATTGCATTCCAGATTGGAGCAATTCAAACCACAGATCCGAACGCATCTAAAGCTGTTAAACCATGCATTCTGGGGTGAAAATGTGACATCTTTCAGGATACAATTTCAGTCCTGCTCTTTGCATTAGAGCAAAAAATCTGTTTTGCTCTTCTTAGGTGTTTACTGCCTTCATTTAGGAATTCACTTCATTGTATCCAGGCACTTGGTAGGCGTGAGAGGCAAGAAAGTATAATTATCCTTCCCACATTATTCTCTTTGGATCCCAAGCCAGTCATGCTTACACTGACTTATGCCCTCCCATTTTATCAAAGTTGCATTTTTGGCACGATAGTAACTTTCCTTTTTTAGCTTGGCTACTGTATAAAACAGCAAGTTGTTGAGGGAAGCGAGGTGGACGTGCAGGAAAAGTATCCAGCCATTATTTAGGGTGGAAGAAAAGCAGTGAGAACATGTTGTTCTCCCCAGGAATGAGGGAGTAATTCAATCCATCCTTCCTTTACATGGGAGCTGAAAGATACCCTCAAACCAGGCTGCTTTTAAGAAGAAAAGACTGCCAAATTGAGACTATGTGTATGAATAACTGCTCACCAAGGTGTGGAGAAAATAAAAGTCCTCAGATTTTCAGCCAAAGCTGAAGGCAGTCCCACTGTCCCTCTTTCTCTGTGTTTTCCTGCCACCTTGCTGCAGCACAGGGACGTTACGAAGCCAGGCTGCCAAACTGGCCTGGAGGAAAAATAACCTGGCAAAAAAGGAGCATCCTGATAAAGTGAGGGCCAAAAGGAGGAAGCAGCCAGGGTAGCAGGGACAGGAGTTGTCTGAATAAGCACTCCTTTGGAGAAAATGCTCATCTTTTCTAGCATAAAACCCTGCAAGTTTAGGCCTTCCAGAATCTAAAGGGGCTTCAGGAGAGCTGGGGAGGGACTTTTTACAAGGGCTTGTAGCAAAAGGACATGGGGTAATCGATTAAAACTGGAGGAGGAAAATTTAGGTTAGACATGAGGAGGAAATTCTTGAGTGTGAGGGTGGTGAGACCCTGGCCCAGGTTGCCCAGGGAAGCTGTGGCTGCCCCATCCCTGGAAGTGTTGAAGGGCAGGTTGGATGGGGCTTGGAGCAACCTGGGCTGGTGGGAGGTGTCCCTGCCCATGCAGGGGGGTTGGATCTGGATGATCTTTAAGGTCCCTTCCCACCCAAACCATTCCATGATTCCATGATTCTATGAATTCTGAGTTACTCCAGCAGAGAAATGTCCTGAGCACTTGCATGGTGAATACTGCACAGAGGCTCCAGCTGGGACAGTTTCTTCCTTTGATAATTCCCATTGCCAACAGCTCACTGCATACATGGTCTCCACCAAATACAGTTTACTCTTCTAATTGTTTTCCTTTACAAGAGTTTTCTCAGTAGGTAATTGCCATAAATAGAAGTGCTCAGCAGTTAATTGGAAACTTGGTTTCTTGAGAAATAAGGCTTAAACTTTCAGACATATACAGCAGCCAGGTGAGTGATATGAATTCGGGTGCAATTTTCCTACCTCTAAGTCTGTGGGGTAGAGCAGAGCCCTTAGTGGTGGTGCTGCCACTGCAAGACTCCAGGGTGTGCTCAACCTTCAGCAAACATCAGACAATTCATCCAGCTGAAAAATCCAACAAGCAGAGAAGGAAACATCCTGTTATACCCCTTGAGTCCTCCCTGTCAGGAGGCTTCACAAATTTCATGTCTCCTTCACTGGAGACATTCAAAACCCACCTGGACAAGTTCCTGTGTGATGTGCTCTAGCTGACCCTGCCTGGCAGGGGGGTTGGACTAGATGATCTTTTGAGGTCCCTTCCAACCCCTAGGACTCTGTGACTCTGTGATAACCCTGCCCCAAAAGGTCTCCCTGCACCCCTGGGTGCCCAGCCAACCCTGCAGAGCCCTGAGCAGCCATGGGCAGCGACACTCCCGGCGCCGTCAGCGGCCACTGGTGTGGCTGGTGAAAATTTGCTTTATCACGCGTAAAAACACGACGTGATATTTCGTCCCTCTTGACACAATGTCCCGATAACAGGAACTGGGAACAGGGGAACGTTCCTTTAATCTCAGCAGCTGGCCAAAATGCTGTTTGCTGCCTCCAGGGAGCTATTTCCAAACGAGTGCACTTTTAAAGCAGCCAGCAAGGCAGGGGCCAGGCTTTGACCTCTTCTTAAAGAAATGAGGGTGAGCATCAGGTTGGCATCTGCTTTCTGAGCATGTGAGAGGTAAATTTTTCCTTTCCCTCCCAGTGCTGCCCTGTGTCCTTCCTCTGCTCCCTGATAAGGGCCAGCACAGGCTGCCATCCAGCCAGAGGGGCTCCCCTGGTGCTCTGCATGCTCTGGATGAGGTCCACACTTGATCCCTAAGGCCAGGGCAGGTTTGGAGTCTTTCCAGTGACACCTTTGCCCTGTGTGTCCCTTCCTGGGGCTCAGAGGATGGATTTTCTAATGCTGCCAAGTGTTCCCTTTGCATGCATCCACCTTTCTGATGCCACTAAAAACCTGGTACTCATTTGAAGTGCTGAACTCTATGGAAATGCTGAACTCCTCTAGAGGAGTCAGGAGGTCAGCCAAGCACCCCAAGGACAGCTGTTCCCAACACAACAACTACAGGCAGCGCTGAGGAGTGAAAGGTCAAATGTCCACTGGAAATTGGAGCGTTGTCATGCCCTGGGAAGGGATCTTTCCACTGTGGGAACATCCTGCTCCCTCACTACCTTCCTCCCATCCAGTGTAAAGAAGGCTGCGCAAAGAAGTCTGAAATGGAGATAAAATCACATTTACAGTTGGAAGAAGACCTGAGAGAAAGGTTGAGAAACTCATTAGCTCCGTAAGACTGGATCTTTCCCCTAGCTGGCAGTGGAAGGGCATTGGCTTAGGGTCAAGGATAACACAAGAAGTTATGGAAAAGCAACAGCAGATAAAATTGCTGTCATCCACTCTGACCCGCTTCTGCTCCCTTAGATATAAAGCCTCACTGATAGTGGCAAGCAGGATGGCTTTTAAAAATAAAATTCTAGCAGAGTCTTTCTTCCATTTTGTAAGGCTGTTGAGAAATCACATGCAGGAACACCAGCTGGGGAGAAGCACCCTGGCATCCCATCACAATGTGGAGATGGAGCTGTTCTGTGGTTTGTGTTTATAGTGGCTTTTTAGGACACTGGTGTAGGGCTTGGACAGCTAAGACTGTGTTTTGCTTGATCTGCACCTTGTCTTAGCACTCCATCCACTTTAGCTCCAATACCAGCAAGCAAGGAGCCCATTGCCATGAAGGTGAGCCTGCACCAGTGCCTTGGCTAGCCAAGGCAAAGCACTTGGCAGCAGAGTGCTCAGCACTCACCATTCAAGCCAAAATAAGGAGGTCTTGTGTCCTGATGAAAGTCAAGCCATTGAGATCACAGACTTTTGCTCCCCAAAACTTAACACAAAAGCAATGATGCCTTTGAAATTGTTTGCAAAGCATGTATGAAGCAGAACCAAACAAAGAATAGGGAGTCTTGAACCCCAATCTCTGCTATAAATATTTGGGATAATAACTAGCTCACCAGGCTTGCCAGATATCCCTTCCTTTTATTAACTTCAGGCTAGAGGTTTTAGGCCCGAAGTGTTAACATTGGTGTCAGTGGTGAATACCCTGGTTTCTTCTCTGGAAAGAACGATGCAGGGATGAGAGAATGATGTAAAAGCAGGATGGTTATTGATAGAAGAACAGCTGAGAGGGGGTACAGAGCTGCAATTCATTTGCTCACACAAGTACCATTGTTTTCCAGTGGCTGCCCAGTCCCCCCAGAGCTTCTGCGTCCCCGTGTGCATGCCAACTGCAGCGTGCAGCAGGGCCTGTCTCTATCCTAAAAGTTTCTCCTTCCTCTTGCAGTAAGTGCAGGGGTTAATGCAGCTCTGGGGAGCTCCCTGAGGCCCTTGTCTAAATTGTTTGCCTGTCCTGGAGCTCATTAGTGTTGCATGAAGTGCCCTGAACAGTGTCACGGAGGAAGGCGTGTGGCAGCCCCCGTCAGGAGGCCGCATGCCCCAAATGCATGGCCTGCTCCCCCTGCCATTAGCTCACTGCTCAGGGCACGTTGCTTATCTCTGATGCACTAATTAGTGGACAGAGGAAGCATGAGACATGCAATCAATAGCATTGGGCCAAATTTGCAGCTGGTGTAAGCTGTTGGTTGGCAGAGGAGTGCAAAAGAACAAGGAACGATGTGAGCTAGAGAAATCCCACAAGAAAAGGAAGGAGTTCAGCAAGGAACCCAAGTGTGGTTGAGTTTATCCCTGCTTTCCCTGCAGGAATGACTTCCCAACTGGTACAAAACAGGTTGCATTTGCATGATGTCATGCAGCTTTGTGTCTGTCTCAGCAGCAACCAACTACTGTGGCCAAAACCAAACCACTTCAACTGTTTCAACACTTGGAGCAGCCCATTAGTCTCCTAACTATGTGGGTCTCAGTTTCCCATGGATCCCCACTCCCATTAACCCCTGGGGGAATCTAGGTTGGGATTTCATCATGCAGATGTGGTGAAGAGTGAGCACAGTAAGCAGTAACTGGGGACCAGTTATCATATCATATCATAGAATCATATAATAGAATGGTGAAGGTTGGAAGGGACCTTAAAGAGCATCAGGTCCAACCCCCTTGCTATGAGCAGGGACACCTCCCACCAGACCAGGCTGCACAAACCTCATCCAACCTGGCCTTGAACACCTCCAGGGAGGGGGCAGCCACAACCTCCCTAGGAAGCCTATTCCAGCACCTTCCTACCCTCATGGTGAAGAATTTCTTCCTGATGTCTGACCTAAATCTCCCCTCTTTCAGTTTAAAACCATTACTCCTTGTCCTATCACTGCCCTCTCTGGTGAAAAGCCCCTCCCCAGCTTTCCTGTAGGTCCCCTTCAGATACTGGAAGGTGCTCTAAGGTCTCCCAGTGTCAGCTACCAGTACTTGTAGAAGTGGTAAAAGGGAGAATTTTTCCTACAATAAGATTTTTGTTCTGCTTACAGTTCAGCTGGCTGATGTCTCAGGCTGTAGGCTTCTCTGTGTCAGTGTCTTGAACCAGGCATCAAAAATCTGGTAAAGATAAAAGCAAATAGAGCATGTTCAGTATTGCAGGAGGATGGATTTTGCTTTCCCACTCTCCCAAAGCTTTGCCTTTTGACTTTGCCTGATTAAGCTAGCGGTGACAGCTCAGGAAATGGATTCCACCAAATCTCACAACAACTGATCTGAAATGCTCTAATCTCTGGAAAGATAAGGAGTTGCTACAGCAAAGCCAACATAAACCTGAGAGTTATGGAAGGTTGGACTGTTGTTTAGCCTCTGTTGCTAGTTAGCTACTGGACTTGATTTCAGAGACCACCCTGTGTTTAAAACTTCTCACTTAACTCGACACATATCTTTTCAACACCATCTGAAGCTCACATCCTGGATAGGCTCAGCCACACAGAGCTGAAGGACATTGTCTGGGAAGCTCTAGTGCTGCAATGAGCATCCCCTCATCCTAAAGTCACTGCAGATACGGCAGGCAGCAGCTTCTGTGAAGTGTGATTATGCTAGTAATTAATTAATGGCACCATAGCTGCCTATTTAAAACAAAATACAGTGTCTTTGTTGGCTGTATCTTAGGCCATCACAGAAAAGACAATATGTGGAGCTAGGAAAAGAAAAAAACCACCCTCTTTTCAGGAAGCATTGCTCTATGTCAGGGAAATCTATTCCTCTCCTATAATTTCCTTTATTGTAGTCACATTGATTGCTTTTATACCTCCTATTTCCTTTGTTTACATACAAAATGAAATCAAAGGTTTGATCGAAAGCCCTTGAAATGCTGAGCAGGAGGTTGATCAATTTATGTCAAGAACTAAATCACATTGGGCACATGTTCAACAGTGTAAAACAAGTAAGAAAACTTCCTTTTTCCAACATCAAGCTGACTCGCCCTGAGCTGGATAACCTGCAGTATATACATTAGCAAAACTTTTCTACCTTTTCTGGCATGATCTGCTCTAAAAAGTATCTCAGTTTGCTGGAATAATGCAGCCTTATCCTAACGAGTGTTGCCAGCAATGCTCTGTGGTGAAGTGGGGGTAAGAAGCAGAAATTTTCTCAGCTGATCACTAGCTCAAATTTTGCTCTTACTGACATCTGAAATGACTTGAGAGGCAGAAGAGCAGACTGGCATTTAGCAGCATGCATCTGAAAGCAGATGCACTCAGTTGCTGCAGGACAATGTGACCAAGACCTCAGCAGGGAGAGCTGGACCCCCCTTCATTCATCTTCTTGACAAGGGTATCAAAAGGTGGACTTTTCCCCCCACTTTTATCTGGGAAAAGAAGCAGTAATTCTAAAAGCTGCTCCTTCTGCTGCTTTCACCAGCCTTGCATTTCCCAGGAAGCTGCTCCCCTGTGAGAGGGGCAGCCTCGAGTCCTGCTCCCCAGGGAACTCTGCTTTGCAGAGACTGGCCTGACTAAGAGTGTGTCTTGCCTGAGGGAAAGCGGGGGGAGAGGGACGGAGGGATGAAGGACAGCGAGGCAGGGATGGAGGGGGGAAGGAGAGCGAGACAAGATGCCTAGCAGGCAGGTTCGTTCCCAAAATGTGGCCCAGGGTTCTGAGGTCATTTGAAAGCCTGGGCCTGGAGGGGCATGTGCAAATGAGATGATGAATCTGATAAACCTGGCAGCCCTTTTGAAGTTACTGAGAGAAAGTTTGGTTTGGTTTGGTTTTTTTAATGGATGTCTCTATTTCAGTGGGCCTGTAGTGCAGAACTTAGCTTTTTCTTCTTGCTGAGAAGAGGCTTTTGAAGAAGTTCATTTGCAACAGCAGCAGGTTTGACTGTCTGCTTTCATTCAGAGACGTCCAGGAGTGCTGGGCCATAGACTTCTTTGGGTTACAGCTGTGCCAACTACATGTGTGACCAGACCTGGCTGCCTTTCAGTGCCTGCTGAACTGGCTTAATAACAGGTTTTCACAACCCTGCCTCATTTTGTCTGGGTAGACACACTTGGGGTGGCTTCCATCTGTTCTTATTTAGGCATCTGAACTGTAGAAATTCAAGTGCATGTGTGTTGTCCTTTACTTGCAGGTAGGAGAAAGAGGAAAGGCCTCACACCACCTCTCCTCATCTGATGTCAGTGCCAGAGACAGCCTGGGTGGTTTCTGTCCCATGTCAAGGCTTAGCCTCAAACATGTCCCATTTCACACCCAGGGAAATCACACCCTGTTACCCCATGTGGGTCAATACAGGAGAAAAACTACATTATTTCTCCCTAAGACTTTGAAGCAGGAGTTTAGAGTAAGACCTGGGTCACGTTTTGCTGCTGGTTTCTGCTTTCTGCAACACAGGCACCTCCCTGACTGTTCTTCACTCCCAACATTGCCTGTGCTAGAAACACACAGTTCTGGCCAAAATGCCCAGTCCCAGCACTGAAATTCAACTGTAATACACTCCATATAATAAACCTCTTCTTCCAAAGGGTGCTGATAAGAATTTCCATTTTTAGTCGAGGGCAAGCAAACCATTCATCCTTTATTTGTTGCTGTTGCAATTGAAGAAGGAGCAGAAGCTAATTTTTAAACTTTTCCTGTAAATAGTGCATTAATGAAGACAGATGGGTCAGCAGTATAAACAAAAACTCTATCTCAAGCTAGTTTTGTTCTGGCTTTGTTTCCCAATATAGTAAGCAAACCACCACCACCCCCGTTCCCATCCTATTAACAGTGTTTGCACTCCAAATGTTGAACTGGGTTATAAGGAAGTTTAAATTAACACTGGGCTGTAGTTTTTCAAATGCTTGAAGCAGATGTTCAAGTGTCAGGAAATCTTGCCTTTTTTTATTTTTTTTCTTTCCCCCTTGTCTTTAAAAAATAATACATTTTGCTGGGGTTTGGGCTCAGTGTTTATCACAGAGAATACTTGACTGAACCTCTGCCATTATGCTGTAGGTAAGCCAGGCACCAACCTGCCCAGGGCTGTTAAAAACCACAGGATCCTTTGGTATTTCTTTTGGTATTTCTGCTGGAGGTTCTGTTCTGCTTTGCTCCCTGAGCAGTGTAAGAAGGGCAGTGCAGAAGGGCTTGGGAGAAGATGAGTGTAGGTTTTGGCTGCTGCTTTGGGTGATGGTTGCTTTGGATGATGGTTGCTTTGGGAAATGCTTTCTCCTAAGTGACCTCAGGTTTGGGGAGGCTGATTCTGATGCCTTTAGCTCCAGAGTTGCTGCTCACCTGGCAGGGATCACTGGCTTTGGAAAGAGTTATGTGTCCACAATATGCAGGAACTTTTTTTTTGTCCTAAAAACTGACCTTTGGGCACCTCCAAATGGGAGCAGCATGAGCCAGCACCAGGCTGCTCTCATCCAGCTGACAGGCACTGCTAGGGAGAGGGGGTGCCCTGCTTTCCTGCCAGAACAGCGTGTGGCTCTGCCCCTGCTGCCCAGACCCCACAGACAGCCCCAAACAGCTGATCTGCCCCCCACGAGGGGGCTGGCAGGGCTGGGGCAGCCATGGCAGAAAAAGCCACGCTAAGCTGTCAAGCTTTAAGGTTTAAAAAACCAGGAATCTGTACCTTCAGGCACCACAGGGTGAGCCTGGGCTCCAGGATCACACCCAAGAAAGGGATAACACAAGAAAGCTTTGGGGAGAAATCTGTTTGAGGGGTTTTAGTCCACGTGCAGAGGGCTAGGATTAAGGGAACCTCAAACTTTCAAGTGCTTTGTGAAATCTGGCATCAGTGCTGAGTGTTTTCACAGCAGACACAGCTGTCAGGGTTTCTTCAAAGGCCAAGAAATGAATAAGATGTCTTGGAGTTCATGCTCTTCTGGAGGCATCATGTGTGTTGATTTAAGAGCAGCAATCCAAGACCTCTTTGCTCAAGTCCCTTGCTGATATGTTATCCAGGCTCTTCCTCTCTTTCTATAATTTGTTTCTGCTCCCCCTCTTTGCCTGTCCTGCCTATTCAGACTGCAAGCACTGCCTGACATTTTGCTAAAAAGGGGCTTCACATCTGCTTACACCTTCTTACACATACTCAGAAACAGATGAAAGCAAAAATCCAATTGATAGTGATGATTTTGGTGAGACAGGGTTGCTGCCTCCTCTAGCTGAATGCAGTAATTCATGGATGAATGGATGGATGGAAAGATAGATCCATACTGAAGCTGTATTTTTCCAAACCTTTCTGAAAGTGGTTTGGGCTTTTGAAATTTAAGCCAAGCATCTGCTAGCACATTGGTATGAAACAGATCAGAAATGAAAGCAAAATCAGTGCACACTACCATTTAATGTGAAAATCAATTCTTTTAGAAACAGAAGTGGTCAGAGTATTAATATTCATGGATGGATGGACGGACGGACGGATGGAAGAAGGGAAGGAAGGAGCAAAGAAACAAAGAAAATGAAAACATGCAGTGAAGTGTTTTTTCAGGGACTCTTGCTGACATGATCAGCACTCACAGCTGGTACCACTGGCTCCTGTCATGCACTCACCAGATTCTTTGTGAGTGTCCTTCTACAGGGACAGGTGCATTGAAAGCCAAACACTTGTGAGTTTGCAGAAACAACCTTGATTTGCTATTTAGGGAAAGCTCTTTATAAACTAACTGCACCCATTGTTTTGGTGTTATTTTGCCTATCTCTGCCATCTGGCTGCATGGATGCTCAGCAAATGTCTTTGCATAATGATATTCAAAGGTAAGGTAAAAGTAATATATGGTTTTGCTAATAAAGCAGGTGTGCAACCCTAACAGACACACATTAATAAATGAAATACCATTCTCAATAGTTCTAATTTCAGGTTATGAACAGCATAGGTGCAGCTGAAAGACTCAGGAGATGTTCAGTTTTCTTCCACAATAGCACAACAGGATAAATCTCATGCTTCATGGTGTTTCACCACAAACTCTGGCTGAAATCCTCTTCAATCAGCATTACAGTCCTCGTTTCGTTATAACAAAAACTGATTAACATCAAAAGATTGGCCAGCCTCTAATTCTAAAAAGCTATCAGTGACATTTTTACTGATCTTGTAAAAACTCAAACGTGCAGGTTCACCAACTGATAAAATCACCCACATTTGCATTGTACTGTAATACACTGTGCACTATCTGCTCTACTACAACAAATCTCTGGCAGTAAGAGAGTGTGAAGGCAGCCACTCTGCTTTGCTACGTGGTCACTTGAAAATTTGCAGTGATTATGGGCAACTGCAGTGGGTTCCTTATTATTTTTAAGGCATGGAACCTCCTACACTCTTTTCAGAAACGTTGGCACTGTTTAGTCAAGACAGTGGTGCAAGAAGCTGGCTGGTTGGATCACTGCCACGGGAACTGTCACAGAAAAGAGATGATAAAAGCAAATGTCGGATTATCTCCCTAATGCTGGATTATCACTCCTAACAAGGTGAATGGTTTGTCTTGGCAAATGGCTTCATAAGAATTGTGGATAGTTTTGAAAGGATCTGCGTGGTCACACTTCAACCGTTGGCTGCTGCAGTTCATGTCAGCAGAGCAAAATATCACACCTCTTACCAATTCTTGTACTGTGCCAATAACCAGGGGCTGAGATTGCAGTGTAGCTCAGGGAAAGGTCTGTGAGCAGAGTCAGGCACTGGCAGGGGGGGATCTGCAGCAGCCATCGAGCAACACAGCCCCACAGCACAGCCCATGCTCCGGAAACACGGCACGAGTGGAGACTGGGGAGCTCTACAACAAACAACACAGCTGAGCACTGAAAGCAATGATCATAGACCATAGAATGGTTTGGGTTGGAAGGGAGCTATAAAGGTCATCTAGTCCAACCCCCATACAATGGGCAGGGGCATCTCCAACTAGGCCACATTGCTCAGAGCCCCATCAAGCCTGACCTTGAGTGTCTCCAGGGATGGGGCACCCACCACCTC
Source organism: Hemiprocne comata (assembly GCA_020745705.1). Taxonomy (NCBI): domain Eukaryota; kingdom Metazoa; phylum Chordata; class Aves; order Apodiformes; family Apodidae; genus Hemiprocne; species Hemiprocne comata. Next base: position 4,638,238 of record CM036612.1, read on the forward strand.
TCCAGGCAACCCATTCCAGTGATCCACCACCCTTACAGTAAAGAACTTTTTCCTAATGTCCAACCTAAATCTGCCCCTTTCTAGCTTAAAACCATCACCCCTTGTCCTATTGTTACATGCCCTTGTGAACAGCTCTTCCCCAGCCTTCTTATAGGCCCCTTTCAGGTACGGGAAGGTCGCTATAAGATCCCCCCCAGTGTCTTCTCTTCTCCAGGCTGAACAACCCCAGCTCCCTCAGTTGATACCCCTGATATATCAGATAATACCCCTGATATATCAGATGATACCCCTGATATATCAGATAATACCCCTGATATATCAGATGATACCCCTGTACAAGTAGTAACACATTGGACACAACCACACCTGCTCTGAAATGCTGTTTAAACCACTGCAGTGAGTGAAGACTTCTGTAAGCAAGGGAAATAACTATGCTATATAGTCTTTAAAAATATCTAGAGGAGACAAAAAAAATCCCAACCCAGCAACCCCCATCTCTGTGCAGCACAATTCAACAGAGACATTCCATGTAAAATAGGATCGGTACAAGGTTTTATCCAAGTGGGATTACACACAAGCACAAAAATAAAACATTCTGTATTCTACATTATATTACAAAGGCAGGCAGTCAATAAATAGGTCAATAAATTATGGGAAGCACAGAAGAGTATGTGTGAAAATAGGTGAAATTGGGTTTAGTTGGTGCATGATAAAGTCTTTAGTGTTCATTCCCATGAAGTGTTAGAGTGATTCTTTCAAAGACGCTTATCACTTCCAGGGAAGATAACTTTCCCTTAAAAGTGTAAAACAGATCCAGGGACAGTACAGTAGGCTCTGGTACAGGCTAGAAGAGTCAACGTCACTTACACTTTCCCAAGAATCTGACAAATTTGCAGCTTAGTATAAATAAAGTGACGGGTCTATTGTTTCTCAGCCCCGACACCTCCTTATCACCGCGATTTGTTGCAGAAGAGTGGCGGAAACATGGCATGTGACTCCTCTGGGTACAGAGTCGGGGGGGCAAGGTCTTTATGAATTGACAACTGCAGCACAAACATCAAGGAAAGCTCCTCTCTAGGTGGCATGAGGGGTTTCCTTTCCTGCCTAGCTCTATGCAGACTAAATGCAATGCTACTACTTGGCCATTTGAGTTGGACTACAGAGTTGTGTGGTATGCAACTTAATGGACTGGGTAGGGGGACTAGTTTCTTAGCTGGTATAAACTGGTCCAATCTCGAGGATTCAGGAAGTTTAGTGCACTTACCTCTGCCACCTAAAGCTCTGTCCCTTGAGAGGCAGCACACAGCTAAGGCAACAAAGCCAGCACTGCTCTACACAGGGTGCTTTTGTAATAAACGTGCCCAGGGGGAGCTTCTTGCCATTGCACAGCAGAGCACGGCACCATCCTGGCACTGCTCCTGGGCCCTCTGCCTTACCAAGAAAAATGGGAAAGGGAACAGTTCCCTTCCACTCCAGATGCCAAATCACCCCTGCCAGTTGCCTTTAACAGAGGCAGGGGCAGATTAAAGAAAGGATGAAGAAAAAAAGGAAAACAGTCTAACACCTTGTTGTGCCTTTGTGTTTCAGGAGCTTGAGACTTACTGGGACTTAAGAGCTACAGAGATAAATGAAAAAATAAGATAAAACAGGGATTTTATACAAAACTAACCAGTCTAGGGGTATATTGCTGATAATTCACCTATCTTTAATAGCTCTGGAAATCCCTACAGATGGTGATCAACATTTATGAAGTACAAAAATATGCCTTTATATCTGTGAATTTGAATGGGCCCCTTTGGCACCAAGAGCCCTCCCAAACAATCTATGCCCTGACAGGGAGAGAGACTCGGTCATAATTTGGACAGCTAAAACCAGCAAGAAGCAAGCAATGGAACAAAATATACATTCCCTACGGTCGTGTGACTTGCCCATTCCCCTAACAGGAAACATACAATTAACTGTACATGCCTCATTAAATAACCTCATTAAATAGGAAATCCAAAATGTACAAATTTACAGACTGAATCATTAAATACTTCCCCTGTGCACCCCTCTGTGCATGTGCTCCCTCCTACTATCTGCAGCCACACTCTGATACCACCATGCCTTCGTATTTGAACTTGTAGGTGACCACCCCTGCATCTAAGTAGAGAATAGAGATGGGATCAAGTTTGGTGGGCACGCAGCAGGCCTTGGAGGCTTTCTGGGGATTCTTCAGGTGAACCAAAGTCTGGACAATGGCATGTTTCGTCGGTGTGACGTGCTCCGTTAAGGGGTAGGCACACACTCCGTGGCACTCATAAGCTTCATATCCTGCTGGGGCGATGATCCAGGAATCCCAGCCAATCTCCTTGAAATCTATGTAGAGTGGAGTCTTTTTACAGTAGTTGCCTTTTGCGTTCCTCCGGATTCGGGCAGTAGAGTCGTAAATGATGTTGGAGCGCATCTGGAGCAGCGCCTCCTCACCAGGCTGCCCATGGAAATTGCCGACCTCCAGGTTCTCCAAGTCCAGGAGCTGTTCATGGTCTATCATTTCGTTCAGCTCTTGCTTCTCCTCTTTTTTGTCATTGCTTTGGTCATCAGAGAACACAATCAACAGGGGCTCATGCTTAGCCTCAGAGTTGATGTCGATATCAAGTTTGCCCTCTCCATTCTGCTCCTCCCCTTCCCTGCTCTCTATATGAACTTCCAGCCGGTGCGTGGTCAGTCCTGCCCTTCGCCAGCGCCTGATGGCTTCGGTGACCTCGAAGCTCTCCCACTCACTGCTCGTGCCATAGATGTGCCTGGATGCCAGTGCCACTGTTCTTCTTTCTTCTCCTACCCCCATATGGTCATTTTCCAGCACTTCCAAAATGGTGACCTTCCGGTCAAGGCCATCGTAGAGCATTTGGTCCCGCTCCACCAAGGTGTAGAGCCTCAGCTCTGCCATGGTGATTTCTTCATGATGAGGGATGGAAACATTGAATAGAAGAGGGTATTTCCGAATTCCTGTAACACCAATAGGGTGGGAAGCCAAGTCTGGAAATGACAAAGATCAAATATTTTAGCAGGGTCAATACATCCTGCAACACATGCACCGAAGTTCACCTGACATGCTTTGCTCTGCTTGGATTCAGTCGAACAGTTCCAGGAGAGTGTTTGTTTCATCATTTCCCAAAGTCATACCCCAAAAAAGGCTGACTTCATTTTAGTTGTCACAGGACAACAAGATCCCAGATATGATAAAGAACATAAACCTGGATTGATAGATTGCCCTTCCATCCCCATGCCTTCCAGGGACTTCCTTGTCACCTGGCAGTACTACATCTTAAAAATGTGTTGTTTAATACCCATACAAAATAACTTCTGGGTTGCTGTACAGCAACTATTTAAGAAATGAGGGAGAACATTCATCAGTGTAGGAGAGGAAGGAAAGAAGGACATGGTGCCTGAGTGAACATAGGACCAAAAACATCTAAACTGCATATGCAAGAATCACAGGCTGTATCTGTGTCTGCTTAGTGGTTCTGTGCTAGCAGGTATTCCCTTCTGCTGAAACATCCCTCAGAAGCTGAAAGGGAAGAAAAGTTGCTTCAGAGGATGTAAAGGCTCCTGGCTAGGAAAGGCAGGCAGTGAACATCCAGAGTGAACCACCAGTCAATAGAAATCCTGCCACAGACTCGATGGGCTTCAAGTGAGCAGTGAAACAGCTGTACTCAGCCAGGCACTTTTGGCAGCTTTAGTTAATAAAACATATAAGAAGCACATATCTGCTTGTCCGTCAGGCTGTCTGTCCTATCTGCATTGTTTGTTTATACACAGGCAATATGCATTTCTTCACACAATGCAGGAATCTGAGCTAACAACCGTGTATTTGTTGCTGAATTACTGTGCTCTCTACTTGGAACTCAGAAGACAGATCAGGCCATGGGATTACAAGTAACATTTCTGCAAAGGCAAACTACTTGTGATCTATTACTATCTTCACCTCTGACTTCTCCAATTTTGGTATGTTTGTAGAAAAAAGACACTGATAAAGCTGCAAGTATTGGCCATGCTCCATTAGTGCTCCGAAGCAAGCAGTTAACTTAAACGAGTGACTTGTCCTTGAAGTTTTGAGGCACCTGCCTTTTGTAATTTCTCCATTTTGCACTTTCATCTGTTCATAAAGTAACAAGCAGTGATTCCACTTGCATTTCCCTACTTTTCAATTGATGAAGGTGGCAGCTGAACCTGCTCTGCACAGCACCAGGGCAGGAACAGCCAGTGTGCTGGAAGACAATGCCATTTGAGCTTAGCTATCATCTCCACACTGGCAGTCATCTCTGGGATTTCCTAGACCTTGACAAGCTAAAGCAGGTCTGCAGTGACTGCACATAGTGACAGGGTGCAGAAATGCCTCCTGACCATATAGAAGACGAGCACAAGTAATTCACCAGGAGGTGGGGTAAGGCCACACCATGTGTAAGAAGCCACATGAAGGCCAGCAGGGCATGAGAAGTGTTCATTTCTAAGGCAGGATGTGAATCTGCCCTTCAGTTAGGAAGTCCATAAGGTGAAATATCTCCTACTGTTACCAGGACAACCCTAGCTGGGTCAGGAAGGGAGATCTGGAGTCCATAGGAAAAGAAGAATTTCCCTTAAAGAGCTTTATTGAAGTTTTAAGAACTGATTACAGACTCATTTACAATGGAATACAGTCCGTAGGTTAAAACAAAGAGCTAATTCCAGCCATGCAGCATGTTGTATTTCTCTAATGTTCTTACAGCAAATTTAATAAAAGATTTAATGGATAAGAATGAAAGTACCATGACTGCCAATTTTCAGTAGGCAGGTGAGCAAAATAATTCCATGGTATCCTCTGTTTCTACTGTTCTAATCATTGTAACTCATTAATTTCTCCATCAAAAGAGTTCTTTAGAATGAAATGGATGGTTCTGGGTTGTATGAACTTTCAGGACCTGTAACAAACATTAAATTGTATAGCCCCTTTAGCTGCATGCTTTTATGAAACTGTCTTAACATCAGCAGTCTCACTTTCCATCTTGCTGTTTTGGATTGGAAGAGGTGAGAGAAATACTGAAATGACAGAAAGTTAAGCCAAGTTTACCCAGTTCTGTGGAGAACTTCTGCAGTGATGAAACAGGCATCGACCATCACAGTTCCAGAAAGGCACAGAACTGTGAACTGCTACATGTGTTACTGGCATCTGTACCATTGGCAATGCTGAAAACCTGAAAGAATTCCAGTTTTGCCAGTGGAATGATTTCAGATTTATGTCACTAAACCACATGACATTTTATTCTGTAGTGTGCTGTACTTGGCAATTTTTACCCCATTTATTTTTTCCGAATGCTGCAAAATGAGAACAGAAGAACATGCATCCCTGCAAATATCCTCATCTGGGCTGGTGAGCAGTGACAGGTATGAGATGAGTAACTGCACCAGTGGGTGTAACTGGTTTGCCAGCAACCCTTCAAGATATTTCTCCACACTGGAGAAAAGAGGATGTAAAGAAGATTTAAGCCACAAGGTTGTGCCTTTTCAAACCAGAAACACATTGCTGGAGAAGAGTGCCCAGGCCTGGCAGAAGGATAGAGCAGAACAGAGCTTTTTGATTCTTTCCTTGCATCTTGCTGCCTTGCACAACTGAAATCACTTGCAGGTAGCTTCTCCTTCTAGTTCATCATTTTGAAATAGCAAATGTTAGAAAAAAGCAATAATTCTTTCTCTACTTCATTAATGAGACTAACAAAGGATAAGAGAAGTCCCACGGCAGTTTGAATAGTTGCATGTATCCCTGAACAGTTGAAAAGAACCTAAGCACTTGTCCATGCCAAGTGGAGTAATTGGTATTTGGAAATGATGAGTTGAAAAACATTTTGAACTTAACATCTGTCCTGGTGCAAACAGGTATTGACAAACTATTGAAACTGAAACATTATCTTGTCCTCACTGACCTGAGAGGAAATGCTGAAGCAGAAACTATCTAAGGTCACATTCAGGCTCCTTCAGATTTTTTTTGTTTTAAAATAGGATATATTCTAGTCCCTCAAAATACAACCTAAGGGTTATTCAAAATTCTGCCTCACATATTTCCATGTACTTGCTGGACTGTGCTCAGATGCAAAAGGAAGAAAACGTTATAATTCCCATGAGGATCAACAGGGAGAGGATATTGACAGAAAGCTGCATTTGGTTAAGCTCGTTGTAGGAAAATATTGCACCCTTGAAGAGTGTGTAAAACACTTCTTGCCTTCATTTCCAAGATTACTTCAGGTACCAATTTGAAAAATCAACCAAGTAATTGCAAATGATGTGCATCATTATGGGGATAATGAAAACGATGCACCCAAATTATACTTGGTGCTGTCCAAACACTAAAGAAACGTATTCTGCAGCCTTTCAGTCTCAAAAGCAAAGGACCATGGATTTACCTCACAAGAAGTGGGGTCTGGGTAACACTGGCACAAGCAGTGTTAGCTGCCAGATTAAAGGCCTTTTTTCCCCTGGTGCAGTTCATGCTCCTCACCTGGTAAATACATTTCACGTGGACTACAAGGGCACTCATTTCTATTTACTTCTCCTAGAGATGCATGTATCTTACCTTCATTTTTGAAGCTCCTAATGATATTTGCAGATGGCATGGATGTCCTATCAGTGGCAAACCTGTTGTACAGCTCTAGCATGTACTCTGGCGGATCCACCTTGGCCGTTTCATGCAGGGGAATGTCAGAGAGGTTCAACGTCTTCAAGAACTCGTTTTTCATATTCTGAAGCAGCGTGTTGAAATCAACACCATCCTGCTCGGAGAGAATCTCGTCGAAAAGAGGCACATCTTCCTCCAAGGAAGAGTGCTCCAAGCTCAGAATGGGACTGCAAGCAGCAAGGTGAACCAAGAGACAGAGGACAGCCCACAGCTGGAGGACTACAGAATCCATGGCTTCACCCTAGCCTCCAAGCGCACTCCACAAGCTCTAGCTCTCGTGAGGGCTAAGCGGCGGTTTTATCCCCTGGGTTGTACGCGGCTTGTGTCACAGAGAGATGACAAGTTTGGAAGCTCTTGTCTTGAAACTTGTGATCCGTCCTGTCTGTCTCCCCCTTCCCCCTCCCCAAAACCAGGTCTCGGTAATTGGATATGGCTTGCTCTCTTCTATGGTCGCCTTGCCTCTCTTATCTCGTGTAGCGTAAGCTGTTCACCAGATTTGTTGCTATCTCGCAATCCCCTCTCCCTTAATGAGCATTTTGTAAACATTCTGCGCTAGGACACTCTGAGATAGGACAAGTTTCTCCTCAGAGAGGATCTGCCCTTTCTTTCTGACTTCCTTTGCCATGCGTGAACAACTGTCATCCCCGCAGATTTCAAACTAACATGTAAATTCTGCAGAGCCTCTATCCCAACCTATCAATTTTGCACCAAGGGCAAAGAATAGCTCCCTTAAAGGTAACAGCTCTGCCCTTTTCAAAGCTATTTCAGAGCTGAGTTATATTACACTCACAAAGGAACTTCTTTGGGCAAAGGTCCATTTGTTTGTGCTTGCACAGGAGAAGAGCACAAGGTACTACCACAATACTGGAGTCACGAGGCCATGAATGCAGAGGAGCTCAAGATGAGGCAGGAGAATTTCTCACACTGCAGCTCTAAGGCTGTGCTTTGCAAGGGCTCAGTTGGGAGGAGAGAGATCAAATGCAAACCAGAGAGCATGGCCTTGATTTTTTTTCATACCTAAATACCCACATCCACATCACACAGTTTGGTGCTAAAGGACTCTTTTTTTTTTTTTTTTTTTCCAGTGCTTATTTTTGCTATAAACCACTCTTCTCTGATCTGAATATCACATTAGTTGAATGTGACTCAGGGCTGCTGCCATATAGAGGCTCAGAAACAGAGAGAGGACTGGGGTATTTGCAGATGGTTCAGAAAACGTTTCCTCCCTTATCTTAGATATCTGACTTGGCAGGTTCTAGTTATTCTTGATTCAGTCACAGCACTGCTAAAGGGGCTAAAAATTACTGAAAACACACAAAACCCAACAGACTACTCTGACTTCACCTTGGCAACAACTCAATAGCTCAGAGGCACTATCTGGGGAATATGGAAATGATTATACCAAAAAGATGTGCTAAAATTATGTAGTGGCCCTTTTTGCTACAGTGTGCAAATGTCAACAAAATGTGAGCACAGTGCACGCAAAAAGTGGTCTAGTTTTTGTGTAACATTGTCCACTCAGGTTTCCTTGCTCCTCACAGACTGTCTCAAAGTGCCCTTGTTTTGGCAACAGGGCCAGAGCTCAGCTGCTCTGCCCTTCAGCACTCAAGATAAAGAGGCATTTCTTCTCATGCTGGCACAAATGATCACAACTCCAGCTAACTTAACTAGAACAATACTCAAGTCATGTTTTAAATTAATTATCTATATTTTTCATAAGCATCATTATCTTGGTGAAAAATTACATGCAGTACTGATAGAGCCATGGAGCCAGCATGGACCTGTATTCAACTTTTCTTCTTCTAAACATGGGGAACTTGACAATAAAAGCTAAGTACATTATCAAGTTATTGCTACACTACATTAGAAATGGGTATTAGAGTTTAGAAAGATTAATTTAGATGTCATTGTGGAGTTCACGATTATCTGTGCAAGTTTATCTATAAATCCTCTGCAGCCTTGTGAAAGGCTCATCTCTGGATATTGTGGCTTTCCAGAGCTAAGCACAGAAAACTTAGGGAAATTTTGGAGCCAAGTTCAGGTCATTTCTGTTAATTAACTTTAAAAGAAAAGCACAATCTTCTTTTTGTGGGTGATTCATCACCTGACTATGCCAAACTAAGGTCCTTACTGCCATAGGAAGTGAGATTAACATTAAAAACCATGAGAATAGACTTAGCCTTAACTCTTGATGCAGCACAATACTGGCTACTGTAAAGGAAAATCTCCAGGATGGGTTGTCACAGCCACTTGTGCAGGTAGCAGATTTGTCATAAGAGCAGTAACACCTACAGAAGTGGCTTCCTTTTTTTTTATACTTAAATATTAATTTCAGAAAGGCTCTGATTCCATATCTATGAATGCAAATATCGCTGAATGAAAGAGAGAAGCACATTGTAAGAGCTACTGCTTGCTGGAAGGAATCAGGTGATGAACCCCCTCAGCACCTCACAGCATGTGGCCTTATCCTCAGTCCTTGTTTGTGTCTGGTTTTCCTTCTCAGACAAGTACCAATGATGGTTTGACTGCACAGGCAACAGCACACAGAGACACCCTGCTGAGGTTGTAAGCACGGGATCTCTGGTACTCTCCCAATCCAGATGAACAATTCTAGAGGCAGAGGAGTTTTTCTGGGTTCACTCCACTCTCCTACGAATTAAAACTTAGTCTGCTGCCCAACTCTGGTTTGCTGGCTGATAAAACTGAACAGCATGACTTCAACTGCTCCGGCAGTGACACAAACAGCACTGACGCTGCCTTGGAGCAGCAGCTGGGCTAGTGACCTCTCCAAGCCCTGCTAAGTTCAGACACATTTTCTATGAATCTGTACTTTCACACCCTGCAGATATAAATATGTAAAGTTAAAAAGTAGTTTGAGCACGGCGATCTGACATAGATTTCCTACCCCACAAATATGTCATCTTGTTTCAGTGGCTCATTAGGAACACGATTGCTGCTCAGACATTCCAACTGTCCTTGCCCTTCCGCTCTCGCTTCGATAACTCCTTGAACAACAGCACACAGAAGGGCAATGCAGCCAGTTGTGTTACACACAAACCACCTTTGATGAGTTTCCTAACTTATGCAGTTTAGACCCTTCTGGTGATTTGCCAGATGAGTGATACCCACGGGGTACATCTGATATAAAAGCAGCCTCCTGTTTCCTTAGGTTGCAGGCTGATTAATTTAACGTTACGCATTTTTTGTTGTTGTTGAATTAAGTTGTTTAACAGAACTTTATTTCATGTCACTGAAATGAAGAGGTTTGTCCTTTTTTTTCACAGACACTGCAATTTACACGCAAAATAAGTATATTAGAAAGGAAGTTACTCTCAAAAAGTCTATGCTAAATAGATTAACTGAGGTAGCTGGAGAGGGAACATTAATAAACGTCACTTTGACTATTATTAAATCTGTAGCATAAACAACAACCCCATTTCATTAGCCATACATGGTGCATCAGGCAGGCACAGTTACAGAAAGGTGTCTTGGCCCTCACTCCTAGGAAGCTTGTGTTCATTTCCTCAGTTAATTTACAGGTGTACATGGGAGAATACAGCTAATGAAACCTTAAGCCACTGCACTGAACCCTGCAGCGTTAGGGAACAACACTCAACATTTACAGCACTGTGTAATTAATGTTTTACCCCTCCCGTTGGAGCTAGCTTCTGGTGGAGGTGGCACAATGGGTTGGACACTCTCCATTCTTATGCCATGGTAAGAACTGGAGGGGAAAGTCAGCCCAGAGAACTAAGAGAGGCCTTTCCTACCCACAGAGCTAAGACCAGGCACAAGCGTGAGCGCAGCCGGCTCGGTGGGAGCCAAGGCTGTGCAGCAGCTCCCAGGAACAGCTCATTTGTCCAAAGGGTCAGTCCTGACAATTGTGGGGCTCCACAATAGACTCTAATCTCAGGCACCCCACAACTTCCTCCAAGCCGATGCCTCCACGGCTTCTTCTGTCAAGAGGCAGCAGAAGAGCACGGGTTTGAGCAGGAATGTGTGAAGCAAGCTCAGTGCTGAAAGGCCAGAAAGTGAAGCAGGGCTTTACGAAGTGTCAAGGTCGAGGAGATACAAGATCCAAAGGGTGTGATGCTCCTCTGGGCAAGAGGAAATGGGGAAAAAGAATGTGAAGTGTTTTTAAAGCATCCTCACCCTTTCTTAGTCTGGTTCTCAGAATGGAGGAACACCTGCTCTAACCCACTCAGAGCAGACTGGGATGTGGAACTGTTCTCAGGAGAAAGTGATTAATGTTTGCTTATGTGTCCCAGGCTTTCTGGCATCAGTAGGTCACAGTGAATAAAAAGAAAGTCTGCCAGGTAGTTAAAGTGTCACATGTTATTTCTCCACATGTAAACTCAGGTGGGTTTTGGTTCAGTAGTCTGTATCTTAACAAACTTAATGAAGATTTTAAAATGTGATTGTTGTTACATACTAGGTTTTGGGTTTTTTAATTGAAAAAAGGTGTCCTTCTTCTATTTTTTGTGTTTGTTTTTAATGGAGTCTATGGAAAGGCTGTCAGAAAACACCAGCAAGCAAACCCAACAAGATAAAGTTTTCAATAGAGGAAAACAAAATTGCTTTTGATTGAAATACAGAAACATTACTGAAAAGCAAATATTCCTTAGAGCTCCTCTTTCTTCTTTTTTAAAAAATATATTTGAGGAGAGATACTTGATGAACAAGTACTCAGTTAAGTAATCTATTGGAGGGAAGGAGGATATTAGATTTTTTTCTGCCCTTCTTATATATGAATGTAAATATCACAGGTCAAACTGTGGCTGAAATGTGGAGGTAAGAGCATTTCATTTCAGAGTTCACAGGGAAGAACTTGCCTCCACTACACGCTTTTGTGGACATTTCTTATAGCTCTTCAAACCTCAATTCCACATCCCCATATTTAGGGCAGATGAGACAGGAAACCTAACATGCACTGAACATTACCTATGATTTCAAAGAGCTTTACAATTTTAAGTTTTATTTGCTAGCAGCACAGTTAGATGTTTGCATGTGCAATAGATAAGAAACAAATCCTTACACTGTATTTAGAGAGACACATGGGGTAGGAAAGGGAAACATCCCTGTTTCATAGAAGAAAATTTATCAAATGACTTGCCCAAGGTAGCAGAGGACATAGAGAGCAGAGCCAGCGATTGTGTCTCGATTTCCAGAACTCAAAATTCAATGTCCTGCTTCACCAGAAGAAAATATCCTATCCCAGCAGTCCTGCAAGGGAATGAAATCCTTTCTACAAGCTGTGTAAATGCAGGCATTTCAGTTCAAGGCTGCTCTCTAATCAGGACACCATAGATGTATATGCCATTTCAGGGAAGTAGGAGAACCATGCAAGCTAATATGCTCTAGCAACCATCTCAGCATGTCATTTGAAGTTTTCCAAAATGCAGAGATGAAATTATTACCAAAATGCCCCACAATGGGCTCTGCCAGGAGATAGCTGTGGCATGAGGTAACTGCTGGATGTGATATGGGAGATAAAGAAGAGTGTGACACTGACAGTGTGATGAGCTTGCAATGGAATAACTAAAATTAGTTTCCATTCCTGCATCTAAGTCCTTATTCCTGTAAGCCTCAGTTCATGGCCGCTCTGGATTTCCTTTCCATAAAAGGGCTGTTCCCAGCAGCTCTCTATTCTGATTTCAAATGTCACTGGGAAATGAAAAGGTAGTATTTAATGAAAGAGCAGGGAGAGAGAAGTGTAGCAATGCATTATGACCTGCACGATTGAGAAAAAACAGGAAGAAGGAAAGTCACCTTGCAGCCACAAGGGTAGCGAACTACTTCAACTGTATGACAGAACCTCCTCCCGACCCAGAGACACACTGAAATGTGCACCAGGAGCTTTATCTTGGAAGCTCAGGACACGTTGTCTTCATCAGCTATTTCCAGGCAAGTGAAAAGAACAGGGAACACACTAACGATGAGGGCACACCAACTACCTGCACTACCATGGGCAATTCCCTTTCCTCTCTTATTTTATTTCTGCTAAGGTATCAAAAGGTCCAGGCTCTAGGAAGGGAATCCAACAGTGTGTATTTGTGCTAGTGCAACCTGGAGGCAGCTGCAGGTCACTGGCCATGCAGCAGTACAGACAAGGAATGATAAGCAGATATTTCCAAGCCAGTGCAAAGCCCGAGCAACTGAAACAGAAAGAAAAGAGTTGGAAATAGCTGGACATTGCCTTTCTGTCAATGTCCTGTCAGTCATGTGCAGCAAATTCACTGCAAGCTCGTGGCCTCGTTGTTACTGTGAGACCCAGCTCCCTGTGTGCTCAGTTAGTTGGAAGAGCTGCTGTTTTCTTGTGTGATTGGCTTGGCTTTGGATTTAACTGGGACATTTCTAGCAAGCGCTCAAGTACACAGCTCAGTCCTGCAGTCAGAGAACAATACACAGATCCATACATGAGAAAGGCAAAGCAGGCCCTTGCTCTTCGACCTGCTTCTGCACATTCCAGCATTTAACCTGTCTTTTGTCCTTCTGTTAGTTCAAAATGAACTAACACAGGCAATAAAAATGCTTACATTTAGCATAAGAATTTCCAGGAGCATTAAGCCAAATATTTGTTTGTATCATTTATGGGGTGGGAGGTGTCTCAAGAAATCTATTGAGTTGTTTCCATTCCCATTATCTCAGTATATGCCTCCATGCAGACGGAGGCCCTAACTAACACTAAAAGGTCATTTAGTATTTAGTACCCTTAAAGGTTATACAACTTATTAATTTGGTCTGATTCAAACCTGGTGAGATATGGTTACAAAAATCAGTTACCATTCGAGGTCTTCCCAGAGCAAGTGATTGTACTGCAGTCCTAATGAACAGCAGAGTAGGCACGCTGTTTAATACCAGGAGTCTTAACTCTGCAGGCTTCTTATCACACTTGTTTCACAGAAAAAGGTCAAGAGAAAGTTTTAATTTTACATTTTTTAAATTCCTTCTCTCATCGTCTAGTTATTTTCTGGAGCTTTGGTATTCATGCGGGTGCTAAACTGCAGGCGACTCTCTGAGCAGCTTCAGTGACACTGACAAAAGCAAGACTCCTGAACCAAACTTTACAGAAATCCCCCAAACTGTTCCTCTTTCTTTGTCAGCTATGTCCAAAGTGGGCTGTTTGAGGAATACCAGTATTTTCCTTAATGAGAACTCCACTGAAATACTTCTGCAGCCATAAAAGAACAAAGATTTTGCAAACAATTAGGAACTGTTATCTTTGGTTTTTAGAACGATGGATTCTTAATCTTGAACGGTGGGTTGGAAGAAAACAGGCTCTGTTCACCAGAAATTGTTTTGTTGACAATTTTGACTAATAGCTTGATATTATTTAACTGACAACTTGAGTATTAAGCAGAGGCAGAGTATTTTCTGGCAGCGTTAGGCAATGTCTCAGCACGACATGGCAATGACAAAGGCAACAGCTTGTAAACGTATCAACTAGACATGAGGAAAAATTAGACAACCATGTCTAATGTTTGTTCTGTTTATTTGATGTTAGGGTTGGGATCAAAAGGGGAAAGCAAGTTGTACATAACAGTAGAAAAACTGATTTAGTAAAAAATGCTGTTTAAATACAGCCTTAAAAATGTAAAGATTAACATGTAATACATTTCAGTTTATTTAGCATGATGATTGGAATTACACTGGAGAAATTAGGGGTTGTCAGCAGCCTCTCTCACTGATGCCTGCTGTGCAACTGAAAATGAAATGTTGTCTTTTCTATTTTTTTTTTTTAACGGGAAACTACAGAATTTCTCATTCATTTTGACTTTGATTGCAGCAAAAATTCCAGATATGGTCTGTTTCTCTTAGTCTGGCTTCTGCAACTTTATTGTTTAAGATGTTCAAAATACCTATGTATTGGTTAGCAGCATAATGGAATTCCATCAAATGCTGTTAACAGCTCACTTCACAAGGCAACTGCTGAATTCTCCTTACCTGAAAAAGTCTTACATATATCCAAGACCAAACTGAAGGACTAATTGCTCTCCAGATTTAGCTAGCATATCAAAAATGTGACTGTATCTTGTCATCTTCAAAAAAAAAATATTAAACTGGGCAGGGAGAATGAGAGTCCACACATAACAGGTCTAGGCAAGTATATAGGTTGCCCAGGGAAGCTGTGGCTGCCCCATCCCTGGAAGTGTTCAAGGGCAGGTTGGATGGGGCTTGGAGCAACCTGGTCTAGTGGGAGGTGTCCCTGCCCATGCCAGGAGAGTTGGAACTAGATGATCTTGAAGGTCCCTTCACACCCAAACCATTCCATGATTCTGTAAGTATCTTTACAGCCAGGAAACCTACCTCATTGATACACCGATTATTTTCAGCTTAGCTGTCACATCAGTTAGAGACCATTTTAATGGTAGGATATGCATACAGAGACTACTCTCTCTCAGGTACTATTTATACTCTGCTAACACTTGTAAGGCTCATGAAAATACATTTTAATTGGGCCATTTTAAATCAATATCCCACTTCTTACAGTCTAGCACTGCTAGCTCTCTAGTTCTTGTTGTGATGTAGTTATCTCCTTCACAGCTGTTTAACACCTGTAAGCCACGCATAATCACTCCTCTGTCTGAAGGACCTCACCCCTCTGGTAATTCCTCACTTTTAATTAGCAAAACCCCCACATTTAGGATTGTAGCTCGGGGGAGTCTGTAATGTGCTTGGAATCATGCTGCACATCTCCCCAGTTTTTCTCAGAGCAGCTTGGCAGGTAGGAGTGTCTTGTGAAGCGCGGATGGCAGCTTATCTCATTGAGAGCATGGAACAAGCCCCTCGCAGTCCCTGGTGTTAAAGGGCTCAACTTATCTGGAATGAGTGGCAGTGCCCTGGCTCAGCTCTCAGTGTATTGCACCCAGGGACATTGCTTAATGTGTTGCTGTCAAACACCTCCCAGTGTGCTCAGGGCAAATTTCTGAATCAGGGAGCTTCTCTAGGTGAAAACAGCCTCTGCTGTTTCCATCACAGGGGATGGAAAAGGTTATTGGCTACCACTGTTGGCTCAAGCCTTAACGTCCTTATGTCTCCATTTAAACATATTTTTAAATACTTAACAATCCTTAAGTGACTATCTGTACAACAGTGCCAGCAGGAGAAAGGGAAACTCCCCAGCAGCTGGCATGGTGACTATCATGGTATGTATGTGAAGGGTGGATGTACTGTGTCCTACCTGGGAAGTGCCAGGCAGGATTTACACCCTGCAAACAGACAAAGGCCATAGCTACCTGTATAGCCTGGGCTGCCCTGGAATTCCAAGAACCTCCCCAGAAAAACTCACTGTACTGCTTTACCCCTCTACCCTCCTTTATGTCCCCACATCAGCTCTCGTGTACCAGCAACTACAAAGTGAGCATGCTACAAAAGGGTCTACTTTATGTTACATTCACTTCTCTACCCAACAAGAAATGGCAGGAATAACTGGAGGACTCCATTCAATAGGTCTGAGTCACTTCCTCTCTTTATATACACCCTCAGAAAATTACATAAAGTGGGAACTGCCAAGTCACAGAGTCTGGCTGCCTCTTACTGCACTGAGAGAAAGAGCAAAGAAAAGAACTTGCACGATAGGAACAGAGATGCTAAAACCAGCAGAGGATGTGGCCATGACAAGTGCTAAGAACAGCAGGACCTGCCTGCAAGGATCAGAGACCTGGCTACAAAACTCCAGTCAGACTGTCAGCCCCCTGGTCTCCCCCAAAAAACCGCAAACCAAACAATAAGCCAAGAGCACATCTGTGGGTTCTGCATACCCTGGCTAAGCAGGATTGGGCAGGGGCAGAGAGAGATGAGGCTGGCTAGATTTCACTTAGTGGCAACAAGGTTGTGATAAGGAAAGGAAGATAAGAAGATTGCAGGAGTGTTGGGGCCTGCCTCCTTACCTGTGCTCATGGTCAGTGTGGGACTGGGCCTTTATCACATTTATGTTTCTTCTGCTGCTGCATCCCTTTTCTGAAAGAGGAAAGATTTCACTCATTCCTATTAGGTCTTGTGAATCTTTGCTACTTATGTTTCCAGAACACTTGCAAATCTTTGATTAATAAACCTCATGCAAATGCAATGCCTCATTAGGTAATGGAAGATATATAAAGATATTAAAGAGAAAAAAATGACAAATACTGAGGGATGGAAAAGAGTTCAGTTAGTCACCAAATGGGGAATAATTACAGGTGAAAAGAAGTATCACTGGTTTGGAAATCTGAAAGAATTCTAAACCTCTGCATCCTGACTCAGCTTTTACTTCCTGGGGAACAGGCCTCAGATTGAAAGGGATTTATTTTATTTTATCTTATTTTATCATTTTATTTTATTTTATTTTATTTTATTTTATTTTATTTTATTTTATTTTATTTTATTTTATTTTATTTTATTTTATAGTTGTGGTTTGCTCCTGATCAGTGTTTTCACTAGCCCAATGTCACTCAGTAACAACCCTGGATTCAGACTGCAACGAGAAAAACGTAACTGTTGAAGTTCCTGTAACGATTTGCCATCTAGTGGTTTATGGAAAGCACAGCCGGTTCTTAGCTCAAGTAGAAATCAAACACACACCACCAGGACTGGATTAGACGTTAAACATGTAACAGTGCAAAACCCAGCTCACCTTCTCTCCCAACAATGATTTAAAATCTGACTATTTAAGATCAGGCACCTTGATTCAAACTGAGCACATAATTTCCTTTAGAGGAATGTGTCCCCTTTCCCTCTGGCATGTAGATCTTGCCATGTTCAGAGGAAAGGGTTCAGTGGTAAAAAGTGGTAAAAAAGTGGTCTAATGTGCAGCACAGGTGTCTAGAGAAATTGGTGTCCTTGGCAGTGAGAGGCCACAGAGGCTTCCTGCCCAGTGATATGTATAAGGATCAAGAAAGGTTAATTGCAGCAGAGCTGGAGATGGGACTGGAATGTGTGCTAAATTCTGCCCTCCCCAAATGCTTGACATATTTCAGCTGCCTGTCAGTGTGCATCCAATGATACCATTGCTTGGATTCCAGGCATGCCTTTAAACACCTTTCAGGCTTTTTAAAAAGCTGGGAGCAAATAATAATTATTCTGATATCCCAGCCTAGGATGAATTCTGTTTTAACTTACAAAAGCTGCCAATGCTCATGCACACAGATCCTCCCTCAGGTACACCCAGACACGCTCCCGGTGTGTTCTCTTCCACTTAAAACGAATCCTCCACCTTTTATAGAACAAGCCTAGCTGAGAAGCCAGCTAAACTGCCAAAACATGCATATTACTTTGATGAAGAGAAGCTTTGGAAAGATCAGGTAACTTTAAAGATAGAGTCACATTCTGATACCCTCTTCCTCTCTAGACTCTTTCTGACAATATGTTTTTAGGATCTACCCTTGTGCCTTGGCTCTCTTCTTCATTTTTGTGATACATCTGGATTCTGGTCCTGGTAGAATCACCACAGCCCTGCCCCTCTCCTGATACAGATATACCAGTTCCCTGTGCCATTTTAAAAGTGTTAATCTTATGCTTAAGGCTAATAAGCCTCATGGACAACCCATTCTGCACATTAACCTTAGGCAGTTATTAGGTTAAGCACTCTGCTTTGTTGACTGTGAACATAACTTCCTCTCCCATTGTTCCTGAGAATGGTTGCTGGCTGCTCTCCACTTAGGAAGTGGCTGCAGTCCTCTGTGGGTCCCTCCCGTGGAAATTGGTGGGAATTTTCCATCTGTTCCAGTGGGAAATCTCATGGATCACAATGTAAAAAGACCCTTACCAAGAGACGACCCATAAAGCTACAGGTACCTAATGAGCTCTGTGACTGCAGATGCTTCATGTTATATGGAAGGTGTCTAAGTTAAGTGATACATAAAAGGAAAGCTATAGATTTCCTTCAGATTGTGAACATTCAGCCCAGGACCTTTCCTGACAGGCTGTGGATTTAAAGACTGTAAACATTTTCAGACTACAGATATTTAAGGCAACAGATGGACCATGTCTTCAGGGAAACTTTACCTGTTGTTGCTCCTTTTTACTTCCTTGGTCTTTCTCTGCAGTCTTATGATAACATCCATCACCCTGCAAGGTAAGAAAAATAGATTTATTATAGTGTGAGACAAGTATGGAAGACATATGGTCAACTGTGGCATAGTCTGCAAAGAGTGAAATAGCAGGAAACAGCACTGGCAAACTACAGTATCAACTAGATAAAATATCAAAACACTTTCTCCTGCATAGTTCCTTTTCTTTGCTGTTGTTCAGAGCTGGGTGTACCCTCCTGTTTGTCCTTTAATTAGTAACTAAATCAAAAATAAATTTCTTTTGCTCTGCAGCCATTTCTAGTATGAACTTCAAAATCAGTGACATGCTGGTGATACTAACAGGCCTAGGCACAAGGTCTGAAGTCAGAGCAGTAACATGCCCAGTCAGCTGCTCCTGTGAAAACAGACCAACCTCTGAGAAACAGGGGCACACGGGTCACGTGATATATGATGCTTCCTTCTCTCTTTGTTGTGAGCTGTACCCCAAAAAGGTACAGCAACATCACAACTGGCTTGCCTCCAGAGTGCTCCATCCAGAAGAGTTTCCTCTAAGCTGTGCACCTTGCCACTGGAGGTGTTGTGAGAGCAGATGGGTAACTGGAGGATTATTTATCAAACAATAAACACAGGAGTTGAAACGCAAATATATTGCTAACAGCCCTGACTGATACAATGAGATTGTGAACTAAAATAAAAGCTAGAAACAATCTTCCATGTTTGAGTACCTGAAGGGCAGAAACACTACCTCCCTAGCTCAAACAAAAGTAAATGGCAGATAATAAGTATTTAGACTTGTTTCAGAGCTCTTTGTAGAACTATTTGCTCTAGTATTGAGTGCAAATCTACTGAGCTTGTAACACTGCCTTCAAATTCAGTGGGCAGTAAACATTAAAAGCCTATCAGTAAGCTTTTAGATATATATGTACAACTTCCTAAACAAAAAAAAAAAAAAAAAAGACCTCAAATATGTTTTTAATTTAAATGAAACTCAGTCAGACTATAGAAAGGGATTTTTTCACACCATTGGTGAAGACTGAAGAGCTGGACTGAGTTCCTGCCTCAGACACAGACAATGTCAAAGCATACAGGGCAAATGGTGCTTCAGTTTCCCAGTGACAGCACCAAGGCAGGCTCACTTTGTCCAGTCAGAGGAGTCCTCATGATCTGTAAGCAACTACATAAGAGAGTAGGACTTTTGGCACAGATCCAGGCTGGGGGGAGAATGGCTGGAGAGCAGCCCTGAGGAGAAGGACTTGGGGGTGGGAGGAGATGAGAAGCTGGACATGAGCCACCAGTAAGCAATGCAGCCCAGAGGGGCAACTGTGTCCTGATCAAAAGAAGTGTGGCCAGCAGGGCCAGGGAGGGGATTCTGCCCCTCTGCTCTGCTCTGGTGAGACCCCACCTGGAGACCTGTGTCCAGCTCTGGAGCCCTCAGCACAGGAGAGACATGGAGCTGTTGGAGAGGGTCCAGAGAAGGGCCACAGAGATGATCAAAGGGCTGGAGCAGCTCTGCTAAGAAGACAGGCTGAGAGAGTTGGGGCTATTTGTCCTGGAGAAGAGAAGGCTCCAGGGAGACCTTAGAGCACCTTCCAGGGCCTGAAGGGGCTCCAGGAAAGCTGGGGAGGTACTTTGGACAGGGGCAGGGAGTGAGAGGACAAGGGGTAATGGTTTTAACCTGAAAGAGGGGAGATTTAGGTCAGACATCAGGAAGAAATTCTTCACCATGAGGGTAGGAAGGCACCGGAATAGGTTGCCCAGGGAGATTGTGGAAGCCTCCTCCCTGGAGGTGATGGAAAGGATGTGTGAATTCAACCATTCACTGAGCTCTACCTGAAGAGCAGGCAGGCAGCACCAGTGCTACCTCATCTTGTATTTAAATCAGCTCCTGACACAAACTACTCCCCAACATATGCAGGGCACTTAGCAAGTGGCCACAGCTCTTTCTACACTGGCATTGGGTGAAAGGGTCATTTTATTCTGGGTTACAGGGCAGTCCCCTATCTGGGCTTGAAAAATGCCCAGAACAAAAAGCTCTCTGACCCATTGCACATATTCAAATTGCTACAAATTTTCACTGGCCCTGCAGAATTCCAGTTGCTTTGTAAATGCTGGTAACATAGACCTGCACCCTCCCTTTAATTACCCACTCATCTATTTGCTCACTCTGTCCAGCAATTGTACATAAGGTGAGGCAGCACCTGAAGAGGCCAAAGGGAAGCTCTCCACTGGAAAGAACTATTCAGTTACTGTTTTGTCACTGGCATGAAGCATATACCAATGTCCAGGTCATGCTGCAGCCTGAGCACTGGAATGCACCAAAGGGAAATGTATCTCTTCTGTAGGAAAACTAGCAAGGCCACTTTATTTCCATTCTGCTTTTGAATGAAGAAGAAAAGACAAAGCATTTTAATTACAGCATTATTTTTATTTGTGTATCATTGGCTTAGGATTGGCAAGTTGAGCCTAACATTGGGTTTTGTTCCAGTTGGAGAACGTGGCCACCAGCACAACTGCATGCAAAGAGCCATGCAGGACTGTCAAGATCCAGACTACTGTAATCTTTCACAGACATTAAGGCCCAAAATGCTTGGAATTCCTGCCCTGGCACAGCTATTGAGATTTGGTAGTGCTAAAAGAAATGAGAAAATGAAGATATTGTCAGTGAGAAGATCTCTCTATGCAGCAAGCAAAAGTCTGCTAAATAGACAAATTTCAATTTCAATTTCAATTTATGGTCCTATTCGAGGCTCCTGTTGGTCTCAGTGGACACTGTGTAAAACTTCTATGGTGTAACTCAAATGGAAGAAATGTCTGCATAGCTTTTAAACCACCTTTGTGCTCCTCCTTTCCTATAATCCACATCCAGCAGGTACCATACTGGCTACAGCAGATGCCCTTTGGGACCAATGTATCATTGGGGCAGGAGCTGGGTTCAACTGTGCTACACTGTGGCTTCCTCTGACCCCAGGCAAACCACTTTGGAACAGCTCTTCCAGATATTAAGATGCCTACTGATGAAAAAGAGTGTTTATTAGATTTTTCCAAAGCATCCCAGAGCCTTACCCTTTCAATCCTGCTAGGTAGTTAACTCCTTCTCCCTAAAACAGGGCAGTAAGTTCCTGCTTCAAAGGTACCATGTGGACTTAGGTTTAAAGGATAGAAAGGTGCTTATGCACTGTAACAGAAGCACAATGTTCTGATCCTGTTACTTACTCTCAGTCTTTTCAAGCTGGTAGAGAGGCAGACCTGTGCAGAGCTGTTCAATGGCTTTACCGTAGAGAAGCCAGTCCTTGAAATTTCCAAGCCTGGAATTGCCAGGTTGAAACTGTACCCACACATTATGTGGAGAGTATACTGTCTGCATAGTCTGAAAAGCAAATGGTAGACATCATCAGTAATGTAGTTTTGCTTTCATTCCACCAGGACAACCTTTGAGAAGATTCCAAAATCTAAAATCCCCTTCCTTTGCCTCACACACAGCATTAGCTGAAGGAGCTACAAGCTTTTAAAGAAAAAGAAATATTCCAATCTATTGACAAGTAAAGTTCCCTAGACACTAATTTTGTCAACACAGCAAAATTGAGCTGTATTACTGTCATAATAAGTTATGTTAATTGTTTTGCTGTAAATGAGCTACTGTTAGGCTGCCATAAAACACGCCAGAACTCAAGTTCACCTCCAGACAATACTTCCAGACAAGTTAATGAAAACTTTGCCTGAATAGGAAAGTCTAAGTCTGGTCAGAGTAAATTGATTTCTGAAGAAAATCATCTCAAGTTATGTCAAGCTCAAAATATCAGCATGACAACGAAAAAAAGGAAAAGCCTGTCAGAACTCATAGTGTGATCACCTCAAAATGGTCAAATTACTTTCAAGGACAGGGGATCTCACAGTTCTAGTCACAATGACAATCCACTATAAAACTGGGGTCGGGGGGGGGGAAGGCATAATTGCCCTTTATCTTAAAATAATGTTCTACATGATATTCCCTCCAAGTTCAGTCAGATCTGCTTTGTCATTGCTAACACAGCAAAAGACACTCTTAAGAACAGCTGTTCTTAAGGGCAGAATGGAGAGCCCCCAGCACACCACACAACTCTTACACACTTGCCTCTCCTGTATCCAGTACACATTTTCACTACAAAGTCACCTTTTTCTCAAAAGCCAGGTGTCCAAGTTCATTCAGCTCTGGGATGTATTCCTTATCTATTTTAATGATAAAGCAGGCGTTCCGTGCAAATAGCCTTGTTGCAATATACCCCTGTGATTAAAAAAAAAATATTGAAAATTATTAAAAATTGCTACGACTAATATTAGTTGATTCTCTCTAAGACAATCTAGAAGAAACATGAAGTGGCTACACACGGTACTAATGTGGAATGACTCTGCATTTACATTGTCACCTTTGGGGAATGGAGGCAGCCTTCCCACATTAATGTTTGTCCATAAGACTGGAAGTATCTTTTCCAACAGATTTCCACTGCACTTCCTGTACATGAGGGATGGCAGCCCATTCTCAACTCTGACCTCCCTGAGGTCAGTGACATTCTTCTTATTTTAATGAACTGCCACCACAGGTTTAATTACAAGTGTTTTCAACTGCACCATCATCTGGGTGAAAAAAGGAGGAGGAAAGGTGATGGCAGTCTCCAAAGAAACAGTGTTTCAGGGCAACTCATGGTGAGAATATACTACTCTAATTTCTGAGTTTAAGAACTTCCTCAGAGATTAACTCTAGGCAGATTCTTAGATTTACTTACACGTGAGTAGTCAAAGATGGTATCAGAGGAGTACACACCAGAACGGACATGGACATCAACAATGCGTTTGTCACTGTGGATCGTCATAGTGCCAGTGACATAGCGACTGCCAGGTTCTTCCAGGACAAAGGTCTTTGGTAAAAAACACAACATCAGCGTTCATCAGCTGGCTTCTACCTTTAGAAGGTGCTATATAAACCAATGCTCTGTTTCAAATAAACAAGTATGATTGCTTTATGTAAATACTAAATCCCTTAGAAACCCTCTAGTGGTCTCAGGAGGCCCTTGAGGTGGAAATTAATTATGCTACACTTGGCAATAAGCAACTTGCTAGGTTTTTTTCTGTGCTTTTTTTCCTATTATATTGGTCCTCTGCTCAGGAATCCAATACATTTTAAATGTGTACATGCACTGGAAGGTTTGTCAGTTTACTTACCTCCAATGCAGAAGCCTGAGTCCAAAAGACTCCCAGCAAAAGGAGAACTGCAGCCTGTAAAAAGAATAAACATTCTCACTCAACAAACATCAGGCAGTGCCATAAAAAATCCCAGCTCATAGAATTTCTTTGTTTGGAAAAGACATTTAAGATCATCAAGTCAAACCATGACCCTAACTTTGCCAAGTACGCCACTAACCCATGTCCCTCAGCACCACATCTACAGGGCTTTCAAATCCCTCAGGGATGGTGACTCCTCCACTGCCCTGGGCAGCCTGGGCCAGGGCCTGACAACCCTTTCAGGCAGAAATTTTATTAATTGAGGGAAGCAGCTGTAGCATCAGTTTGAAAACTCACCCACTTGACATGTATTAGTTGAAAACAATTACAATTCTTCATTATAAGATTCCTTCTATTAGGCTTTCATTTGCTTGTAAATGAAAAAGAATAACTTAACTGTTACATTTTTTGTATTACTCAAAAGTCCCTCCTTGATGCCACGTTATTTCTTGATTTGCCTCTACAACTGTAATTATTAAATCATAACTAAATTCCCCTTCTGACTTGTAATCAAGTCCTGCAATCTTTGCTCAAATGATACTTCCACTGGCTCTAAGGGAATTACTGTACATGCAAGAAATGCAAGTTTCCTACTGAACAATCCAAACAAAAAAAACATTGTATTAGTCCCAGTACCGTAATACTTACTACAGCATCATCTTTATCCTTTTGTTTTTAAAAATAAGGAACTTTTTACAATGTAAGTTCAGTAAAAATGGATATACTCACAAATCCGTTCATTTTTCTTTCAGATAAGAACGACAGGCTGCAGAAAGTAAGAAGGTAAGAAAGTCCCAGAGACCTTCAACTTTTATATCTTGGTGGAGGTGTGGGAAACACTTGACAGCACTTTTCCTCATGACTCGAACAAGTCCTTATTTACATGCCACACCATGGTAAGCCTCATATCTAAATTTTGGGTTGGCAGAGATAACCTGACCCCGATATGTTAAAGGCACTCAGTAAGTCAGCTTTTGTAAAATCAATCACTCTACAAATGACAATTATTTACTGGTTTAAACTTTAGAGGAGTTCCCACTCTCGCTAGTTCCATTTAAAAAATATTTATCAGGCTATTGTCCAAAATTAAATGGCATCAGGAATAATTCTGCTATTTAGTCATACAAACTGTATTTTTCCTTCTGAAATATAATCTCTAACAGCCTGATAGTCTGCAGAGAAATCCTGGAAAGAAATACCTATGTCATCATATTCTGTGTGATCATGGCCTATGTGCCAGCCACTGAACAGACCAATTCTTCAGACATTTCTTCCATCTAAAATATGCATGAACAAGAAGTGATGACCACTTTTGACCACTAACACATAGACTGGAATTCCTGACATTGTCAGGAATAACAACTGCACTTCACAAGACAATCTAGGTAACTTCCAGCCTCCTCAGCATAGAAAGGAGTGACATGAAACTTCAGAGGGTGACTGTGTGTGCCTCACACTGAGCCACAAAACAAAAGGAGCACTATGGGGATTCCCCCTTTAAAGTTACCACTGTTTTCTGTATTTATGGAAGTGTCAATGACCACACAGTATTGCCATGACAAGTATTCTCCCATGACTACAATCTCACCTGGACTTCTTAGCTGTGACTTCCTCTCAGCCCGTGCCAGAACCCTGATGAAACACACTCTACTTCCTACTGCAAAGTCGTAGTTGAGGTCTATTCCCTTCTAATAAAACAAGAACTCAACCTAATAGCCAACACATTCCTGTAACCTCAGTCACTGCAAAAAAGGTGAAAAGAGATTGCATGGAAATTTGTCAGCAAACAGGCCTCGATGGGAAAAAAAGGAAATTGCACTCATTTGCTTTATTCCACCTAACTCCACACACAACATGTTATCAAGTGCAACAAACCTGTGCTGCTAAGCACTGGATCAGAACACATATGAACAAATTGTGACAAGCATGGTTAGATTAGGCTAACTAGATAAGACTGATGTTAACCTCCTCTTGAAAGCTGGCTCTACCCCCTCTTCTCAAAAGATTTGTTGTTTCTAAGATGACTGATATGTCAGAAATACTCCGAGTAGATTTCAGCAGTCAAATAAGCCTTTCATAGCAGGAATCTGACAGGGTTCAGGCACCACGAGCTAAACCAAAAAGCTTTAGTAAGTTTTAAATGCTTTTAAACTAAAACTTAAATTAACTTTCCATTAGTCATTATGTCTTAATCTATTCATTTCTTTGGAAACACACCCAAGCACGAGCTTCTGTTTTCTTAAGCATCAATAAGCTGAGGCACAGGCAAGAGCAAAGCAACATGTGAGATCAACAATTATTTAATGAAGGAGAATTATGACAATAGCCACAGTCTCATGATTTCCACCTTCTGTTGGACTGACTGAATTCCACCGATCCAATCAGACAAGGTCAAACATTAAAGGTTTCTAAAAAGCACTTGAGTGATTAACATTATTGCAAAACAGAACGTACTCCTAGTTGTATCAGGCAAAGTCTAGATATACTTTCAGTAGGAAAGTCTTGCTTTTTGGAGACATTTTCTCCACAGTGAAGCCACACATCTCCCAGTAATACACCTGAAATTAGCAATGCATGAATTAGTGTGCAAGACCATCCACGACTACAAGAGGTCCCTAAGCACCCTTCTACATTAAGGCACTGAAGTAAAGAAGAAGGCACTGCATAAGAAGGACTTGAACCCACTCTAATTTCACCTTCCCCAGCCCTCAGGGAAAGGGAGGTTTAGCTTAGGAAGCCATGACTCTGAACCCCTTGGTGAACATGAAATTTCACACTGATGCCCACATTCTCAAAGCAGCCTTCTTGATTTCGACACTTTTGATCTAAACAGAAGAGTCTCAAACTTTTCTCCAAATAAAAATAATTCTTCCTCAATCGTTACACTTGCAGTCATGCTGGTCATCATACCAGGCATAGAGCAGAAAATGCAATTTCAGTAATGTTCAGAACAAGTAATAGGTCATTACAACATAACAATGTTTAATGTAGCAGCAAACTTTGCTTCTCTGATGTTTTTTCTTTTTAATAAGGCCAAATATTTTCAAATACATTCTAATTTAGCCCAAAGAAAATATGATTAACCTGCCAAATTAACTCAGGTAAATAGAATTGCCAGAATAATTTGACCCCTTTTTTGGCACTGCCATCCACTGAAAAAACATTTAAACAAAAGAACCTTGAAAATAAAATGAAAAGAACAGTTGTACAATTTCATTTCAAGTCTGATTATCACAGAGGAATTTTAACACATAAAGGAGGTGGATTCAATCAAGTTAAGGTGAGATTATACTATCATAATAAGCTCTCCTAGTGACTCATGGGTGGTTTTTTTCAGGTATTTTTCAAAAAGATTTACTTTATCAGGGAGTGAGCAGGTAGTGGGAGGAAAGTAAAGCAAGAAGCAACACCTGAAAAAATCAACAACATTGTCTGTGTTTCCATTTACACTCAGCTGGTCATGCCACACAGCAGATAAAGACAGGGTGACACAGTCTAGAAAAATCTATGCCACAAGGACAGGTCAACCAGAATTAATAACATTCTGTAGCTAAAAAAAATATTGAAGCTTCAAGAATAAATAGAGAAATACTTTCAGCAGTTTTATTCCTGCTAGACAGTAAGGGATAGGAAAAAAACACAGGAAAACCTAAGTGTCTGCACAAAACAAAACACAACACAACACAAAACAACACTATTTTGTGACTAGGGTTAAAACTGCAACAGCTCTTAGCCTTGGGAGATTGCTGCACAGTGCTACAAGAACTGAGTATGGAAACAGAATGCCTCGAGCACAGCTTTGAAACTGAGACGACAAACTTGTCCTGGAACAACAACGTGGTCTGATACAGTAAAAGCACCTTCGCTGCCCTTTTCCTGCCTTCTACTACTCTGATTAGTTTTGTGAGCTGCCCTTCATGTCCACTGCTCGAGCTGTGTGTTTGCCACACTCGAGCAATCAGAAGTTGACAGAAGATTGGGAGGTTCAGGCTTCCAAGTGTGACGCATTACAGCAATGGCCAAATTGGCAATGGCTGTTGGGAGAAACGGGCTAAACTGCTTTCCAGCTCCTTGCTAAGGGAGCAGCTTGATACAGGTCAGTTTCTCTGTGCCTGTGGTGAGAACTAGTCCATTCATTCCATTTCCACATCCCAGGACTTTGTGACATACAAAACAAGACTTTTCTGTCTCCTCTGGAGTATGAGGACCTAACACTTGGCATCCACAAATCACTCTGATTGGAAGAAATATACATCTTTTCTCTTGGCAATTTATTACTTTCAGTCACCATATTTCACACCTTTGCAAATTGCAAAGTGGCTGCAAAACAGAGGAAACCCAGAGCTCTCTGCTCACAGTGCTGCCTGACTGACTGCTACACCTCCTGTGACCTCATGGAGTCCAAGCAAGACACCAGTTAGTAGCACAGTGATGGAGTGAGGCCCTCACTGGGGACAATGAGAATCAGGCTTAACCTTCCCAACTCAAGTAAGAGTCCCTGGCTTTTCCAATCACAGCTGCACCAAGGATCCTCAGCAACTGGTGACAGTGGAGAACTTAGTTCAGAGACATTAGTTATAATGCCACGGAGTCCCCATCATGCTGTGCTGGCAGCAAAGAGGAACCTTCAGTGCACAGAGCCCTACTGGACTAGAGTGAAGTGCCCAGTTGGCACACAGAGGGACTGACAGAGCTGCTATGGAGTAACAGCCACTTTTGGGATGGGCACAGGAGCATGTCTGAAAGTGCTTAACAGGCACAGCTAAGAAACAAATCCTCCTTTGAAGGAGTTGAAACTTGTCACGGATTCACTATTAGAGGGATTGTCTCCAAGAGAATCATTCTTCTGCATATTTCAATACTCCTCAGCCACAGCCCACGTCAGAAAGTGCTGAGCATGTACACAGAGTTAAACAAGAAGCCAACAGCACTTTAAGACAGCAAATAACCTGGTGCAAGATAAGCAGTCACAATGTTAAAGTGCTGTGAATTTCAAATGTCCATTGCAGATTGTGATTGCTTCTCTCCTTGGAGTTTTCCTGGCTCCAGCTCTTGCTAACAGGGTAAGTATGGAGCTACTGTGCCACCCGGACTCGGAACATCCAGTTGAGCATTTAACTTATAGGAGATTCTCCCGCGTTCAGGAGAAAACAATGTCATCTTTCCCACCTGGTCTAACAGGCATTCTGGGGGCAGGGGGGATAGAGCAGAAATGCAGAAGCTTGTCTGTTTTTCTAAGGCAGGTGCATCAGGCACATGAAAACCAGGGCCTGATCCAGCCTGAAGGTCAGTTTGACACAATGGTGGGACTAAGGGCTTCCCAGCCTCCCCTCCTAAGGCCAGAAATTCTCTCCCCTTTCCTCTGGTCTCCAAGAGCCGTGATTTCCACAAACCTGGTGGTTACTGGAGCAGGTGCTTTCCTGAGTGAAAGGCTGCTGGGAATCTGCAAACCTCAATCCTCACCTCCTCTCACCTTTTCCAAAACTCAGAACGGCAAGAAGGGGCACCACGGGGAAAACTCACAGCACTCTCTGACTGACACTGAGGTCAGCACCGGCTCCCTGCGGGGCTCTGAGGCCTGGAGATCTGTCTGGGACATCACCACTGTAAGTGGCTGCTACCACGGCTCGACAAATGCATCAAGGAAAATAACCAAACAACAAAGCTGAACAAGATTTTAGAGGAGGTGACTGAAATGCTTTTTCTTGTTCCATGATGGGTTTTTCCTCATCCTTTAAAAAAAGCCCAAGCAATTCCAAAGACAAGCTGCTAAGCTAGTGTTCTAGCAGGATCCCAATTTTGCCATTCCAGCCCCAGCCTGTGCAATTTCTCAGGGAGATTTCACACGCTGCCTTCAGCAATTACTCATCTCTCCAAAAAGCAAATGCTGCTACACCTGCAGCATAACCACACTGAAGATACTATGGTCTGATGTCCAGATTTACAGAAATAAGCCTGCCTGAGTTACTTTTAACTCCTTATGAACATACCAAGTGTGACACCATTTTATTTTTAAAACAAGCACTGCAAGGCAATATGGCCCAGTGCAAACAGACAGACACACTATTGCTCTGTTCAGCCCAGAAATCAAGCTGGGAATAACAGACATAGCAAGTGTATTAAATGCAGCTTAGAGTTGAATACAGATGTTACATCAGCCTGTCTGATAACGTCTTACCCAGGATAAGCATCCCCTGACCAAGTAAAAGTGCAGAGGCAAAGCTGAAAGGAGCAAATTATAGCTCGGCCAAAACTCAAGCAAAATGGCTGGGAGTAGTTTCATCAGCTGAAACAGTCATTTCAGTAACCGAGTCTGCCTGGAAAATACCAGATCTCTGCCTTCCCTCCTTCCTCAGAGGCCCTTTGGTTGGAATTCAAGAGCAGACACTTTACCCATTCAGGGACTGTTCAGCCTGTTCTGTTCAGGAAAAGGTTTTTGGGGTCTTGAATACTTCACTGACATCAAAACAAAGCAAAACTGAACCTAGAAATATATTAGCACCTCAAAGAAAAGCAAGCATATGCTTGCAGTGTTTAAACAAGGTTCCTTTCTGACCTGCCTGGGAGTTTCTGGAGAGAATCCCCCCTCCTTTTCTAATGGAACACTGCATTTTTCCTGAGATAGAAGAGGCACAGCCCTCTTCATTTACACTACCTTGTGTCACTGCGACGTGTTGTACTTCTCATCAGCATGCCACATCAGCACAACGGTCACGGGGTTTTATCCAAAGTCCTGCTGCTCTGTTTTCCTTTCATCCCACAGCAGGCAGAATAAGAAGATTCAACTGCATTTCCATTTAAAAACACCTGAAAACATGGATGGACAGAAAAACGTTCAGAAGTGGGGCTTCAGTATAATGATAAAGTCCTAATATAAAGTATTACATGTATTTCAGTACCCTCACATACTTTAAGATGAGTTCAGGGTGCTGAGAGAACCTGATTTGTCAGGGACTTTTTTTTTTTTTAAACTCAAACATAGATATTCTCATTTGAGACCCTGTCAGCTGGTCTAAACAGCAGCCTTTCAGGAAGAAAAAGACTTGAAGAACCGTAAAGGAATAAAGCCGGAACGCCCTCCCTGTGCCGGGGCTGCTGCTGCCGAGCTCCCTGAGGCCCCGGGGCCCCGCCGCGCGCCGCCGCTTTTCCCGCCGCTTTCCCGAGCGGCTCAGAGCTCCTCCGCGCCTCAGAGCCCTCCCGCCTCACGGCGCCTCCGCTCCGCTCTCCTCCTGCCCGCCGCCTCGCCTCTCCGCACCCCCGCAAAAACAAGCTCCTCTGTTCCTTCCAAAAAGGGTTCCTTCCTCCCGGGCTGCGAGTTTTCCACGCTTGCCCTTTGCATTTTCTTTACAACCAAGCCCAGCTTCTCTACTTATATGCATGTGGATTCCTGTTTTGACACGTTATGATGCTTACTACAGCCCCATGTGTCCTACAGTAACAATTCAAACTTGACAGAAGAGAGGCAACGACTACTGAACCAATGAAGCAAACTCAATCTAGATTAAAGGAGCCATTTTTTTAAGGTAATTTTGGAACCTTTACAGTGGTTCCCTGCCCCAGACTTGGGTTGAGCACAAAACAAAAGGAATGGACAGAAACCCCAAGTATTCAGAAACCTCCCTAACTGAATGATCCCCTCTTTCGATAAGCATTTACATCCCCACAACAAGAAGCTGAGGCAAGAGGAAAAAAACCCTATTATTGTTGCCACCTAGAATAACAAGGAGACACTCACAGAGTTGCACATAGATGTAAGATTTCCCCTTGAACTGCCTATTTACTGTAAAACAATGCTCAATGGCACTGCTGTGTTTGGGCCCATATTTTGGTGGGCCCTGTGGTTGCATGGTAACGTTCAGTACACTTTGCAAAGAACAAAGGCTCTTCCTTAGGCTACTGCAAGGCTTTTCTTTTCTTTTTGAAAGCCTAGGCTATCTCTGGTCTAAGTTTGATGTGAATTTTCAAAAGTAATTAGTTCATGGTGGAAAGGGACTGTGACATATATTTAAGTTTTCCCTGCAAATGGATTCTTATCTGATAATTATCAGAGGCTGGCAGGTCAAAATTTGCAGAAGTCCAATTCCTGTATTTATGAAACGGCAGGAAATAATTTTCAGTGGCATGCAGGCAGGGATACAAATTACCAAATAATTCTAATTCAACACTTAACCATTCCACACCTTATTCTGAAATCCTATATAAGGTGGACAGTTCACACCGTTCACTCTACCTGCACTAGCATCAGCTCTGCAGTCAAGATGAAATTCACTGTGAGTATGCATGCTTGGTTTTTCCTTATCAACTGAAACTTTGATGGAATTCCATTGTCTTTCTCTCTCAGAAGTGCCCATGTCTCTCTATAGCAAAAGAAGGTGTTCTCTGGGGAGCCTTTTCTGCCCCAGACCCTATTTAACCTAAAGAGATGAATAAGTGATGATTTTTTAAAAGGGTTTAACTATTCATTTTTCAATCTACAGGAAGCCAAATCCATGCTCATTTTTGTCAGTGCATCTGCTAAGCCACAGCAATGCCCTCATGGATAAACCACTTCCTTGTAGTGCCTAAGGAGAAGAAACTTAAGTTCCTTCCCCTTCGTTCTTAATCTGTACAGGTCTCAGAAGTGCCTTCAGATTTAGCTTTTGAAAAAGCAACCTACTGTGGGTCTAGTTTGCATTATTCTAGGGCAAAGCGATCATCACTCACTTTAGGTGGCCACTGCAATTCCAGTATGAAAGCAAAAAAGGATCTAAGGAGTAACACCAAGTTAGGAAATAGTGCACTAGGATGCTTATGACCAGATTTTAAAAAAAATTAGATAATACCTATTAACTATGAGGGTGGTGAGACACTGAAACTGGTTGCTCAGGGAAGTTGTGGATGCCCCCTCAGTGTTCAAGGGCACGTTGGATGGGGTCTGAGCAACCTGGTCTAGTGGGAGGTGACCCTGCCAATGCGGGCGGGTTGGATCTTTAAGATCACCTCAACCTTAGCCATTCTATGATTCTATGATTTCTCAGCCAGATCTGCAGTGACACTTTTCTTTCCCATTTCCATTTCAGATCGTGGCTACCATCCTCCTGGGACTCTGGCTGGCTCCAGCCCTTGCTGTACTAGTCGTGAGTATAGTGACCAAGTGACACATACACTGCTGCTGTTCCTGGATTCCCTGCTTCTTGAGCTTTGCTTGCTTCTTTCCCCATCCCTTGGGAGGAAAGGGTCCTAACACTTCTTTCCCACATCCAACTCTCCAACCCCCAGATGACAGCTGCAAGATACACAATTGCTTCCTTGAATCCATGAAAAGAATCCTTAGGGCTCCTCCAGAGTGCCACAGCCTGAACTCTTTGTCCTCTTGAATCTCCCGTGCTCACCAAAGGCGCTCCCTTTGGGCCCGCGTTCCTCCTCTTGGAGCAGAGATTTTCTAAAGCTTGGGGGGGCTGACTACCCTGGAAGTCTAAAAGTCTTCTACAATTCTGTGTTCCAGCTTCCGAGTAAGGATGGACTCCAGCAAGTCGTGGACCAGCAGCCATCAACAACCATCACCAGGCAAATCACCATTAATGGACAGTTACAACTTGTGTTCCTGAACAGGCAATGGCGCGTGGCAACTATCGAGCAACAGGGCGGCTTTAGGTCATGGAAAACCATCTGGGACTACAACACCGTGAGTGGCAAGGAGCATGCTTTTTCAGAAAATGTGCAGGGAGACTAGCTCCTGTACAGCTGACCAAGATACAGGACTTGCTTCTTCATTCCTAACATTTGGAGAGCAAGTTGTGGGGTAAAAGCCATCTGCATGCATGACTTTTTGCAATACAGGCTTCATTCTGACCTTCGTTGCTGAACAACTGAATCCCTAGTTGTCCATCACTTTACTTTACAGGGCTTTATTGCAACCAAAGTGCTGCCAGAGAGAGTTTGCTACGTTTCCGTCATGAACAGAGGGGAGATGCCCACCTTTAATTCCCTCGTCACACAGCTTGATTACGTGAGGGTAAGAAGCTCCTTTAATGCCAAGGAAACTGATGTTAGAGACCCTGCTATGCTCAAAAGCTTTTGAATCGACAGTTTCTTCAAAACCCATGTAGATCAGACCATGGAGTATGAAGTTGTGTCAATTTCAGTGATCTTTTACATTAATGAGGACAAAAAGTGCCAACAAGATTTCAAGCTTTCTGGACTTTTTCAGAAGAGCTCAGCACCCCCTGTTAGCATGAGTTCAGCCCACGGAATCAGCACAGACATGTAAAAAATCTCCTCTTCTTCCAGGTTACAACCTGAGTTCCCGTAGGGTGAGAGGTTAGGAAGTGGCTGAGGAAGTGCTGTTGCAGGAGGCCTGTGTTAACATACTGACTGCACTGCTCTGTTCCTGTGCAGCTGTTTCAGTGAGCTTCCAGCTCTCTGGAAATCTTCACCCCCTTAGCAAGATCTGCCCCAGGAGCTGGCTTCAACACTTGTCTCACAGTCCTTTAAAAGGCTGCACTACATTTGGTTTTGAGGAAAACACCAAGCTCTGAGGCATCATTCCAGAAACAGGAATCTGCATAGCATGAAAGGGACCAAGGCACTGATCTTGCTAAATGATGCTCTCTGCTCCTCAGACCCTGCAATTCCAAGGACAGCTGACAAGGCAGGTCACATTCGCCGTCCAGGGACCTGTCCGTGACCTCCAGGCTTACGGACCCAGCATCTATGCCATGTGCAGAGGACTCCCAACCTACGTGGCTACTGAAGTTTACGGTGAGTGCAAGCAAGGGAATGCTGGCTGTACCTAAGCAGGCTTTTTTTCTTTTTGCCTTGGGGAAGAATAGACAAAAGCTGCTGTGCCAAGTGGAGACGGACACAAATCAAGACCCTGGGGAGTTTCTGTCTTGTGGGGGAAAACAAAGGAATTCTTTTTAACTAGAGCTAAAGGAACTAAGTTTCACTCAGAGGAGTTAATCCTGAAGCACCAGCAAAGCTGATGGTCTGCAAGGCCTGTCAGGAGGAAGGGGCTCTCCAGAGCAGGCCTGTTGCATTCTGACACAGCAGCGTTTCCACCTGCCTGCTGCTTGCTTTGCTTTGAGAATTGCTTTGCTCCTTGAGGTGGCTCAGTTTGATTAAAAACTCAAGTGCAACGTGCCAGGTATTAAGGGCTGCCGAGGAATGGCCAGCTCACTCAACACCATCTTAGGTACCACCTCACGTTTTTGCTCTCTTCTTCTTTTTGAAGGACCCCAAAATACCTTCAACCTGGGATCATGCATCAGACTCAATATCCTGCAGCTCGTGGAACTGAGGTACTGTCGTGCCAACCTCAATGGCAACATCATCGGCAACGGCGGCATCAACGGCAACATCAACATCGGTGTCAAGGGCCTTCCTTGAGCCGAGCACGGATGCTTGAGAGCTGCTGCACAAGCCAACCCCGATGCTGTTCTTCCCTGGCATCTCCTCTTTCGGGAGTTTTGCTCCTGATGATTCAGATGCTGAAACACATCAGTTCTTGACCCTATCTTTCCATTAAAGACCTTTAGCAGATATTGACTCTGGCTGCTTTCTCATCATTATACCCTTGGCCATCTGTGAACACATCCAGAAAGATAGTGGGAGTGCATCTCTTGAGGTGCTTTTTAAAGCCTGCTCTTAGCACGGGGCACAGCCAGAGACACGCCTGGCAAGCATCAGAGGATGCACGTTACAGACAAGGCCTACAGAACTGAGACTTTCTTTTCCCTTTGCAGGGAAAGGTGCTCCCAAATAAGTCTTCAAGGGGGATCAGGCTCAGGTAAGATACAATGCCTTGCCTCATAGATGAAGGGTCACATTCTCCACATTTACAGCACCTTGAAAAGGGCAAGTCAGACACTGCAAAGCCAACAATCCCTTAGGATTTAGTTTTAAAACCTGCAGGATTATGTGAAACCTAGTCAGGAAATCTGAATCTTTCATTCCGTGCAGCTCTGCTCCCTCCTGCTGGGCATGTGTGCTTATCCTTTTGCCTTAGAACCAGGGGAAGCCAAACTGCACAAGACCCTGATACTCATCTCACCAACCAGTGCTTCATCAGTGCTGCCTGCATGTTCATTTGCTCCAAGTTAGATGCATGTTTCAAGATACTCATGGCTCCAGGATTCATGCACCTTCGTGCCTCCGAGGGGTTAATTACTGCTGTGTAAAGATCTGATCCGATGGAACAGGCTCCTAAGGAGAACACAGGGGTTTGCATTCTTGGGAGGGACAGGGGAGTGAGAAGCCTGGCAGCTCAGCTGGGGTTTGGAGCTGCTCATGAGAGCATGCCGAGTTTTAAGCTGAGGTTCGTAGAAATTGCTCCCGTGGTGCAGCAGAGGCAACTGCAATGAAAGCAGGGCAAAGCCAGAGACAAGCCAGAGTCGAGGGAGCTCCTGATCCCTTGACAAATGAGAGCAATGCAGGGAAGAAAGAAGCCTTCTTGGCCACTGCGTGTCAGCCTTGAGTTGTATGTTGGACAATTGCAGAGCTTTCAATTACGGAGCTGCTTTTCTCAGAGGCTCACAGGAACTATGCTGCTATTACCAGATCATAAACAAAAGGAGATATGCTTAAGCCAGGCACATGAAGAGGACCAGCCCCAAAGAAAGTCAGGCTTACAGCACAAAGCATGATGTTTCACTTTGTCAGCAGCTCCATCCACCTCAGAGTGCTCTAAGCTCCATCTGATGCCTCATTCCTTGGCTTCTCCCCAAGCTTTCCTGGACCTTCTGTCAGCCTGAATCCCCAGCAACAAAGAGAATCTGCTCTCCTCCTCCATTCCTTCTGCTAACTTCAGGCCAAAGTTACTCTCCTGAGGAACAGCTTTTTTTGTTTGTTTTTAAAACTCTACATACTTCACAGAAACATTTCAGTTGGAAAAGACATTTGAGTTCATAAAGTCCACCCGTTCACCCAGCACTGCCCAGTCCCCACCAACCCACGTCCCTCACACCACCTAGATTGCTTTGAAACCCCTCCAGGGATGGGGACTCCACCACTTCCCTGGGCAGCCTGGGCCAGGACCTGACAACCCTTTCCATGAAGAAATTGTGCCCAAGATCCAATCTAAACCTCCCCTGGGCAACTTGAGGCCATTTTCTCTTGTCCCATCACTTGTTTCCTGGGAGAAGAAACTGCCTCCAACCTCCTCTCAGGTAGTTGCAGAGCCAAGTGGTCTCCCCTCAGACCCCTTTGCTCCAGGCTGGACATCCTGAGCTCCCTCAGCTGCTCCTCATAAGTTCTCCAGACCCATCTCCTTGTTCTCCACAGCCTCTCCCAGCTCCACTGCCCTCCTCTGGACACACTCCAGCCCCTCAATGTCTCTTTTCTGACCCAAAACTGACCCCAGGATTTGAGGTGCGCCCTCAACAGTACCCAGCATAGGGGGGTTATCCCTGCCCTGCTCCTGCTGGCCACACTGCTGCTGACTCAAGCCAATATGCCTGTGGCCTTCTTGGCCACCTGGGCACATGGTGGCTCATATTCAGCTGCTGTGACCAGCACCCCCAGGTCCTTTTCCCCCGAGCACTTTCCAGCTGCTCTTCCCCAAGCCTGGAGCACTGCCTGGGGTTGGTGTGAGCCAAGTGCAGGACCCAGCACTGAGTCTCCTTGAACCTCATACAATTGGCCTCGACTCATCAATCCAGCCTGTCCAGGTCTCTCTGCAGAGCCTTCCTACACACAGGCAGATCAACACTCCCACCCAAACTGGTGTCCTCTGCAAACTGACTGAGGCTGCACTTGATCCCCTTGTCCAGGTCTCTGATGAAGTTATTAAACAGAACTGGCCCCACTGCTGAACCCTGGGGACACCACTGGTGACTGGCCACCAACTAAGTGTAACTTCATTCACCACAACTCTTTGGGCCCACTATATCCCTCTACAAAACACCTGCTTCTAGCCCTAGAGGAGCTTTGGCCTCCAAGGGATCTCCACTTCCTTCAGCTCTGATGGGGATTTGTTTTATTCCTGCTAGACAGTAAGGGCTGGGAAAAAAAACACAGGAAAACCTAAGTGCGTGCACAAAGCAAAACAAAACAAAACACAACACAACACTATTTTGTGACTAGGGTTAAAACTGCAACAGCTCTTAGCCTTGGGAGATTGCTGCACAGTGCTACAAGAACTGAGTATGGAAACAGAATGCCTCGAGCACAGCTTTGAAACTGAGACGACAAACTTGTCCTGGAACAACAACGTGGTCTGATACAGTAAAAGCACCTTCGCTGCCCTTTTCCTGCCTTCTACTACTCTGATTAGTTTTGTGAGCTGCCCTTCATGTCCAGTGCTCGAGCTGTGTGTTTGCCACACTCGAGCAATCAGAAGTTGACAGAAGATTGGGAGGTTCAGGCTTCCAAGTGTGACGCATTACAGCAATGGCCAAATTGGCAATGGCTGTTGGGAGAAACGGGCTAAACTGCTTTCCAGCTCCTTGCTAAGGGAGCAGCTTGATACAGGTCAGTTTCTCTGTGCCTGTGGTGAGAACTAGTCCATTCATTCCATTTCCACATCCCAGGACTTTGTGACATACAAAACAAGACTTTTCTGTCTCCTCTGGAGTATGAGGACCTAACACTTGGCATCCACAAATCACTCTGATTGGAAGAAATATACATCTTTTCTCTTGGCAATTTATTACTTTCAGTCACCATATTTCACACCTTTGCAAATTGCAAAGTGGCTGCAAAACAGAGGAAACCCAGAGCTCTCTGCTCACAGTGCTGCCTGACTGACTGCTACACCTCCTGTGACCTCATGGAGTCCAAGCAAGACACCAGTTAGTAGCACAGTGATGGAGTGAGGCCCTCACTGGGGACAATGAGAATCAGGCTTAACCTTCCCAACTCAAGTAAGAGTCCCTGGCTTTTCCAATCACAGCTGCACCAAGGATCCTCAGCAACTGGTGACAGTGGAGAACTTAGTTCAGAGACATTAGTTATAATGCCACGGAGTCCCCATCATGCTGTGCTGGCAGCAAAGAGGAACCTTCAGTGCACAGAGCCCTACTGGACTAGAGTGAAGTGTCCAGTTGGCACACAGAGGGACTGACAGAGCTGCTATGGAATAACAGCCACTTTTGGGGTGGGCACAGGAGCACGTCTGAAAGTGCTGCTTCTCTAACAGGCACAACTAAGAAACAAATCCAAGTTATCTGAGGCTCCATATATATATATATATACATAAAGAATTTCTGAGGTTACGAAACAGCAACGACAATCTTCCTGGGCAAAGAGACTCCCACATTTGTACTGGCCAATTAAAGCACTAATGGTTGTTTTAACTGCTCCTCACTTACTCATTTTGGGTTCTCTCTAGTTTATGGTCCCTTCCTAGAATTAGCCCTCAGTCCATATCCAGGCCCTACTTTCACCAAGAGGCTCCGTGAAGATACAGAGGCCGTGCCCGAGGCCTGGAAAGCAGATCCCAGAAGACAGAACAGTGCTGAACCAGCTCAGAAAGGAAGGTTAACTAAAGAACTCAGTACTTCCTATCTAAACAGAACCAGCCTCATGGTTTCTGAGGACTGGCTCACCATCTTTTGAATCAACAGGGGTGGTAAGCTTGGTAGGTTAAAAATGTTACCAGCTACCGATAAAATAACAGGCTGAGTCCTTTGCCACGTAGGCACAAAGGGTCACTGCACATTTTATTAGGCACCTTGTCCCGGGGGCTGATTTCATTTTATTTTTTTCCATTTAAAAGCTACTGTGAAGTACACTGCAGTTACCATGACATGTTCCCTTTCATCTGCCTGTATGCAATGAATTCAATCAGGCTGGTATCAAAGTCTCCTCTTATCAGAGCACTTCCCCAGGAAACCCGTCCCGAGGCTGTGAACACAGGGCAGGTGCCAATAAGGTAAACCCATTTCAAGCTTTACCTTTGGGATATCACTGTATAAAAAGTAAGCGTTACACATCAATTAGCAGCAGACCTTGCCTTGCCTGCCATCAAAATGAAGTTCACTGTAAGTATATGCATCACTTTCTCATAAAAACTCTTCAGGCTGGACAGCTTTTACATTATTGGGAGACTTTCTTGGCACCTAGTCAGCTATTCCGGATTTATGCAGGGATTGCAGAGTCAAAATGCCAAACGGGTTGGGACTCCAAGGCTGAAATGTCACTTTTGGCAGTGACTTCACTCCAGATGCCTACTCAAAGGTGAAGGAGAGAAGTGCTCTGTTCCAAGGGCAAGACACACCTGTACAACGTTGACAGGGCAATATTCTCTCTTTCCCAACTCGGATGCAAGTCAACAGGCTCAGCAACTCCGAGGAAGTTATGGCACAGCTGTCTGAGGGTGTAGCAGAGGAACCCTGACACGTGCAAGACTCCAAGTGCATGCCTGTGAAGCAGGGGTATTTACAGCAGCCTGACACTGTTGTACGAGGAATTCCAGAATGTTAGTGCTAAATACTTTGAGTCACACTTAGGCCTTTCTCATAAAAATCCTCCTTTGAAGGAGTTGAAACTTGTCACGGATTCACTATTAGAGGGATTGTCTCCAAGAGAATCATTCTTCTGCATATTTCAATACTCCTCAGCCACAGCCCACGTCAGAAAGTGCTGAGCATGTACACAGAGTTAAACAAGAAGCCAACAGCACTTTAAGACAGCAAATAACCTGGTGCAAGATAAGCAGTCACAATGTTAAAGTGCTGTGAATTTCAAATGTCCATTGCAGATTGTGATTGCTTCTCTCCTTGGAGTTTTCCTGGCTCCAGCTCTTGCTAACAGGGTAAGTATGGAGCTACTGTGCCACCCGGACTCGGAACATCCAGTTGAGCATTTAACTTATAGGAGATTCTCCCGCGTTCAGGAGAAAACAATGGCATCTTTCCCACCTGGTCTAACAGGCATTCTGGGGGCAGGGGGGATAGAGCAGAAATGCAGAAGCTTGTCTGTTTTTCTAAGGCAGGTGCATCAGGCACATGAAAACCAGGGCCTGATCCAGCCTGAAGGTCAGTTTGACACAATGGTGGGACTAAGGGCTTCCCAGCCTCCCCTCTAAGGCCAGAAATTCTCTCCCCTTTCCTCTGGTCTCCAAGAGCCGTGATTTCCACAAACCTGGTGGTTACTGGAGCAGGTGCTTTCCTGAGTGAAAGGCTGCTGGGAATCTGCAAACCTCGATCCTCACCTCCTCTCACCTTTTCCAAAACTCAGAACGGCAAGAAGGGGCACCACGGGGAAAACTCACAGCACTCTCTGACTGACACTGGGGTCAGCACCGGCTCCCTGCGGGGCTCTGAGGCCTGGAGATCTGTCTGGGACATCACCACTGTAAGTGGCTGCTACCACGGCTCGACAAATGCATCAAGGAAAATAACCAAACAACAAAGCTGAACAAGATTTTAGAGGAGGTGACTGAAACGCTTTTTCTTCTTTTAACAGGGCTACGTGGCAACCAAGGTGTTTTCCAAAAACACCTGCATCATTTCTAAAATGGACAGGAGTCTTCTGCTTCACCAACACACTCAAGGACACCAGGTAGGATGGTGAAGGACAGCACTGAGACAGCTAATCATTTGCCTCTGAAAAGTAGTCCTTCCCTACCCACAGAGAGGAGAGAAGGCTCCAAGACCTGGAGACACGATGATGCTCAGCAGGGCTGAGTCGCTCTGCAAGTTGCGTCGATCCCAAGTCACACTTGAATCGTCCCTTCTCCATTAGCAGAGACGGGCAGACAGACTCTCAGCTCCAGCTCTGCTTTTCCTAAGTGCTGTTCTCTGGGTTTGTCTCTTTGGTGCTTAGGACCCTCCTCCTCACCCACTTCCCCCCAGAGGGAATCGCTTCATCATCTCCACAAACAGACTCCAAAGCCTGCGCCCCTACGGAAAACGCATTCAAGCTCTGTGCAGAGGGATTCCCTCTTACTTGGCTTTCCCAACTGCTGGTGAGTGGATTGCTGACAGTGCTCTGCACACCGGGTACAGATGAGCAAGATTGCAAACAAGGATGAAAAAGACCTTAAGACCAGCGAGTTAACCCTTGAAATCCTGCGGTTCTCCAAGACTAGTTTTTATAAACTAGTAAATGTGCATGTAAGGAAAAGCAGCAGGTTGGCCACTCTTCTGCGTACACCTTGGAGACCAGGCTTGTTCAGGAAGCTTTTGGGCTCCAGCTGTTGACACAAGTCGGAGGTTTTTAGCCAGCCTCTGGCACATACAATACCGAGCTGCCACGGGTCCTGCCGCAGCACAGCTGTGAGATTCAAAAGCCAACTGGCAGCTTAGACTGGTCTCAAAAGCCCCGTTTTTCCATTTTCAAATGGCATTTCCTGGGACATTTCCAACATGAAGTTGGAAGAGTTTCAGCTACATTGTTCTCTTATTTTCTCAATCCAAATCTAATCAGGTTTTCCTTTTCTTTCAGGATCAAACTTCTTAATGCGAGACATTGCATGTTTGAAAGTTGAGATTAATCAACTGCCCCTCTATTACTGTCATTAATTACTCCTGACAAAGTTTGGACAAAGAAACTTCATCGAGCAGCCTACCCAACAAACAAGGCCTTCTCCTGGACATTCCTCTCTTGATCACACTTTCAGTCCTTTCTCCCTCTCTTCTGCTGCTCTGTGTGGAGGCTGTTGTGTCTCAGTAAAATTGATCAGCAACCTACATTGGTCCGCGATGGGTTTTTCCTCACCCTTTAAAAAAAGCCCAAGCAATTCCAAAGACAAGCTGCTAAGCTAGTGTTCTAGCAGGATCCCAATTTTGCCATTCCAGCCCCAGCCTGTGCAATTTCTCAGGGAGATTTCACACGCTGCCTTCAGCAATTACTCATCTCCCCAAAAAGCAAATGCTGCTACACCTGCAGCATAACCACACTGAAGATACTATGGTCTGATGTCCAGATTTACAGAAATAAGCCTGCCTGAGTTACTTTTAACTCTTTATGAACATACCAAGTGTGACACCATTTTATTTTTAAAACAAGCACTGCAAGGCAATATGGCCCAGTGCAAACAGACAGACACACTATTGCTCTGTTCAGCCCAGAAATCAAGCTGGGAATAACAGACATAGCAAGTGTATTAAATGCAGCTTAGAGTTGAATACAGATGTTACATCAGCCTGTCTGATAACGTCTTACCCAGGATAAGCATCCCCTGACCAAGTAAAAGTGCAGAGGCAAAGCTGAAAGGAGCAAATTATAGCTCGGCCAAAACTCAGGCAAAATGGCTGGGAGTAGTTTCATCAGCTGAAACAGTCATTTCAGTAACCGAGTCTGCCTGGAAAATACCAGATCTCTGCCTTCCCTCCTTCCTCAGAGGCCCTTTGGTTGGAATTCAAGAGCAGACACTTTACCCATTCAGGGACTGTTCAGCCTGTTCTGTTCAGGAAAAGGTTTTTGGGGTCTTGAATACTTCACTGACATCAAAACAAAGCAAAACTGAACCTAGAAATATATTAGCACCTCAAAGAAAAGCAAGCATATGCTTGCAGTGTTTAAACAAAGTTCCTTTCTGACCTGCCTGGGAGTTTCTGGAGAGAATCCCCCCTCCTTTTCTAATGGAACACTGCATTTTTCCTGAGATAGAAGAGGCACAGCCCTCTTCATTTACACTACCTTGTGTCACTGCGACGTGTTGTACTTCTCATCAGCATGCCACATCAGCACAACGGTCACGGGGTTTTATCCAAAGTCCTGCTGCTCTGTTTTCCTTTCATCCCACAGCAGGCAGAATAAGAAGATTCAACTGCATTTCCATTTAAAAACACCTGAAAACATGGATGGACAGAAAAACGTTCAGA
Organism: Hemiprocne comata; assembly: GCA_020745705.1. Classification (NCBI taxonomy): domain Eukaryota; kingdom Metazoa; phylum Chordata; class Aves; order Apodiformes; family Apodidae; genus Hemiprocne; species Hemiprocne comata. The sequence continues at coordinate 4,681,938 of CM036612.1, forward strand.
AGTGGGGCTTCAGTATAATGATAAAGTCCTAATATAAAGTATTACATGTATTTCAGTACCCTCACATACTTTAAGATGAGTTCAGGGTGCTGAGAGAACCTGATTTGTCAGGGACTTTTTTTTTTTTTAAACTCAAACATAGATATTCTCATTTGAGACCCTGTCAGCTGGTCTAAACAGCAGCCTTTCAGGAAGAAAAAGACTTGAAGAACCGTAAAGGAATAAAGCCGGAACGCCCTCCCTGTGCCGGGGCTGCTGCTGCCGAGCTCCCTGAGGCCCCGGGGCCCCGCCGCGCGCCGCCGCTTTTCCCGCCGCTTTCCCGAGCGGCTCAGAGCTCCTCCGCGCCTCAGAGCCCTCCCGCCTCACGGCGCCTCCGCTCCGCTCTCCTCCTGACCGCCGCCTCGCCTCTCCGCACCCCCGCAAAAACAAGCTCCTCTGTTCCTTCCAAAAAGGGTTCCTTCCTCCCGGGCTGCGAGTTTTCCACGCTTGCCCTTTGCATTTTCTTTACAACCAAGCCCAGCTTCTCTACTTATATGCATGTGGATTCCTGTTTTGACACGTTATGATGCTTACTACAGCCCCATGTGTCCTACAGTAACAATTCAAACTTGACAGAAGAGAGGCAACGACTACTGAACCAATGAAGCAAACTCAATCTAGATTAAAGGAGCCATTTTTTAAGGTAATTTTGGAACCTTTACAGTGGTTCCCTGCCCCAGACTTGGGTTGAGCACAAAACAAAAGGAATGGACAGAAACCCCAAGTATTCAAAAACCTCCCTAACTGAATGATCCCCTCTTTCGATAAGCATTTACATCCCCACAACAAGAAGCTGAGGCAAGAGGAAAAAAACCCTATTATTGTTGCCACCTAGAATAACAAGGAGACACTCACAGAGTTGCACATAGATGTAAGATTTCCCCTTGAACTGCCTATTTACTGTAAAACAATGCTCAATGGCACTGCTGTGTTTGGGCCCATATTTTGGTGGGCCCTGTGGTTGCATGGTAACGTTCAGTACACTTTGCAAAGAACAAAGGCTCTTCCTTAGGCTACTGCAAGGCTTTTCTTTTCTTTTTGAAAGCCTAGGCTATCTCTGGTCTAAGTTTGATGTGAATTTTCAAAAGTAATTAGTTCATGGTGGAAAGGGACTGTGACATATATTTAATTTTTCCCTGCAAATGGATTCTTATCTGATAATTATCAGAGGCTGGCAGGTCAAAATTTGCAGAAGTCCAATTCCTGTATTTATGAAACGGCAGGAAATAATTTTCAGTGGCATGCAGGCAGGGATACAAATTACCAAATAATTCTAATTCAACACTTAACCATTCCACACCTTATTCTGAAATCCTATATAAGGTGGACAGTTCACACCGTTCACTCTACCTGCACTAGCATCAGCTCTGCAGTCAAGATGAAATTCACTGTGAGTATGCATGCTTGGTTTTTCCTTATCAACTGAAACTTTGATGGAATTCCATTGTCTTTCTCTCTCAGAAGTGCCCATGTCTCTCTATAGCAAAAGAAGGTGTTCTCTGGGGAGCCTTTTCTGCCCCAGACCCTATTTAACCTAAAGAGATGAATAAGTGATGATTTTTTAAAAGGGTTTAACTATTCATTTTTCAATCTACAGGAAGCCAAATCCATGCTCATTTTTGTCAGTGCATCTGCTAAGCCACAGCAATGCCCTCATGGATAAACCACTTCCTTGTAGTGCCTAAGGAGAAGAAACTTAAGTTCCTTCCCCTTCGTTCTTAATCTGTACAGGTCTCAGAAGTGCCTTCAGATTTAGCTTTTGAAAAAGCAACCTACTGTGGGTCTAGTTTGCATTATTCTAGGGCAAAGCGATCATCACTCACTTTAGGTGGCCACTGCAATTCCAGTATGAAAGCAAAAAAGGATCTAAGGAGTAACACCAAGTTAGGAAATAGTGCACTAGGATGCTTATGACCAGATTTTAAAAAAAATTAGATAATACCTATTAACTATGAGGGTGGTGAGACACTGAAACTGGTTGCTCAGGGAAGTTGTGGATGCCCCCTCAGTGTTCAAGGGCACGTTGGATGGGGTCTGAGCAACCTGGTCTAGTGGGAGGTGACCCTGCCAATGCGGGCGGGTTGGATCTTTAAGATCACCTCAACCTTAGCCATTCTATGATTCTATGATTTCTCAGCCAGATCTGCAGTGACACTTTTCTTTCCCATTTCCATTTCAGATCGTGGCTACCATCCTCCTGGGACTCTGGCTGGCTCCAGCCCTTGCTGTACTAGTCGTGAGTATAGTGACCAAGTGACACATACACTGCTGCTGTTCCTGGATTCCCTGCTTCTTGAGCTTTGCTTGCTTCTTTCCCCATCCCTTGGGAGGAAAGGGTCCTAACACTTCTTTCCCACATCCAACTCTCCAACCCCCAGATGACAGCTGCAAGATACACAATTGCTTCCTTGAATCCATGAAAAGAATCCTTAGGGCTCCTCCAGAGTGCCACAGCCTGAACTCTTTGTCCTCTTGAATCTCCCGTGCTCACCAAAGGCGCTCCCTTTGGGCCCGCGTTCCTCCTCTTGGAGCAGAGATTTTCTAAAGCTTGGGGGGGCTGACTACCCTGGAAGTCTAAAAGTCTTCTACAATTCTGTGTTCCAGCTTCCGAGTAAGGATGGACTCCAGCAAGTCGTGGACCAGCAGCCATCAACAACCATCACCAGGCAAATCACCATTAATGGACAGTTACAACTTGTGTTCCTGAACAGGCAATGGCGCGTGGCAACTATCGAGCAACAGGGCGGCTTTAGGTCATGGAAAACCATCTGGGACTACAACACCGTGAGTGGCAAGGAGCATGCTTTTTCAGAAAATGTGCAGGGAGACTAGCTCCTGTACAGCTGACCAAGATACAGGACTTGCTTCTTCATTCCTAACATTTGGAGAGCAAGTTGTGGGGTAAAAGCCATCTGCATGCATGACTTTTTGCAATACAGGCTTCATTCTGACCTTCGTTGCTGAACAACTGAATCCCTAGTTGTCCATCACTTTACTTTACAGGGCTTTATTGCAACCAAAGTGCTGCCAGAGAGAGTTTGCTACGTTTCCGTCATGAACAGAGGGGAGATGCCCACCTTTAATTCCCTCGTCACACAGCTTGATTACGTGAGGGTAAGAAGCTCCTTTAATGCCAAGGAAACTGATGTTAGAGACCCTGCTATGCTCAAAAGCTTTTGAATCGACAGTTTCTTCAAAACCCATGTAGATCAGACCATGGAGTATGAAGTTGTGTCAATTTCAGTGATCTTTTACATTAATGAGGACAAAAAGTGCCAACAAGATTTCAAGCTTTCTGGACTTTTTCAGAAGAGCTCAGCACCCCCTGTTAGCATGAGTTCAGCCCACGGAATCAGCACAGACATGTAAAAAATCTCCTCTTCTTCCAGGTTACAACCTGAGTTCCCGTAGGGTGAGAGGTTAGGAAGTGGCTGAGGAAGTGCTGTTGCAGGAGGCCTGTGTTAACATACTGACTGCACTGCTCTGTTCCTGTGCAGCTGTTTCAGTGAGCTTCCAGCTCTCTGGAAATCTTCACCCCCTTAGCAAGATCTGCCCCAGGAGCTGGCTTCAACACTTGTCTCACAGTCCATTAAAAGGCTGCACTACATTTGGTTTTGAGGAAAACACCAAGCTCTGAGGCATCATTCCAGAAACAGGAATCTGCATAGCATGAAAGGGACCAAGGCACTGATCTTGCTAAATGATGCTCTCTGCTCCTCAGACCCTGCAATTCCAAGGACAGCTGACAAGGCAGGTCACATTCGCCGTCCAGGGACCTGTCCGTGACCTCCAGGCTTACGGACCCAGCATCTATGCCATGTGCAGAGGACTCCCAACCTACGTGGCTACTGAAGTTTACGGTGAGTGCAAGCAAGGGAATGCTGGCTGTACCTAAGCAGGCTTTTTTTCTTTTTGCCTTGGGGAAGAATAGACAAAAGCTGCTGTGCCAAGTGGAGACGGACACAAATCAAGACCCTGGGGAGTTTCTGTCTTGTGGGGGAAAACAAAGGAATTCTTTTTAACTAGAGCTAAAGGAACTAAGTTTCACTCAGAGGAGTTAATCCTGAAGCACCAGCAAAGCTGATGGTCTGCAAGGCCTGTCAGGAGGAAGGGGCTCTCCAGAGCAGGCCTGTTGCATTCTGACACAGCAGCGTTTCCACCTGCCTGCTGCTTGCTTTGCTTTGAGAATTGCTTTGCTCCTTGAGGTGGCTCAGTTTGATTAAAAACTCAAGTGCAACGTGCCAGGTATTAAGGGCTGCCGAGGAATGGCCAGCTCACTCAACACCGTCTTAGGTACCACCTCACGTTTTTGCTCTCTTCTTCTTTTTGAAGGACCCCAAAATACTTTCAACCTGGGATCATGCATCAGACTCAATATCCTGCAGCTCGTGGAACTGAGGTACTGTCGTGCCAACCTCAATGGCAACATCATCGGCAACGGCGGCATCAACGGCAACATCAACATCGGTGTCAAGGGCCTTCCTTGAGCCGAGCACGGATGCTTGAGAGCTGCTGCACAAGCCAACCCCGATGCTGTTCTTCCCTGGCATCTCCTCTTTCGGGAGTTTTGCTCCTGATGATTCAGATGCTGAAACACATCAGTTCTTGACCCTATCTTTCCATTAAAGACCTTTAGCAGATATTGACTCTGGCTGCTTTCTCATCATTATACCCTTGGCCATCTGTGAACACATCCAGACAGATAGTGGGAGTGCATCTCTTGAGGTGCTTTTTAAAGCCTGCTCTTAGCACGGGGCACAGCCAGAGACACGCCTGGCAAGCATCAGAGGATGCACGTTACAGACAAGGCCTACAGAATTGAGACTTTCTTTTCCCTTTGCAGGGAAAGGTGCCTCACATTAACAGTTGTGGTTCCTGTGGCACACCTCCTTTTTTAATGGAAGAGTAGTCTAATTTTAGCATTTACAGAGTTTGTGTGTTGCAGAAATAGAGTCCTCCATTTTTTCCTGCACAGAGCATGGACAGGCTAATGGCCCCAGGCTAAACACTCGGGTGGATGGAGCTTTGCTTCAGATGCAAACACAGTACAAGCAGAGGGACTGAGCCACACAGGACAGTGCAACATTCCAAGCTCCCAAACACCTCTAACTCAGTCTTGAAGATACAGAAATAAGCAGCCTTTTTTTTCCTTCCCTAATGATGCTATGGCACTGGAAAGAGAGATGAAGGGTCAAAGGGGGATGGAGCCAGAATTTATGCTGCCAGGGACATGTTGAAAGAGTCTTTGTGCCTTTCTCAGGGCTACTCCTGCATTCTCTGTATGTCCAGTCTTCCAGAAGTATAATCCTGCCTGATGCACCTGCCTCAGAAAAACAGACAAGCTTCTGCATTTCTGCTCTATCCCCCCTGCCCCCAGAATGCCTGTTAGACCAGGTGGGAAAGATGCCATTGTTGTCTCCTGAACGCGGGAGAATCTCCTATAAGTTAAATGCTCAACTGGATGTTCCGAGTCCGGGTGGCACAGTAGCTCCATACTTACCCTGTTAGCAAGAGCTGGAGCCAGGAAAACTCCAAGGAGAGAAGCAATCACAATCTGCAATGGACATTTGAAATTCACAGCACTTTAACATTGTGACTGCTTATCTTGCACCAGGTTATTTGCTGTCTTAAAGTGCTGTTGGCTTCTTGTTTAACTCTGTGTACATGCTCAGCACTTTCTGACGTGGGCTGTGGCTAAAGAGTATTGAAATATGCAGAAGAATATTTTGTTCACGAGGTTCCATCAGATCATCAATTAATGTAAATTCTTCCTACCCTCAGCAGTACACTGCACAGGTAAGAGGTCATTTCAACCCAGTGGGTTTCACAGAATCACAGAATCACCAAGGCTGGAAAAGACCTTTAAGATCATCAAGTCCAGCCTATGACCAACACCACCACACCATCTAGACCATGGCACTAAGTGCCACATCCAGCCTTGCCTTGAACACATCCAGGGATGGTGCCTCCACCACTTCCCTGGGAAGTCCATTCCAATGTCTAATCACCCTCTCCATGAGGAAGTGCTTCCTCATATCCAACCTAAACCTCCCTTGGAGCAACTTCAGGCTGTGCCCTCTTGTCCTGTCACTGGTTGCCTGGGGGAAGAGCCCAGCCCCAACGTGACTACAACCTCCCTTCAGGTAGCTGAAGAGAGTGATGAGGTCCCCCCTGAGTCTCCTCTTCAAAGCACATCCATCCCAGTGCAGTGAACTCCTTGGAAGAAGGTGGTCTGCAATATTTTGTTTAAAAGAGTCAACTTTTCACCTTGACGCACAGAGTGGATCTCATGCCTCTGAATACAGAGCTTCAGGTAGAGGGGTATGCATGATTATTTTTGTTTGGAAAAACATTAAACACTGTGTTTAACTAATGCCCTCCTTAGGGCATTCCTGTCCCTTTACAAAATATTATTGTTTCAGTGACACACATTTGTTTTCATCTATTTCAAAGGGCTAGACAGGGCAGCAACGAGTTTTGTAGGTGGATAGTTTGGCCTTCCATACCTAAACTCAAGGGGAGTTGGGAGTGCAAGTGGGAGTCTTTCAGTTGCTCTCTCACTCAGAAAGAAGAGCAGTAATGCAGCTCCTTACTGCACAGGCAAAAGCTCTAGGTCAGGCTATCAGGCTTTCTACAACAAACAGAAATAAAGCCCTTAACTCAGAGCCTTTTGCTGAGGGAGCTGGGATGCTGCCTGAACTGAGGGGTTAGCACCTGCACCAGCCCTGGGCAGGCAACATGTGAGAGCAGGAGCTCCTTCTGGGGAGCTGTGGAAAAGAGGCACAGCTGCCACTTGCTGCTTTGCACATCTGAGAGAGCTGGTTGCACCAAGCCTGGGAGATGAGGCTGCTGGGAGATGGTGAAGTGTGGAGCTGTAGGTCCTGTAGCCAGCACGGGTGTGCTAGGTAAGCAGGTAGGCTTTGGGGATTTTCAAGTTTCACGGGCGTGTTCTGGAACAAATCTGTTTATGGTTGTGAAGCTTGACTTGCACAAATCATAGGATTTTGCATGGAGAGCATTGTGTATGTATTGGACCATCTTACTGCCCTGAGGAAGGGGCATTTATGGATTTATTGCTTTTGTTCTTTTTTTAAAATGTAATGAGCTGAATAGAGGTTGTAAAAATAGGAGGGGTAGAAGAAAAACTTCCTCTCTGGGGGCTAGTGTGCATTTTTTGAGCAACCTTTTAGAGCCAGCTCCTACTGCAGCCTAATGAAGTGTCTTCTTGTCACTAGTGTGTAGCATGTGGTCTGCCTGAAGGTTAAAAGCAGACAGAGAGTCTCTAATGTTTGTTTCTGACTGGCCCTGAGATAAACAAATATGTGGAGTTTTAGAAAAAAAAAAAAAAAAAAAAAGCTGTTCCTCAGGAGAGTAACTTTGGCCTGAAGTTAGCAGAAGGAATGGAGGAGGAGAGCAGATTCTCTTTGTTGCTGGGGATTCAGGCTGACAGAAGGTCCAGGAAAGCTTGGGGAGAAGCCAAGGAATGAGGCATCAGATGGAGCTTAGAGCACTCTGAGGTGGATGGAGCTGCTGACAAAGTGAAACATCATGCTTTGTGCTGTAACCCTGACTTTCTTTGGGGCTGGTCCTCTTCATGTGCCTGGCTTAAGCATATCTCCTTTTGTTTATGATCTGGTAATAGCAGCATAGTTCCTGTGAGCCTCTGAGAAAAGCAGCTCCGTAATTGAAAGCTCTGCAATTGTCCAACATACAACTCAAGGCTGACACGCAGTGGCCAAGAAGGCTTCTTTCTTCCCTGCATTGCTCTCATTTGTCAAGGGATCAGGAGCTCCCTCGACTCTGGCTTGTCTCTGGCTTTGCCCTGCTTTCATTGCAGTTGCCTCTGCTGCACCACGGGAGCAATTTCTACGAACCTCAGCTTAAAACTCGGCATGCTCTCATGAGCAGCTCCAAACCCCAGCTGAGCTGCCAGGCTTCTCACTCCCCTGTCCCTCCCAAGAATGCAAACCCCTGTGTTCTCCTTAGGAGCCTGTTCCATCGGATCAGATCTTTACACAGCAGTAATTAACCCCTCGGAGGCATGAAGGTGCATGAATCCTGGAGCCATGAGTATCTTGAAACATGCATCTAACTTGGAGCAAATGAACATGCAGGCAGCACTGATGAAGCACTGGTTGGTGAGATGAGTATCAGGGTCTTGTGCAGTTTGGCTTCCCCTGGTTCTAAGGCAAAAGGATAAGCACACATGCCCAGCAGGAGGGAGCAGAGCTGCACGGAATGAAAGATTCAGATTTCCTGACTAGGTTTCACATAATCCTGCAGGTTTTAAAACTAAATCCTAAGGGATTGTTGGCTTTGCAGTGTCTGACTTGCCCTTTTCAAGGTGCTGTAAATGTGGAGAATGTGACCCTTCATCTATGAGGCAAGGCATTGTATCTTACCTGAGCCTGATCCCCCTTGAAGACTTATTTGGGAGCACCTTTCCCTGCAAAGGGAAAAGAAAGTCTCAGTTCTGTAGGCCTTGTCTGTAACGTGCATCCTCTGATGCTTGCCAGGCGTGTCTCTGGCTGTGCCCCGTGCTAAGAGCAGGCTTTAAAAAGCACCTCAAGAGATGCACTCCCATTATCTGTCTGGATGTGTTCACAGATGGCCAAGGGTATAATGATGAGAAAGCAGCCAGAGTCAATATCTGCTAAAGGTCTTTAATGGAAAGATAGGGTCAAGAACTGATGTGTTTCAGCATCTGAATCATCAGGAGCAAAACTCCCGAAAGAGGAGATGCCAGGGAAGAACAGCATCGGGGTTGGCTTGTGCAGCAGCTCTCAAGCATCCGTGCTCGGCTCAAGGAAGGCCCTTGACACCGATGTTGATGTTGCCGTTGATGCCGCCGTTGCCGATGATGTTGCCATTGAGGTTGGCACGACAGTACCTCAGTTCCACGAGCTGCAGGATATTGAGTCTGATGCATGATCCCAGGTTGAAAGTATTTTGGGGTCCTTCAAAAAGAAGAAGAGAGCAAAAACGTGAGGTGGTACCTAAGACGGTGTTGAGTGAGCTGGCCATTCCTCGGCAGCCCTTAATACCTGGCACGTTGCACTTGAGTTTTTAATCAAACTGAGCCACCTCAAGGAGCAAAGCAATTCTCAAAGCAAAGCAAGCAGCAGGCAGGTGGAAACGCTGCTGTGTCAGAATGCAACAGGCCTGCTCTGGAGAGCCCCTTCCTCCTGACAGGCCTTGCAGACCATCAGCTTTGCTGGTGCTTCAGGATTAACTCCTCTGAGTGAAACTTAGTTCCTTTAGCTCTAGTTAAAAAGAATTCCTTTGTTTTCCCCCACAAGACAGAAACTCCCCAGGGTCTTGATTTGTGTCCGTCTCCACTTGGCACAGCAGCTTTTGTCTATTCTTCCCCAAGGCAAAAAGAAAAAAAGCCTGCTTAGGTACAGCCAGCATTCCCTTGCTTGCACTCACCGTAAACTTCAGTAGCCACGTAGGTTGGGAGTCCTCTGCACATGGCATAGATGCTGGGTCCGTAAGCCTGGAGGTCACGGACAGGTCCCTGGACGGCGAATGTGACCTGCCTTGTCAGCTGTCCTTGGAATTGCAGGGTCTGAGGAGCAGAGAGCATCATTTAGCAAGATCAGTGCCTTGGTCCCTTTCATGCTATGCAGATTCCTGTTTCTGGAATGATGCCTCAGAGCTTGGTGTTTTCCTCAAAACCAAATGTAGTGCAGCCTTTTAATGGACTGTGAGACAAGTGTTGAAGCCAGCTCCTGGGGCAGATCTTGCTAAGGGGGTGAAGATTTCCAGAGAGCTGGAAGCTCACTGAAACAGCTGCACAGGAACAGAGCAGTGCAGTCAGTATGTTAACACAGGCCTCCTGCAACAGCACTTCCTCAGCCACTTCCTAACCTCTCACCCTACGGGAACTCAGGTTGTAACCTGGAAGAAGAGGAGATTTTTTACATGTCTGTGCTGATTCCGTGGGCTGAACTCATGCTAACAGGGGGTGCTGAGCTCTTCTGAAAAAGTCCAGAAAGCTTGAAATCTTGTTGGCACTTTTTGTCCTCATTAATGTAAAAGATCACTGAAATTGACACAACTTCATACTCCATGGTCTGATCTACATGGGTTTTGAAGAAACTGTCGATTCAAAAGCTTTTGAGCATAGCAGGGTCTCTAACATCAGTTTCCTTGGCATTAAAGGAGCTTCTTACCCTCACGTAATCAAGCTGTGTGACGAGGGAATTAAAGGTGGGCATCTCCCCTCTGTTCATGACGGAAACGTAGCAAACTCTCTCTGGCAGCACTTTGGTTGCAATAAAGCCCTGTAAAGTAAAGTGATGGACAACTAGGGATTCAGTTGTTCAGCAACGAAGGTCAGAATGAAGCCTGTATTGCAAAAAGTCATGCATGCAGATGGCTTTTACCCCACAACTTGCTCTCCAAATGTTAGGAATGAAGAAGCAAGTCCTGTATCTTGGTCAGCTGTACAGGAGCTAGTCTCCCTGCACATTTTCTGAAAAAGCATGCTCCTTGCCACTCACGGTGTTGTAGTCCCAGATGGTTTTCCATGACCTAAAGCCGCCCTGTTGCTCGATAGTTGCCACGCGCCATTGCCTGTTCAGGAACACAAGTTGTAACTGTCCATTAATGGTGATTTGCCTGGTGATGGTTGTTGATGGCTGCTGGTCCACGACTTGCTGGAGTCCATCCTTACTCGGAAGCTGGAACACAGAATTGTAGAAGACTTTTAGACTTCCAGGGTAGTCAGCCCCCCCAAGCTTTAGAAAATCTCTGCTCCAAGAGGAGGAACGCGGGCCCAAAGGGAGCGCCTTTGGTGAGCACGGGAGATTCAAGAGGACAAAGAGTTCAGGCTGTGGCACTCTGGAGGAGCCCTAAGGATTCTTTTCATGGATTCAAGGAAGCAATTGTGTATCTTGCAGCTGTCATCTGGGGGTTGGAGAGTTGGATGTGGGAAAGAAGTGTTAGGACCCTTTCCTCCCAAGGGACGGGGAAAGAAGCAAGCAAAGCTCAAGAAGCAGGGAATCCAGGAACAGCAGCAGTGTATGTGTCACTTGGTCACTATACTCACGACTAGTACAGCAAGGGCTGGAGCCAGCCAGAGTCCCAGGAGGACGGTAGCCACGATCTGAAATGGAAATGGGAAAGAAAAGTGTCACTGCAGATCTGGCTGAGAAATCATAGAATCACAGAATGGCTAAGGTTGAGGTGATCTTAAAGATCCAACCCGCCCGCATTGGCAGGGTCACCTCCCACTAGACCAGGTTGCTCAGACCCCATCCAACGTGCCCTTGAACACTGAGGGGGCATCCACAACTTCCCTGAGCAACCAGTTTCAGTGTCTCACCACCCTCATAGTTAATAGGTATTATCTAATTTTTTTTAAATCTGGTCATAAGCATCCTAGTGCACTATTTCCTAACTTGGTGTTACTCCTTAGATCCTTTTTTGCTTTCATACTGGAATTGCAGTGGCCACCTAAAGTGAGTGATGATCGCTTTGCCCTAGAATAATGCAAACTAGACCCACAGTAGGTTGCTTTTTCAAAAGCTAAATCTGAAGGCACTTCTGAGACCTGTACAGATTAAGAACGAAGGGGAAGGAACTTAAGTTTCTTCTCCTTAGGCACTACAAGGAAGTGGTTTATCCATGAGGGCATTGCTGTGGCTTAGCAGATGCACTGACAAAAATGAGCATGGATTTGGCTTCCTGTAGATTGAAAAATGAATAGTTAAACCCTTTTAAAAAATCATCACTTATTCATCTCTTTAGGTTAAATAGGGTCTGGGGCAGAAAAGGCTCCCCAGAGAACACCTTCTTTTGCTATAGAGAGACATGGGCACTTCTGAGAGAGAAAGACAATGGAATTCCATCAAAGTTTCAGTTGATAAGGAAAAACCAAGCATGCATACTCACAGTGAATTTCATCTTGACTGCAGAGCTGATGCTAGTGCAGGTAGAGTGAACGGTGTGAACTGTCCACCTTATATAGGATTTCAGAATAAGGTGTGGAATGGTTAAGTGTTGAATTAGAATTATTTGGTAATTTGTATCCCTGCCTGCATGCCACTGAAAATTATTTCCTGCCGTTTCATAAATACAGGAATTGGACTTCTGCAAATTTTGACCTGCCAGCCTTTGATAATTATCAGATAAGAATCCATTTGCAGGGAAAACTTAAATATATGTCACAGTCCCTTTCCACCATGAACTAATTACTTTTGAAAATTCACATCAAACTTAGACCAGAGATAGCCTAGGCTTTCAAAAAGAAAAGAAAAGCCTTGGCAGTAGCCTAAGGAAGAGCCTTTGTTCTTTGCAAAGTGTACTGAACGTTACCATGCAACCACAGGGCCCACCAAAATATGGGCCCAAACACAGCAGTGCCATTGAGCATTGTTTTACAGTAAATAGGCAGTTCAAGGGGAAATCTTACATCTGTGTGCAACTCTGTGAGTGTCTCCTTGTTATTCTAGGTGGCAACAATAATAGGGTTTTTTTCCTCTTGCCTCAGCTTCTTGTTGTGGGGATGTAAATGCTTATCGAAAGAGGGGATCATTCAGTTAGGGAGGTTTTTGAATACTTGGGGTTTCTGTCCATTCCTTTTGTTTTGTGCTCAACCCAAGTCTGGGGCAGGGAACCACTGTAAAGGTTCCAAAATTACCTTAAAAAAATGGCTCCTTTAATCTAGATTGAGTTTGCTTCATTGGTTCAGTAGTCGTTGCCTCTCTTCTGTCAAGTTTGAATTGTTACTGTAGGACACATGGGGCTGTAGTAAGCATCATAACGTGTCAAAACAGGAATCCACATGCATATAAGTAGAGAAGCTGGGCTTGGTTGTAAGAAAATGCAAAGGGCAAGCGTGGAAAACTCGCAGCCCGGGAGGAAGGAACCCTTTTTGGAAGGAACAGAGGAGCTTGTTTTTGCGGGGGTGCGGAGAGGCGAGGCGGCGGGCAGGAGGAGAGCGGAGCGGAGGCGCCGTGAGGCGGGAGGGCTCTGAGGCGCGGAGGAGCTCTGAGCCGCTCGGGAAAGCGGCGGGAAAAGCGGCGGCGCGCGGCGGGGCCCCGGGGCCTCAGGGAGCTCGGCAGCAGCAGCCCCGGCACAGGGAGGGCGTTCCGGCTTTATTCCTTTACGGTTCTTCAAGTCTTTTTCTTCCTGAAAGGCTGCTGTTTAGACCAGCTGACAGGGTCTCAAATGAGAATATCTATGTTTGAGTTTAAAAAAAAAAAAAGTCCCTGACAAATCAGGTTCTCTCAGCACCCTGAACTCATCTTAAAGTATGTGAGGGTACTGAAATACATGTAATACTTTATATTAGGACTTTATCATTATACTGAAGCCCCACTTCTGAACGTTTTTCTGTCCATCCATGTTTTCAGGTGTTTTTAAATGGAAATGCAGTTGAATCTTCTTATTCTGCCTGCTGTGGGATGAAAGGAAAACAGAGCAGCAGGACTTTGGATAAAACCCCGTGACCGTTGTGCTGATGTGGCATGCTGATGAGAAGTACAACACGTCGCAGTGACACAAGGTAGTGTAAATGAAGAGGGCTGTGCCTCTTCTATCTCAGGAAAAATGCAGTGTTCCATTAGAAAAGGAGGGGGGATTCTCTCCAGAAACTCCCAGGCAGGTCAGAAAGGAACTTTGTTTAAACACTGCAAGCATATGCTTGCTTTTCTTTGAGGTGCTAATATATTTCTAGGTTCAGTTTTGCTTTGTTTTGATGTCAGTGAAGTATTCAAGACCCCAAAAACCTTTTCCTGAACAGAACAGGCTGAACAGTCCCTGAATGGGTAAAGTGTCTGCTCTTGAATTCCAACCAAAGGGCCTCTGAGGAAGGAGGGAAGGCAGAGATCTGGTATTTTCCAGGCAGACTCGGTTACTGAAATGACTGTTTCAGCTGATGAAACTACTCCCAGCCATTTTGCCTGAGTTTTGGCCGAGCTATAATTTGCTCCTTTCAGCTTTGCCTCTGCACTTTTACTTGGTCAGGGGATGCTTATCCTGGGTAAGACGTTATCAGACAGGCTGATGTAACATCTGTATTCAACTCTAAGCTGCATTTAATACACTTGCTATGTCTGTTATTCCCAGCTTGATTTCTGGGCTGAACAGAGCAATAGTGTGTCTGTCTGTTTGCACTGGGCCATATTGCCTTGCAGTGCTTGTTTTAAAAATAAAATGGTGTCACACTTGGTATGTTCATAAAGAGTTAAAAGTAACTCAGGCAGGCTTATTTCTGTAAATCTGGACATCAGACCATAGTATCTTCAGTGTGGTTATGCTGCAGGTGTAGCAGCATTTGCTTTTTGGGGAGATGAGTAATTGCTGAAGGCAGCGTGTGAAATCTCCCTGAGAAATTGCACAGGCTGGGGCTGGAATGGCAAAATTGGGATCCTGCTAGAACACTAGCTTAGCAGCTTGTCTTTGGAATTGCTTGGGCTTTTTTAAAGGGTGAGGAAAAACCCATCGCGGACCAATGTAGGTTGCTGATCAATTTTACTGAGACACAACAGCCTCCACAGAGAGCAGCAGAAGAGAGGGAGAAAGGACTGAAAGTGTGATCAAGAGAGGAATGTCCAGGAGAAGGCCTTGTTTGTTGGGTAGACTGCTCAATGAAGTTTCTTTGTCCAAACTTTGTCAGGAGTAATTAATGACAGTAATAGAGGGGCAGTTGATTAATCTCAACTTTCAAACATGCAATGTCTCGCATTAAGAAGTTTGATCCTGAAAGAAAAGGAAAACCTGATTAGATTTGGATTGAGAAAATAAGAGAACAATGTAGCTGAAACTCTTCCAACTTCATGTTGGAAATGTCCCAGGAAATGCCATTTGAAAATGGAAAAACGGGGCTTTTGAGACCAGTCTGAGCTGCCAGTTGGCTTTTGAATCTCACAGCTGTGCTGCGGCAGGACCCGTGGCAGCTCGGTATTGTATGTGCCAGAGGCTGGCTAAAAACCTCCGACTTGTGTCAACAGCTGGAGCCCAAAAGCTTCCTGAACAAGCCTGGTCTCCAAGGTGTACGCAGAAGAGTGGCCAACCTGCTGCTTTTCCTTACATGCACATTTACTAGTTTATAAAAACTAGTCTTGGAGAACCGCAGGATTTCAAGGGTTAACTCGCTGGTCTTAAGGTCTTTTTCATCCTTGTTTGCAATCTTGCTCATCTGTACCCGGTGTGCAGAGCACTGTCAGCAATCCACTCACCAGCAGTTGGGAAAGCCAAGTAAGAGGGAATCCCTCTGCACAGAGCTTGAATGCGTTTTCCGTAGGGGCGCAGGCTTTGGAGTCTGTTTGTGGAGATGATGAAGCGATTCCCTCTGGGGGGAAGTGGGTGAGGAGGAGGGTCCTAAGCACCAAAGAGACAAACCCAGAGAACAGCACTTAGGAAAAGCAGAGCTGGAGCTGAGAGTCTGTCTGCCCGTCTCTGCTAATGGAGAAGGGGCGATTCAAGTGTGACTTGGGATCGACGCAACTT
Source organism: Hemiprocne comata (assembly GCA_020745705.1). NCBI lineage: Eukaryota > Metazoa > Chordata > Aves > Apodiformes > Apodidae > Hemiprocne > Hemiprocne comata. Next base: position 4,697,436 of record CM036612.1, read on the forward strand.
GCAGAGCGACTCAGCCCTGCTGAGCATCATCGTGTCTCCAGGTCTTGGAGCCTTCTCTCCTCTCTGTGGGTAGGGAAGGACTACTTTTCAGAGGCAAATGATTAGCTGTCTCAGTGCTGTCCTTCACCATCCTACCTGGTGTCCTTGAGTGTGTTGGTGAAGCAGAAGACTCCTGTCCATTTTAGAAATGATGCAGGTGTTTTTGGAAAACACCTTGGTTGCCACGTAGCCCTGTTAAAAGAAGAAAAAGCGTTTCAGTCACCTCCTCTAAAATCTTGTTCAGCTTTGTTGTTTGGTTCTTTTCCTTGATGCATTTGTCGAGCCGTGGTAGCAGCCACTTACAGTGGTGATGTCCCAGACAGATCTCCAGGCCTCAGAGCCCCGCAGGGAGCCGGTGCTGACCCCAGTGTCAGTCAGAGAGTGCTGTGAGTTTTCCCCGTGGTGCCCCTTCTTGCCGTTCTGAGTTTTGGAAAAGGTGAGAGGAGGTGAGGATTGAGGTTTGCAGATTCCCAGCAGCCTTTCACTCAGGAAAGCACCTGCTCCAGTAACCACCAGGTTTGTGGAAATCACGGCTCTTGGAGACCAGAGGAAAGGGGAGAGAATTTCTGGCCTTAGAGGGGAGGCTGGGAAGCCCTTAGTCCCACCATTGTGTCAAACTGACCTTCAGGCTGGATCAGGCCCTGGTTTTCATGTGCCTGATGCACCTGCCTTAGAAAAACAGACAAGCTTCTGCATTTCTGCTCTATCCCCCCTGCCCCCAGAATGCCTGTTAGACCAGGTGGGAAAGATGCCATTGTTGTCTCCTGAACGCGGGAGAATCTCCTATAAGTTAAATGCTCAACTGGATGTTCCGAGTCCGGGTGGCACAGTAGCTCCATACTTACCCTGTTAGCAAGAGCTGGAGCCAGGAAAACTCCAAGGAGAGAAGCAATCACAATCTGCAATGGACATTTGAAATTCACAGCACTTTAACATTGTGACTGCTTATCTTGCACCAGGTTATTTGCTGTCTTAAAGTGCTGTTGGCTTCTTGTTTAACTCTGTGTACATGCTCAGCACTTTCTGACGTGGGCTGTGGCTGAGGAGTATTGAAATATGCAGAAGAATGATTCTCTTGGAGACAATCCCTCTAATAGTGAATCCGTGACAAGTTTCAACTCCTTCAAAGGAGGATTTTTATGAGAAAGGCCTAAGTGTGACTCAAAGTATTTAGCACTAACATTCTGGAATTCCTCGTACAACAGTGTCAGGCTGCTGTAAATACCCCTGCTTCACAGGCATGCACTTGGAGTCTTGCACGTGTCAGGGTTCCTCTGCTACACCCTCAGACAGCTGTGCCATAACTTCCTCGGAGTTGCTGAGCCTGTTGACTTGCATCCGAGTTGGGAAAGAGAGAATATTGCCCTGTCAACGTTGTACAGGTGTGTCTTGCCCTTGGAACAGAGCACTTCTCTCCTTCACCTTTGAGTAGGCATCTGGAGTGAAGTCACTGCCAAAAGTGACATTTCAGCCTTGGAGTCCCAACCCGTTTGGCATTTTGACTCTGCAATCCCTGCATAAATCCGGAATAGCTGACTAGGTGCCAAGAAAGTCTCCCAATAATGTAAAAGCTGTCCAGCCTGAAGAGTTTTTATGAGAAAGTGATGCATATACTTACAGTGAACTTCATTTTGATGGCAGGCAAGGCAAGGTCTGCTGCTAATTGATGTGTAACGCTTACTTTTTATACAGTGATATCCCAAAGGTAAAGCTTGAAATGGGTTTACCTTATTGGCACCTGCCCTGTGTTCACAGCCTCGGGACGGGTTTCCTGGGGAAGTGCTCTGATAAGAGGAGACTTTGATACCAGCCTGATTGAATTCATTGCATACAGGCAGATGAAAGGGAACATGTCATGGTAACTGCAGTGTACTTCACAGTAGCTTTTAAATGGAAAAAAATAAAATGAAATCAGCCCCCGGGACAAGGTGCCTAATAAAATGTGCAGTGACCCTTTGTGCCTACGTGGCAAAGGACTCAGCCTGTTATTTTATCGGTAGCTGGTAACATTTTTAACCTACCAAGCTTACCACCCCTGTTGATTCAAAAGATGGTGAGCCAGTCCTCAGAAACCATGAGGCTGGTTCTGTTTAGATAGGAAGTACTGAGTTCTTTAGTTAACCTTCCTTTCTGAGCTGGTTCAGCACTGTTCTGTCTTCTGGGATCTGCTTTCCAGGCCTCGGGCACGGCCTCTGTATCTTCACGGAGCCTCTTGGTGAAAGTAGGGCCTGGATATGGACTGAGGGCTAATTCTAGGAAGGGACCATAAACTAGAGAGAACCCAAAATGAGTAAGTGAGGAGCAGTTAAAACAACCATTTGCTGCCAACTGTTAATTTAGCAGGTAGCTTTTAATATTTCTCTGAATGTGATCATTATATACGGAGCTTATTTGCCTGGTTTGTTGCAGAAACACTGCAACGTGTTTAGTGCTTTAATTGGCCAGTACAAATGTGGGAGTCTCTTTGCCCAGGAAGATTGTCGTTGCTGTTTCGTAACCTCAGAAATTCTTTAGGTATATATATATATGGAGCCTCAGATAACTTGGATTTGTTTCTTAGCTGTGCCTGTTAGACAAGCAGCACTTTCAGACATGCTCCTGTGCCCACCCCAAAAGTGGCTGTTACTCCATAGCAGCTCTGTCAGTCCCTCTGTGTGCCAACTGGGCACTTCACTCTAGTCCAGTAGGGCTCTGTGCACTGAAGGTTCCTCTTTGCTGCCAGCACAGCATGATGGGGACTCCGTGGCATTATAACTAATGTCTCTGAACTAAGTTCTCCACTGTCACCAGTTGCTGAGGATCCTTGGTGCAGCTGTGATTGGAAAAGCCAGGGACTCTTACTTGAGTTGGGAAGGTTAAGCCTGATTCTCATTGTCCCCAGTGAGGGCCTCACTCCATCACTGTGCTACTAACTGGTGTCTTGCTTGGACTCCATGAGGTCACAGGAGGTGTAGCAGTCAGTCAGGCAGCACTGTGAGCAGAGAGCTCTGGGTTTCCTCTGTTTTGCAGCCACTTTGCAATTTGCAAAGGTGTGAAATATGGTGACTGAAAGTAATAAATTGCCAAGAGAAAAGATGTATATTTCTTCCAATCAGAGTGATTTGTGGATGCCAAGTGTTAGGTCCTCATACTCCAGAGGAGACAGAAAAGTCTTGTTTTGTATGTCACAAAGTCCTGGGATGTGGAAGTGGAATGAATGCACTAGTTCTCACCACAGGCACAGAGAAACTGACCTGTATCAAGCTGCTCCCTTAGCAAGGAGCTGGAAAGCAGTTTAGCCCGTTTCTCCCAACAGCCATTGCCAATTTGGCCATTGCTGTAATGCGTCACACTTGGAAGCCTGAACCTCCCAATCTTCTGTCAACTTCTGATTGCTCGAGTGTGGCAAACACACAGCTCGAGCACTGGACATGAAGGGCAGCTCACAAAACTAATCAGAGTAGTAGAAGGCAGGAAAAGGGCAGCGAAGGTGCTTTTACTGTATCAGACCACGTTGTTGTTCCAGGACAAGTTTGTCGTCTCAGTTTCAAAGCTGTGCTCGAGGCATTCTGTTTCCATACTCAGTTCTTGTAGCACTGTGCAGCAATCTCCCAAGGCTAAGAGCTGTTGCAGTTTTAACCCTAGTCACAAAATAGTGTTGTGTTGTGTTTTGTTTTGTTTTGCTTTGTGCACGCACTTAGGTTTTCCTGTGTTTTTTTCCCAGCCCTTGCTGTCTAGCAGGAATAAAACAAATCCCCATCAGAGCTGAAGGAAGTGGAGATCCCTTGGAGGCCAAAGCTCCTCTAGGGCTAGAAGCAGGTGTTTTGTAGAGGGATATAGTGGGCCCAAAGAGTTGTGGTGAATGAAGTTACACTTAGTTGGTGGCCAGTCACCAGTGGTGTCCCCAGGGTTCAGCAGTGGGGCCAGTTCTGTTTAATAACTTCATCAGAGACCTGGACAAGGGGATCAAGTGCAGCCTCAGTCAGTTTGCAGAGGACACCAGTTTGGGTGGGAGTGTTGATCTGTCTGTGTGTAGGAAGGCTCTGCAGAGAGACCTGGACAGGCTGGATTGATGAGTCGAGGCCAATTGTATGAGGTTCAAGGAGACTCAGTGCTGGGTCCTGCACTTGGCTCACACCAACCCCAGGCAGTGCTCCAGGCTTGGGGAAGAGCAGCTGGAAAGTGCTCGGGGGAAAAGGACCTGGGGGTGCTGGTCACAGCAGCTGAATATGAGCCACCATGTGCCCAGGTGGCCAAGAAGGCCACAGGCATATTGGCTTGAGTCAGCAGCAGTGTGGCCAGCAGGAGCAGGGCAGGGATAACCCCCCTATGCTGGGTACTGTTGAGGGCGCACCTCAAATCCTGGGGTCAGTTTTGGGTCAGAAAAGAGACATTGAGGGGCTGGAGTGTGTCCAGAGGAGGGCAGTGGAGCTGGGAGAGGCTGTGGAGAACAAGGAGATGGGTCTGGAGAACTTATGAGGAGCAGCTGAGGGAGCTCAGGATGTCCAGCCTGGAGCAAAGGGGTCTGAGGGGAGACCACTTGGCTCTGCAACTACCTGAGAGGAGGTTGGAGGCAGTTTCTTCTCCCAGGAAACAAGTGATGGGACAAGAGGAAATGGCCTCAAGTTGCCCAGGGGAGGTTTAGATTGGATCTTGGGCACAATTTCTTCATGGAAAGGGTTGTCAGGTCCTGGCCCAGGCTGCCCAGGGAAGTGGTGGAGTCCCCATCCCTGGAGGGGTTTCAAAGCAATCTAGGTGGTGTGAGGGACGTGGGTTGGTGGGGACTGGGCAGTGCTGGGTGAACGGGTGGACTTTATGAACTCAAATGTCTTTTCCAACTGAAATGTTTCTGTGAAGTATGTAGAGTTTTAAAAACAAACAAAAAAAGCTGTTCCTCAGGAGAGTAACTTTGGCCTGAAGTTAGCAGAAGGATTGGAGGAGGAGAGCAGATTCTCTTTGTTGCTGGAGATTCAGGCTGACAGAAGGTCCAGTAAAGCTTGGGGAGAAGCCAAGGAATGAGGCATCAGATGGAGCTTAGAGCACTCTGAGGTGGATGGAGCTGCTGACAAAGTGAAACATCATGCTTTGTGCTGTAAGCCTGACTTTCTTTGGGGCTGGTCCTCTTCATGTGCCTGGCTTAAGCATATCTCCTTTTGTTTATGATCTGGTAATAGCAGCATAGTTCCTGTGAGCCTCTGAGAAAAGCAGCTCCGTAATTGAAAGCTCTGCAATTGTCCAACATACAACTCAAGGCTGACACGCAGTGGCCAAGAAGGCTTCTTTCTTCCCTGCATTGCTCTCATTTGTCAAGGGATCAGGAGCTCCCTCGACTCTGGCTTGTCTCTGGCTTTGCCCTGCTTTCATTGCAGTTGCCTCTGCTGCACCACGGGAGCAATTTCTAAGAACCTCAGCTTAAAACTCGGGATGCTCTCATGAGCAGCTCCAAACCCCAGCTGAGCTGCCAGGCTTCTCACTCCCCTGTCCCTCCCAAGAATGCAAACCCCTGTGTTCTCCTTAGGAGCCTGTTCCATCGGATCAGATCTTTACACAGCAGTAATTAACCCCTCGGAGGCATGAAGGTGCATGAATCCTGGAGCCATGAGTATCTTGAAACATGCATCTAACTTGGAGCAAATGAACATGCAGGCAGCACTGATGAAGCACTGGTTGGTGAGATGAGTATCAGGGTCTTGTGCAGTTTGGCTTCCCCTGGTTCTAAGGCAAAAGGATAAGCACACATGCCCAGCAGGAGGGAGCAGAGCTGCACGGAATGAAAGATTCAGATTTCCTGACTAGGTTTCACATAATCCTGCAGGTTTTAAAACTAAATCCTAAGGGATTGTTGGCTTTGCAGTGTCTGACTTGCCCTTTTCAAGGTGCTGTAAATGTGGAGAATGTGACCCTTCATCTATGAGGCAAGGCATTGTATCTTACCTGAGCCTGATCCCCCTTGAAGACTTATTTGGGAGCACCTTTCCCTGCAAAGGGAAAAGAAAGTCTCAATTCTGTAGGCCTTGTCTGTAACGTGCATCCTCTGATGCTTGCCAGGCGTGTCTCTGGCTGTGCCCCGTGCTAAGAGCAGGCTTTAAAAAGCACCTCAAGAGATGCACTCCCACTATCTGTCTGGATGTGTTCACAGATGGCCAAGGGTATAATGATGAGAAAGCAGCCAGAGTCAATATCTGCTAAAGGTCTTTAATGGAAAGATAGGGTCAAGAACTGATGTGTTTCAGCATCTGAATCATCAGGAGCAAAACTCCCGAAAGAGGAGATGCCAGGGAAGAACAGCATCGGGGTTGGCTTGTGCAGCAGCTCTCAAGCATCCGTGCTCGGCTCAAGGAAGGCCCTTGACACCGATGTTGATGTTGCCGTTGATGCCGCCGTTGCCGATGATGTTGCCATTGAGGTTGGCACGACAGTACCTCAGTTCCACGAGCTGCAGGATATTGAGTCTGATGCATGATCCCAGGTTGAAAGTATTTTGGGGTCCTTCAAAAAGAAGAAGAGAGCAAAAACGTGAGGTGGTACCTAAGACGGTGTTGAGTGAGCTGGCCATTCCTCGGCAGCCCTTAATACCTGGCACGTTGCACTTGAGTTTTTAATCAAACTGAGCCACCTCAAGGAGCAAAGCAATTCTCAAAGCAAAGCAAGCAGCAGGCAGGTGGAAACGCTGCTGTGTCAGAATGCAACAGGCCTGCTCTGGAGAGCCCCTTCCTCCTGACAGGCCTTGCAGACCATCAGCTTTGCTGGTGCTTCAGGATTAACTCCTCTGAGTGAAACTTAGTTCCTTTAGCTCTAGTTAAAAAGAATTCCTTTGTTTTCCCCCACAAGACAGAAACTCCCCAGGGTCTTGATTTGTGTCCGTCTCCACTTGGCACAGCAGCTTTTGTCTATTCTTCCCCAAGGCAAAAAGAAAAAAAGCCTGCTTAGGTACAGCCAGCATTCCCTTGCTTGCACTCACCGTAAACTTCAGTAGCCACGTAGGTTGGGAGTCCTCTGCACATGGCATAGATGCTGGGTCCGTAAGCCTGGAGGTCACGGACAGGTCCCTGGACGGCGAATGTGACCTGCCTTGTCAGCTGTCCTTGGAATTGCAGGGTCTGAGGAGCAGAGAGCATCATTTAGCAAGATCAGTGCCTTGGTCCCTTTCATGCTATGCAGATTCCTGTTTCTGGAATGATGCCTCAGAGCTTGGTGTTTTCCTCAAAACCAAATGTAGTGCAGCCTTTTAATGGACTGTGAGACAAGTGTTGAAGCCAGCTCCTGGGGCAGATCTTGCTAAGGGGGTGAAGATTTCCAGAGAGCTGGAAGCTCACTGAAACAGCTGCACAGGAACAGAGCAGTGCAGTCAGTATGTTAACACAGGCCTCCTGCAACAGCACTTCCTCAGCCACTTCCTAACCTCTCACCCTACGGGAACTCAGGTTGTAACCTGGAAGAAGAGGAGATTTTTTACATGTCTGTGCTGATTCCGTGGGCTGAACTCATGCTAACAGGGGGTGCTGAGCTCTTCTGAAAAAGTCCAGAAAGCTTGAAATCTTGTTGGCACTTTTTGTCCTCATTAATGTAAAAGATCACTGAAATTGACACAACTTCATACTCCATGGTCTGATCTACATGGGTTTTGAAGAAACTGTCGATTCAAAAGCTTTTGAGCATAGCAGGGTCTCTAACATCAGTTTCCTTGGCATTAAAGGAGCTTCTTACCCTCACGTAATCAAGCTGTGTGACGAGGGAATTAAAGGTGGGCATCTCCCCTCTGTTCATGACGGAAACGTAGCAAACTCTCTCTGGCAGCACTTTGGTTGCAATAAAGCCCTGTAAAGTAAAGTGATGGACAACTAGGGATTCAGTTGTTCAGCAACGAAGGTCAGAATGAAGCCTGTATTGCAAAAAGTCATGCATGCAGATGGCTTTTACCCCACAACTTGCTCTCCAAATGTTAGGAATGAAGAAGCAAGTCCTGTATCTTGGTCAGCTGTACAGGAGCTAGTCTCCCTGCACATTTTCTGAAAAAGCATGCTCCTTGCCACTCACGGTGTTGTAGTCCCAGATGGTTTTCCATGACCTAAAGCCGCCCTGTTGCTCGATAGTTGCCACGCGCCATTGCCTGTTCAGGAACACAAGTTGTAACTGTCCATTAATGGTGATTTGCCTGGTGATGGTTGTTGATGGCTGCTGGTCCACGACTTGCTGGAGTCCATCCTTACTCGGAAGCTGGAACACAGAATTGTAGAAGACTTTTAGACTTCCAGGGTAGTCAGCCCCCCCAAGCTTTAGAAAATCTCTGCTCCAAGAGGAGGAACGCGGGCCCAAAGGGAGCGCCTTTGGTGAGCACGGGAGATTCAAGAGGACAAAGAGTTCAGGCTGTGGCACTCTGGAGGAGCCCTAAGGATTCTTTTCATGGATTCAAGGAAGCAATTGTGTATCTTGCAGCTGTCATCTGGGGGTTGGAGAGTTGGATGTGGGAAAGAAGTGTTAGGACCCTTTCCTCCCAAGGGATGGGGAAAGAAGCAAGCAAAGCTCAAGAAGCAGGGAATCCAGGAACAGCAGCAGTGTATGTGTCACTTGGTCACTATACTCACGACTAGTACAGCAAGGGCTGGAGCCAGCCAGAGTCCCAGGAGGATGGTAGCCACGATCTGAAATGGAAATGGGAAAGAAAAGTGTCACTGCAGATCTGGCTGAGAAATCATAGAATCATAGAATGGCTAAGGTTGAGGTGATCTTAAAGATCCAACCCGCCCGCATTGGCAGGGTCACCTCCCACTAGACCAGGTTGCTCAGACCCCATCCAACGTGCCCTTGAACACTGAGGGGGCATCCACAACTTCCCTGAGCAACCAGTTTCAGTGTCTCACCACCCTCATAGTTAATAGGTATTATCTAATTTTTTTTAAAATCTGGTCATAAGCATCCTAGTGCACTATTTCCTAACTTGGTGTTACTCCTTAGATCCTTTTTTGCTTTCATACTGGAATTGCAGTGGCCACCTAAAGTGAGTGATGATCGCTTTGCCCTAGAATAATGCAAACTAGACCCACAGTAGGTTGCTTTTTCAAAAGCTAAATCTGAAGGCACTTCTGAGACCTGTACAGATTAAGAACGAAGGGGAAGGAACTTAAGTTTCTTCTCCTTAGGCACTACAAGGAAGTGGTTTATCCATGAGGGCATTGCTGTGGCTTAGCAGATGCACTGACAAAAATGAGCATGGATTTGGCTTCCTGTAGATTGAAAAATGAATAGTTAAACCCTTTTAAAAAATCATCACTTATTCATCTCTTTAGGTTAAATAGGGTCTGGGGCAGAAAAGGCTCCCCAGAGAACACCTTCTTTTGCTATAGAGAGACATGGGCACTTCTGAGAGAGAAAGACAATGGAATTCCATCAAAGTTTCAGTTGATAAGGAAAAACCAAGCATGCATACTCACAGTGAATTTCATCTTGACTGCAGAGCTGATGCTAGTGCAGGTAGAGTGAACGGTGTGAACTGTCCACCTTATATAGGATTTCAGAATAAGGTGTGGAATGGTTAAGTGTTGAATTAGAATTATTTGGTAATTTGTATCCCTGCCTGCATGCCACTGAAAATTATTTCCTGCTGCAACTGCCATTTCATAAATACAGGAATTGGACTTCTGCAAATTTTGACCTGCCAGCCTCTGATAATTATCAGATAAGAATCCATTTGCAGGGAAAAATTAAATATATGTCACAGTCCCTTTCCACCATGAACTAATTACTTTTGAAAATTCACATCAAACTTAGACCAGAGATAGCCTAGGCTTTCAAAAAGAAAAGAAAAGCCTTGCAGTAGCCTAAGGAAGAGCCTTTGTTCTTTGCAAAGTGTACTGAACGTTACCATGCAACCACAGGGCCCACCAAAATATGGGCCCAAACACAGCAGTGCCATTGAGCATTGTTTTACAGTAAATAGGCAGTTCAAGGGGAAATCTTAAATCTGTGTGCAACTCTGTGAGTGTCTCCTTGTTATTACTTTATATTAGGACTTTATCATTATACTGAAGCCCCACTTCTGAAAGTTTTTCTGTCCATCCATGTTTTCAGGTGTTTTTAAATGGAAACGCAGTTGAATCTTCTTATTCTGCCTGCTGTGGGGTGAAAGGAAAATAAAGCAGCAGGACTTAGGATAAAACCCCGTGACTGCTGTGCTGATGTGGCATGCTGATGAGTGGCCCTCAGAATTTCACATAAAATAATGATGAATTTTGGGAAGGTGAAGATCAGGTATTGTTCAGACCTCCTGGGTTCCTGAAGTGATGGTTGTTGATGGTGGAAATGGTGTGTAGTGATGAAGCTCAGGCCTCATGCTTGCTGGGAAGGCTCTTTCCTTGCAAGGTAGGAACTCTGAATGGGTAAAGTGTCTGCTCTTGAATTCCAACCAAAGGGCCTCTGAGGAAGGAGGGAAGGCAGAGATCTGGTATTTTCCAGGCAGACTCGGTTACTGAAATGACTGTTTCAGCTGATGAAACTACTCCCAGCCATTTTGCTTGAGTTTTGGCCGAGCTATAATTTGCTCCTTTCAGCTTTGCCTCTGCACTTTTACTTGGTCAGGGGATGCTTATCCTGGGTAAGACGTTATCAGACAGGCTGATGTAACATCTGTATTCAACTCTAAGCTGCATTTAATACACTTGCTATGTCTGTTATTCCCAGCTTGATTTCTGGGCTGAACAGAGCAATAGTGTGTCTGTCTGTTTGCACTGGGCCATATTGCCTTGCAGTGCTTGTTTTAAAAATAAAATGGTGTCACACTTGGTATGTTCATAAAGAGTTAAAAGTAACTCAGGCAGGCTTATTTCTGTAAATCTGGACATCAGACCATAGTATCTTCAGTGTGGTTATGCTGCAGGTGTAGCAGCATTTGCTTTTTGGAGAGATGAGTAATTGCTGAAGGCAGTATGTGAAATCTCCCTGAAAAATTGCACAGGCTGGGGCTGGAATGGCAAAATTGGGATCCTCCTAGAACACTAGCTTAGCAGCTTGTCTTTGGAATTGCTTGGGCTTTTTTTTAAAGGGTGAGGAAAAACCCATCGCGGACCAATGTAGGTTGCTGATCAATTTTACTGAGACACAACAGCCTCCACAGAGAGCAGCAGAAGAGAGGGAGAAAGGACTGAAAGTGTGATCAAGAGAGGAATGTCCAGGAGAAGGCCTTGTTTGTTGGGTAGACTGCTCAATGAAGTTTCTTTGTCCAAACTTTGTCAGGAGTAATTAATGACAGTAATAGAGGGGCAGTTGATTAATCTCAACTTTCAAACATGCAATGTCTCGCATTAAGAAGTTTGATCCTGAAAGAAAAGGAAAACCTGATTAGATTTGGATTGAGAAAATAAGAGAACAATGTAGCTGAAACTCTTCCAACTTCATGTTGGAAATGTCCCAGGAAATGCCATTTGAAAATGGAAAAACGGGGCTTTTGAGACCAGTCTGAGCTGCCAGTTGGCTTTTGAATCTCACAGCTGTGCTGCGGCAGGACCCGTGGCAGCTCGGTATTGTATGTGCCAGAGGCTGGCTAAAAACCTCCGACTTGTGTCAACAGCTGGAGCCCAAAAGCTTCCTGAACAAGCCTGGTCTCCAAGGTGTACGCAGAAGAGTGGCCAACCTGCTGCTTTTCCTTACATGCACATTTACTAGTTTATAAAAACTAGTCTTGGAGAACCGCAGGATTTCAAGGGTTAACTCGCTGGTCTTAAGGTCTTTTTCATCCTTGTTTGCAATCTTGCTCATCTGTACCCGGTGTGCAGAGCACTGTCAGCAATCCACTCACCAGCAGTTGGGAAAGCCAAGTAAGAGGGAATCCCTCTGCACAGAGCTTGAATGCGTTTTCCGTAGGGGCGCAGGCTTTGGAGTCTGTTTGTGGAGATGATGAAGCGATTCCCTCTGGGGGGAAGTGGGTGAGGAGGAGGGTCCTAAGCACCAAAGAGACAAACCCAGAGAACAGCACTTAGGAAAAGCAGAGCTGGAGCTGAGAGTCTGTCTGCCCGTCTCTGCTAATGGAGAAGGGGCGATTCAAGTGTGACTTGGGATCGACGCAACTTGCAGAGCGACTCAGCCCTGCTGAGCATCATCGTGTCTCCAGGTCTTGGAGCCTTCTCTCCTCTCTGTGGGTAGGGAAGGACTACTTTTCAGAGGCAAATGATTAGCTGTCTCAGTGCTGTCCTTCACCATCCTACCTGGCGTCCTTGAGTGTGTTGGTGAAGCAGAAGACTCCTGTCCATTTTAGAAATGATGCAGGTGTTTTTGGAAAACACCTTGGTTGCCACGTAGCCCTGTTAAAAGAAGAAAAAGCGTTTCAGTCACCTCCTCTAAAATCTTGTTCAGCTTTGTTGTTTGGTTATTTTCCTTGATGCATTTGTCGAGCCGTGGTAGCAGCCACTTACAGTGGTGATGTCCCAGACAGATCTCCAGGCCTCAGAGCCCCGCAGGGAGCCGGTGCTGACCCCAGTGTCAGTCAGAGAGTGCTGTGAGTTTTCCCCGTGGTGCCCCTTCTTGCCGTTCTGAGTTTTGGAAAAGGTGAGAGGAGGTGAGGATCGAGGTTTGCAGATTCCCAGCAGCCTTTCACTCAGGAAAGCACCTGCTCCAGTAACCACCAGGTTTGTGGAAATCACGGCTCTTGGAGACCAGAGGAAAGGGGAGAGAATTTCTGGCCTTAGAGGGGAGGCTGGGAAGCCCTTAGTCCCACCGTTGTGTCAAACTGACCTTCAGGCTGGATCAGGCCCTGGTTTTCATGTGCCTGATGCACCTGCCTTAGAAAAACAGACAAGCTTCTGCATTTCTGCTCTATCCCCCCTGCCCCCAGAATGCCTGTTAGACCAGGTGGGAAAGATGCCATTGTTTTCTCCTGAACGCGGGAGAATCTCCTATAAGTTAAATGCTCAACTGGATGTTCCGAGTCCGGGTGGCACAGTAGCTCCATACTTACCCTGTTAGCAAGAGCTGGAGCCAGGAAAACTCCAAGGAGAGAAGCAATCACAATCTGCAATGGACATTTGAAATTCACAGCACTTTAACATTGTGACTGCTTATCTTGCACCAGGTTATTTGCTGTCTTAAAGTGCTGTTGGCTTCTTGTTTAACTCTGTGTACATGCTCAGCACTTTCTGACGTGGGCTGTCGCTGAGGAGTATTGAAATATGCAGAAGAATGATTCTCTTGGAGACAATCCCTCTAATAGTGAATCCGTGACAAGTTTCATCTCCTTCAAAGGAGGATTTTTATGAGAAAGGCCTAAGTGTGACTCAGAGTATTTAGCCCTAACATTCTGGAATTCCTCGTACAACAATGTCAGGCTTCACACTACACGTGTCAGGGTTCCTCTGCTATGCCCTCAGACAGCTGTGCCAACAACCATTTGCTGCCAACTGTTAATTTAGCAGGTAGCTTTTAATATTTCTCTGACTGTGATTATTATATACGGAGCTTATTTGCCTGGTTTGTTGCAGAAACACTGCAACGTGTTTAGTGCTTTAATTGGCCAGTACAAATGTGGGAGTCTCTTTGCCCAGGAAGATTGTCGTTGCTGTTTCGTAACCTCAGAAATTCTTTAGGTATATATATATATGGAGCCTCAGATAACTTGGATTTGTTTCTTAGCTGTGCCTGTTAGACAAGCAGCACTTTCAGACATGCTCCTGTGCCCACCCCAAAAGTGGCTGTTATTCCATAGCAGCTCTGTCAGTCCCTCTGTGTGCCAACTGGGCACTTCACTCTAGTCCAGTAGGGCTCTGTGCACTGAAGGTTCCTCTTTGCTGCCAGCACAGCATGATGGGGACTCCGTGGCATTATAACTAATGTCTCTGAACTAAGTTCTCCACTGTCACCAGTTGCTGAGGATCCTTGGTGCAGCTGTGATTGGAAAAGCCAGGGACTCTTACTTGAGTTGGGAAGGTTAAGCCCGATTCTCATTGTCCCCAGTGAGGGCCTCACTCCATCACTGTGCTACTAACTGAGGACTAACTAGCTGGACTGAGGGCTAATTCTAGGAAGGAACCATAAACTAGAGAGAACCCCAAATGAGTTAAATGCTAAACTGGATGTTCAGAGTCCAGCTTGCAAGAAAAAATTGGAATCAAGTAAAAGAATTCCTTATTGCTCTTTCCTCAGTAGGATCCTGCAGGCAGAGGGTATTTCACTGCATGTTGTGATCATGACAATGCTTCATGCAACACTTGTTTCTCTCCACACAACCAATAATCTGTCAGGATTTATTTTTAAAACCTGCAGGATTATGTGAAACCTAGTCAGGAAATCTGAATCTTTCATTCCGTGCAGCTCTGCTCCCTCCTGCTGGGCATGTGTGCTTATCCTTTTGCCTTAAAACCAGGGGAAGCCAAACTGCACAAGACCCTGATACTCATCTCACCAACCAGTGCTTCATCAGTGCTGCCTGCATGTTCATTTGCTCCAAGTTAGATGCATGTTTCAAGATACTCATGGCTCCAGGATTCATGCACCTTCGTGCCTCCGAGGGGTTAATTACTGCTGTGTAAAGATCTGATCCGATGGAACAGGCTCCTAAGGAGAACACAGGGGTTTGCATTCTTGGGAGGGACAGGGGAGTGAGAAGCCTGGCAGCTCAGCTGGGGTTTGGAGCTGCTCATGAGAGCATTCCGAGTTTTAAGCTGAGGTTCTTAGAAATTGCTCCCGTGGTGCAGCAGAGGCAACTGCAATGAAAGCAGGGCAAAGCCAGAGACAAGCCAGAGTCGAGGGAGCTCCTGATCCCTTGACAAATGAGAGCAATGCAGGGAAGAAAGAAGCCTTCTTGGCCACTGCGTGTCAGCCTTGAGTTGTATGTTGGACAATTGCAGAGCTTTCAATTACGGAGCTGCTTTTCTCAGAGGCTCACAGGAACTATGCTGCTATTACCAGATCATAAACAAAAGGAGATATGCTTAAGCCAGGCACATGAAGAGGACCAGCCCCAAAGAAAGTCAGGCTTACAGCACAAAGCATGATGTTTCACTTTGTCAGCAGCTCCATCCACCTCAGAGTGCTCTAAGCTCCATCTGATGCCTCATTCCTTGGCTTCTCCCCAAGCTTTCCTGGACCTTCTGTCAGCCTGAATCCCCAGCAACAAAGAGAATCTGCTCTCCTCCTCCATTCCTTCTGCTAACTTCAGGCCAAAGTTACTCTCCTGAGGAACAGCTTTTTTTTTTTTTTTTTTTTTTCTAAAACTCCACATATTTGTTTATCTCAGGGCCAGTCAGAAACAAACATTAGAGACTCTCTGTCTGCTTTTAACCTTCAGGCAGACCACATGCTACACACTAGTGACAAGAAGACACTTCATTAGGCTGCAGTAGGAGCTGGCTCTAAAAGGTTGCTCAAAAAATGCACACTAGCCCCCAGAGAGGAAGTTTTTCTTCTACCCCTCCTATTTTTACAACCTCTATTCAGCTCATTACATTTTAAAAAAAGAACAAAAGCAATAAATCCATAAATGCCCCTTCCTCAGGGCAGTAAGATGGTCCAATACATACACAATGCTCTCCATGCAAAATCCTATGATTTGTGCAAGTCAAGCTTCACAACCATAAACAGATTTGTTCCAGAACACGCCCGTGAAACTTGAAAATCCCCAAAGCCTACCTGCTTACCTAGCACACCCGTGCTGGCTACAGGACCTACAGCTCCACACTTCACCATCTCCCAGCAGCCTCATCTCCCAGGCTTGGTGCAACCAGCTCTCTCAGATGTGCAAAGCAGCAAGTGGCAGCTGTGCCTCTTTTCCACAGCTCCCCAGAAGGAGCTCCTGCTCTCACATGTTGCCTGCCCAGGGCTGGTGCAGGTGCTAACCCCTCAGTTCAGGCAGCATCCCAGCTCCCTCAGCAAAAGGCTCTGAGTTAAGGGCTTTATTTCTGTTTGTTGTAGAAAGCCTGATAGCCTGACCTAGAGCTTTTGCCTGTGCAGTAAGGAGCTGCATTACTGCTCCTCTTTCTGAGTGCAACCTATCCTGTTCCTTTCCTGGTAATTTTTCAGATTGTTTGCTTTTATTAAGAATTTTTTAAAGACAAATTTAAATCTTTAGGCAATGAAGAACTGCTTATAAGCCTGAATCAAATGCTCTTGCATCCCATCAGAAACTTGACCTGGTCCCCCCACGCTTGATGCAACAGCTGAAGCTGTTCTGCTAATCAGCAGTTAGTACTGGGAGAACAGATGGGTTGCTTTGGCCTGGGAGGATAGGCTGGGAACTCTTGTTCTTGTTGGTGAGTGGGGCTGTTCTGAGGAATGTTGCTTCTTTTTAGTTGTCTTGTTCAGGTTTTGGACTTAGTGGTGCTGCTTATAAAAGGAGACCAAAAAAAATTAAGTGTAGCTGAAGTTATGTTTGCTAGCAAAATTTCTTGGAAGAGGGAGGGTTTAGACTCTAGTGGCTGAAATGAGTTTGCTAAGAGTTGTAGGCTCAGATATTTCTTAGGACTGAGGAAATGCAAAGGATGAAACCTGTTGTAGTTTGTCACTTTAGTGAAGCCACTCAAGGTTTTAGAAGTTTTTGAAGTCAGATGCTGCCTAAAGTGGGAAACAAAGATGTCTCTGTGAAGAGCTGTGTAACTGCTGTAAGCAAACTAAAATTCCTACCTAAAGCTGCTGTGCCATGTGCTAGTATGTGGTGCACGAATGAAATGCTTAAAACCAGACTCTAGTGAGCTTGAGTTTTTGCCTCAAGGTGGCATCCTCTGAGCTTTTTTTTGCTGAGGAAAAAGAAAACTTGCCATCCTTAATAATAACAATAATCTTTAAGGAAGGGGAAAAAAACTTCAAACCCTCCCTGTATTTTCTGAAGTCTGTGGCAAAGCAAGATTTGTTAGGAGGCTGCTCCTTCTCTCACAAAACAATGGTGCTGCTTTCAGAGAGCTGCAAGTGAGACTGAGGGTCAAGTCCCTTTAAAAAAAAAGTGAAATACAGTATTGTGCATCTTGAAATCTGAAACCAAGAAACAGAAGTGCAAGGGAAACAAGGGGGAAAGCCTTGCAATTCCTGAGGACAACTCTTGCAAGTGGAGTTTTAAGGAATAAAATACAGATACATACATTTAAAGATCATTGAATGGCTTTTGTGGAGAAACCTGTGAAATAAAGGAGCCTTGGAAGAAGAGATTTCTTTTTCTCCTCCTCTGCGGATATAATGGCCATTGCAAGGCATAGCATCTTGAGATTTGGCTTCAAATGTTTCTTCCTAGCAACTTTTATGCTATCCTGTGATGGACAAGGTGGAAAGAGAGAGAATGGTGGTCCTGCCTGTTACGGAGGATTTGATTTGTATTTCATTCTAGACAAGTAAGTCAGTTCTACTCTGTTCTTTTTCTAATAAATCTTTCTGTAGGCACAAGCTGGAATGACATATACTGATACTGAGGAGATTTTCTTTGGATTTCAGTTTTGTAGAAGTCCTTGTGTCCCCAGGGGACCTGCGAAACTCCTTACTACTCTAGTTTGTTTTTGTTGTGGCAACTTTTTTGGTAGGTTTAGTGTATGATCCCATTGTGCTCTGTAAATCCAGTCGTTAGAAATTTTGCTCTGGCTGATAAAGCTTTATTGGGTACTTGACCCTGTATTTTCTTAAAAGGGGGGTTGGGAGAACGGCAGTGCCCTGGTCATCTCTGGTTTCCCTCTGAACTGTGAAGGTTGAAAGCAGGGGTTGGAGGGTTATTATTGCAGACATTAATTCTGTAGCTGAGATGGTGGGGGAAATGCTGGCCTGCCTGGAGGTCTCTGTCTCTGCACCGCTTGCTCCCTAGCTCTGCGCGTCCTAGAGCAGCAACTTGCAGGTAAAGACCTGGCTCTGAGAGGTGGCTGCTGCCTTTGAACGCTCTGGCTTTGGCTATTGTGATGGAAAACAGCCAGAGTGCCGCAGTTAAAGAGAGCTTTATTTTCGCCACGCTGAGTCACATTTTCTTTGTTTCCTGTTAATCAAATGCATGTTTTGACTGCTTAACTGTTTATACGGAAGATGACTTTCTACCTCGCGTTTTTCATCACTAATTGTGATGGTGTCATCTTCTTGGCACTGGTAAGTTTGCCTCTTTTACAAGCTTTCAGATTGTGGATGGAGTGATGTGAAATAGGTACGTGCTGAGCTTTGGAAAGCTTCATATTGAAGCAATACAACAATCTAGAAAAGAGCATTAGAAGTACTAGCTAAAATTATTCTCCTGATTTTCTTGATTAAGGATAGATATTTTGAACCAAATGTTTGGAAATAGGGGAGAATCTGCATGCCAGAGCCGTGGTACTGACATTATGAACCATAAATTTCAGAGACAGGAAAGTATTTGCAAGTTGCCAAAAGTGCTCAGAGATGAAGCTTTCTGACTGATCCTCTGGGGTGTTTTGCAGTAGCTCCCACATTCCATTAGTATAAATGACTTGGAATTACATAACCCTTTATTACAAAATACTGGGTGAAATGTAACACTGAGACACTGGCCATGTAAGTATGCCAGTTGTCCTAACGCTCCAGGGGAAAGATTTTATTTACTTTTTTTCCCCTTGATTCAATGGAAAGATCTACCTGTCTAATGCAATTTTGTTGCTTTGGCTGTTCAGTTGCTAGGTGAAATACTTCTACTGCTGCATGTGAAAAAACCCCAGAGCATGATTTGTACTGCAGACAGCTTTTGCAAACTGTTTCCCTGAAAGTTGAAGCAGATGCGAAGGTTTTATCAAATCTGATGGATGTGCTGTGTTACACCTCAGAGCTAATGTGATTTTTAACAGCCACTTATTTCAAGTTCTGTGCTGTCCTGTTACTAAAAGGCAGGACTTTCTAGGCTTGCTCAAGGGATTATGAATTTGGGTGGAAACAAACTTTAAAGTAGGCAGGCTTACCTCAGTGTATGTATCAAGATATCCAACAACAACAAAAAATCTGGCTTTGACAGCTGCAGGATTCCTATTTCTGGGATCTTTTTGGTGCAGAAATGAGCAGGGTCTGATGTAAATGTGTCCTTGGTCTCCAGTGGAATTTGGAGTAGAGTTACAGTGTTTAAGCTACTAATGTGTTCACAATGGTGTGAACCTGATTGTTTAGCCCTCAAGGAGGCTGGTGAGAGACTTTGTGTGGTGGAGCAGTCTCTCCTAGGTCCTTTATCTTGAAAACTTTCTTTTATTCCTCAGATGTGAAGCTGAAGTTCCAAACACTCGAGTCTTACTTAGCCTGGGTTTTCTACCTTCTCATTGTTTAGAGAATGTTTTAAAAAATGCTGCAGAAGTTCTGAATGTGGAGAGGGGTGATGCCTATAGAGGCCTTCAGGCAAACTATGAAATGCTAGTAATAGATTCAGGGCTCACTGCTTTTCTTTGAAATAGCTCTAAAAATTATTAAAAATGATTGAAAGGAAAAGAACACTGAAGCAGGAGAGGTTTAGGTTCTTAAACATGAAATGTTAATTTAAATAGTGGAAGAAAGCCATTAAAATATTAAGCAACCTACTTTCTGGGATCAAAGGAGTACTATAAAAACAATAAACACAGCTCTGGTTACAACAGTATCCTTGATCTCTGTGCCTACACTTGAATATCTTCTATCCCTTCCAAGAGTTCTCCCACAGCTCAGGCAGCCACAGAGAAGGGCTCTCGTGCCATGACCCTTGGACCTCAGGCTCGTAGAGATCTGTTCCAGAAGTGATGCAAAGAGGGCTGTGCCTCGAGTCAGGCAGATTGGCCAAGTAAAGTGAAGCTGTCACACTGTTGGTGCAGTGCTCTGACTTTGGAGGAGTCCAAGGCTTGCCAGCTCTCCTGACAGTTCTTGCTTGGCATGCAGCAAACTTAAAGGACACAAATAGCGTTACTCACACAAACACCTAACTCGAAATTCTGAGCTGTCTGATGGCAGATTCCCTGAAGGAGCTGTATTCACATGCAGTGTGTCCAGGTGGCCCTGAAGGCCAATGGCATCCTGGCTTGGATCAGGAATAGTGTGGCCAGCAGGAGCAGGGATGTGATTCTTGCCCTGTGCTCAGCACTGGTGAGGCCTCACCTCGAGTCCTGTGTGCAGCTCTGGGCCCCTCACTGCAAGAAGGACGTTGAGGTGCTGGAGCAGGTCCAGAGGAGCAACGAGGATGGTGAAAGGACTAGAGGGAAAGTCTTACAGGGAGAGGTTGAGGATGTTGGGGTTGTTTAGCCTGGAGAAGAGGAGACTCAGGGGGGACCTCATCACTCTCTTCAGCTACCTGAAGGGAGGTTGTAGTCAGGTGGGGGGCTGGGCTCTTTTTCC
The DNA here is from genome assembly GCA_020745705.1 of Hemiprocne comata. Classification (NCBI taxonomy): domain Eukaryota; kingdom Metazoa; phylum Chordata; class Aves; order Apodiformes; family Apodidae; genus Hemiprocne; species Hemiprocne comata. The sequence goes on from CM036612.1 coordinate 4,717,692, forward strand.
AGGTAACTAGTAACAGGACAAGAGGGCACAGCCTGAAGCTGCTCCAAGGGAGGTTTAGGTTGGATATTAGGAAGCACTTCCTCACAGAGAGGGTGATCAAACATTGGAATAGAATTGGGAGAATTGTTGAGAGCCCTGGTCCTAGAGAGCATGTCCTGTTGTGTGCTGAGGGGTTTCGTGGTCTGAGGCTCCCACAGACTGAGTATTAGCAAAACATACAGCAGAAGATGGTGCCAAAGAACTTTCAGCCTGGATGTGAGTTAAGATGTAGGGCCTTCATTAAGAAGGAAAAATGAGGAAGCAGTGAGATGTTGATAAACATAGAGCAAACATTTGTTTTTGCTGACATTGTCCAGTTATTCTAAAAATACCATCCATGTGACTAATTAATGAAGACTGTGACCCACCCCCTAACTGGTGTCTAGTGCTATAGTATGTAAACATCCCCCATGTGCACAGCTGGGATATTTAGGGGCAGGTCCCAGATTAATGTATTTGCAGGTAGGGAGGAAGGAATAAAAATGAGTCTTCTCAGCCATCTTTCACTGTGTCCTCTGTATGTCAGAGGTGTTATTTCCTATCCTCTTGCCTGTTGTGTGCAAATAGTAGGCATTTTATATCTGCATGCAGAAAACATTGAAGGAACTGTACATGTGTGAAAGAAAACTTGGCTCTGAAAGATCCCTGGCAAAATGAAGCAAGTAATCCAAGCTGCTTCCTGTGATCCCTTCATTATTTAGCCAGACAGCTCATCTATTTTTAACCAGTTGTACCGAAGTGAAACTCTGGCTCTAGGGAGGCTCATGGCTGTTCTTTGAATCTAGCTTTAGTAGCTGTAGCTACCATGACTTAGGAGGGAGTAAGTCCAGACTTACACTCAGTGTAGAAGACTAGAGGGGCCACAATGAGATGGAAAGCAGACAGACAGACACTCTGCATCACCAGGCAGGGAGACTGACTGACATGAACTGCTTCTGGTAGTGGTGCCTCTTTCCCCAGGAAATGGGGAGCCCTCCAGCAGAGCTACCATAGGACCCTTACAGAGCTGGCTAATATTCTAGCTGCTCTAATCTGAAGAAATACATTTAGTAAGTAATGGTAAAACTGAGTGTCTTCAGAAATAGACTCCAAGTCACCTCTGGTCTTTGTTGACCTAGTCAGTGATTCTTTGATTGTTTTTCTGGAATCCCAGTCTGAATCCAGAGCAACGGATGCATGTGGTTTGGATGGTACTGGCTTTCTTTGTTACAGGGTGAGGACTGAGGGCTGCTAGCAAGGTAGTGTGGAGGAATTTGCACATTCTTGTCTGTTTGGTTGTTGCCTGAAGGAATGTCATTCACTCCTAAGCCTGCCACGGCAATTGCAATGAGCTCAGTTAGTATGTGAAATCCTTGACCATCAAGATCTATGTACATGTACTCGCAGTGGTGAGTCTAATTAACTGTTCTTGCAAAAGGGGTGAGTGGGAGCTCCCTTAAAACCAGGACTGAGTGTGTGCCTGCAGCACCCTCTGCTTTGTCTAGTGCTTGATGTAAATTCAGTCCAGGTTATTTTGCTTATTAGTTGGTTTTTTATGTATCCCCTGCCAATCAGGAAGATAAGAATGTTCTTGGACTGTGACTGGGCTGAGAGGCTTATCCTGCTCTGACCTGGACCTCTACAGACCCTGTAACCTCAAACATTTGACAGCATCTCTGGTGAGCTGTTTTGCCTGAAGCGTGGCACGAGATAGTAATGTTTCCTCAAAGAACTGCATCACCTCTCTCAAATCTTTGTGCTATGTAGTGTTTTCAGAATTATTCCTGAAGTGTTTGGAAAAACAAAAAGCAGTTTTTGGCTCACTTGAGTTATTTTTAAAGAGCTCAATAAAAAGATGCTGCAAAACATCTTGGGTCAAAGCCACCCCTGACAGCTATGAGATTTCTTGAAGCTAATCCAAAGCTGTGGAAGCTTAAGGAGAATTTGCATCAACATCAGTCTCTGCATCATGTCTTTATGTACTTCTGTCAGCTCCAGTGCCTCTAACTGGGGTGAAGTCTTTGTATTAAGAGTTTGTGCACTTGATTCTGTTTTCTCCCAGTTTGTGAACTCAATAAGACCATGGGTATTCAGAGAAGGTGCAATAATAGAAATTGAAATAAAGACTCTATAAAGTGGAGGAGGTTTGAGTTGCTGCAGCTTTGGTTATGGTGCATCTTGTCCAAGTGAATAGGAGAAAAGCACCTGCTGGAGGGCAGGGTTTGGCTGGAGTGTGGCTCTCCATGTCTGGAACCACAGAGCCACGTGGAGTGTCTCCCTCACCCTTAGATTTAATTTAGAGGTACAAAATGCCAGCACTGTTGACCACAGAATGTTTCACCCTCTTGTTAAAGGGATAATGGTTTATTTAGTCTTGATTTCCATTTATTGGGCTTTTCTCTAGCAAGAGAACTTGGCATCCTCATAATGAGCCTTTTCTTATATTCCAAGTTTATGGTATCAACAGCTCAGCTGCAAAGTGTTGACTTGCTGATCATCCTGTTTCTCTTTGAGAATATGAAGAGATAATGATTTTAAATTTGGCTTTTATTGTCTTACAGTCAGGCTTTAGAAGTACTTGTCCTGCTCAGAGTTCTTGGCCTGCCTTATGAGAGGCTTTAAAAGTGACAAGTGTCTTTTACTGAGGGGCTTCTGAATAACACAGCTAAAAGCTGTGGAGGTGAACACTGTGAGCTAATGCTGGTTTTGTAAACTCTGTATTTGCTCCAGAAAAGGTTAGTTTTATTGGTTTTGTCCATTCAATGCCAAGCAAAGACTGAAGTCTGAAGTATGTTTCAGAATATGCTATACTTATTAAAGGAGTACTTTTTTTTTAAATGCAGAACTGTGCATGTATTGCCAGAAACACCTGGGCTTTACTAGTTGGAGACACGAACTGCAAGTAAGACTAGACTGCAAGCTGTCTGGCCACAGATGGAGAAGTTGCTGTGCTAGAAGGAATCATGTATGGTTAGCAAAGGTGTAAGCCTTCATTTTGGACCCTTTTGTAGCTTGCTTTGGTAGAGATGAAGAATAAATGGATTTTAGACTATTCCAGTTGCCCCACTTCAGTGCCTTTGGAACTGACAGCAGAAAGTGTCCTCCTTTTGTGAGGTAAAGTGGGTTTGTTCTTATGATTGGAGCAATGGTAGGAAGTTTCCTTAAAATAGATGTTTAACGTTCTGCTGCTGTTCAGCTTCGGGTTGTTCCTTGTGTGTGTTAATAGATGTGTGGGAAGGTCTCATGGAAATAAGAGCTGTAACTTCAGATGCTTGGGGTTTTGTTCCAGAGGTCATAAAGGTGTGACTGTTGGTGGGAGAACAGAGTGAGGATGATGGAAGGGTGGAGGTGCAGCAGTAGCTAAAGCCACAAAAAACACTGCTTACCTACAAAAAACCCCACCCAAACAATTTAAGACCAGCAGAACAACAGTTGCAAAGGCAAACACGGAAAGAAGATGTGCTATTGACTTACTGACTGGCACAGCATTGACATGAGGGGCTGGTTTTTAAGCTTTGCTCTGGCAAATGCTGTTTTTCAAAAATGCATGGCTTCTCAGAGCCATGGAAAATGGCAGGAGTTTTAGATGGCGACCTACATACCTTCTGTGCTCTGAGGCTGGATCTCATTCCCAGCTGCCCTGCTGCAATAGTAATTTTAAGTGAGGATCAACTTTTGCTCAGAGAGGAAGAAATAACTGTACTTTTAAAGGCTAATGTAGCTTTGAGGACAGTGTCATGTTGCAAGTGGGGGCTAGCTAGAGCTTCTGTGTTGGCAGAGGCTGAGAGCTGAGTTGTCCACCAACATGAAGGGTAGTATAGTTGTCCTATTGGATGGGTAGGAGCAGGTTGGTTAGGGTATACCTGTGAAAGGGTCCTAGCTTCACCTGACTGTTACCAGATGGTTCAGAAGACATGTGACATTTTAATGAGGTGAACTTCTTTGAGGTGGATACATGTTCTGAAGCAACATACCTTTCACTGAAGGAGGTAGTAATTGTTTTGTGGATAACAAAGCCTTGGCTTTGTGTGTCTTCTAGAGACTGATGTAAGCATTACTATCAAGTGAAGTGTTTCTTTTATGCCTCACCATGTGCTCTGTGTGTCTCAGTTCTATCAGTTTGCAGTTTGGATGTATCAGGGTATAAGTTTCTTGTTTGAGACCAAGTCCTGACATATTCTGTCCTTCATCTGTTATAAGACACCAATTTTTCCTCTGTGGGTTTTAATAGTTTATCAAGACCCTCACTGTTGGGGTTTCTTTGGTCCCCTCCCATACACATTTGCAAGGAGAACAAGTTCTGATCTGATGAAAAGAAAGAGAGCCAAGAAGTGATCTAGCACTATTAGCATTTGCTTATGATCAAGTCTCCTTTGCAGTCTGTCCCTTACAGTCTTGGACAAAACAGAAGTGCCTGGAAGGTTAGATTTAAAGAGGTGCATTTGGTATCAAGTCCTTTGTGCAATGAGAGCTGGGAAGTTCACTGTTTTTCCAGATGGTCTTTTGTACCTGTGCAAGGGCCCTCACTGTGTGTCATATGAGGTGGCCTTTGGACATGTCTGGGTCACAGAGAGAAAGAATGGCTTAAGGTATCATGGAGCAAAAAGTTTAGGCCAAGGCTTGTAGATGAAAACCAAGTGTGGAGAGAATAGGGCAGGAAATTTGTATGACCTGCACACTGTGGCTGTGCTGCTAGGAAGGGAAGTCCTGCTCTCTGCAGCCAGGCTGGGGTGGCTCTTCCAGGTGTGTGAATATATTCATGGTATTCATTTGAGTTCTCAGATCTAAGGTAGAACAGAGTTGGGTCACATACCTTTTCTTTCTGTGAAATGAAAAAACATCATCTCACATCTTCATGTTTCCTTCCTCAGGCTGCAGATCAGTGGAGTTTCTATGAAAGCTGGAATGGTTATTTCCCCTATAAATATTTTTAATTGTAGTCAATGAATTAAGTAACTGACAACACATTTATTTTCCATCTCTAGGAAGGAACTTTTTTCCAATATTAATATTCCAGTGTTCACAGAAGTGTTTGTGCCATAAAGGGCATTTAGTGTTGAAAGATTCTGATTAACCTAATTTTTTCCTTGTTCTTTAAAAAAAAAAAAATAAAAAAAAAGAAGAATCCAATCCCATTATAGTCTGTGGTTTATTCTCCTGAGGAGCAAAAATTAGTTTGTTTTGCCTTTGAGGTGTGAAAAAAATTAGCCAGAACAGTAGAGATGTGGATCTAAAGTGTTTTACTTTTCCTAGTCTCTAGCCCAGTGGAATTGCTGGAGAAGTTTAAAATCCTGTTCCTTCAACTGCATTTTCTTCTCAAAATACACTTGAGCTAAAAGCTCTGCATAGTGGTAGGGCAAGTGAGTTGGTGGAATGAGTCTAAAACACTGTGCAGGGAGACAAGTCTTCACTCAGGCAGGGTTTATTTGTCTAAGGCTGTGCTAAAGGTCTAGTGTAACTGCCATTTGGCATTGCCAAGTGTAGTCTCTGACACTTGCATGAAGTGTAAATTATTTTTGTTTTTCACAGTTAAGGAGGGAATGTCATTTACAGTTTGGTGTTTCTTTAAAGAATATGGACAGGGAGTGTTACACAAAATAAAAGCAGCCTAGCCAAGCAATGTGTAACAGAATATTAGGCTGGGAGAACTACCATAGCAACGATTGAACTAATATCTCCTGTGATACTTGTTTCCCTAGATCAGGAAGTGTACTGCACCATTGGAATGAAATCTATCACTTTGTGGAGCACTTGGCCCACAAGTTCATCAGGTGAGTGGTGCCTTGGCAGTGGCTGGGGAGGAGGTGGGTGCCAGCACTGGGAGACCCTGCTCTGGGTTGCAGTGGGGTAGGTAGCACATGCTGCTTTCCACCAAGGGACCTGGTGGAGACAGAGGTCTTAATGCCTTTCTCAGATCATACCATTGACTGCTTTTCCCCAGATTTCTCTCCTGCAGGAAGCAGGAGTAGTTAAGCTGATTATTCATTTTTTTGCTGCCTGACTTGCATGGATTGTATTTTTGTGGGGAAGGAGTCCTCTTGTTTGAGATGGCTGGCTATTGCCTGAGGTACAGAAGTCTGGGTCTTCAGGGAGATGCCTGAAGCTGTAGCTTTCAGGCACTGAATGCCTCAAGACTGGATGAAAAGTCCCTCAGCCAGTGGGTGGAATGTGTCCTGATAAACATAATTAACCTTCTATCATCTCCATGGTGATACCAGGACACACTTAAGCCTTTCTTGCTTTAACAATCCAAAGGTCCTGATGCAAGTGCTATTTACATCTCTTAGAAGGATTCCTTGTGGTTTGTCTTGACTAGGAGGGCCCAGAGCAACCTTCTGTTGCTCAGTCCTGTTTTCCATCCTGTTGAGTTATAATCTAGTTAGCAATCAGAGTGTGTTTTTGGTGTTAAGCATACACTAAGCTCTGGTCTAGACCACCAAAATAATTGACTTCTTTTCTCCCCTTCTCCAGCCCTCAGCTGAGAATGTCCTTCATTGTTTTTTCAACTAGAGGAACAATTCTAATGAGGCTAACAGAAGACAGGTAAGAAGAAGTTTAAAGGTGCACAGCAGCTTTTGTGTCCTTGTAGCTTCCTTCACCTTCCTTGCTCAATGATTTCCAGTCCACCACGAGCAGTGGTGTAACACCTTTGTGCTTCTCAGTTTGTTTGCATCACCTGCCCATTTTCACATATAACACTCAGAATGCATTAAAGCCTCTGGAGGCAAAGGTTGCATCTTAATTTTAACTTCTAAATGTCCTTCTATCAGCAATTAGGGTTGTAACTCAGAGTGCTTTCCCTGAGGGAGTCTGCCTTGCACAGATTTTCAGGCTTTTGTCAGGAACAAGAGCCTTGTTGCCTTTGAAACATCCTTAGGGAGTTTCTTGTGCAAACAAATAGGTGAAACTCCTTTCACTTAAAACCAGCTTGAAAGCCATAGGTGGTACCTGTATTCTAGAGGTGAAGATGAACACGAGTTCTTTGGAGGGCTGAAGGTATGTCAAAGACAAATGGTGTTTAGGATGGATTGCAAGGGTGTGTATTTTTTGGCAACACTAGTTTCATTGCTATGTTTCTGAAGCATGTGCCTATCAACCCTTTGTAGATTCCCAAGTTAATCCCAGTAAAATCTATGGGACAGATTTTTATTTTTTTGTTTCCCTCTGACTTCAAGGAAAGCTGGATGAGGTCCTTTAATTGCTCTTGTTCCTCTGCTAACTTCATTGCCACGTGGAGCAAAAATATATGTAATGCATGTGAAGGCTGTATAAGTCAGCATGTGTTTTACATATTGGATGTCTATGAAATTGCATACCAGAGCAGCTGCTAGAGAGGAATGAATAGGAAACTGGCCACTGTCCTAAAGAGCAGTCCACATTCATACCAACCTTGAAAAATGCCATTAAACCCAGCCAGCCTAAGCATCCCTTGCCACTTACTGCACCAGAAAGTATAAAGAGAATGAACCGTATCTAACGTGGTGCCAGAGGAGAACCCCCTCCCTGCCTCTCTCTGTCTCCCACCCTGGGAGCCCACCCCATTGCAAAGATCTCTGGTCTGTTACAGCTTGAAGCTGAGACCCAAGTGTTTCCCATGTGGAAATGTGCTTCATATTTATCCAGCTCTCCTACAGATGTTGACTGGGAGCAGGATATTGATATGGTATTAATCTAAAAGTCAGCTGACTGGAGAGCTGTTGGTTTTTATTGGAGAACTGAGAAACAAGATGTGGGCTTCATGCTGGTCCTTTAGTTAACACTGGCCTTTCTTAATAAGGAAGTGGGAGCAGTGGCAAAACCTTCTACCTTGCTTGTGCCTCCACGTGGTCTATCAGCATCTGAGTGTGAAGATTGAGAGTGCTCAGCACCCCTTTTGGAAAAAGCTGTGCTTTTGATGGGACTGGGCTGACATATTTCAAAGGCCTTTGTTGTCTGAAATTTCAGTGTTCGTGTTTAAAAACTAGTTCTGATCACAGGAAATGCTCTTGATGTTTATGTTCAGCTTTGGGTTATGTGCATGGGTAGCATGCAATGCAGTGTCTGTCCCTGGCCCACCTGTAGCACATGGCTCAGTGTCTAACTGGCTTGGGATATCATGGGTACAGAATGAGTTCTTGAATGTCTGGTAATTCATCTTACTGCAAAAGCAGATACTCTTTTCTCCCTGTGGGAGTTCCTGCTCTGCAGACTGGATAATGTTAATGCACTGCTGCAGTCAGCCTCACAGATTTGAGACAGTATGTGATGATGACACAAACAGCATTTTCTGAAGCAGTTAAAATACACAGGGACAAAACTGGCTTCTGGCCTTCAGTCTTGCAATGTCAGTGTGGTCCTGCATGCAGTGACTTCATCTGTTTCCCATGAAGAGTGAGCAGTTTGCTCAGAGATACACCCCACATCACAGGGTTTTATCTTGGTGTTAAAGACTACTTGGCTTCCAGCATCTGGTGTCTGTGACTGAGTGGAACAACAAATGGGTGCCTGCCCCATGTAGCTGCAGCTGATCTGTCACTGTGCCTGGGATTTCTAAAGACAAAATAAACCAGATACCCTGAATCATAATGAGCTATTGGGAGAGACTTTAATCTTCAAGTCAGTTTGAACAGGAACTGAAAGGTGTAATGTCCAAATGAACTGGAGTTGCCAGGATGGTTTGAGATTGTAATTTTCTGTGGCTGCTTAATTTCATTTGTATGGTCAAGTCAGCAAGCTAACTGAGGGAAGTGAGACAGCCAGGTGTAAGTCAGCTGCTCTGCTTCTACAGCAGAGGTTTGACACAGAATATTTGTTTAGAAAGAAATGTATGGATGCTGACCTGGGAGATTCTGCTGTTGTGATGCTTTCCCCAGGCTGTGGGAACACTGGGTGCACATCTGCTCTATTGCCCACATCCTTAGAAAGAGATGATCTACCCAGCCATTACCTTAGCCTAAAATATTATCCTAGCATATGTAAACATTGGGTTAACTCTTTTGCCTCCCTCCCTGTATCTGGTTCTGCCATGTGTGTCTTCATGTAGGTGTCAGCTCCTGATAAACTGGATCTTGGATCTAATGATGTATCTGCATTCATTTCAGGGAGCAGATACGCCAGGGCCTGGAGGAGCTGCAGAAAGTCCTTCCAGGAGGTGACACATACATGCATGAAGGATTTGAAAGGGTAACTAGATGCATGCTATAGTACCTCTAAACTGTGTCTGGGTGCTCCTCAGGAATCCTCAGGAAATATTAAACAAAGGAATCTGGTTAATAGTTCTCTGGTAGGTGAGTGGGACTACCCCTTTTATGCAATAAGGACACTGAAACCATATGCATTCAGTGTTGGAGCTGGTACAACTGCTGCTGATCTTTGGTTTTGCCTTCAGCTTTTATGGGGAAGCTGCTTTTTCAGCTTAAGGCAAGGCAGAAGGCTTTGACATTGCAATCCCACATGGAACCATGTTCAGGAAGGGTAGAAAGCTGTCCAGAGTTGGGCATGGGTGCTCTAGTAGGCTTGTGGCCTGGCCTGTTCTCACTGGTAGGCAAATCGTGCTGCACAGAAGTTATTGCCTGATCTGATTTTCTTCTGTGTATTTCACAAGCTCAGGAGTTTCTTTAAACCTGAACTCCCTCCCACTTCTGTACCACAGATGCATTTGGGATGACTGTGGAACTGTCTGCCTATTGAAAGTGCATGTGAACATCTAACAAAAATTCAGATGAGCTGACAGAGACCTTGGCTCTTAACTAGGAGTCCAAAACCAAATCCCAGAGTTTGGCGACTTCAGAAACTTTGCAAAGTCCAAACAAACTTATATTCAGAAGAGACATGAAATTCATAAGCCAAATACACTCAGGGTGGCCTACTGTTTAATTTTGAATTGATTTGCACTGAAGCATTTGCCTGGCAGAATATCCTCATTCATAGATCTAAGGGGGAGACAGAAGAGTAAGAATATCCCCCTGCAGTTGGTTTATTTACAATTAGAGTGGTTGATCCAGAGGTGTGGGGGGAGGATTAATGGACTCTAGGAGATTTCTTGGGGGGAAGGTAGATGTGATTTTGAGATAGCAGAATGGAGGGAGCCTATGTTATTGTTGGCCATAGTGTTGGTTTGACTGGGTGGTGCTTCAGATAAGACCTGGAAGCAACACAGTCAAACCCAAGAAACTTGTTCTATGAAGCAGATATCTCTGAAGCAGAGATTATGTGCAGATTGCAAACATGACATCCTCAGTGCCACCTTCTCTTTCTTTCTGGTGTATGTGTAGATGCCCACAAAGTATTATTCACTTATAATAATAATCTTCTGGTTTAATTTCAGGCGAGTGAACAGATTTACTATGAAAATGTTCACGGTGAGAGACTTTCTTGATCCATTGAATGTTTTCTTCTTTTTGACTGATTAATAGATTTGAAATGCAGCTTGACTGTGGGAAAGGTGGGGGGTGGCTCCTATTCTAGCAGGAATGCAACGTTATTCTGGGTAGTTGAAAAAATTTAAGGGTTGATAATTTACGTGGCTTGACATATTTAGCCCTAATCTTTTCATAAGTGTTTATGCAAGAGGTTTCTGTGAACCCATTTAGATCTGTAGCAAGTCTATTGTTAGAAATATGAATTAATTCTATTAGATCATTCCTGAAAACTATTACAAAAATAAAACCCAAGCTATAATCAATACAAGGGGGAGACTGAAAGGTTTAACTATGTTGCTGAAATATGTTACACAGGAAGGCTGAAGCTTTTAGGCCATTTTCCTACCATGCCTGTTTAAATCCCAAATGAGCTTTTTATCACAAGCTGAAAAAAAAATATCTGAGTTTCTTGAATTGACAGCATTAAGAAAACCAGGAAAAAAAACTAGGTACACTTTGCTTTTTTTTTTGATGGCTGCAGACTAATCTACTGTTCTGAAATATTGAAGTAGTTATGAGGGGCAGCCAATTAAAACTAATTGGCACATCAAAGGAGTGTGGTATAAAAATGCATTGAAGGTGGGTCTTTGAGTGGAAAAAGTATCCAGAAATTCATCTCTCCTGAAAGCTGGTTGGCTGGAAGGAGGACAGGACATGGGCTTGCTGTCCACTGCTTCTGGTCCTCTAAGTGTGCTAACAGGTCACTAGCAGGATGTTTTATGCTTTAACAAATACAACTAAAGAGAAGGGACTAAAGAATTCTGTGTATTTAGGTTACAGAACTGCAAGTGTCATCATTGCATTGACAGATGGAGAACTCCATGAAGACCTATTTTTCTACTCTGAGAGGGAGGTAAGTGTCTTACGTTTTTAGCCAGGGAGACAGTGTCTGGGCTTGCTGCTTTGAAGGCAAAAGGTAGAGAAAACTTTTTTCCCCTAATAATAAACTTCTTTTGGTGCTCTTTAGACATGAATCTTAAGGATAAACATTAGCAGCAGCAATGCTTCTGACTCATAAAAACTGAGACTGTTCATAGGAAAGGAGGGGACTTTAATCTTCCAGTTAAAAAAAAAACCAAAACAACAAAAAAAGAACCCAGAGGAAGGAAAGTTTCAGCATTTACAGGATTGTTCTGGGAAATACCTGAATCTTCTCACTTTGACTTTTCTTCTTTCACGAAAGTAAAGACTACAGAAAGAGGATGACTGTTGTTCCTATAATCTTCTGTCACAGCAGAAAGCTTTTCAGATGATCAAATCCAAAATTTCCACAAATGTTTCCAAGATTCAAGCAAGTATTCTCACCACCCTCATTGAATTATCATGCTATGCAAAATGTTAGATAAACAGTAGGTTGAGCACTTGAAAACTTTGCTGTATAATGTTCCTACTGATGTCCCTTTCATAGTCATCTCTTCAGAGATGAACCAATTTTCACTTGTCAGTCAAACAAATTAAATGACCTAAACTTGGAAGATGGTATTGTTAGATGAATTTGCTATGGACAGAATTTTTTCCAATCAACCGGTCCAAAGTGGAGCTTTAAATCCAATAACAACAAAAAAAACAGTTTTGTGGAATAAAACCAATATTGCTGCAGCACAAACAAGTGTCATGGATCTAGAGTTCCCCTCCTTACAGCTCATCTCCTTTTCTTCCCTTCTGAAATAAAAAAAAATGAAGAAAACCAAAACATTTTAGGTTACTGTTGTGCTGGGATATGTCCAGAAAGATGAAAAGAAAATTGATTTAAGCTCTTGCATCTGTTGAACAGACAAATGTTAGGAAGTTGGAGCAGCTAGGAAGGTGAGCTAATTAGGTTTAAATAAAACACCAAATACCTTGAGTTTTGCTTACTGAAAAAAATAGCTACTTCTAGTAGCAGCTAAAACCTGTTGCTGCAGAACCAGGGAGGAAAGCTTTCAAAGCTCTCTTTTTGACAAGTCCCTCCATTGCTTATTTTACACAGAAAGACTAAATTTATGATTAATACATTCCAGAAACCTGCATCCCATCACATCTGCATCCCTGTCACCCTCCCTTTCCTTGTTGCAGGCTAATCGGTCGCGTGACCTGGGAGCCACAGTGTATTGTGTTGGTGTCAAGGACTTCAATGAGACCCAGGTAAACAAGACCCTCCTGCTTGCTGAGGTGCTTGGCAAAGGTGCATGTTGAACACAGGCACATGCTCCTGAATGATTTTCTGAAGGCTTCTCAAGTGGTCTGTCCCTTTGCTTCCATGCCACAGTGGCTCTTGCTAGTGGTGGAGAAAAGCAGAGGTAAAGACACATGGAGAATAGCAAATCAGGCTTAAGCTGTAGGCAGAAGGTGACTGTGGGGACCTTTTTTCCCCATAAAATTGAGGTATTGCCATATAACACTTCAGTTTCAGTCCAGCTTTTCTTTCACAGGAAAACTGCTATAAAAAGCAAATGGCTTCATTAACAACACTAATATTTTATTGTGTTTTCCCATTTGATAGCCTGACTTCTAACTTTATCATAGGAATGTTAGGATGACCATGAATTGTATTTTGCACCAGATGTAACAGTTGACATTATATTTTTCTAACACCAGTTAAACAGTTGTACAGCCCCAAAGTGGAGTGCTGAAATACTTATTGATTAGAGTTTTTCCAGGTTTTCAGCTTTCTAACAAAGCTTCAAACACTGATTCAAAAAGGAGTCAAAACAAACTTGGTTTAGAACACTCTCCTTTGAATAAAAAGCAGAGTAAGTCACAGGAAAAGTAAGGAGGGAATAAAAATGGCAAAGAGACTAGATCTAAAGTGGAAGAGCTCAAAGCCAGCTGCTACTTGAAGTCATTTAGATGCTGAAGAAATTACCTGGAATGAGATGACTGTGTCTCAAGTCCCAGAATGCAGGGGAGACTGGAGGGAGACTATGGGGAATGAAATGAGAAAACTGTAAACATCCTGGTTTACAGAAGCTGCTGTATCTTGGCCACCAAGCAGTAATCTGCTTTACTGCCCTTCTCGGAGCAGGCAGGGGAAAGTTGCCTGGAGTGTTTCTCTGGATGCAAACCAGGAGGTTGGCAGTTTGGGGTTTTGTTCGAGAAGTGGGAGTTGTGAGTGACATGAGCTGGAAAGGTGGAGCCAGTGGGGTTTAGGGAGGAATGTGTGGCTAGTCTGCTGCCTCCTTGCAATGCGACAGGAAACGCCAAAGAGGCCTGCTGGGTTGATGTTACCTCTGCCATGGGAGAGAATTACTATAACAAACGTTGGCTTTGCAGCAGTAAAATCTGATTCTGCTCCAGCAGATGCATGGAGAGCTCATTACTTCTGAACTGGGCTTATATTTTTGCCTTAACCCTTAGCATGCAGCTGGTGAGTGAACCTGCATGTTGCCTTTTACAGGTGATGTCCTGGTTCCCCTTATCTTACCACCACCTCATGAATGGCCCTCTACCTTGTCACGTAGGCTTCCCAATGCTCTTCTTCCTTTTTCCCTCCACTCAGGAAATACATCCTATTAGGTCCCTACTTTCTTCTTGGCTCTCTAATGGTTGAGCTGAGGACAAATAGTCAAATCTATGTGCTTGACAGGAAAGGTGAATCAGGCCTTTATCTCCGGACGGAGACCAGTTTATGTTAGTCTTCTCCATATTTGGAAATACTGAATCATTTTGATTAGTTCCCTAGTTTAAATGATGGATGTGGCAAAGTGTTTTGCTGCATTAATGGCCTGTCATGTTGATGCTGTGGCCTATTTTGTTTGGGGAGTTACTGTGCTGGGTGATTTACAGTCATGTGGGGACAGTTTTTGCAGTAAAGATCATCAGGCTCTGGGCACTGGAGAAAGCCACGTTCTGCCTTGTCTTCAAAGTTGAGGGAAACTTCTGACTCCTGGTACAGAGCTTTCTCAAATCAATCATGCTAGAGAGAAACTTTTTGATGCTTGACAAACTATAATGCACTAGTAATCCATTCAGAGTACTTGGAGTATTTGAGGTTTTTTACTGAGAAGTGGATGAGTCTGGAGAAATCTTCATTTGCTGCCTGCTGGCTAATTCATCTCATTCTTTGCATTTCTGTTTTATTTACTTGCACCACTCTGTCAGCTGGCTAGAATTGCCGACAGCAAAGATCATGTCTTTCCAGTGAATGATGGTTTTGAAGCCCTTCAGGGGATCATAGACTCTGTAAGTATTTTTAAACATTTGTTTGCATGTGTGCATGTTAGTTTGTGTTAGCTTGCACACTTGAAGGTTTTAGATTTCCTGTGTTCACAAGGACCTGCTGACGGCCAATAAATCACTTAAACACTTGGTCCAAAGAGACTGACCTTTGTTTGTACTGCTACTTGAAGGTAGAGTTTATCAATAGGTCACTGTACAGGAAGCCTTGAGCCCAAATATTATCTTTAACTGTCGCCCTCCTTGATGAAGTAACTGACTTGATGATCTTAGAGGTCTTTTCCAACCTTAATGATTCTATTCTAAGACTGAATGGACGAGGTACATGGTGACAGTTTATAAAACAGCTGCCACAGACTTGAACAGCAGAGATGTGGCAGAGCACATTCTGTATGAAGGATTAGGGTGCTTTCTGATCTCCATCTTTCTGCCTGATTTCTGTCCTGATGGGTGTGCTGCACTGCTCCCCTGTTAAGAATGAGGGAAGGGATCCTGCTATGTATGCCAAAATCCCAAAAACTTGGCTTTCTCCATTCAGGCTCCTGAAAAATGGGCTATTTTTTTCCCCCTCCAGACCCAGGTTTCCTGATTCTAGTTGCTCAATTCCCAGCATTTCCTCTAGGGGTTGGGGGCAGCATGTAAGACCTGGCTGGGATAAGAGCTGGCAGAAGGAAGGGCACAGATTGTTCCTTTGTGTACAAGCAATGGCTCCACGGTCTTTACTGGCAAATGGGAGATGCCTCATGAGGCATCCCTGTTTCTAGGTCTAAAACTTTGAGCAGCCTAATACTGTCTCACCTAGGACCAATGCTTCCCTTGACTGAGCAGGAAAGGCAATTTATGAGAGGATGTGTGTATTATAAGTGTAAAATGTGCCAAGCACTCACTAGGAAACACTGTGCCTTCAGGTAGCCTTGAGTATCAGTCTGTTCCTTTTGCTCAGTTATATCCCATAACTGTTCTAATTAAATTGCTTCCCATGGCTACAGAGGAGGATGGGAAATCCTTTTAAGGACACGTGTTTTGTTCATTTTGGTATAGGCTTTTTAGCTGATAAAACACAGATGAAATACACAACTTGAAGCTAGGGAGGGTAGGTTCACCAGGGGAGTCTCAGCTTTCTGTGTTTGTGATGGTTACACACTCTTCTGACCACGTAGTACCAAGCAAAACTGTTCCCTCCCTGCAGGCTCAGTTTTCCCCAGTGCTCTCACATGTAGATGGAATACAATCCCTGGCTTATTGGTTTTCCTGGCACTATCCAAGTGTGGGGCTACTGCCTCAATTCTCTTGGACAATTAGGTGTTGCACGTCATTTAAGAAAGCAACAAAACAACAAAAAAACCCTAGTTTGCTTCCCAGCCCTGTGTTCCCTTTGCAGATGTTCTTAATGAATTCCAGGAGCAGTTCTGACTCTCTTTCCAGTTACACTGAGGGGAGTGGGAGGACTTCAGCCTCCAGGAACCCAGTCAAGAACTGCTTCAGCTGACTGGTGCAAGATTTACCAGCCCTGGAAAGGAGGGTCACAAGGAAGTGTAATTATACAGTAATGAATCTGTGACCTGATCACCTTCCATTGGAATGGGGTGATTGCAATAGGTTGGGTAGAAAGGAGTTGTGTAAAAGGAACAGCAAGAAGGACATTAATCACTCTGGAGAACCACAAAGAATCTGTGGATTTGTGTTTTAGCTGGAAAACAAGCTCCATCGTTCCTTCTTTTCTACTCCTTGTAAAGCACCTCTATTTTGGGGCAAACTAAAGCATTTGTGTTCACAGGAAAGCATTTTAATGTTGAAAGGGTCTGAGATTTGAAACTGCTCCCAATTCCTGTGTAAGAGTTGGTATGGCAAGGGTGCTCAGCCATGTGTAGAAAGTGGTTTGGCTGCTAGCTGCTGGATGCTGTACCAGGGGAAGGAAAGACAAAATTATGAGCCTGGGGGATTGAGATTAATGCATAAAATCACTCTAGAGATGTGAAGACCTGAGTTTGTTCTGGTCTGCAGTGATTTGGTGTGAACTGCCCTGTAGTCCTGCTGAGGCAGCCTGGCTCTTCCCTCCTTCCTTGTCCTGAGGAGTAAATCTTTGTGTGTGCAGAGGTGGTGGATGTGCAGGTCCCTCTGGAATGAGGAAGAGGGTGGGAGCTGGGAGTGGTGGAGCTTGAGGCTGGCCTCTGCTGGGCCTCTACATCTGCTGAGCAAAGATGTTCAGGGTGGTGGGTCTGCAAATGTTCAGTGCACCTGCCCTTCCTTTTCTGTGGGAGCCAGCAAGTTTTAAGCTAGCAGCTGCAGGGAGATCTGCTTGGTGCTTTCTGAGGAGACCTGCCCCTCAGTGAGCACCATCAAGCTATTCAGGCTGTGCTTAAATGAGCTGGAAATATAGTCCCATGCTGAAGTCACGCCTAAAAACAGGATTCTTAAATTGAGAGCTGAAGGTATTCAGTGCACTGTAGGTTTTGGTCCTTTCTCTCCTGGGAGTTGCAGTGTGACTTTTTTATTAAGCAAATAATAGCAATTGCTTTGTCTCTTTCATAGTGAAAGAGCCACTGCTAGAACTCCAGCTTCCCCTGTGTTTAAAGGGGATTTTGAGTTTGTTAGGAGGGAAGAATCTGGTACAGAAACAGACATCTGATTGCTGTAAGCTGGGAAACAAATGGAAGCAACTGAAGTAATTTTATTACATTTTTCCTTGCTGTGAAAATTTCTGCAGAGCATAACCTGTCAATTCAAAGGTAATGGAGCGACTCTTAGAAGGAAAAACTGAAATTCAACTTCATCTCCTGCTCAGTATGTCTTTGGTAGGAGTGCTGGAGGCGATGGAACTTGAAGCAATGTGATAGTCAGGATGGGATCCTGTCGTGGCTTTGCTTTGAGCCTTTAACAGAAACTGACTGGAAGAGCAGTCACTTGGAACAGGAATACTCCTTGATCCTTGCCATGTGGTAAACAGTGGCACTGGCTTGGAGCTCATCTCAAAGATGTAGTCGTGGGGCCCTTAGGATTCTCTGAGTGAGCTGCAGGAAGCCTTGTGAAGCAGTTATGATGTCTAAGAAATGAAGTAGCATGAAGTAGCCTGTGGGACTGTCTCCTGTCTGTATAAATTGTGCACATGATTCATCCCTTTAAGCTTAGTTTCCTGTGTACTCCTTTTGGATCATCTTGCAATGGTGTCCACCTACCCTCACTATTTTTCAGGTCTTGCCTTAGCTCTTAGAATTGATGTGGCAGTTCAGTGTGCTCCTTCACCCCAGGAAGTTGTAGCTTGGAAGGATGCTGTTGCTGAATACTTGTGTTACACAGATGATTTCTGGGACAAAGTGCAGTGCTGGCCACGTGCAGTGGGGTAACTTTCGGGAGAACTTGATGCGAGTGTCTGGTAGATCAAGCATGAGAAACGTAGTGATGCTTTTACATACTCATCCTGAGCTAGCTGTTCAAACTTCACTTGCAAATAGGTAAACTCCCTGGTGCAGGGAGAGGGGCTGAGACCCCACAAATGGGGCAAGAGATGAAAGTTACTTCCTTTGCAAGACACGTCCTGTGTGCACAAACCCCGTAACGCGCACACGTCTGCCAGCCTCACTGCTGCTGTGCAGCCTGAGCTGCCCAGGGGCAGCAAGCTGGGTCTTCAAGCTTCTTCAGCCAGGAAGGAAGGATGGAATCTCCAGAGAGCATTTTGGAGCAAGAGATTCACATAAATAGCCTGAATATGTCTTCTGTCAGAGCCAGGCTTTCTACATAAGCCAAAGAGAGAGACAACAGCTCAAGCCTCTTTAGCTGCATAAGTAGAAGATGTGAACCCCCAGCCTTAGATGTACAGTTTTTCCATTACTTTTAGTGCTTTCTACTTATTTCTTCCCCCAAATGCATCTTTAAAAAGGACTTAAATATGTTTATTTGACTTAGCTCATACAGATATTATTGGATAGGCAACAATAAATAAATTACTTTTTGTAATTGGCAACAGACCTTCTTACTTAGTAATTCAACAGAGCTTGATAATGAGTACCTACCCTCATTCACACTAACACTGATTAGGCTGTAACCTTCTATTAAACTTCAGCATCCTGTTTGCTAATTAGAATTCCCAAATTTGGTGGAAAAAAATTTACAAGAAATAAGCAGCTGCTGTGGCGAAATAATCTGTCTGCATGCTTGTGGGCCACAATACCAAAGGGAAGCTTCCAGCAGCTGCAGAATTTCCCTCCCCTTCTTCCCTTTGTTTCTAAAAGGGCCCAGGTGACCTGCAGGGCCTCTCCTGTTCTTGGCCTTTGATGCATTGTCTGGCAGAAAGCTAAACTAGTCACAGGTAGTACTAAATTCAGTTGATAGAGCACTATGACAAATAAAGCCATGCTTCCACAAGGTTGTTGCATTTTTTTTTTCAGTTGGCATGGCAATAAATATTAATGAGAAATCCTCCCAGGAGCCTATGTGAAGATGGAGCATAATTGGAGCCCCACGGAGTATGACAGGAGACTGATTTGGGAATCTGAGCTTGGTCACTGTGTGCTGCTAAAGGCAACAGGATGCTTCCTCACCCAGGGCGAGCACGTGCTTCAAATCCTTTTCTGCATGGCTGCCAAGGCAAGCTGCCTGGAGGCCTGCAGTTAGTTACCAAGTAAACCAGGAGTGTTGTAGCTCTCCCTGAGAAAATGAGGCTGTGGAGTCAGTTCTCCCACGTAGGCTGTTGGAGCAGTTTACAGGCACTCAGCTGGGGGATTGCATCACCACTCTGACATGTTATTTTGCTGTCCTGGAGAGCCAGTCTGCAGTGATTGAAGTGCACCTACAGCCCACACAGGGCTGTGCAGTCCTCAGGAGATGGAAGAACAGGAGATTTGATGAAATCTTCTAGGATTAATATGTTGAAGTCCTTTTTGAATGTGTTTCTATAATGAGCAAGAGACATAAAGGAATTTTCTTGCAATAGTTACTGCTGCCTCATTTTCACTTTAAATGAGGGTGGGTGCTTTAAGCATTGGAAACTTATTCTAAATCAAAGTATATATTGCAGTTGGCACTGTAAAAAGCCATTAAGGCCAGCTTTTTATAGTCAAATGGATTGGACTGGAAGGGAGTTCTGCATCATCTAATTGAGACACCTGCTATTCCACCCCATGTCCGAGATGGCTTACAACATGAATGTTTGCAAATGACTACAGAAGTCATGAATTTCAAACTTAATCATCTTGATTTTTTAAAAAATGAAAGTATTGTATCTTTCATGCATTTGTTCTCCAACTTCTTTGCCTGCTTGTCCTCTTTCACTTCATTGCTGAAAGGCAATGAGGAGGAGAAATGTGTATTAAAATGTTTGGGGTTATTATTTAATGTGTATTAAAATTTTGGGGATGCTGAGGGAGAGGGGAACAGAATCTAAGGGGGGATTTGGAAAAATGTGAAAAGATCCTCTTCTTAAAGAAGATGTTTTTCAGTGGAGAACAAAATACTTGGAAAAACATCAACACTTAGTTGTGCTTCTTAGCCCTGGCAGTCACTGTGAGACAAAAATGCTTTATCTTCAGAGAAGGAGAACCTGGAATGGGTGAGGGGTTGGGTGGTAGAGGACTGACAGGAGATGGATGGATGGGTAGCTGCAGATGGATACTTTGTAAGAGTGTTCTTACAGTCCTCTGTATTTTTTGTGTATTTTCCTTATTCTGCCTTTCAAATTCTTTTAGTGCTTTTCAGTTCTGTTCTCAACTGTTGACTTTCTCTCTTTTTCCACTTGACAGTTCCTGTATAACCTTGTTGCTGCAAATCTTTCTCCTCTCTTGTCAGGCTGCCAGCAGCTCAGACGGTCCTGGTTCCTTCAGTCCCTTGGTGCTCTTTCAGCCTCTACCAGCCCTGCTTCTGAGTAACTCAAACTTTTGTTTAAAAGTCTTAAAAAATAAATCGTGGTTCTATCTGTACCTTTTGCAATTAGGTATTTCAGGCAGAGAACCATGATTGTGCAGAAAAAAACCCCAAGAGATTCTCTTTTTTTTGTACAGAATTTATTGTATTGGTTACTGTTCTTTCCTTACAGATGTTTCAATTTAAAGTTGGGAAAATAATTTTCGTGTTGGATTTGAGTCATGGTGCTTGGCTGACATTTACTTGCCTCTTGGAGCTGACCTAAATTTTGATCAGTATTGTCTCGTCTAGGGGCTGCTCAGCCCAGTGCTGAACACCCAGAGCTCTCGAGTGCTGCTGCTGCTTTCACAGGGGCTCACAGACACTGTCACAAGTTTGCTGACTGTGGGAAGTGAAGAATGGTCTTCAGAGCAGGAGAGAGGCTGCCTCGAGCAAAGAGCAGCTTCAGCAATTTTAGCACCGTATGAGAATGGACAGTATCCAGTGTAGTGTTGCCTGGCAAGCAGTCTGCCAAGCCTGAAGCATTTGTGTAAATCACTGTCGACCTGTGGAGTGGTCAAAGGCAGTGCCAACCCTCATGAAGATGTACTGCTGAAGTATCCAGTGAAGTTCTTAAGAACAATTGTCCATACAATTTGAAATCACAGTGCAACTCTGAGGGTGCACTCAGGTATGCTGTCATCAACCAGGTTAAAAACTTCAGTAGTTTGGACCTTTATGCCAAGACTTGAGAACTGGCTATGTAGATGTTCCTAGGATGTTTCAATGCAGGGATGAACAGCTTAGCTTAGACCTGGGATGCTTGATTTGCAATTTTGGGCTGCAGAGTAATTTTGGAGAGAGAGGTAGGACTGTAAAGTGAGGGCCAGCACATTCCACAACAACAGAGAAGAGAGCCACGTGGCTGCTCACTCAGCTTCCCCCCCATCTCTCACCTTCAGATCTGTGTTTCTGTAGAAACAAGTCTGAGGTGCTTCATGATATTTTTTCTATCTTCTAGATTTTGAAGAAATCCTGTATAGAAATTCTGGCGGCAGAGCCTTCCAGTATATGTGCTGGGGGTAAGTATACATGGAGGCCTTGGTTGTTCATTTTGCCTAAAAAGACATTTTTCTGTCCATCCCTAATTGCTGTAGAGTGCAAAATTAACTGGACCTAAATACTTTGCTCTTTTGGTAAATTTCTTTTTCACTTTACATGTTTCCCATATCTGCCAAATGATGTCACATGGGATTTTCTTACAGAAAAGGCTTGATGGGATAGTTTTGCCTAACTGCTCTTCAGTCAAACCATTCTGTTTTACTTGGACTGTGCCAAACTTGAAGTAGATATGCTGCAAAATTACAAACCAAATCAGAAAGTCAGGGTTTGATTAGGTTTAGAGTTTTGCAGACTCATCATCTCAGAGGGTTGTTCAGGGAAGTCCTTCTTAAGAAACTGGCAAGAAAGTCAAATGAACACACTTTGATCTAAAAGCTTCTAGTATTTGAACATTTCTTAGGCATTTAGGGTTGAGACAGTGGCTGAGGACTTGATTTGTGTGGGTCATACTGTTCCCCCTTTGTGTGCTCGTTCTAATATGATTGTTCTGTGTACAGTGTGGCTTTAATGTCCTGGCAAGGACATTAGCAGAACCCAGCCTTTTCCAAAGATAGCTCAACAACCATTTTAGATTCTTCCATCTGCTTCCTGGGAGTTCCTCACATTTTCTGAAGTGTACCCCAACTCTTTGTTCAATGTGTAGTTTTTCATTAAGCAGAGAGGTTGGGAGCAGAGCTGAGGTTTGTGGAGAAGGACGAATCCCTGACAAGTTCTGCATCTTCCTTTTTCTTGAATCAGTAGTGCAAATGAGAAAGCCAATTGTCATTACTGCTTTGTTTTCCCTTCCAAAGCAGCTGCTTTAATCCTCCTTCCTGCATCTCCTGTTCCTGGAGCAACTCCCTGTGTACCTAAACATACAGAGGTAGTCACACTTTCCTAGCATGTGCAAGACACCAGGTTAAATGCCCAAGAAGTACCAGGCATCACTTTTGCATTCCATGCATGCCACTACAGTAGTCTTCTTTTTTTTTATGCCAGGATGGCATAATTGGCTTGAATTATAGTACTTAGTCATCTGTTTCTCATTCTGGCTGGCCATTTAAATAGTTCCTGTGTTAAAAAAGGCTCCAAAATAGGTCTCTGTCTACCTCAGCATGATAGATGGTTGTTGTCATGACAGTCTCTGATACAGTGCAGTGATGTTCCATAAATGGTTGGGAAAGGAAATGAAATTGTAGGAAGATTCGGGTTCACTTTACATTCTTATTTAAAAAAATACATTTGCATACTTACACAAATGATAAACAATGATGCTTATATGCTGTTGTAAGTCAGAGGATGAGTTATAATCATCACTGATAACCATCTAAGACTTTCTATTATGCTTGTCAGTTGCACATGGCTCTTATCATTCCCATTCATTGTGTCTTAATGAGAATGTAGAGGCAATGTGCAGCTGTATCCAGCAGATGAGAAATGTTCAGAGGTTTCTGTAAACCATTAACACTGGAATTCAGCCAGTACTTCACAAGAGGAGCAATTATTAACCTTGAAAAATGCCAACAGTTCTTTAGATGCTCAGTTCAAGGCCTTATCTCCAAGTTGGACAAATACTCCATTGCTCTGGAACTGCAGCTGATTCCATCACTTAGGACTTTGAGACTAATGTCACTGAGAATGGAAGTGCATTAGTGTCTTTTTGACAAGTTTTTGAAAATATAGCTGGGATAGGTTGTGTTTTCTTGTTTCTGTGCACATCCTTGAAGAGTGGTAAGGATTTCTGAGAGCATGAGAGAGAACATGAGGGCTCAGTGCTACCTGAGGCCACTCTTGCACTGCAGACTGGTCTCAGACACTGGAGTCATGAAGTTCAGCAGCAACGTGTCATTCTGAAATGCCCATTTCTTGATAATTTGGGTTTGCATCAGTACAGATCTGCAGGGTGCATAATGTATCTGTTCATTTCAGTCCCAAGCAGTGACAGGATCCCCGTGGTTAACCTGACATCATTGATAGGCTGTTCTTTGACTGTATTTAAACTCTCATTTCCCAGCAGCTGAGACTTCTGTGATATCTCTTAGAGTATCATTAGCCCCCACACTCCAGAACAGAGCTCTTCTCCCCTGTTCCTCCCAAATGCTGTTGGACAACACATAATGGGCCTGTGAGGCAGCTGCCCTGGCTAGATGTGGTGGGATGATTTGCAACTTGGCTATAAATGAGTGGGACCTGGAAGACAGCCCAGATTCCAGAGCAAATCTGCTTTTTTTCACAAGTACAGTGTGTGAGTCCTTAAGGGAGATGAAAGAAGATGGGAACTGTAAAGTGCAAGGCAAAAACTTTGAATCTGCAAAAGCTGGGTTCCTTGTTGCTCCTGGGAATTTGAAAACCAGGGTGGTGTTTGTGATGCACGGTGATTATTCCTGCATTGGCTTGGATGGTGAAACATTTTGTGTTCAAACCGTATTCACCAGTGAAACATCAATGAGTGCCTCTCCCAGATAGTAACAGGAATTGTGGGGGCTGTTTCCTTCCCCATGGGGAACTGCAGAGTTTGGGTCCCTGTGTTGCTGCCAGAACTTTTCTGGGACTATGGCCCTGTTTCAAAATCTGAGAGTCTGGAAACGGGGCAGTTCTTGAGGCAGTCTTAATGCTGGTGGCTGCAGGAAGTTCGTGAACCTCTCCCAGCACTAGGTTGAAATAGTTGGAATAACAAGGGACATTAGAGAGTAGCCTGAAAGGCTTGTGAGGATGTGATCTCATTGCTCAGTCCTGGCTCCAAAAAGGACAGCTCAGTTCGGTGCTCAAGTGTAACTGACTGTCCTTGGTGCTTTCTGCTTGTGCTGCAACTGGTGACCTTGTAGAGCTCATCTGGAAGAACAGCAAAGAGGAGAACTGGGGGAGATGCCCACAGAGTGTGGCCTTTGTCCACAGACAAAGCTGGTGGGATGATGAACTCCCCCCTCATGGTATGGAAATGAGTCCAGCCCAGGGCTGGCAGTCACTGTACAGGCTAGTAGGGTGGGATGGGACAGAACTCATGGCAGCTGATACCATTTTGCAATTACCTGGGGAAGCAGCACTTGAACTTCTCCAAGTTATTTGGCATTGGAAGGTTAATACTTATTCCATGGAGAAGTACTTTTGCCTTTCTTCACCCAAAACTTTCTGCCATTAAGATGGCAACCTAGGGAGGGGAAAGCTCAGTGTATTTGAAGGTTAGTGTTTTCATTGCAGGTCAGTTAAAATGTTTCTGCTGGGAATTAGTTCCTGTTTCTAAAGACTCAAGTTGAAATTGGATAGGGAGAGAGTGGAAGTTGGATTTCTAACAATTTGAAAACTTCAACATTGTTAAATTGCAAACTTTAGCCCAAGAGATCTCAAGTGAAAACTTTTCACATACGTGCCTATATCAATGACCATCCTTTGCCTTGCTGTGTATCAATAATCCTCCCTCTCCTTTGCTGCAGAGTCGTTTCAGGTTGTGGTCAGAGGAAATGGATTTCGACACGCCCGTAACGTTGACAGAGTGCTCTGCAGCTTCAGGATCAATGACACAGTCACTCTCAGTAAGCTGTTTGGATTTGTTTTCTGACTCTCTACTGGCAGGCATTTGCTGGCAAGACATTCTGAATCTTCAAGTATGTTGACTGTGATGGTATTAATTATGGGATGAGGAGCTATTAAATTTGCAGAATGACAAAGATTATTTTTTTTTAGAGGAAAATTGCTGGTGATGATGTATGCTGTGACTCTGACAGCAAGTATGTGAATAGATAAGCTTGAGCAGCATAGGGGACAAAATATAGAAGAGAATAAACTTGCCTGTCAGGATTATCTATGTATGTCTTGCTGAGTTAAGCATGTAGTGAGGTCTGTTTCTCTCCTTACCTGCATTCTGTGGTAATTAACAGGCTGGGTCCTGCAGCTTCAATAAACACTGTTGTTGGAAGCTCTGTTGGAGCAGTGGCTGAGGCACTGCTGTACTTCTGGGGATGCAGCTTGGAAAGATGTTTCCTCTACAGAGTTCAGCAAGCAGAAACAGCGAGTAACAGAGACAAATTAGACCCTGAGTGTCTGCACTTGTGTGAAGTGTACCAAGAGCATTTAGCTGGAAAAACTGATGACCCTTTGGTTCTCATCTGGCATGCCTGCAAATGCACATAGGCAACCAGAGAGCATAGAATTCATCTTCACTAATAAGGAATCTATTCAGAAGCTTTCTGATCATTTTGGAGGTCGTTCTGACCCTTTTGAGTATAAAATGGATTAGTTTTTTCACGTGGAGGTCTAATGGCTCCATGTTGGACTTGCTCATGCTCTGAGCATCTGTGTAATTTTCTCTTTGAAGCAGAGGAGCAGTTTGCTAAGGCTGTTTGCCCTGTGAGGAATGTCACTGAGCATTCAGAGGTGTTCACAGGGCAGTGAGTGTGTGTGATGTGTCCTGAAGGGCTGGCTGTTGGACTGTTCTGTTGGCCATCTCTGTACTAGGCAAGTTTTGGAATTCCCAACCTTTGTGTCACTAAGCAGAAAGCTTGGCTGGCTCTGGTTCACTGTTGTTTAATTCAGATATGGTGGGTGTTGAGGAGATTAAGAGCAGAAGCTGGAGGGCTAAGTGTCCAGGCAGGAGCAGGTGGTATTGGATGGGAACTAGGGAAGGAGAGGGATCTGAGTAAAAACACTGGGGTGAGGGGGATGTGGTGAATAAACTGCTTTGGAGGCACTTTTGTGCAGCCCAGAGAGAAGTGCTGGAGATGTATGAACAAGTAAGAGGTGGCTTTCAAAAAGAACAGCAGAGGCAACCACAAATTCATGCTTTTTCTTTTAAGCTCTGTAAAATTGGACCCCAACCTGACACGTGGCCAGAACTCCTTAAATCTGGATCATGGCTGTATTTAGGTGTTGAACCATGTTTGGTTTCTCCCCAAAGTTCCAAAGTTTTGGAGAGAGAGCCAAAGTTTTGTTTGGATCACATGTGTTATAAAGTCTCTTGCAGTTCTCTAGAACTGGGCAGGAAACCTTCCCCTCTCCATCCACCCGGAAGGTTCCAATGGAAATGTAATTGCTGTTCAAATATTTAGAAGTTTGCTTTTCATAAAAAGTCTGAAGCTGTGTGGTGCAAACCAAAAAGCCTTTGGGTTTAGTTTCTGGAAGCTGACAGTTTGTAGCATTCTTAGTTTGCATGTCTGCTGCCTTTTTTCAATTAAAACTTGAGTATCCCAACCATACAATTTGGGTGGAAACTTCCACTTTGTGGGAAGCTACTTTCAGTTCAAGAGAAATGTTAGTGGAGGATTTTTCAAGCAGTTGCATTTTAGGCTAAGGAATGCATGGACAGGTATAATGGAAGTTACAGGAGTTACAAGACCACTGCTCAGCCTGACAGAAGCCCCTCAAGTAGCAAGAGTTAGGAGTGCCCACATCACCCTGCTGTAGCTTGAAGTCTGGCCTTGTTTGAAGTCTTGAACATCCCTCAGACCAGGTCACCCCTTGAGAGACTTGTGCTGTGGGTGATCTCTAAAGGGAGACTGATTGGATCAATGTGTGCAGCAATTCAGTTTTAGAACCACCAGGGGCCAGATTTGCAGCCTGGGTGGGAGGGGGTAAGAGCCAAGGTTGGTCCTTCCTTAGTGGAAGGACATCATTAATCTATTCCCCCAAATTGCTTTCCATTTCTCCTATCAATTGCTTTCAAGAGCTGCAGCACGAAGGTCTTTGAGCGTGAGTTTGGAAGGCTTGAAAAACTTGGATCTTGAGCTTAGTTTGAACTTGTGATTAGGAGCTTTAAAATATTTCTGTGTCTTGAAGAGAAAAAGCATTGGAAGCTGTATATGAAATAAGTGAACTCTACTCACCCTGGTTTACAGTTGAGGGAACTGAAATTACAGCACTGAAGGTGTCTGCTCCAAGTGAGCTCATCACAGACAAGCATGTGGATGTCCTGACATGTCACCCTGTAATCTCCCTTCTGGCTTATGGGGCCTCTTCAGAAGCAAGAGATTTGGTGTGGGTCTCCCTTCTCAAGTGCCTGTTCTTCATTTCTGTCTCCATCCAACAAGTGTCCTCCTGGCCCCCTTTGTGGGTCCAGGACAGGACCCTGAGCCTGAATGGAAAGTAAAAGCAGCAACTGTTCTGCCAGCTTTGGCAGGCAGGGAAGTGATGATAATGCCATCCTTTTCTCTCCTATGTTAAGTTTTTCCAGCACTGGATTTGCTGTTCCACTTTTTCCTCTAGAGAACATGACTTGCTCTCTTCTTGTCAGTAGCTTGAAAGTTACCTCTGTGACCTGCAGCAATGCTAGCTGTGGCCTGCTGTTGCATCCTGGTTCCTTCTCAGCTCAGCTTCCTCACAGCTGGCTGCCTCAGCATTCATTCCTGGAAACATCCTACAGTCATCACAGAGCTAACAACATTATCCATCAGCTTTCTGCTGTTCAGTGTGTCCTGTCTATGGAGACCCAAAAACATCCAGTGTTGCCAATGGGAGGAACTGTATGCAAGGGTTGCCTCACTCCCAAACACCCTGACCTGGTGGTGGTGAGGAGGAAGACCCCTTCTTGTCTTTTTGTGTGCTGCTCATCTAGCTGATTAATTTATTGTGGTGTCTGTCATCATAACTTTGTAGTAGCTTTTAGGAAATACCAGCATGATCTTGTACAACCCCTGGGCCTTTTTTTTATTTGACGCTGTCTTCCTGTGCCCACAAAATGACTGTAGAAAATGAGAAGGGCCAAACATGTTCCCCACCTCTGACCTGGTGCATTTGTTGTGTCCTGAATCAATGCATGGGTGCCAAGTGAGCTCATTCTCCTTGGCTCTGCACCAAGACCTGTCAATTCGTTGTGCATAGCCCTGGTTGGTTTGATGCAGTGACCTGGAAGCAAGAGGCCTCAAACTCAATTTCCAAGTTCAAACTGTTCCCTGATGGAGGGAACTCAGCAGTTGCTCATCTGTGTTCTCAAACCCAAGTCTCTCCTGGTGGGAAGTGGCATGAATCTGTTAATTTTAAGCTGCTCTAGATGAGAATGTATCTTAGTGTTTCACTTCTCTGGAGCCTGCAGCTCCAGCCTGCGTTCTCAGTGTGCCTCTCTGGCACTTCAGTGCAATGAGTTTAACATAAGAATTAACTGAGTGAGAATTTTATGGAAACCTTATGGAGATTGGATAGCTCAGCTGTTTTTGTTTGCTTGAAACCTCCCAGCCTCTGGTTGTATCAGGGAGAAGAGGTATTTTTCAAGATAACACTAAGCCAACAGTTCCTGAAACCTTAAATTATCCCAGATGAGATGTAGACCAGCACAGCTAGGAGTTGCTGAGGTTAAGAGCATGAACTAATAGATTTTTATTGGGATTATTGGCAGAAAAAAGTGGCAGGTGAAGAGAGCATCAGCTCCGTGTTCATAGCCATGGGATAAAAAAGGAACATCTGTGGAAACCATGAAGAATATTTGGCTGAGCAGAACTGTAATCAGATGCATGTTCAACAACAGCAGGGTGTTTTCTGCCAGCAGCAGGACCTAGGAGAATTGGTTTCAGACTGCACAGAGTTAAAAGTAATTATACAGTGCAATGACTTATGACTGCTTTGTGGTGCTGAAATGTCTTTGTCTGCCCAAATTGTGCAGGATCCAGCAAAGATAGTTCTGGGCATAGAGGTGAGTTCTGTCCTAGGCATTTCAAACTGAACAGAGAGATGACAGACTGGGGAGGAAATGGCATGCACCACAGTGGAGGTGGGGCTCCATCTTTTGCATTCTAGTGGATGCTCTGAACACTTGGCCAAAACTGATCCTTTGCACAAACTAGCCTGATTTTTCAGCACAGAGTTGAGGGAAAATGAGGCAGAGACAGTGGGAGCAGGACTTTGCCAGGCATCAGAGAGTGAATGGTATAGGGAACTGGATCCCAAAATGGCCTAATAAATGCCTTCTAAAAATCATCATCTGTTTTTAAAGCCAAGCAAGTTACCCCATTTCCCTCACCTTTCCTTCTTCCTAGTAGCTCAGTACTTCTTTTGTGGTAACTTTACTTTTTCACAGACTGGTCACTCTTAGGACAGGACTGTTCTGCTTTGCAGTCCCACTCTATAATCCCTAATTTCCCCACTTGATCATGTAACTTTAACCCTCCACTGAATCTTTTTCTTTTATTTTCTTAGAGTAACTTTTCCCTCCTTCTGCTGTGGTACTGGAGAGAGTCCATCACTGTGTTCTAACTCCATCAGGTGTTCTTGGGAGTCTGACCTATGCCTCTAATTTTTCCTGGGTGAAATCGTATGCCAAGGTGAGCTTGGCATCCTATTTTGAAGGGTGGCCCAAGTCATTGCTTGACAAAGAGTATGAGAACAGGAGAAATGGTCACATTTCCCTCAAATGCTCTCCTAGCCTCCAACAAATTGCAGCATAGGAACTTTTTAAACAGAATCCCTGTGCAGGACTTCTCTGCAGCTGTCCAGGCTGTCCAAGTGTGGAGGAACAAGCACAGAGCAGTCAGGAAACCTGGGCTGAGTGAGGAGGAGAATCTCTGTGCAGTGTGGAGAGCTTTGCCAGGCTCACTTATTTATCCTCTGTGCTGCTGGGAGACCAAGAGGGTGTCTCGCTGTGGCATTAGCATATCTGTGCAAATCGGCACGAAGGGGCTCCTGGTAACAGCTCCGGGCTGGAGTGGAGCTGTTGCAGTGCTGGGTCAGACTCCAGCAGTGACCCTGCTGTCCTGCAGCGTGTGCTGTTCTCCTGAGCTGCCAGTTCTGAGCACGAGCAAATTGACAGCGTGGTGCTTTGCCAAGTTCTATTAGTAGTCTTGAAGCTACGTGTGCTTGTTGAACAGAACTGTGTGCACAGCAGATGAAACCATCAGAGAAAAAGTGATTCCTTCCAGATTCCTCCTCTCCATCTAGAGATTGTTATGAATGTGATATCATTGTTCTGTGCTTATCTCTCTTTCCCCCATCCCCTAACTCTGCTCTGAATGGTTTTGGCCCTCAAAGCTCATGTGTCCCTACACAAAGCAGAGCAATTATAGCATGATCTCAGTGTGGTTTTCATTACAGCATTAACAAAACATTTTTTATTTATGGGTCTTTCTTGTTGGCAGTTTCTGTAGCTCAGAGACTGTTCCAGTGTCTTTCTGCATTCCTATCTCCCCACAAAATGGGTTTGAAATAAAAACTTTGCTTGCAGAGTTGTCACAAGGAGTAGCATAAGAGGAGGAGTCATCCAGGATGAGCAGAGGCTGTGCTTTGGTAGGCTTGCAGAGAATTATGGAGCTATTTTGCCTCATCTGAGGTGACAAAGGGACACTGGAAGCACTCAGGCTCACAATGGCTCAGGGTTGAGGTACAGAGAACAGCCTCCTTAGCACAAATGTTCCTGAGGGAGTCTTATGTGAGAGCAACCAGAGTCCCACCCCCAATCTGCCTGTAGTAGACTAGCAGAGCAGAGGCTTCTCTCCTGTAGTAACAGAAGACCAGGTCAAAGCATTTTCTGAGATGTACTTTAGTTGAATGCAAATCAGAAATACAGGGATAGCAGAAGGAAATTGTTAGCCTGTGATATATGGGAAGTTTGGCAGACAGCTTTTGCAGCTTTTTCTGGGCTAAACTATTGCTTATCCTACAAGTCCCCCAGTCAGCACTTGCGACACTGCAGTGGCAGCTGGAATGATGTGCTTTCTTAAACCTTTCTCTAAGGGATCTTTGCAGTCACTTTTCAGTATGCCAGTCAGTGCTTGGATGAACCAACAGCCAAAGAAAAGGCTGCTAATTTTAGCTTGGTTATATGGCTAAAAGAAAGTACTGTGATCTTTCTTGGTCACCCTGGGTTTTTGTACCTTTCATTGAGGGTTGCTCTTCTGTGTTAAAACATCATGCATATATTGAGGCTTTTATTATTGTGGTTGGGAAGTACTCCAAGCCCTGGCTTGCCAAAAGGTTACACCCTGCTAATGGCAGAAGAAACTATTCACTTAATGCTGGGAATAATAGATTTTACAGGCTACAGATAGTCGTTAAAAGGTGTAGGAATGGTGGGTAGATAGTTACAGGAATCTGAGCAGTAGAAAGTACCTTGTTGAAAGGGCATCCACAGAAAACAGATGTATTTTGGTGAGACGTTTGACCCTTCTCCATTTCTGCACACTGCTCCGAGTGGTTTATGCCTCAGCACTGACTAGTTCTAGTTGCCCTCGAGTGCAGTGTCCTCTGGGGGGGTTTTGTGCAGTGAGAACCTTCTTATACTTCATGGAGTGGTTAGAGGCTCGTAGCTAAGGAGCAAATCCTGGGCAGACTTTCTCAAAAGTGAGGCATTGCAGTATTTCCTGAAGAAATATTGAATTTAATATTCAATTCCAAGCTCTGCCTGTGAGTGGTGTCTGAGATGCAATGAGGCCTGGGCATCCTTTCTGTAAATCTGTGGAAGGAGGCAAGGGGATTTCTTCACAGCCACGCAGCCAAACCAAGGACAGAAATCACTGCCTGGGCAGCAAAGTCAGCTCCATCCCCTGCCTGCCACAGCTCTTGCACTCATACTGTCAACTGAGAAGAGTCCAAACCACAGAATTCAGATTTTGGCACAAGAGCCAGAGTTTGGGAGCATTTGGGCCTGTCTCTTCACTGCACAGGAACACAGCAAGTTTCTTCTGTAGCAGACAAGAAATGTGGTGTCTTGCAAATGCATCCTACAGATACAGATGCAATAGCAGATGAGAAGTGTTGTTTTGTTTGGTTTCCCTATGTAAGTTTTCCAGGAAGGAGTCAGATGGCCAGAGTTATGCAAACCAAATGGATCTTCTTTTGTTTAGAGCAAAGGAAAATAGTCACTCATTTTTGTGGTGAAATACAAACATTGTCCAAACAAAATAATCTCTCCCTGTAGCCAGCCTGGCCAGCCATGAGTTCCCTCTTGGGGCTTTGATAAACTTTCTAGAGAGGCATAGACTTCAATGCACCTTGGAGGTGGGAAGGGAGAGAAAGAGAAACAAAAAGCTAATGAGATCTAAGTAAAGGCCTTTTAAAATTAAGCCAGCTTTTGTTTTAGTGGATGCTGACATGGAGGATTCTTTGCCCTTTGCTGCCAGCGTTAGCAAAGGAGAAAACAAAACATTGGTCTTCGTTCTCTTGGCGTGTGTGTGCTGAGACAATGTCATAAATTTATGGCAGTTCATGATATCTTCAGAAATCAGGGGGAGAACAGAACTGTAGGGCCAGACTTGCCACCACTGTCCATCTGCCTTGTGCACAGTGGGAAGTGCTGCTGGGCTGGTGTGGTGACTCCATTGCCAAACTGAGCATCTGTGCATGATGCCAGCTGATCATACAGCCAGTGCCCCTGCTCTGTGCCACAGGCAGGGAGGGCTGTGCCTTGGATCCCTGCACTGTGAGCTTCCAATGTCTGTTGGCTGCCTGCCTCTCTTTTACTGAGGAACTTACCTTCTAGATAGCATAGTGGAAATGTTCATATGTGTTCTTGCAGGGAGCCTGTGGGAGACCAGCACTAATGGTACTTTCCAGGCCAACAGCAGGAGCAGGGATCTAGAGGGATCCCAGAAGCTTGAAAACTGCTCCCAGTAGGTGAGCCATGGTGCAGAAGTGAAGCCTGTCTGTGAAAACCCTACAGCTGGCTCAGATGTTTCACTTTCAGCTGTTTGCCTGTGTCAAACAGACCTTAACAAAATAACTGCTGTGGGTAACCCAGAATTTCAAGTGTGTGGATATAGGCATGGGATTTGCTGGAAGCTGGAAACATAAGGAAAACAACAGTGAAGGCTACAACTTCTAATTACCATTTCAGTTTTTTTAATGGAGTGTAAAAAAATAAACATTTCCTAATCTGCCTGAGGAAACAATTTTTTATATTGCTGCCAAAGCAGAGAAATACACCAGTATGAAATAGGATTATACTGTGTGATAGGAATTACTAAAGCAATATTACTGCTTTCTAAAGCTTTGTATTCAGTGGAAAACTCTCCTTTAGGAATGTTGGGGAAAGAATGCTTGACTTGGTGTGTCCTGCTTCTGTACAAGGGGACAAACTCTTGCAGTCTGTATCTCTTATGCCTCATCCATGGCAGTAAAATGTGCTTCTGAGGGAACCCTGTGGAGCTGACAACTGAGAATGGAGCCAGAATCAATAGTGCTCTAGAGCTCTTGCCCTAATCATTATTAGACACCATCCATGTGAACAAATATATCTCAGCACCAAGTGAATACAGAACAAGGCTCCCAGCTGATGCAGAAGTTACTTTAGAGACAGTTGCCACATTCTCTTTGGCTTGTGTCTCTTCATGGCTTTTCCTCTTTCCACTGGTACCTTAAATGGAATTGTAACTTGCACAAGTTTCCTCAAAAACCAAAGACCAGACAGCCAGAATAGCTCAGCTCTTCATTAGATTGCTGAATTACTTGGTTAAACTTCTATCCTTGCTCCTTTTGATCATTTTCACTGGATGCTGTATCATTCCTTCCGTGTTGCCAAGTTGTGTCACCTGGGAAGGTATTTAAGTATGTGGTTAGAGACCCCAGGTTTGTTGTTTCAAACAGCAAGGTGGTGATGGATTGTACTCCTGTTGCAACATGTCCCCAGAGGATGAAGGTCTCTTCCACTCTGAAGCGTATGGAGATAAGATTCAAGGTTTGGATTGAAGATGAGATTTGAAATCTACAGGTTTAAGAGGCTAAGGGGAAGAAATCTGTCAGGAGAGGAGGGGCTTTCAAACAAAATGAAAATTTTAACTGGAAAATTTTAGGAAGCTGGTAATACTTGGTAACAGCTCATTTCAGGTCTATAAGCATCTCTCTAGAAGGCCCTGGAGATGGTTGTAAGTGCAGCTGGTAGACAGTTTTCTGGTGCAGTGACATGCTTCTGGAAAATGCTGATTCAGCAGAATCAGCCCCTTCTGGGGGAATGTGTGGTTTCCAGTCCAAAAAACAAAACCCACGGAGCTCGTCTGCCTGGTTCTCTGCCAGCCTACCCCATCTCTAGTCAGCTGGCAGATGGGCTGGGAAGTTCCTTGGGATCCCCATCTCTCTGGTCACCAGAGAGAAGTTACAAAGTTCTGATTTAAGTCTACAAAAGAAGAGCAGTAGCTGATGCTCCTGTTTCACAGGTAATTGCCTGTTGATAATTTTTCTCACTCTACTTTTTAACACCATAGTATAACTTAGGTTGGAAGGTTTAATTTCGGCTAAGATGAATCTGCCTCGAAGTACAAAATTTTCTGTAATACACATTTTTCTTAACCCAGCTATTTCCAATTATATGTGATCTGTTGCAACTCCATCTGGTCTCCTGTACAGAGTGGCTCTGATAATTCACTCTCACCATTCCAAAAGCTTTCTCTCTTCAGTTTTGTTGTGGCTCAGATATGTGGCATGGTAGAGCAACAGCATGGAGCAGCAAAGAAATGAGGAAGGGGGGTCAGCTGCCACCTTTCCCCATCTTTTTCAGGGTGGGTAAATGCAGGGTGTTGATTTTTTTTTTTTTTCTTCCTGAGGTGCAGGCTACCTGCTCTTACTTCATATTTAGCCTTTAACTCCGTGGGCTAAAAGCATGCCTACAGTTACCTCACAACAACTGCTGTGCAGTAGCTTTTCATCCCTCATGCAGTGTTTGGTCTCGATTATGTCTCAAGAGTGAGGAAAACCATTATTTAAGCTTGCTATTTAAGGCCTCTATTACTGATCAGGTCATAAATCCCAGTATTTCTTTTTTCCAGATGAGAAGCCTTTTGTGGTGGAAGACACCTATTTACTCTGCCCAGCACCTGTGCTACAAGAAGTTGGCATGTATGTTTTTTCTACGCACTCAAATATTTACTTTGCCTGTGGGAAAATAAGTCTGTCTCATCTCACTCTATAGTCTGTTGTTCTTACATGCATCTAAGGCTCCAGGGAGACCTTAGAGCCCCTTCCAGTACCTGAAGGGGCTCCAGGAAAGCTGGGGAGGGACTTTGGCCAAGGGCAGGGGGGATGGGAGGAGGGGGAATGGATTAAAACTGGGAGAGGGAGATTGAGGTTGGACATGAGGAGGAAATTGTTGAGTGTGAGGGTGGTGAGACCCTGGCCCAGGTTGCCCAGGGAAGCTGTGGCTGCCCCATCCCTGGCAGTGTTGAAGGGCAGGTTGGATGGGGCTTGGAACAACCTGGTCTGGTGGGAGGTGTCCCTGCCCATGCAGGGGGGTTGGATCTGGATGATCTTGAAGGTCCCTTCCAACTCAAACCATTCCATGCTTCTATGATAATTCTGATGTTGTCTCTTGTGCTGTTTGGTTTAATGGGCAGCTCTGCATCAAAGCACAGAGGGGAGAGCACCAGCAGTGCAAATTAACCTTTACAAAAGGTTTTTCTGTGTATCAGGAGCTCAGGTTCCAGGGGATATTGTCTAGTAGAGGATTGTGGAGTATCTGGCCTGATTAGTTTCTTGTGGTGGTTTTTATTTTCAGGGAAGCAGCTCTTCAAGTCAGTATGAACGATGGTCTGAGCTTCATCTCCAGCTCTGTCATCATCTCCAGCACACACTGTGTAAGTGTTGAATCCTGTGCCTCAAGTGATTCAGTGCTGCTTGTTGTGAAAGGCACGTGGCAGTTGTGATCACATCCTTTGTCTGGAAACCTGTATCCTTGCCAAAAAAGTGGGAGGGTTTCTCCACTGAAGTAGCTGGCTTATAGCTGGTGTCCTTTGTTGCATTGCTGCACTGAGTCTTTGGTGGAATCAGGTGCAGGATGATGATTTACAATTCATGGTATTACTGAAGATGCTGCTTCTGAGAAGTCATGGCTCTTGGGAATAGATCATGAAATGATTTGTGCTAAAGGAGGTAGTGAAGGAATTCACTTGGATTTCAGAGCAGTCCTTCATGCTTTGGTGTATTCAGCTTCATTCATCTGTGGGAAGACCTGTCTTCTGTACAGGGAATGGTTGAGGTGCTGCTTTACATCTCCTGTGTGTTGACGTAAACTATTTTTTGGGAAGCCAGAGTAGTCTCCCCAAAGACTTGAGAATCTGTCCACAGCCTGCTTTCCTCTGCCCAGTAAAGGCACATCATGTTTCTGTACAGAATAAGTGAAAGGCCAAACTGTGTAACATCCCATTACCAGCTGCCTTCTGTGGTCCACAAAGGCTGATGCACAAGATGAGAAAAGTCTTTTGTGTCACTTGGTCTTGATACTTGTTCAACAAGGACAAGATTGTATAGAAAAACAGTTTTCAGAGCTTACATGAGGGGTTATATTCCAAAACTTACAAAGACTTCCCTTATGCTTTAAAAGAAGGGAATTTATTAGTTGACTTTTTTGGTTCAAGTTCTCTTTGCTCACTGACAAAAAAGTATTTGCATGTTGTTAGCAGATTACAGGAATATTTTCCTATGTTTTGCTCATATGAGGCAAGAACTGGGAAAGAATTTTTAGAGAAAAATTATTCCTTCCTGATACAGTTTCTTCTGGGGATAGAATTGGTATTTCTAGGTTGTAGGAGAAGAAATCTCAGTTCCTTTTCTGTTGTTTGAATAGCTGTAAGGAAGCTTTTGAAAATGCCAACTCTTCATGACAGTGCCTACTACTCTGATGCCTCCTGACTGCAAAAGTGGATTTGCAGGACAGCTCAGCAGCCAGAATTCAAATCCAGATCCTACCTCCAAAACCAAAGGCAGTGACAGTGGCTGCTTTGGAAATTCTGTCACAGGCTTCACTCATCGAGGAAGTTTCTCCCGGGGTAACAGGCTCTTTGTAGTAATGTTTACCTTTTCAAGTTCTTTTTAAAGATGAAACTGTACCAAGACTACAGTCCTTTCTTGAATTAAGGTTACAAGGGCTCCAGTTCTGGAAATACCCACATACAAAATGTGCACTACGTGACTTGTCTAATTGACTTCAGAGCTGACAGGTCCTTTTGAAGATCTGCAGCTGGAGTGGGACAGTCAGGAACTGTGGCATGAAGTGATGGTCACAAGCAGGGAAAAAACGAAGGTTTCCTTCCCTGTGTGCAAACTAGCAATGAGTGCATTGGGTTTCCTCTCTGTGCCATGTTTCAGAAACAATCAGGTTTGGAAAGGAGCCTGGAGTGTCATCTTCAGGAAGCTTCCCAGGTGGCAATTGGCAGGGCCTTAACGTGGCAGCCCCACACTCACCTTGGGGAGTGATGCTCTTGGTGCAGAAGATCTTTCAGCATTTCCATTTTCAAGTACATTTTGGGAAGACTTGCAGTCACATAAAGGTGATTTCAGGTGGAGTAAGGTCTCCATTTAAAAGAGAGAATCTGAATTCTTCTTAATTGGCCCAGTTATTTTCAAGCCTGAGGGATGAAACAGTCCAATCTTTGGGGATTTTCTTTTTTGTTTTATTTCCTCAGGACTTTCAAGATGAGTTTTTAGAGACAAGAGCTGATTACACATGGGAGTCCCTTTTAAATGCCTTGTGATGAGTATCAGTCTGAAGTTTGCCCAGGCACATTAGCCAACAGCTGAAACTCCAAATGCAAGATCTGTCTGCATGAAATATCAGTCAGAACAAAGCTTGACTCCCCCATCTCATGCAGGGATGGCCTTTAAAGATGGGGCTGTCATTTTCTGCAGATGGCTGCATGGGCTGGCTCAGTTTTTGGAGTGCAGTCTTTACCTGAAAGCAGAAGGAAAGACAAAAGATAGAACCAAATTAACAGAAGATAATTGTTTTGGTGAATGCAACTCCTTCTCCCACCCTCATGTTAGTTCCTCAGGGACAGTGCTTTTGTTGTGGTTTGTTACTCTCTTGGCATTTCTACTGGTTTTGGTGGCTCTCAAATCTTACTGGAAACCTGGCTGGACAATGCGAGGTGCCCTCGAGTTGATCAAATGCCCTGTCAGGGGTGGGAAATGCAGGAAAGCTGGAGAGAAACCAGGGTATTCCACCTTCCTTTGAGAGTCTAAAGCAAGCCTAGCCCCTCAGTCACCCTCCCAGGTTCCCAAGTGGTACACAGCAAGAAGAGGCACGTACTTCAGGGGGGAAGTAACGGGGAGAGGTGTGTCCTGCCCACCCTCCCAGGGTGCCTGCAGCAGCCCTGGAGAGCCAGGCTTGGTAGGCAGAGATCCCTGTGTTGGTGAGGAGCTTTGTGGACAAAAAAAGGGGGTTTGCTTGTTGGAGGAATGCAGTGATTTAGTTTTATCTGTCAAAAATGGGCCAGACACAGGAGCTGTTGTGGTTGGGCAAAGCATTTGTTTTCTTAAATTATGGAGTGCAGATGAAACCCTCTAGCTTAGGGCAGAAGAGTGCTGCATGGAAATACCAAGGCTGATTGTGCCCTCTCTGTGGATGGCCAATACTATTTTTCATTCAAAGCCTTTGCTGACTGCACACCCCAGACTGGGGATTACTGGCTGGCTTCTGGTAGAGCTGTGAGCAGTGGCTGGGTTTATTTCAGAAGCAAGAGGGTAACACTGTGTAAATCAGGGGCTGCAGACAGAAGTTTAATCCTGCTCCCCACTAACTTACGTCTTACCCAGTTAAACTAAGAGCTGTTCTGAGTGTAATTTAGGGTGTTGTTTGACCTGGGCTATGTGACCACTGGCAGCTACCCCACCAGAACAGGGGAATGGCTGGAATGAGTGTTCTTAAGGTTTGGAGACAGTGTGCTGTTTATATGCTTAACTGGGGGATAAGATGCCAGCATCTCCAGTATGACAAAGCTCAGCTGGCTGGAAGTATTTGATGGATTTGTCTCTTGGCTTGCTTGTCTTGGAGAGTTACTAATTTATTTCTCTGAAGTTGGTTTTTCAATATCTGTACCTTTTAAGTAATGTTTTTCTTTCATTTGGAAGTTTCCTGTGGTTGAAGGAATGCCCCCTTCCATAGAGAGGGCAGTGAGGCTGTGTTGTTACTGCACTACCTAAGCAAAAGAGAGCAGAACCCTGCAGGGGCATCCAGGTGACCTCTGCTGTGTGCAGAGGTGCTGAATGCTGAAGCCTGCAGAGGCTGGGCACGTGTAGGGACAGGACATGGCTTCTACAGAAGTGTCCTTCAGGCTGGGGCACCACACTGACCCAGGAGGAAGCTGGGCTTGTTCCTCTGTGTTCTGCTGGACGAGGTAATCTCTTCTCCATAGAATCCAATGTGGATTTAAAACCCTTTCTCCCTAACCCTTGGAATCAGTTGTGACTGCTTGGACTGAGATCTCAGAAGAAGACTACCCTTCAGCACATTGCTTAGGAGGATTGTGGATGTATCCTGGGCATCTGTTTAGCAACTGGGTCTTCCAGCTCTGAGTGGGAAGGAGCTATTTTGGTTATAAATAATGTTTACTTAGCAGAACTTGCCACTATCTGTCTCTTTTGCTTGATTGATATTAGAGGCCCCTCCTGGGGGGCAAGACACCCTGCACCCACCTTCTGGTATGCTCACCTAGCCTTAGGTACTGCTGTCCCTTACAGATGTGACTTGCTTCAGGTGCTGTTTAGCCACAGAAGATGAAGACAAAGACAGATCCTGCCTCCAAACTGCCACAGTGAATCAGTGATTCTGTGGAAACTGTTTGTTTTCCAATGTCACCCTGCTCTTGCTGTCAGCCAGGTGCCCTCAGCCTTCCAGTGCCTCACAAGGACATCAGCTCCCAGGGTGGGCTGGGCTCTCTGCTTTGCAGGTAAATGTTCTCTGTGGCAGAAGTAGCTGTGCAGCTTGCTAGCAGAGGCCACAAGTACCCAGGAACTGAACAAAGGTGTCAGTGATTACAGTAAGGGCTTCAGAAACAACTGGACATGTTTAGGTGTGACTTCACAGCACATGAACAGTCTATTTTCACATCCCATGAAAGACTGAATCCTGGTTGCCATGGTCAGTTTCCTCTTTCTTAGCTTTTAATACAAGACTTTTTTAAACATGCCTGCATTTACAAGAGAGACATCAAGGCAGAAAATAAAGATTAATGTGGCCTCCAGTCCCAGTCTGGAAGCTGACAACTTACATTGCTAGAGTTGTTATCGTGTGGCTGCACACTTTCTTTCATCTGGCAGACCAGAGTATCTTCACTGGTGGCAGATAATTAATGATGAGACTCTAAAAAGTGGTTTCATCCTGTTGCTGATGTCAGTGGACCTTTGATACTTGAAGGCACCAAAAACTATAGTTCACTCTGTGCTAAACACAAACCCATCTTGCAACAGCAATAGTATTAGGCCCAGGACCACAAATGCAATGGGAACTGAGCATCCTCAGCTTCCACTAGTGCTAACACTTCCAAAAGAAAAAAATATTTCTTCTTCCTGAGCTATTTGTCTCAGCCTAGCACCATTTTCATCTGTGAAGTTGCCTTTACAGGCCTTGGTGGTGTGGACACAGTGTATGTTGCTTTCATTTGCAGGGGTTAATGCCTGGGGAGTGGATGCTGCAGGGGTTTTCCCACTGCTGGAAAAAGAATCAGCAAGTAATGGCTGGTGGAGCTGGGGCTCTTAAGGGCTTTACTCCTGTTTGTGTGTCAGGAGTTTGAAGATCTGAAAGAGGGAGAAAGTATTAAATGCAGCTTTATGACTGTGTAAGGATGCAGCTGGGCACAGAGCAGGTTGCACACCAGGCATGGTCAGGAAAAGGACTGTGCAATAATGGAAATAATTGAGGAGGCAGAGTTCAGGGGCAGGAAGTCAGTCCTGCTCTGCTGGCTGGAGGGCTGCTGCCAAGTTCCTCAGTGCAAAAAGAGAGAAGCCAGGATGGGAATCAAAATGAGTCTTTGTTCATTTTCTAAAATGCTCCCAGAAGAGGAAAAACCACTAATGACCTCTTGCACTAGTCACTCTCATACTCAGAACTGGAAGGGCTGCAGTGACAGTGTAATACAGGTCTTCCTGGGCTGCTCTCCAGTAGAAGAGCAAGGAGCATCACTAGGTGGTACTCCTGTAGCTCCATGTATAAACCAGTGAGAAACACCTGATGCTTCATTGCCAGAAGGCGAGGCAATGGAGGTGCCCACACGTGGGAGGTGCCTCCTCCACTGGGAGAACATTTCTGTAAGGCAGGGCAGTAGACTTGCCTTAAACTAGCTTTTGATTTGCCATGTGTATCTAGTTCACAATGGATGTCTTCCCAGGGCACACCTTGTTCCTTCAGGAGAAGGGCTGGGGGAGTTATGCTTGTACAAAGCAGCAGCTTTCAGCTGAAAAGGGACACATTGGGTCAGGGCACCTGGGGAAGTGACTGCATGTGGGAGGCACATGGAGTTTCCAAACTGGGCCTGCCCTTGTAAGCTGGGGCCCTATCCAGTGCTAGGTGATGCCAGCCCCTCCTTACCTGGTGGTCCAAAACCACTCTTGGATATGGGAAGATCTCAAGGTGGTTGCACACGCTGCTGGGCCTGGGTAGGATTTCAGATTTTGGAAACCAGAGAGCTGCTGGCAAGCAGTTGGACCAAACCAGTCCTTGGCAGTGGAAAAGGGACTTCTTGAAACCGTGTGTGTGGAAGTGAATGGATGCAGTGGCTTATTGCACCTGACAGCAACCTGGGGCAGGAGAAAGTTTGCAGAGTCAGGTGGGAGCATTGGTTATCTCAGAATGAAGCAGTTACCTTGGTGGCAACCATTAAAAAATAGCTTGGGCTGATGGGGGAGCTGACAGGTGGGGAACAGCTCATTCTGGAAAGAAAAGGTCCCTCTGGCCTCACCTTTGCAAGGGTGCAGGAGCCATTGAAGCGAGCTACAAAGGAGAACTCAGTCTCTTAACCTTGACAGGTTTTGCATTTGACCAAGGGAGGTGGGTCCTGGCCCAGCTTTACTACATCCCAGGTATCACTGTTTCCTTCCTGTGGCTGTTTGAAAGGCTGAAGGAATTTTCACCTTTGAGTTAAACAATAATGGATGGATTTGATCTTTAAATGCAGGGAAAGAAAAGGTTGGAAAATCAAGAAAGCACTGCAGGCTTGTAGTGAAAACTCATTTTGCCTTTCGCTGAAGGTTGTTTTGTTGTTTTTTTTTTTTCTCAAAGGGAATGGATTTTGGTGCTGGAGGAGAGTTTTTTCAATTGTGACTTTGTTCTGGGCTGCACAATTAAGGCTCTGCTAGTTATCAGGGTTCCTAAGTCTGCAGGCAATTAAAGTGCACTCACTATTGTATCAATAGAGGCTTTATGAAACTGCAGAGTAAATTTAATGAGCACTTTCCTAGGCCCTTGACCTGTGTATTATTAGTTGAGGTATTGCTCTGTGGGAACTCCAGGGCATAGGATTCCAGGATTGTTTCTAAAAGAAATTGCTCTTAAATGCTTTGTGCTGCCAATATAATGGCAGTGAAGTTTTTTGCTAACACAGGTCATCCTAAAAGTTAAATGTGCAGAGACTATTCCACTCTAATATCACTGCATGGGCTGTTTTATAATACCCTTAAGTGTGGTAGGCATATTGCAAATGGTTTGGAAAGCAGGGATTCACAAAAAGAGACCAATAAATTGGAAGTGGGAACAGGATCACAGAATGGGAGTTTTGAATAGTTTTGATTTGGAAACATCAAAACAGTTTGTGGACATGCAGACTTTTTTTTCCTGTGACAGTGCTAAAGTTAATGACAAAATATGTTTTACAATCTCTGCACACCTCTGGTGGTGAAAACCCTTTTAACATTGAAGTTGAAACAGAGCACTTTGAAACAGTGCATTTGAAACAAAATGTTTCATTTTATTGAAATGTTTTTCCATTGAAAATGTGATTTCAATTTAAGCTGAGTTTCCGAAGGAAACTTATCCCAAACACATCTTGTTGTGTGGGTTCAGGTCATGCTAGCATGCTCCTAACCTTGTCAGACTCGTGGCAAGCTGCCTGTAATGGCCCGTGAGGAATTTCTGCTGTTCAGCTTGGGGGGGGGTTACAGGAGAGTTAGCTCAAGGAAAATGCTCCTGAGGATTTTTTAAGGGCTGCTTAAATGCTATGAATCTCACAGGCGTCCACAGAGGCAAGAAATCCCAGAGCTGTGGCATGCTGTTTGCCTTCCTCTCCTGCCTTGCAAAGAAGTAAACCCAAACCACACCATAAATGGTTGCTGTTATGAAAAAGCCTAATTCCACAGCATTTTGTCTGCTGTTATTCCAGTTACTATTCACTTCCTGAAATGGACTGAACACACTTTGTAAGGACTGCCCTCAGGCACAGATGGAAACCAGAATGTCTGCTTAGGTTTCACCTCAAAGGTTTTGGTGTTTAGCTACAAGTGCTGAGGGACAAGAGATGGCTGTTTCAGAACAGGAGCCCCTCAGTCCAAACCAGAGACATTTACAACCAAAGATGCAGTGTCAGGGGAGCACTCAAGCAGCTGGCATCACTTCAGTGTGTGTGTGTGCACCTTGAACCTGAAAAGAGCACTCAAGAGGCCTCTGCCTTTGT
This sequence comes from Hemiprocne comata, assembly GCA_020745705.1. NCBI lineage: Eukaryota > Metazoa > Chordata > Aves > Apodiformes > Apodidae > Hemiprocne > Hemiprocne comata. The sequence continues at coordinate 4,761,478 of CM036612.1, forward strand.
GCTGCCTGATTTCAGGCCCGTGAGGTCCCAGCCACAAAGCTCTCACACTCCCCTCCAGGACAAAATCTGAGGCCTGGGAAGATGCTGTGACCTCTGGCTGTAGCTGCAGGGTGTGAGTATTAAGATGCTCATCCATAGTTGATGTGTTGGTGGCTTGCAGCTAAGAGGCCCTGCTCCCTTTGATCTCTGCTGCTTCCTGCAGAGAGGCTGTTCAAATTGTGACACCTGAAGTTTGACAATTTACAGGTCATGGGGCCACTAGTAGAGACCTGAGCAGATGTTCAATGGTGTGAAGTCTTACCACTAATTTTAGCCTTTGGTTCAACATAGGTCTCTTGGTGGTGAAATTCAGGGGTCAGGAGGGTTTGTATCAGAAACAGTAACAGAATTTGGGAAGTTTTACCAAAGCAGATGGGGTGTCCCAAGGAACTAGAAAACCAGAGAAGACACAAAGGCCTCTGGACTTCAACACCTCTGGGTGGGGAGGTGCCTGTTGTCTGAAGACTGTTGAATCCCAGAGCTGATGGAGAGTGTGTGCAATTGAAGAGGGAAAGCTCCTCAGCCTGCAGGGTTTTGTCCTGTTGTGTTTTTTCATAAACTACCCCCCAGACCCTGTTGCAGTTAATGCAGGATCCCAGGTGCAATGCCTGACAGGTGAGGCACCAGCCCAGGACTGGACAAACTTGAATTCTACCATCAGTTCTGCTGTCTCTGCCTTTCAGAAGTCTTGCTAACAGTTTAGCTGGAAACTTGTAAGTATTTCTTCTGAAGAAAAAAAATGTTTGTTTTTATAAGCATAAACACAGCAATGGGGATTAGAGAATTGTTTTCCCTGACCAAAGATCTTTCCTTGTAACAAAGAGTAATGATTACTCCTCCTTGCCACCATGTGTTTGTCTGAGCTGTTTGGAGTGTGAACTCTTGAGGACTCTTGTCTCTTGCTCTGGTTTTATGCAGCATGTGGTGAAGTGAGGTTTCACTGGTGTTTATACTGGGCTGGAAAGCAAATAACATAGGATGCTGGAAAAGTCTTCTGTAAGTGCACTCTCATCTTTCAGCTCTGCAAGGAGTGGAGGGAAATAGATCATTGCCAGAGGGACACTCATTTCACAGCACAGTAACCTTGGAAGAGAGGAGGTGAAATCACCTCTAGTGGGTGACCTAGAACAGGTGCCTCTTGCTCACATCCCTGCTGAGTTTGGCTCCCACTCAAGCAGCTTCACAGCCAGCCAGCATTGCAGGACACTGCATTCTGTGAGCTTTCATTTCCTTTTAGAAATTAGGCCAGGTTGCTTGTTATATATATAAAAAAAAAATCCTATGTGATAAAGTAAATGTTCAGTTTCTTTTTCTGTGATGGGAGAGTCCCCAGGAGGGTTGGGCAGCAATGGAGTGTTTTCTTCACAATAGAAGCTGCCCCAGTCTCTCTGGCAAGGGTCGTGCTTTGTCTTCCCTTTCCTTATTGACTAAGGCACATTAGAATTGTTTCTCCTCTCTTTCCAGGGTGAAAATCTGCCCCATTTTGGCTGCTCATTCAAAACTGTAGTCAAGATTTTCATAAAGCTTTTTAAGAAACACTTCATTCTTTTCCTACTAACACCTCTGAAGGCTTTCAGCATGCTATTGCTCTTCCTGCTTGGAAAATGTAAAAAAGGGGTTGTTTTTTTCCTAATGTACCAGAAGTGGACTGGGATGCAGGAGCCATTCACATCTTCCCTGTCTCTGGAATGACATGAACAGTTTTTCTCCTTGTTGTAAAGCACCTAAGGTTGAGCAGTGAGGAGTGTTATTAGTCATTGCTGTAGAGTCACTGTGCAGTGAGGTGTGGCTGTCTTCATGCTGCTGTCCCAGCTGTTGGCAGCAGTGCAGATGTTTCCCCACTCCTTGCCCTGAAGCAGTGGAGGTGACATGGCAACCTTAGGTCCTCTGCTGCAGTTAACAGCTGGAAAGGCTCCCACAAGCTCTTCTGGATAGCACAGGGACCTGATAGGTCCTGCTTGTAGTCCTGAGATCAGCTAGCTGCTAGGGCACATCACTTTTCTTTGCTGGAGCAGTGAGTGCAGAACCAGATTAAACAGTATTTAGGCTTCTTACTTTCCAGTGAAGTCTGCTGGAGTTAGGACTAAATCCTTCTACTGAGCCCAGCCTTGGAGGCCTACTAAAGTTAAGAGTTTGATGCATGTATTTTCAAGAAGTCCATCCCTCTTAGGCACAGCATGGAGCCAGCACATTTAAACACGTGCTTAAAGTTAAATCCATTTACTGCTGTGGTAACAAGCATGCATGCCACCCACCTCCCTCTCCCTGTAAATCAGCAGTGCATTAATTTGTCAACTACAGTACATGAGCACATTTATTAGATGCACCTAGTACTTCATTCATCACTCCTGAACGTCAGCAGTTGAAGTTCTGAGGGTCTGTGCACCTTGGGGTTGTTATTCCAGGTTCCCTTGCTGGAATAGCTAATGTATGCTGCAACTGCCAGTGCAGTGAAGTGAGAAACTAGGAAATAAAATCTTAAACAGGAAGATTGGGGCAAAAAAACCCCACCCAAATCAAACCAAAACCAAACACGACAAAGAAATGTTTATCTGGTCCATAATAGCATTTTTGGAAAACCCTCGGAAGGAAGCCATGGTTCCTTGGACATGCCAATTGATTGATTTATGTGTCTTTCAGTGTTAGAAGAATCAAGGATGTCTAAGATGAAATAAAAACCACAGATTCTGTCTTAACATGATTTTGTGTACATGTTTCCTGAGGCAAAATTTGAGAAGCTTAGTTTTAGGCAGCAATCTCAAGTAGGCAATAGCTGAAGAACTCTGGAGGATGAGTAATTTCCTCTGTGGCATCTGAAGGGGTCATCCCTGGTCCCTGACTGTTAAAGGAATGTGCAGGCACCTCGTTTATCCTAACCTTTTTGTTAGCTAGGATCTTCCCAGGGATTGCATGCATGCCTTGGAGAATGTTCCTTTGCAGGACAGCATGTTGTCTGAGTGTTTGTAGGTATGTTGAAGGCAACAGCCCTTGCTGCTCACTGGATGAGGCTTGGCCATCCCTCCCCTCTTCTCTCCAGGACTACCTACCTACAGCCCAAGAGCTGGGCCAGGTTTCAGTCTTGTGACTGAAGGATTCCCCCAGACACAGTCTGGCTTCTCACAGCCCATAACCATTCCCCAGGTGGTTCCAAATGACAGCATGTAGCTATAGATACCCACCCACCCACCCTATGGATGAGGGAACACCTCTCATGTGTCCTGTTTCAGATTTCCTGACATCTTTGTATCTTACAGTATCTTCCAGAAGTTCTTTTCCATCATGCTTCAACTGCCAGCAGTACTTGTAGGATTTTCTTGTCCTTGTTGGACTCTGGCAGGGAAAAGGAGGCTTCAAGGCCCAGCTGCCTTGCTTGCTCTACCAGCTTATTTGTTTCAAAGTCTACCCAGTTGAGTTTTAACATGTCCAGTGTGTAGCCTGTTGAAAGGTCATTTACAGATATTATGATAATCTTGGCACTGCAAAAGAATGACTCCAGGCATCATCTAGCTCTTCAACAGCTGTTAAGAAGCAAGTTGCCAGTGTTTTATACGTGGTGTCCTGGCAGGTGCCTCAGCTGTGTCTGGCTTTTCTCAGCCCTTCAGGTGTTCAGAGTTTCTGGCTGTTGCTCTCACTCTGGGAACAAGCACCAGAGTTTTATCTTGGTGTAAGCAGTCAAGATGAATTCCAAAGGGAAAGTAGTACTCATCTGAGGTAACCATGTGCATTTAGGGGCCAGCCACACTTGGTCTCCATCGATATTTTTAATGGAACATTCACTAGTTTAGTGTTAAAATTCTCTTTGTCTTTAAAATTAAAGTTGTTTTCTTGGTCTGAGTTGACAGCCTTTCTTCAGTAAGTGTTAAACACAGCTCGTTGAATTATTCTGTGGTTCACTGTTTCCATGAGCATTTGTATTGCTCTTCCAAATCTTGATTTTAAAAAAAAAATAATGGAATGAAAGCAGACATTTCAAATGCTTCAGCCCTTATTTAACCCACTGTAAGACTGGGAGACAGATTTCAGAATGTCAGTGGAACTTCTGCAAACTATTTTAGCAGCAATATTTCCTGTCTTGTTTATTATTCTGCTTGGATAAGGGCCAGTTTTTATCTAAACATACTTCTAGCTGTAAAAAAACCATAGATATTACACAGAGTGATAACTAAATTCTACCAGGAACTGATGAAATAAACACAAAACAAACCAAAAGAAGAATTCAGGCCACTTTGGATGATTACAGTAGGAGTTATTGTATGTGCTTTGTCCTGGTTTGACTTGCCAGGATTTCCTTAAAGCCCAGTTTACAGCAGAGTCAGAGGAGAGAGAATTATGGAATGGGTTGGGTTGGGAGGGACCTTAAAGATCGAGTCCCAATCCTGTGACTAGCTGGTCACATCAGCTGCCTTGCAGAGAAACAGATGTGTTGGGGTAATGATGTTAATTGGTCTTTGCAGATTGTCTTGAGAGGGAGAAAGAAACAAATTCTGTGTTAAAAAATATCTCGGGAACAAAACAGTTAAAAGGCCACTTTAATCTGTGTTGTATTTTTGCAAGTTGATTTTGGAGTGTTCTTAATGGCAACCTATTTGTTTCAATATAGGGGGGGGAAAGGGGCAGACAACCATTAGACTCACACAGCCTTATTCCTCCTGCAATTTCATGGCACCAGAGAGCCAGGATCACATTTTTTTGAGGTTCTATTGTGCAGATGATGGATGTGACTTCGTGCTGTCTGTTTAGAGGAACAGCACCAAACGTCCAGCTCTGTCTTCTCAAATGAGCTTTTATTTTGTGTTGGGGTCCAAGTTCCATTTCCAGAGATGTCTGGGGTGAATTCTTCTCTGTGTGGACTACCTCTCTTTTGTTTCCAAGTGTCAAAGATCAGGTTGTCTTGATCCAAGTTCTCCAGAAACTCCTTCTGCACCAGAAGAGAGTTTGGAAAAGGCTCTCAGCCTGATTGTTTTTTCCATTACTCTTCCCATTCTGGTCTGAAGGGAGATCATCTGGCCACTGAATTGCAGTGCCTTAAGCAGGCACCTAATTTTCCCATCCTACAGGTCAGTCTGCTCTTGAGTGTGTCTTCAATCTGCTGGTGTTGACACTTGGGTGGGGTCTTTGAAATGTCTGGCTCTTACATGAAGAACATCTCAACCAGTCTGAAGTCAGGAGTCCCTGCTTGCTTATCTCGGTGTTGGCTGATGTTGGGGAGGAGTGGTACAGGGCAGCTGGCAGGCCTCAGGAAGCCAGAACATCTGCTTTGGGTTAACAACCAGAAATGATGCCCATTCAGTGATGATTGCTGTATTGAGCTGGCTTGTGCAGCACTTTGCATTGTTAATGCATTATCAGAGACTTCAAATGCCTTTTTGAATGGGGAATCAATCCCAATTAGAGAGGAAAAGGCTCCTAGAGTGAATGGCTTGTGATGTGGAAACCCCCTGTACGTTGTTGTCATGGTGTCTATGTTCACATCTCCTTGAAAAGCTGATGGCAGAGCTGCCCTGGCTCAGCACTGCCAAGAAGAGCAGGGTGACCCGAGCTGGAAGCCCAGAGAGATCTTGCTTCAACTTTTGTTTGGAGTAAACTTCAGTGCTAATATTGCCTTTAAGTTTGTCCTGCAAGAGGGGAGGAGAGTTGCAAAGAAAGGAGAATGCTTGAACTGCAGTGAAACCTTGTGCTCTGAGCTCTTTTTGAAGTATTTTTTCTGTCTTAATACTCCGAGGTGTGTTCTGTTAATTTTGATCTGAAGTGAAATAATTGTGAGCTTTGGGATATTTAGACAAATGCTGAGGCTCTCTGGGAAGGGAACTGGAGGTCTCAGCCTCTTTGCAGTGAGGTGGAGGGGGTGGGTGCTACATTTGAGGGAGGGAAAGTGCGTTTTGTCTGAAAATAAACTGGAGTCTGGCAGTGGCCTTTGGGACACAGACTTGCCTGGAAGCAGGATGCTCAGGTGGGTACTGTGGAGAGGGGAGGTTTGTCTTAGTGCTGTTCACACCATCTCTGTGTTTCTCTTCCAGTCAGATGGGACCATCCTGGCTATTGCTTTGCTGATCCTCTTCCTCCTGCTGGCACTGGTTCTTCTCTGGTGGTTCTGGCCTCTTTGCTGCACAGTGGTAAGTGACAGGAATCGTTAGCACAAAACAGCAATTCAGTGTTGCCTGAATGTAAGAAAGGAGTGGGAAGGAGGCAGATTTTTCCAGTAAGAAAGAACACAGGGCTGGTCACTGAACAAGACAGCATTTCTTCCCTTGCTGGCACTGGTTTGTGCTTCAATTTCATCTGCCTGACCTCTGGATTATACCCATGACATAACATTGTTGCTGACATACAGACCTTGTCAGAAGCCTTTTAGTTTTATTGGTCACGAAATGGAAATGGTTTTCAGAAACATATCAGCTGCTGTGCCTTTTTTGGGGAAGAAATGATTCCTGTGTCAGGATCTCAGTGCTCAAGGCCTCCTGTAGGAGGGCAGGTGTGCTGAACCCAGCCTGGAGTCCTTATTCTGCCTCGGGTACAAGAAAGAGACATTTCTAAGTGTGGAAATTTTTGCAAGATTAACTTTTTCCCTGGCTCACCATGTCTGAAAAGCACTTTGAAATACCCAGATGGCAGTTTCAGTAGAAGTATGACTGTGCTTCACTGAGCACTAGTGACTGTTCTTCACAAAATATTCTGCGGAGTTAAAAAACACGGTCAGAGTTAATTAAAAAAGGTAGACAGAAATGAGGAGAAAAGGAAGAGGTCAAGGGAAAGCTTGAGACAAGCTTTCCTCTCACACATGACCCTGCTGTTTGTCTGCAGGGACCTGTCACACCCCTGTACAGCTCTGCTGACCACCCCCAGGGCTGCCTTGCCAGGGAAGAGCAGGGCAAAGGCTGCTGATTCTCATGGAACATGGAGTGCAGTGAAGCTCTGCTCTTGCTTTGGGTCTTGTTTGCACTGCAAATGTAGAACAAGAATTAGGGATGTACAAATGTCAGCAGAACTGGAGTTTGGGGACTGGCTGTGTGTGTGATGTTTCAGGTGCTGCTTTTAAGACTGACCAAACTGGCTCTGCTTTCTGGGTCACCATCGTTAGTCCTGATTTAAAATCACTTCTCCAGTGTTGTAGATTTACACCATGTTGTACCAAACCTATGCTCTGTTGCTGAGAGCTTTGTAGCCACAGCCTGCAGGAGCAGCCACAGTTGAGGATAAGTGTGGTGAGATGTATTTCTCTCTCCAGAACAAAGGTGGAAATCTCACAGGAAAAATCTGAGTTGTCTATTTCTGTTTCTGGCTGGAATTGCTAGGGGTCAAACACTTCTTTGCACAGTAGTTTGGCACCTCTGTCCTGAGATGAAAACCAGAAGGGGAAAAAAAAAACTATTTGTATTTTTCAGAACAATTAAATCAGTTCTAAAAATGGACAGAGGATTAGCAGCGTGGTAGGTTGCTCAGAGGTTTTTGTCTCAACTAGATGGCACGTTCCCAGAGAAGATGGGCCAGCTCTGTTGGTGCATCTGCATGGAAGTCCATGGAGTTGTCCTCTACAGATGCTTATGCTGATTTGGTGGAGAACTGAGGAGATACAGAGGAAAGTGATGCTGCCCTTTTAAGGTTTCACAGGACAGAGGTGAAGCTGACAGGAGAAGGCATGAATAAAAGCAGCAGGGTATGGAAGTAAAGGGAATATGGAGGGAGTAGCATGGGACTGCTGCAGAGGAATGAGGATACATGAGATACAACATGAGAACAGTGTTCTTGAAGTGGGAGAAATAGAGCCCAGATAAGCACAGTGGGTACAGCAGAGATAGGGAGTCTTTTGTCCGCATGAAACTTGATGAGCTTAATATTTTCCAGATTTAAATTCTGCGTTTAAATTTGTTGTAGATAAAAAGCTTTTCCTCACCCTCTGTCCTCCTTTACCTCCCACATTCCCTCTTAGCAAGGTCTCCAAGAGGGGACTATCCCACTAATATTTTCCAAATGTAAGTCAAACACATCCCTCTATGTGCTGAAAAGATCATAGAATGGTTTGGGTTGGAAAGGACCTTAAAGATCATCCAAATCCAACCCCCTGCATGGGCAGGGACACCTCCCACCAGCCCAGGTTGCTCCAAGCCCCATCCAACCTGCCCTTCAACACTGCCAGGGATGGGGCAGCCACAGCTTCCCTGGGCAACCTGGGCCAGGGTCTCACCACCCTCACACTCCAGAATTTCTTCCTCATGTCTAAGATTTAAATTCAAGAGCCTGTAAGAATCTCTTCCATCTCTCTGGGATGGCCATCCTGTGTGTTTGGCAGTGGATCAGCAGCTGAGATACCTGCTTGTGCCTTGCTTACCCAAAAGATGAATCAACAGAGGAGTACCCAGCCTGTTTGGCTTGGGGTGGGGAGAAAGAGAGCAGAGCAGTGCTTATTTACTCATGAAGGAATGCAGTGTTGTCAGAAGCCCAGAGTGAATTAAGGGCAGAGGAACTGGCCTGCACAACAGACGAGAGGCAGGAAAGGAACAACCTCTAATAATCCAACCACGGGCCCAGAGACGCTGCTGTGGATTCAGGCCCAGGGATGGGTCAGAGATGATAGTGTGTGTGTCCAGGGGAAAAAGAAAAAAAACACAGCAAACTGTTTTCTTACCAGGTATAAATTTGTTTCTGAGTGACAAGCACATTTCTAAACCCTGAAATTCCTCTTGGCATTCTTTGTAATTCAATAAGAATAATAGTTCTTCAGGAAAGGCACCAATCCAGCTTCATCCCTGGAGTAAATGGACTGAAGTCAATAGACTTTCTCTGGAGATTTATTTGGAACCCAGTATCTCCTTGGCATGCACCCATAAATAAATGCTGTTTCCAAGTGTATCCAAGTTTATTGGTCTCAGAAGTATTCTGGGATGAAGTCTGGAATTTACCACTCAGTTTACAGTAGATGCAATTGTTGCTTAGTGGATCAGAACAATAATGAGATCTTTGCTGTGCCAGCTGACACCAGCATGGGCAAAATTTCCCTTGATATCTGAGGGGGATGCTACAAAAGCATGGAGCAGGTGCTAACCTTTCAGAAGGTTTCAAGGATGTTTATTGAACAACAGAAAACAAGCCTAATGCTACTGAGACCCCCAACACTATACACATTAGAATAACTATGGCAAATACAAAGACATCCATGGCAGGATGACTCCAGGTTTCCTGGGCAGAGCATATCTGCAGAAAAGGAAATGCCAGATCCTGGCCTTGTTGAGGTTAGTGAGCATTTTGCTGTTGTCTTCCCATTCCTCCTCTTTCCTGGACAGTGTGTAGCCTGAAGGAGTCTGAGCAGTAGTTAAAAGGGTGTGCTGGAGGCTGGTGAGGTGCCCAAGGGTGAAATTGTTCTGGGTAGGAGGTCAACATAAGGCTTAGATTTAATATTGATGAAAATCCATTAGATTTTAATGTAGATGTAAGCCAAATAGATTAAATCCTCCTTAAGACAGTTTTGGAGGTTTGTTGTTTGGCTGGTTAAGTCTCTTGGATGTATAGTGAAGGTGTAATTCATATAATAGTTGGAAGGCTTGGAAGGCTTCCAAGGGACAGTCTCCCTTTTGCAATATGCAGCACCACACTGAGCAAGTGTCTCCCATAGGCATTTGTAATTGGCAGGTGGAGTGAGTTGTGTTTGGGCCCTGCTTTGCACCTGAACAAGATCTGCAGGAAAGATCAGCCCTGGCATGGCTGAAGTGGTGGCTGTGGTCAGCCTGTCCCAAGCCTCAGGCTGAATCTTTGCAGGACAGTCCAGAGGGTAGGAGTGGGAACACCTCCCTAGAGCAGCTGAGACTCTTGAGTCCCACGCTTGTAAATCACATCTCCATAAGTTTTATGAAGTAAACATGAGTCTTTGCCTCCCTTACACATCCCTGCAGTGCAGCCTGGGAAGGGAGGGCATGAGGAGCTGTGTTAATTGCCCACTTAGAATATATACACTATTTTACTCATTTCTCTACTGCAGCTTTTTTAAATACAGGGGTATGGCTGGTATATAAACGAGGTGTTGGTTATTTAAGCATCTAACACCAGTTTTAACTTTAAAGCTGCTTTCTGGAAGGAGGCATGGAAGAACCCAGCAGTTTGTTTGGCTCTCAGTCTGTACTGCAGCTGACCAGAAGTTTTGGAAACAAAAAGCTGGATGGGGAAAATACAGAAAATATATATTAAAACCACATGAAAATGGACTAAATTGGAGGAAGAGGAGTAGAGGAAATGCATGGACTGTACTGCAACCCTGAAGAGTCCTAAAATTACACGGTGCATGTTGGCTTGATGGAGGTTGCTCACAAGGGTCCAGGTACCCTGATTCCCACCTGATCCCACATCCACATGAGGCACAGTTTTTCTGCAGCTGTGATTTTGGGAGAAGGAACAATGGGATCATGAATAATCTGGAACATAATTGGTGCTAACCAGGAGACAGGGACACAGGGACACAAATGTGAGGCAGAGATTGCTTGTGGACCCTGCAGTCCCTGCCTTCAGCTCGAATCTGAGCTGTGGAGGCAAGCACTCACCTGGTGTAATGTGGTAGTTTCACTGAATTTATTAGAGCTTGATGTGGTCTGGAGCATTCAAGCTCTGAATCCATACATGCTGCCACAAATGAGTGTCTTTATTTACAGCACAGTGAATCCAAACCATCTGGAGGTAGCACTGCTGCTGTTGGTTTGTAATGTAACTAAAGAACCTGCCTTTGGAATTGCAGGGCTCGAAGGGCAGCAGTAGGATAAGGACAGTCTCATTAATCACTCACTGCTCCTCCCAGCCTCCTGTCAGTCAGATCAGAATGGTTTAGGTGTGGATATCGTGCTCTATGACTGGCTGTCTCTACAGGCCAGCATGAATCCTGAAAACAGCATAGCAGAGGCTTTTTGCCTGGGCTGATACCATCAGCTCTACAGCAGCCCAGGGAGAGAAGTGGCCTAACAGAACCTGGGGTGCTTTGACCTGATGCTCTGACGTGTCATTACCAAAAAGTTAAAGCCAAATTCTCCCAAGTGTCCATGATTTCTGGGGTGTCCGAAGTGAAAAATCTTCACAGGGTTCCCTTTTTGGAAGGTGCCAAGCATTGCCCTCTGGAAGTTGGGAAGGTTGCCACTTGCCTTTAGATGCTATGCCTGGACTTCAGATTCTCAATCCATTTTACCTGCTACTGCATTTCCTTAAGGCCAGATCCAAAGGCCAATTATATCCATCTTGACCAGGTCCAGCACCCTTTGTTCCAGACCACACCGGATACTTAAGGCAGAGGAGGCACTGTTGTTCTTTGCCCTGCAGGGGAAGTAATTAACTCAAAAAAAGTTACTTCTTCCTTTGTTTTTTTTGCCTGGCCTCATCTCACCCCTTCCAAAGAAAGTTGGCTCAGCCCAGCCAAGGAGAAACAGATCTTGAGGACATAGTTTTACATAACCAGAGAATTCACTAGCAATCCATGAGTGAGAGCAAGAGCTTCTGCATATAGCTGAAAGGAGCTAGGATGTTTATCTTTGGTCCAGAAAATGAATTTCATTTATATAGTTTTCCAAAGAAAGTGGGTCAGACACTTGGAGCAAACCCCACTGATTCTGGCCTTGTTTATCACTCGGTAAGTGAAATAGCCTAGGAAAAGGAATGACCTTTGCAGATGCTACATTTTTTCATGCATTCCCTGGAGATCTGCATGTCAGCCCAGTTCAGTTGCAAACTACCAGAGTTAATTAAATGGGGGGATTTTTTTTTTCTCCATGATGTCGTGTCTTTCACAAATGGATAATTTTGACATGTGCTATGATCTGTTTTGAAAGTGGTTTGTGCACGCCACAAAAAATGGGTCAGATGGATCATAGTGCTATTTAATAAAAACCCTTCTCTTCAGGATAGCAAAAATACATATTCTCTGTTTTCTGGAAGAGTGAAGGCAAATGAAGACAAAAAAATCTGCTCAGTTGCATGCTCCCTTCCCAAACTTTAGTCCTAAATAGAGGTAAAGCCCTTGATTTCTTGTTTTATACTGTTTTCTCCTGTAGCTCTCACTTTAAATGAAGAGCTGTTCCATCTTAAAGCAGATACACTTCACTGACAAGAAACATATTGCTCCTATTCATCATATGAAACTCCAGGGAGGGTTACTGAGCTTGTGTTTGCTGGACACTGGAAACTGATGGAGTTTTCTGGTCTCCCAAAATGGAAAACATCCTAGACACATTCCTGGAATATGCAAAATTTGGATTAAACATGTGCTCTCTGAAAGGCTACAGCAATTTCAGGGCAACAGAAAACCAGTCTTCTCCAATGCTTTTAAACTTGTAGGAGGTGGCTAATAGCATTCCTCTGCCTTTACACGGGGTTGTTCATCAGAAACAGCTGCTTCTCTGTGACATCAGGCTGGGTCAGCTAACAGAGACCCGTCTGTCACGTGTGTGTTGAGATCTGTCAAGGCAAGAGAAAGGCAAAGAATTACTCTGCTGTCCTGAATTTTCACAGCTAAGTGTGTAGAAGTGCTGGCAAATACTCTTGAAGTTCCTTCCTCTGCCAAGAGAAGCCACTGGCCACCCCTCTGTCCCACAGGCCTTTACTGCTTGAAAACAAAAGCCCTCCTTGTAAGCTGTGATTAGCACTTGATAATGCAGAAGCCCTCAGGTATTCCTCACCCAGCCAGCAAAGATGGTTGCTGAACCATCATCCCTTTTTTCTTTCAAACACAGGAGATACTGTTGCAGCAGCAATGGCAGAAGTGGCTTGAGGTTATCAAAACAATTGCAGCACACATGGACAAACACTAGAACCTTGCCAAGCTGAACTAGCCCAAGCATTTTGCTTGGCCAAGCAGCTCCCAGCTGATTGCCTCCAGCAGGGCCCTGTGTGTCATCTGGCCAGGCAGGGAGGAAGGCAAGAGTTGCAGCCCAGAACAAAGCTCGAGTCTGCTGTGCCAGCTTGGGCTGTATCCTCACTGAGTTCCCCTAATGGCTTTTTCTTTCTTGTACTTGAGTAATTGTTTCTATTTGTGCAAAGTGAGCAGGTATGGGACACTGCCTTCAGGCTCTGGGACCTTCTTATTCCCACTTGGCACTTGCTTGTGTGAGATGGCACAAAGATCCCGTGTGCTTCACTGCCTCCCTTACCCCAGATGAGGGTCCTGTGTATCAGCACCTGAAACTGTAGGAATCCAACAGGGAGAAGGAAATTATTTGTACTATTTGTAGACCAAAAGCCTTTCCAGACCTGTGCAGCAGGACAGAAAATACAAGGTTTTTGTAGGGCTTGAACTTTGAAAGTTCATACAGGCTCCAAGGCAGAGAAGACTAAACTCTCCCCATCTCTGGACTAATCCAAACTAACCAATTCATGTTGCCAACTTGTGGGGTGTTCAGTTGCTCTTGGAGGTGCCTGGCACTTAAAAATGGAAGGAATCTTTTTTTTTTTTTTTCCCCCCCTCTTAGACTGAGGTAGAAAAAACTTGATCTGTTTATAGAAATCAGTCTGCATGTATGTGTGTGCATATGTCATGAGAGGGAATGCAAATGTATAAATAACACAGCCCCCTCTTCATTTCCAAGTCTGTAATCTCCAGAGTTTCTAGTGGTACTGGCTGAGAAGTTGTGTTTGAATGCTTAGCTGGACCAAGTATGTTGGATGGATTGTCCTGAGGTTTCATGCCAATGCAAATGAGAGAAACTCCTCTGGAACCCCTGATGTTCCACCAGAATAATGTGAGAGGAAGGAATAAGGCCACTTCCAATATGGATATTCTAGATCAGGTATCAGAAATTTCTCTGTGTCCAATGAGCTTGGATTAAGGGGTTTGTTCTAAAGGAGTGCTGACAAGTGTCACCCCTCACAGGGACCAAAACATATCTGAAAGCATGGCTAGAAAAGTCTTCTGTGTATTTTGGTATGCTGTATGTGCTGTGTCAGGATTTCTTGTCAGGTAAGAGGCTATGCCATCTCCATCTCCTCAGAGCACAGAGCAGCCCTATGAGTGAGCCCTACAGATACCCATGAATTCCTTTCCACAGAGCACTACTTGGATGCACACAACTTTTCATCCACTTTTCATCAGTTGCTTTCCATGGGGGAAAGAGCTGCCATCCCCAGAGCTGCAGGCACAAGCTGGGGATGCAGGATCAGCAGAGAGGGATGGATGGTGTACCAGGCACTGGCCAGCTCTGCCAGCCAGCCCGAGCATCCCTGGGCATCACCCCTCCCTTCTCCCTGATGTGGTCGGTGGCTTTAGTGCCACAACCTGCCCCACAGCTCTGCTGTGTCCCAGGGAGCCCTGGTGGGAGCAGGGCAGTGGGTGTAGCCACCACCCTCCCCAAAAGTCATTTCCTGCTTCCACGTGGGCTTTGTGCTTTTGTGTAAACAAAGATTCAGTGTTGCTTCCTAAAGCGGGAAGATTCTTTCAGAGGGATTCCTGAGGACACTGTAGGCCACCAGAAAAAAAGCCTTGCTGCCCAAGGACAGGTAGTGGCAGAGCTCTACCACCATCATTGCTCTGGGCTGAGATACAAACAAGGGACTGATCCAGCCCCCAGCTCCTCCCGAGCCAGAGGCACATGCTCTTCATTAATGGCCACATTGCATGACTCGGAGTTTGCAGAGGAAAATAAAAACAGTGAGCTCATCAGAGAAGGAAAAACACGAGTGAGAGGAATTGCTGTAAATATTTATATCATCAGGGCCTTTAATGTGATTGTCATTTTTCCTTTCTGCATTTAAACAGGCAAGCTGTTATTATTTTGGACTGTGATTTATTTATCTTTTTTTGGAAGGGTCATTTTTAAGCCTACAAGTCTGTGCACCTCTGCACTTAATACCCAGTCCTGAGAGGAGCTGAGGATGCTCAGTGCTATTTCCACAGATGCTCAGCACCCTGGCAGCATCTGCCTCGTGCCTTGGTGTGTAAAGAAAAAGCTGCCTCATCCGGATGGACTGGAGACAATCCACCCCTGGGGCAGCTGCACTGACATGACTGGCTGGATCCAATCTGGTGACTGCAGTGGCTGTGCAGCATCTCGTGTCAGGGAGAGCACTGTGACGTGCCTGTATACAACTGCTTTCCCTCTGGAAAGCTCTGTGTTGCTCTTGGAGTGGAGAGCTGTGAATAATAGCCAGCTGCCTGCTGAGCCCTAGATGCAAACTTTTTGCATGAAATAATAGCCTCACGCCCACATAAACTTAAATTGTTTCTATGGAGAATATCCTGGACCAGTCTAAAACCTCACCCTGCTTGCTTTATTAGAAGCCCTGGGAGAGCCTCAAATGCATATATATTTTTATATGTTTTTTAAAGCTTATGAGAGTGAACTAGATTAGCTTGATAATGTGAAAAGCATTTTTCATAAGAGCACGAGGTGGCACAACCTTCTGGAATGAAGTACGGGCCCAGGAGACAGAGGCTGGGGGTTTATTACTGCTTTGAAATGTCCCAGGGCATTTTACTTCGTCTTGGTTCTAACTGTAAATTATTTGAAGCAGGATTTGCACACCTGTGTGGTGGCCAGCAGAAGGAGATGCTGATTTTGGCAGGGTTACTCAGGTGAAACAGTGATTGGTATCTGGGCTTAGAGAGAGCCTTGACTATGGCTCCTCCTGGGACTGGGAGCCTGGAGAATCAAGGACACATGACTTGGATTTGCTGTTACCCCACCTAGGGCAGGGGTCACCTAATGAGCAATAAGAATCTGGAGCTGTAATTAGGAAATGTCTGTAGGACAGGGCTTTGGGACACCTGCTGTTTCTCAGTGATGTGACACCAGTAGCTCACAGGCCCACCCCCTCAACACATGGAGTTGTAACTAAGTTCAGAGATGCCCACAGCAGCATATCCTGTTGTTTCTTTGATTGGGTTTTTTAAAGTGACATTTGAATTGTGTTAAAGAACAAAGTACGAATTTACTGTTTTGTTTTTCTCTGATCCTTCTAGATCATCAAAGAGCCCCCACCACCTCCTGCAGAAGACAGCGAGGTGAGTAACCCTGGCAACCTGATTCCCTCAATGTTTAGGACAAGATTTTGTTCAGTCTGCTCACAAGAGGTGGTGATTCTGCTGCATGGCAGAGTACTGACCATGCAAACCTTTGTGCTCAGCTCTGCAGCCTTAAAGTCAATAGTGGTTTAGCTAAACCAGGGGGTTTTTTTGGCTGATGTGCATGTCACTCTGCTCACTTTGCCTTCTACAGAGGTAGAGATGTGGTGTTTATTTACTTACAAGCAACTGCAGATCTATGTATACAAGTACCTCCGTGGAGCAGGTAGGAAAGGGGGACAGAGGCAGGCAATGCTTCCCCCTTGGTCAGAACAGCACTGCAGAGTTAGGCTGTGATTCACAAAAAAAGAACAACCCTTAAGTGTGTGTTTAACTTTGAAGCTAATGGAACCTAAACATAAGCTTAACTGCCTTCCTGGAACAGTAAGGTAATGATTTTGATGGTTTAGCATGTATAACTGCTCCTGGCAGCTGAGCAGTAACTCACAATGCTGATCCTTTGCTGTGGATAAAGGCAGCCCAGAGTCTTTGCAATGTGTCTGAAGACACTGGACCAGATTCTGAGCAGATGTAAAACCTCAGTAAAATCATCTTGACATCAGAAGAGCTGCAATAACCAGGGAAGTTTTAATGGAGAGAAACAGGAAAGCAACATTAAAACCTTCATCTTAATTCTGCTGAAGCTTTTTAGACTAATATAGCAACAAATGATTTAAAGCTGTGTCACCATTACTTAATTAGTAGACTCTGCCCAGAAACATGCCCAGTTTTTCATCTGCCTCTTTCAATATCCTTCTGCTTTCAGCACGCAATGAGCCTCTCTTTGCTTTCCCTGTTTTGCACGTGGGGTTTCACTGACCAGGCTCTGGCTGTGCCCGGGCTGCCTTGATGTCAATGCAAGTTTTTCCGTTGACCTCACTGGGGTTTGGATCAGTTCCTCTTAACTGTGCAAGTAAGAGAAGACTTAGATCTATGCCCAGAGTGCTTTGGTTGGTTAGTTCGCTTTGCTTTTTGTGTCTGGGGACAAATTCATTGCCTGCTTCAGCTTTCAAGTGGAAGAGCTTGCTGAAATGATCCTCTCTGTGCTCTCCACAGTCTGGCCCTGTGAGGGTGCCCTGTGCCAGGGCCCACCAGCACCCTTAGAGCTCAGTCCTCTGCAGCACTACAGAGGTGGAATCCAACCTGGCTTCTGCCTGCACTGAGCACAGGGAATAGTTCAGGGCAGCTGGAGCCAAGGCCAGTACTAGAACCTCCATCTTGGTGGCACTTGTCCCCTGTAACACAAGCCTGAAGCAAAACTGTAAATATGAACATTCCTGGACCCAAGGGAGATTTGGATCCAGTGCTCCCCATGCCTCTATATGCAGGCATCTGGCCTGTTTTCCTAAGCAGACATTTCTGTTTGGGCTGTATGTAAATCCACTAGCCTTGTTAGCATCTATCCTCTCGATGAAAAGGAAAATATTAACCTAAAATTGCACGTGCTCTGTTCTGCATCACATATGCTTCCAAGCCAAGGGATTCAATTGCTGAAATTAATTCAAATACGTCATTCTGGAATGCTGGGTCACTGGCCAAAGACTGGAAGGGGAAATTACATCCCTGTGCTAAGAGAGAAGGTGTGCTTCACGTTTTAGGAAGCCTTTTATCAAACCAGTAAGTGCTGCAAAAGCAGACCAGTTGCTGCAAAATAAATCAGTTGCAGCAGGCCAGTTATGTTTGCCTCAGATTAGTTAAGCTGGTGTAAAGATACTTCTGGACATGTTATATTTTCTCTCGGCCTTGATTCTGACAGAGGAACAGTCTGTGCAGCTCTTTGGGCAGAGGAAGAGTCCTCAGTTCATCTCTCTTCCACAGCTGTCCTTCAGCAATGTATTTGCTTATTATTTTAAACTAACCTGGTCCTGTGCTGTGGGGAACGTGGGGAAAATCCTCTTTGTGCAGAAGCAGAATGTTCTGCCCTGTAGGTGATAGCTTTAAATGCAGACTTGTCCAGGCTTTGGTTGTACCCAGAGTAGGGCTCTGCACAGTGCCTGAAAAATTGCATTAACTCATACCTGTAGTTTACCTGCCTCCTCATTACTGCAAGAGGAGATCTGTACAATCTTTTGGCTCTTATTCTTACTGGTTTTGAACCCTGGGGTGGGGGGCTTTGGTTACAACAACGTGCCCTTGTTGTAGGGACTAGTCTGATGGTAGAGTTTCACATGGACTTTCCACCAGAGCACATCCCCCAAGCTCAATACTCAGTTATCCCTGCACCAGCTTCAGGTTTCTTAAAAAGGAAAATGTAGTTTATACTGGTTTAGAAACTGTAGAGCAGCAGAGCAGTGTTTAAAAATGAGTAAGACTTGAAGCTGTGACTTGTGCTATGCTTTTTCCCCAGACAGAAGAGCTTCCCAGTAGTGCAAAACCAGCAGAAGCTCTGAAAAGATGCATTTGATTGGTCCCATTTACTCTTACAGAGCCTGGTCCCCAGAATGGGATTGGCAGTCGTATGATGCTTTCCCAGAAGGTTGGATGCTCCAGGTTTGCTCAAAACAAATAGAAGATGGAGTTGATTTTCTAATATCCAGTGTGTCTTAGGTGTTGCAGACACCTTTTGTGTCTTGCAGAAAGCCTAGCAACTGCTTGTCTCCAGCATGGCAGGGCTCCTCCCTTAGAAAGCAGCATTACAGTTACAGGAAGATGGCTTTTATTTTTCTTCTCCCAAAAAATCTTGGCAAAAAAAAAAAAAAAAAGGCAAGAGGAATTCTTGCATCAGCAGATTTGGAAGCTGGGGCCCACATGTCTTTGCACTGCAAGGAGAATGCATTACACTCTAACAAGGAAGGGAAAGTAGTGTTGCTGACAGACCCACCAAGGGTTTTATTGGGCTCTGCTTTAAAGGCCTTTCGAGACATGTTGGAGACACACTCACTGTTGGTGAAGGAAATCAATATTGGCTAGAAACTTACAGTTAATTCATTCAGAAATTGCAACTGTTGTCAATTTACTGCTGCTCCTCAGACAGCACAGGGTACTGGAGGAGGTTAAGCCCAGATGAAGGGCAGATGGTTTTACTTACAGGCAGGAAAGATTGAGTTCATGCCAATCGGAAGAGGTGGATGCCTCGAGGAGCCAGTGAGCACCTTTCTGGCCTGTGATTAGTCAGTGGTGGTGGATCAAAACCACATTCTTCTACCTCCAGTGAATAGCAAGGCTTTTTCTAGCTCTGTGAAGGAAGACACAGCTGCTTTTTATTCATGTGTCCCTTCACCTTCAGGCTGGGCTTATTGGAACAACTCTTACTCAACTCAGACCATAAACTTACCAGGAGGTTGAAGCTGGTTCTCACTCTGGCAGCCCTTCAATATCAAAAAAACCCAACCTGCACAGAGGGTGCAGAAACTGGAGCCCTCTAAGGTATCCCCAAGAGGCACACTCTCTTCTCATTGCTTCCTTGCCCTGTAAACAGAGACCAGGCAATGTAAAAAATACACTGCTGGATCTTCTGCCATGGCAGTGCTTTCTCCCACAGGAGGGATTCAGAGAGACAAAGTCCTCTGAAGTCTGGCAAAACTAGGCAGGAGATGTACCAGATGATCAGAGCGTGCCCTTTCCGTCTCGCTCAGACCTGTTTTTTCCATGCTGCTCTATCTTGATGATCTGAAGGTCTTTTCCAACCCAAACAATTTTATGATTCTATCACCCAAGCTCCACAGTCACCCCTAGCATGGCACCAGAGCCAAGCCACCAACCAGCCTGTAAGTGGATAATTCTTATGTCTGTTGTCATCTTACCCGCATACACCAGAGCAAACACACACAAGGAAGTCCTGGAGAGAAAGGACTGTTCAGCAGCACAGTCATGAGGTGCTGAAGGTAATTATCACTGTCATGGGAGGCCAGCATGAAAAGGAAGAATTTAACTCACCAGGTGGCAGGTATTGTTAAGCCAACAGATGAAACAAACTGTTCAGCTTGAACCGCTTTGATCTTTGTGAACTGATCTCTTTCTTCCACCACTGAGTATTCAGGAGGCCAGAGAATGGCTAAAAGGCATCCACCTGCTTGGGGAGCTGCTTGCACCCTCACTTATTGGTGTTTTCTGAATTGTTTTCCTGTCTCTTCCTGAAAAGCCTTACTGGGGAGGTAGCAAAACAAGCTCCAGAGAAAGGATCTGATAAGAATTTTTTGTGGACACCGAGGCAGGAAATGTATTTTGTTATTCCTGAAAGGAAGCCAGGTCACAGTGGTTTGCCAGCTCTTTTCCTTCCCCTCTACTCTCCTTTTACAGTGAGTTGCAGAAATATGGGGAGAGGAGAAAAGGAACCTTTCAAAGGCCAGGCATGCATTTAAAAGGAAAAGATTGGGGATGTTGCTGGCAGCAGATGAGGTGGAGGTGTTACACCATGAAGATGTGAAGTTTTACAGTCAAATTTCATGTGAGATACCTAGGCAGGCCCAGCACAGCAAACTCTGCTAGTGCAGAGGCTGTTAAAGTTGGGTTTAATCACATCACAGTTGCAAGGGGAGCACCAGTTTTCATTCCTTTGACCTTATAAATACCTTATTTCATCTTCCTGTGTTCATCCCCTTGACCTTAGAATACCTTAGAATACCTTGTTACCTCTTCCTGTGGCTCAGTGTCTGACTGGGAATCACTCAACATCCTTTCTTCCTCTTCATCAGAAGATGTGAGCATGCAGTGCTTTGCACTTGGAGGATGTGACTTAAGGCAGGATCTTCAGGAATCTACCATAGATAAACTAGGAGTGATCAGGAAGACCAACAAAAGCTGTTTTTTTAAGCGTTTGTGTCTCAAGGTTAGGCTTCCCTGAGGATTTTTGGTGTCTCATGAGAGTTGAGGGCTTTCTTCAGCCTGCTCCTTAGTGGAGCACTGGTAGAACATTTTCTCTTAGATGCTCATGACCTGTGAGTGTTTTCTGACAGCAGTTAATAGAGTTGGGGCAGCGACAGGTGAAGATATGAGAAAAACCCAAGCAATGAGTTTTTTTCAGTTTTGATTTAGATCAAAGCATTAGGAAATGTTTCTTGAGAACCAAGCAAGGTGTCCTCGAGGTGTAACAACACTTCTGCCTCTGTGAGGTGGCCATGCAAGTTGGAACTGTTTTGGGAGGAAAAGGAGGCAATAAGGAGCCAGAAGCTTTGAGGACAGTGTATTCACCTCCATGGTTCCTCAGCTCTTAAGTTATATGATAACACCTCTTGCTCAGAGGAACGATTGTCCTGTCATGTCTTACAGCACTTTGTGCAAGCAGAGCTCTCTAGAGATGCTGAATTCTGACAAGATCAGGCACTGCAGAGACAACTGTGAAAATAATTGTAAGGGTGGGGAGAGGAGTGAGTTGTCCAAACTTGTTTTTATATCAGGCCAAATTTAGTTTGAATTCTTACCCTGAGTGGTTCTGATGTCCTTAGTGGGGCCTGAATTATCCTTGTGTTACCCAGAGATGAGGTTCCCTCAGGTCAGGGTCAGAGCATTCAGAGCTCGGCATGGGCTCTGAGATAAACACAGATCTTTGTTTTCTGAAATCCAGCAATTATGGGTCTGGATCTCTGACTGTGAAATGTAGCTCTGTCCTGCTGCTTCTTATTTTTTAAAAGAAACTCTAGCTCCATCTAAAGCAGATTTTGGGAGTGGAAAGATGCCAAGTTCCGTACAGTCAATTTCCAGCATCCTTAAATGCACTTGAATTTTCCGGGGCTGTTTTTTAAACTGCTGCTGGGTCAGAGCTGAAGTTCCTTGTGCAGTTCCTCCTCGGGCAAAACCCCGTTGTAGCTCAGTGCCAAAAAAACAGGAGCAAAACTGAGCAGGGTGTGAGAATTCAGCCCTGCTTCATGGGCTCAGACCTCGTGAATGAGACAGTGAGCAAGGATGCTGGGCGTGGGGGTTGTATTCCTCTTCCTTCCCGTTTTCCTCCTGTCTCCCTGCCCTGACCCCCAGGTTCCCAGTTGTTTTCCTTGAGCTCCTCACGTGTGTCATGAGCATATTTGCCAAGGTAGGACAACACTAGTGGGTTTTGTTGTGTTTTTTTTTTTTTCTTGTATTGCAAAACCTCCCGTGCCCTTCAAAACATGTAAACAGACTCATCCTGAAGAAGCTTGTGACTCCTTTGTTTCTCAAGTGTCCACTGTTGTCTTCTTCTGCGTGTGCTCCTGCTGTTGTTGTTCTGGCAGGAAGGCTCCTATCTCAGAGTGAAGTGACTTGCAGGGCTTTTAAGGGCTTGTGGGGAAGATTTCCTAAACCTTGGTATTTCCTGTTGTGAGAAGTCCAGTCTGTGCTCAACTGAAGAGGGAGAAAGAGAATTGCTGAAGGAAAATATTTAGATGGCTTTGATTCCAATTTTTTAAAAAAGCCTTCATGGAAAACTTCATACAGAGATACGAAGTTCTTAGGTTGCAGCAAAGAGCCTCAGCAGCTCCAACCAGAGTGGGAGGAAGAGGTCAGCTACAAAGGAGAGAAACCTTGTCTTTAGGACCCAATTGTTCACTCTTCCTTTAGATCAGGACAAATTTTGCAGCTGAATTTGTGTGTGTTTTCAGCAACAGAAATGCTTTTGTTTGACACAAAACGCACAGTTTGTCTTGAATTTTACCACCACCCCCCCCCAGTTTTTCTACGGGGGAGTTCAATTTCAAAGTAGTTTTGTCTTTTCCAGTTTTGGAAAGCTCCTAAGTTTTGGAGTTTTGCCAAATCCCTGTGGAAAAATTAAAGAGGAGAAAAAAAAAAAAAAGAGGGACCATTTTTCATCTGTCTCCACATTTTTCACAGGAAATACTTCACGTTTTTTGAATTCTGCTTTTCTGCTCTGCCAGTTGACAGCCTGAACTGTAGAAATTAAAGGGAAAGGCACTACATAGGTTGGAGCTTGTGTGGGGTTGTTACAGAGTGCAACAAAGAACACAGAATATGTAAAATACCCTTGCTAGAACTTCAGATGGACTGATTTTAAAGAAACTTAAGGAGATTTTCTTCACTTGTTCATTTGGTCATACCTGAATGTCATCATCAGGACCAGGGTCCTGAGCATGTTTGACTTTGTGGGTGGTGATGTGCCTTGGGTTTCTGCCTGCAGTGTGGAAGGGCAAAACACATTCCAATTCATACAAAATTCAAGTCTCATTTTTCACCCAGGGCCTGACTTTCTGCTGGCAGAAACCCATGAAAATCCCTGCAGCCACATGGGCTTCCATGGGCAGCCTCCTGAGCAGAGGCAGAAGTTCATTAGAAGAGCTAATTCCATTCTTGTAACTTTTCCATTAGACTTTTCCATCCTGCGACAGTTGGCCGGCTCAAAAAACAACCCCTCATCTCTGCATTGGGCATTCACCCTGGGCTTGTTTCCAAATGTACTCCTAATTTGCCTTCACTCAGGAGCAAATTTGACTTGCTTGATTTCTTGCCACCCCCCTCCCCTCCGTTCTGTCAAATCTGAACTATAAGATGATGATTTATCTGGGTGCTGGAGGGTTCCTCCAGCATGGGGAGCAGGGAACACACCTCAGAGCAGCAGCTCTTCTCTCCCTAACTACAAGGGTAAGTGAAGAGATGGCAAAAAGGTAAATCCCTGTTACCATCACCCATGGCTACCATATCAACCAGACTTGGAGCCAGAAGACTCCAGCTCTTGAGCTGTGCTGGGCACTGTTTTGGTGGCCGCTTCAGTAATTGTGCAACTCGGAAACAATTCCCTGAATTTAAAGATGATGAAAGACATGAGTCTCCTTAAAAAGGAAAAAACAAAACAAAACAAAATAGCCAAAAATCACATTCTTCAGGAGCTGGACTATACCTTTCAAGTGGTGGGGGTGTTTATTTCATGAAACATTTTCTTTTCCTCAGTGTACAACCTCTGGAAAATATCCAGTGACAGACCAGAACCTTGTCTGCAGTGGCCGTAGCAGGCTCAAAGGACTGGTTATTCCTTAAGAGGAGGCTCCAGGGAGACCTTAGAGCACCTTCCAGGGCCTGAAGGGGCTCCAGGAAAGCTGGGGAGGGACTTTTCACCAGAGAGGGCAGTGATAGGACAAGGAGTAATGGTTTTAAACTGAAAGAGGGAAGATTTAGGTTGGACATCAGGAAGAAGTTCTTCACCATGAGGGTAGGAAGGTGCTGGCCCAGGTTGCCCAGGGAGGTTGTGGAAGCCCCATCCCTGGAGGTGTTCAAGGCCAGGTTGGATGAGGTTTGTGCAGCCTGGTCTGGTGGGAGGTGTCCCTGCTCATAGCAGGGAGGGTGGAACCTGATGATCTTCAGGGTCCCTTCCAACTTTCACCATTCTAAGATTCTATGATCTCTGGTCATGCTTCCTAAGACTGCAACTCCTTCCTTCTGTTTTGTAGGAGGAAGATGATGATGGCCTTCCAAAGAAGAAATGGCCAACAGTAGATGCCTCTTACTATGGTGGACGAGGAGTTGGTGGCATCAAACGAATGGAGGTGATTAGATACCAGTTCATGTATCAGAAGATCCTGTTTGTGAACAGAGCTGTGATATCCCCCTGCCATTTATCCAGAAAGAAACTCAAGGAGATAGGCATAAACTTCTTGAAGCTTTTTTGTGCATCTGAGCCAGATTGTTTTTATATAGGAATATTTGAGAGCCAAACATAGATTCCTTAAGTTTGGGACCATCTTTTTCTTCCAGTACAGTGAGATCCTGGTCCGTGCCTGGCATACCAGGGCACTGTTGCCACACAAATTACAAGGAAGTATTTTTAGTTGTTCTGAAAACCTTCCCCACTCTCACATTTCTCATAAATCACAAAGAAGGAGAAGTTCAAGGTTTGGCCTCTAGTCCACTCACTCTTCACCTTGGATTTGGACACTGGGAAAATATGGAGCAGGATCTAGTTCTTAGAGCAGGGATGTAACTCTCTCCAGTTGTAATGTGCCCTCATGCCATCTTTTCAGGTGCGCTGGGGAGAAAAGGGCTCCACAGAAGAAGGTGCTAAGTTAGAGAAAGCCAAAAATGCCAGAGTCAAGATGCCAGAACAGGAATATGAGTTCCCTGAACCCAGGAACCTTGCCAACAACATGCGCAGACCTTCCTCTCCTCGGAAGTGGTACTCTCCAATCAAGGTAAGTCCAGTCCAGCATTGCACTGCATGGGATGTTTCCAGTAAATCTGTATTTAGTGTGTTCACACCCAAGGCTTAAATGTAGAACTGTCCACCAAACTGTGATCTCAAGATGCTGCTAGAGGAGCTGTGTGTGAGGGAGTCCCACTGAACACGTCCCTGGGGAGATGCCAGATTGGGCAATGGGAATTTCCCACCAGGTTGATCAGGTTTAGGGGCTGCGTTGCTTTCTTAGGCCAGAGTAGGATCTTGATCTCTTCCAGTGGTGTGGCTAACTTCTGAAAAGTGCTTACAGAAGAAATTTCTTCACTGGAAGTGTAATTAAACACTGGCACAGGCTGCCCAAGGGGCTGGTTGAATCACCTGGTTCCTGAAGGTGTCTTAGAGATGTGTAGATGTGGTGCTGAGGGACATGGCTTAGCACTGGATTGGGTAGAGTTGGGTTAATGGTTGGTAGAGTTGGGTTATGGTTGAACTCGATGATCTTAAGGGGCTTTTCCAACCAGAATGGTTCTGTGATTCTGTGTGTGATTCCAAGGGCAGGCCCTTTAGTCCACACTGCATGTTCCCTGAGATGTAGGGAATAAATAGCATCCTCTTTCCTTAGAAAGAGGGGAGAAAATAAGAAGAAAATTGCTGCTAAATGTCACCAGGGAGAGTTGTCCTCAGCAGATCAAGGGCTGCAGTGCAGCAGAGGGATGTCTGCCAGCAGGCATGGGTCACAGGCCAGGCTTGCTGCAGGGCAGCACGGCCTCCTCCCAAGGAGGGGATGCCCTGCAAGAAGTGTTGGGCTGAATTCAAGTGTCTCAGATGTGGAAAGTCAAGTTCACACTGATCCCAGCTCACAGGCAAGGCAAAGCTGCACGACAGCCACCCATGGGCACTGGGAAGGCTCCTTCCCTGCCATCTGTCCCAGGGGCAGGCAGCTGCTCTCCAGTTTGTCTTCACCAGTACAAATGGTTGGCAGTGGACAAAGCAGAAACGAGCAACGGAATGCTTCACTGAAGCAAAACTCTTCATTGCAGATGGGAGTGCTTCTTGTGGGCTAAGAGAAACCAACCACACAAAACAGATATTAGTCACATCATCCAGAGCGTGGTGTGAGGGCACTCCAGTGTCAGAAAGCTACTCTTTTGCATTTAGGACAAATGAAGCTGTCCTCAGGAAAGGAGAACAGCTTAACCACTGCAAAACCACTCTGAAGTAAAGCAAAAAAAAAAAAAAATAACAACCCCACACTCCTATTTCTCAGGTTTAACTCTTCTAGGAAATGCCAATACCCTTCTCATCTGAATCTGGGCCTCTTTGTAGCAGCACTGTAGTTACCAGTCCCAAAAAAGACTGAAAGTAACCAATTCATATTCCAGTGCAAACCTTGCACCACTGGAGCTTGGGTCTCATTTTGAAGAGTGGAGGTCCTGGTTAGGGTCTTAGAAACCCCCTACAGGCAATTTATCTGCAAGTAGTCTGCAAAGAGGGTGTGTGTAACATATGTAGTAAACCTTTTGGTGAGTAGAGCTCACCTTAAACTTCATGCTGAGGAATGAGGACGTGCCTCACTGCTGGAAAGTTGAGGTTTTATTCTCATGTTTGCTTCCTCCCCAGTAGTAGTCAGTCTAGTCAGACGTTCTGTTAACCAAGTTCTTGGTTAAAAAAAAGAATCACAGAATGTTGGGGTTTGGAAGGGACCTCTGGAGATCAAGTCCAACCCCCTCACCAGAGCAGGACCAAACCTAGGGCAGGTCACTCAGAAATGCATCCAGACAGGCCTTGAAAGTCTCCAGAGAAGGAGGCTCCACAGCCTTTCTGGGGAGCCTGTTCCAGAGCTCTGTAACACTCACAGTAAAGAAGTTCTTCCTCATGTTGAGGTGAAACTTCCTGTGCTCTAGCTTGAATCCATTGCCCCCTGTCCTATCACAGGGCACATGTGATAAGGTTGTCCTGCCTTCTCCACGCCCAGTCCTCATACATTTATAGACATTCATTAGATCCCCTCTCAGCCTTCTCCTCTTTAGACTGAAAAGCCCCAGGTCCCTCAGCCTTTCCTCATCAGACAGATGTTCCAGTCCCTTCATCATTCTTGTAGCCTCTGTTGGACTCTCTCCAGTAAATCCCTGTCCCTCTGGAACTGGGGAGCCCAGAACTGGATGCAGTACTCTAGGTGAGACCTCACTAGGGCAGATACTTGACACTGCCCTACACCCAGATTTCCCTGTGCTGTATCTTGTTACTGATCAGCTCCAAGCAGTCAGTGCCCATAGGAATTTGGGCAAGTCACGTGTCTTGGCTTTCCTGAGTCATTGATCTTGCAGCTGGTTCAAATCCAGTGCTGGGAATGGCAAGGATGCACCAGGGAGTACGAGTGGTTTCCGGAGGATACGGAAATGTGAGCCTCTTTGAAACTTTGGTCCAGTGCCCTCTCTCTTTTCCCCCTTAAAGATTATCATCTAATAAACAGAGCCTACCAGCAAGTCATTTGCAATTGTGTTATAATGACTTCAACATGTGTTCCTGAAGGTTATTCATTCCCACAGTGGGACAGGTTAGAGAGTCAATTGTTTTCAGCTCAAGAGTGGGGACTGCAGAATCCCAGAGAGCTGCTCCTTTATTCCTGAATGCCCTGCACTGCCTCTTTGCACCGTGCAAAGCATTTGTAAAACACACTGGTCCCATCTGGGAGATCTTTCACTCCTCCTGTGTGCTCATGGAAAAGACCTCATCCAGCCCTGAGACGCAGCTCAGTCGCGTTCTGCCTGCTGCAGTCAGAGGGTTCCCAGCACACAAAGCTGTCCTCTAACCACAGGAGCTGACAGAAATACTGATTTTAGCACAAAGAGCCCTGAATACCAGCTCAGGCAGCTGGAATCCATGTGGGTACAACCACCTGAGATCATTAGTTGATAGCTGAGTCCTTTCCCATAGAAGTTACACTGAGTTTCTCCCCTCTTACTTCAGCAGTTCATGCTGTTGGGTTACAGCCTCAGGAGACTTTCACTGAGTTTTCAGGGTTTATTCAGCAGGGCAGGAAATCAGTTCTGAACAGAGGAGTCAAGTTTGCAGCTGGAAATTCTCCAAAGTTCAAGAGAGGCTTGGAGAAGAGATTCAATGTATGTAATGGGTTAAAATCCAGTCCTGACTGACTAGGAACAGCTTGTGCTTTGTAACAGCAAGAATTCAGTTATAAGGAGGCCTACAAATATTAGGAGTGTCTCAAGGGTGATATGTATTCTTAATTCCTTTAGAAATGTCTGGCTTATCTACTATTCAAATTGTATACAGTATAAGGACAGTTCCAATCCAAGATGCCATGTCCAAATACTCCCATAACTTTGGGGAGTTCTGGCTAGTATTTAGCAGCCTGAGCCTGTTTGTGGACAATGATGTACCTGATTATTAATTGTCACCACAGCCCTCATTGAACTGCACCCAGAAAGACAGTGTATGGAGGTGGGATAACTGTATCCAACACTTTCCCCACATACAATCATGAGCACTCATTAAGCACAGAGGGGATCATTCCAATGAAGCAGGGGGGTGCTGCTGTTTCTCTCCCTGTGCAGTAAGGAATTAGAAAAATTGGCAAAATTCATCAGCACTCCTGGCAGAAGCTCTTGTCCTGAAGATGTGAGCATCCTAAGATGAATTTGCATGGTTATGCAGGTGAAGCTGTCCCAGAGTCCTGACAGGCAGAGGGAGGTGAGGAGGGACAGTGTTAGATCAGCAGGTCTGTGCTCTCAGCCAAAGCAGGGCTGCTAACTTGAATCTCTCCTTCACTGCTATTTCCAGTCTGGTTTGTAAAATAACACAGAGGCTTCCACCACTTCTCAATGGGGAATATTTCACAGACTACCAGACCTCACCCATAGGAAATGTCTCCTGATACTCAGCTTAAATTTTCCCTCATCTCCATGCCTTCTTTTCTCCATGCAGCACAAGTGCCAGCCTTTGCTTAGAGTGTTCTGCCTTTTGCCAGTTTATCTGATGGAGTTGTTCTTCCCTCTCCTTGTTACTCTTCCCAGAGTAATGTCTGTAAGGTAGGCAGAGAGCTAAGAGTGGTTAGATTGCTTTTTGAAATGCTCCAGGGATTTATTTCATACCAAATGTGGTTATTGACACTTAACAACCAAACACAGAGACTCAACCTGTCTGCTGGAGACCACAGATCTGTTTGTGTTTCCAAGTTAATGCATTGCCATTTTCATTGCTTCAAGTAACATCATCCTTTCCATGATCCACTCTCTCTTTTTTCCACCCAGATGTCTCAAGCAGACCCTGAAGCTCCATTCAGACTCCCAAAGATAGAGCTCTTGGCTTTTCCCAAGAAATCTTGGTAGGCTCTTGGAAGTTAGGACTGTGGTGTAAAAAGGACTTTTTTGTTCCATGGGAAGTTGTACTTTTCCCTCTGGTTTCCTAAAGGAAAAATGAAAGAAAAAGGGACTTACTTCTTAAGTTGTCAGAAGGGACAGGAGATCAGGAGCTTCAGCCAGCTCTGATGTAGAAAGAAAGATGGATTGGGATAGGCAGGGATGGCTTCCTTCAGATCAAAGAGGTTATGCTGTCCAAATGCAGAAGGGTCTGACAGAGTGACAGAGGAGTTTCTTGCTGCTTCCTTTGAGAATAACAGACTTTCCTGGCTCTCACCTTTGGAAGTCTTTTCCCTGCTATCCTGTGGAAACTAGATCTATGCAGTCATTCTGTGTGTCTGTCTCTACCCATGTATCCCTCCAACTCCCAAATAAGGGTTGAACCATTGGCTCAACACACTGGGTGGGAAATACAGGTCTCTAAGAGGATTACAGCCCTAATGGTTTCTTGAAAAATGGAAGAGAAAGACTCTGCATCTCCATGACAGGAAGAGTCTACATTGAGTCTTTAATTAGATACCAGAGAACCAGCATCATTGGAGGCTCTTGTAAATGCCCTGGCTGTCAGGAGAGGTCTCATCTTCACAGACACTGAAGTTCCCTCTCAGCATGGGACCCAGGCTTTCAGCAAAGCAAGCTTCCTTCCTGCTAATGATGCATTTCATTTCATTGCATAATGATGCTAAAAATTATTTCCATCATTTTGTCCCACAATAGTTGTACAAGGCAATTCTGCTATCACAAGATGTTGTAGTCTTTACTTCCAGGAAACCAGTAGTGATCATACAAGACTTTATGAGTCCAGTCAGGGGTGGGCAGGTCTTTGGGTTTGATCCTCTCAACTGCAGGAAGTAGTCTTGTATCAAGGGACAACTCTGCATGTTCTCAAATTAGCTTGTCTCCACCTCTGCAGATACAATAACATTTACCAAGTGTAGCTGGTTGGGGTTTCACTCATGGTGCCTGCTCTTATATCATTTGTATCATGCAATGTAGCATCCAGAACAATATTAATGGAAAGCTGAATAAATATTGTCTGTTGTTCACCCTCTCCAGAAACCAAATCTCTGGATATTGTGCACTTAACAGACAGAGGGTCAAATGAAGTTTGAATATGAAAGAGAGTTTGAGAAATTAATCTTCAGCTTGTAATTTGTCTGTAGTCTTCCACTGAGCCAGCCAGGGTGCTGCACTGGTGTAAACATTTCTGCAGATCTCCCAGAAGCTGAATCTGTTTTGAAAGTGAAACCCTGCCCTATTAGAGTGGGGATGTAGCAGGAAATCTTTCAGCAGCAGATGTAGGTTTCAGGGCAGGTGATTTGGTGGGTATTTCTACATCGCAGAGCCCTGTGCTGCTCCTCCTGGCCTTCTTCAGCCCATTTGTTCAGCTTTGTCTGCAAGGAAGAGAGGCATCTCAGGAATGGCAGGGAGGGTCAGACCCCACATCTCAACCAAACTGTCAGCAAGAGATTCCCACACGTTGGGCTTTGAGAAGAGCTTGTGTGTGTCTGTGTGTGGGTACGGGACCACACAGCGTGGTGAGCAGCTTGGCAAAACCAGTGCTGTGTGTTGAGGATGGCATCTGTAGGGCAGCTGACACTGAGCCCTTTGGAATGGGGGACTTTGAAAGATGTGTGTTATTGCCTGGAAAAGATGCAGTTATTAACTGACACGTGGGATGGGACTGGGGAGCTTGTGTGAGACCCAGAAACCTGATGTTTTCTTGCTAGCGTGGAGCTGTCCTGAAAGATGAAGTGGGTTGTTACAGGGCACCTCACTGTGACTCAGCTGCCTTGGCTGTGTGGACAGTTTTTCGGTCAGTTCTCCCCAGCAGATTATTTTGACATTATTTGTCACAGTGATCACCTAGAGCTACAGGCCAGCCACTCAGCCTGCAGAGGAGGAGGCAGAATAGTTAGGGAATGCATCGAACCGATTCACCTGCTTGCTTCCTGCATTGATTCAGCATTTTGCTGGCAACCACATCAGGGGCTGAGTGGGCATTGGAGGGCCTAGTGGGCCCAGGAGGAGTCTCAGTCACCAATGATGTTTGGAGATTTTCAGGACACATAAAGGCCAGACACAGGGCTGCTGTTGGACTTATCTGCTTATTGCTCATCTAAAGCTCTTCCTTTGCACTCGCAGCGAGATTGGAGCGAGTTTCTGTGAGACAAAACGTTCCTCCAGCACCTTGTACCAGCACAGGAAATGATTAAATAAAAACTCTGTAGGTCTAAGCTGTGTTGTCCCTGCACTGCTCTTTGCCCAGCCCACTTGTCCTTGCTCAGGAGATGACACTCTGTTCCTTTGGCTTGCAGGGGAAACTGGACGCGCTCTGGGTCTTGCTGCGGAAAGGCTACGACCGGGTGTCTGTGATGCGCCCGCAGCCAGGAGACAAGGTACTGTGCCTCTAAACATTGTGTTTACAGCCAGTGAAAAATAAAAATAAAGTCCCTCTAAGGTTTCTGACAGCCCTCACGTGTGGGGCTGAAGGACAGCTTGGAAACGAAACTTCAGTCACATCCCACAGCTTGGTTTGCAGCTGCAGCTCAGGCAGTTTGGCTGATCCAGTTTCACGTGTGAAAACTTGTCCAGGTGCAGAGCCAGAAATACCCATTGAAGAGCCCAGTACAGACTTGCTCTTAGATATTAAAGCTGCTTTCAATTAATGACACAGTTAATTCTAATGAATAGTAGGAATATTTCTACACATTTTTCTCCATTAAAACCTTACATTCCGGAATAACTCTCTGAACATACACATAAATACATATATATTTTGCTACATAAATTTAAACTTCATGAGCACTTAGTAAAGTCTGCAGAATTAGATTTGGACTGTTGTGTGGAAAGGGGGAAGAATTCCCAAATATTTCTGGCTAAAAACTGGGTTCATGCAAATTTCTATACATTCTATGTGCTGATGGCTGGAAAGAGAAGTCATTGAAGGGCAAGGACAAATGCCACTTTACAGGAATGACACTGTCTATGATGGCAGGAGACTGTGGAGCTACTTCACATCTCCAAGGTACTTATCTCCTCCTTTTCAGTGGAATTAAATGTCTGGGTGCATCCTAAATCATATCAAGACAGCTATCCTGATCTATCTCTAGAGGGACCTACCTGGGCACTGAAGTGGCCAACCCTCTGGTGCTGTGTTCAGCTCTAGGCAGCAAGCAGACACGTGCAGCTGGGAAGGGAGCAGGAGAGCTGCACCCAAGCTCTGCACAGTTAGTTTGTGTTCAAGGTGCACAACAGGGGTGAGCTGAAATCCCTGGGGAGGCCATAGGACATCCCCTGACTCCCAATCCAAGGATGAAGATTCAACATCTCTCTGACCCCCTGTCCACATTTACCTCATGGTGAAAAATGTCAGTTATATTAATGTCTGACGCCGTTGGTTTACACACTTCTGACATCAACCAGCAAAGCAGCTTGGAGTTGCTTCAGGAATGTATTTGGCCCAAAGTGTAAGTAACTCTATAGGACTGGGCTTCAAGAATCTCACCAGTGTAATTTTTTTGGTGGAGAATCATAGCTCTGTAACATCTGGCACCCTGCAAGGTTTTCCATTGAATGCAGGACCAATGAACTTTTGTGAATAAAAAACGTTTAATAGCTTATGCCTTCAGGGGGAAGATTTACTCAAATATGTTCCCTGAGGGTGATAATCATTTCTGAGAGAAAAGATCATAACGTGCAGATTGCTAATGCCTGGCAGTTTTCCCACAGAAATCAGGGTTTGAACAATGCCTATTTGCTGAATCATTTTTTTTTTTAACTTCACAAGCTAAGATTATTTACATGAAAGATGGCACTGCCATTTACACTAGAGAAAATCCAGAGCTGTTTAACTGAACCTGATACAGTTAGCAGCAATTTCTGTTAGTGCAGCTGCCAGCAGGCTCCATCCCCTTTTGATGATGTATCCCTCAGACAAGCAGTTCTGTGTCCTGTCAGCATAAGCAACAGCAGAATTAGCTCATACAGGTGTGACATGATCCAGCCTCCAAGAAAGTGAAGCTCTCTCTGATTCTGCTGTGCTAGAAAGGATCCCTGACTTGGATGCAACTATTATTTAGTGTGAAAGAGAAGCTGGCTGAAAATGCACCCAGGCTCATAGCTGCTAAAATACCTGTCTCCCTCCAGCTGACTCCTGGAAGACTTGCAAATGTTTGGGTGCTTTTCTGTGTAGATATGAAGGCCCCTGTGTGAGGGTAGACTGCTCTTAGAACATTTGTTTTCCTTTGTGTAAACAAAACCATGAGCCTGAGTGCTTGTCATCTTTGAATAACCATGTGTGACCCTCTTGATGTTTTTAATCACTTTCAGACTGAAGTTATTGTTTTTTTCCTTTACAGTAGTGACATAGCTACCAGGTGATGTCACTCCTGGCAGGAAAAACCAATATGAGAACTCACTGTAAAACACTGAAATGACATTTATTAGTTTACACAGCTGAAATGGCAGAATTAGGCAGGGTTTTCCCCTACCCTACAGAAATAGGAGGGTTGTTTCCCTACTTCAGATTTAAAGTTGGGAAAATAATCTAGCTTTTAAGCACTGGGTTCAGCCTTGAGCTTTCTGAGCCATCTCCCATCTTGCTGTAGACATTCCCCATGATTTGGATGCTGGTTTTAGTCTGTCAAGCCTCCTTTGTAGACATAAAATGTGATTTTACCAGAGCTGGGTGTTAGGAAGGTTGGTTTTATAACATTTAGAGGCTTCTGTGCAAGGGAGGGGGAAGAAATGAGACAATATTGCTGTTAAGTGAACTACTACAATCTACCAACTGTGCCTTTGGAGAACAAAAGGTCAAAAAGAAAAGCAAAAGGCTGCAATAATTGTTGCAAAATTTGCACCTCACAAAAATAAGGTGACTCTGGGCCCTATTTTATTCCTGCTGATCTCCCTCTATTCTTCTCTGTGCCGCTGTTCTCCCAGAAATTTAAATGCATGTCCAAACCTTAGGATACAAAGGCTGCATGATTCAGGCTACCTTAAGGTTAATGGCTTCTCCCAGGTCAGCAAACATCAAATATTATCTTAGAAAACACGTTACTGTATTGGTGTGACTGGAAATCCAGTGGGAAGGTCAGTGCTGAATTGATGGGGGTGGCAGCATGGAAACATCTGCCAGTGGTGAGTGCAGCTCAGGGCCTTCAGTGCAGATAGTCCCTAAGTCAGTTTGCTTTCCTGGCAAGAAAAACTATCAAGGAAAAGAAGCAATTCCACAGAAAATCTTTTTTTAAAATCAACCTGTGTCTGCAGGACAGTGTTGCAAAACAAAATAATGGGATGAGTTGCCCTGGAATGATGGGAAATTTCTACCTGTGCAAACAACTGTGTGGCCAGAATCCCCTGGCTGGGAAGTCAGGGCTGGTTTTGATGAGCTTGGATCCAATCCCTACTATTAGCTTGGAGACTTTTCACCAGTATGACAAGGAGAGGGCCTATGGATTGCTTGTAAACACAGCCCTTCCTCTGAAGTGGGTGTTTGATGATGGAAGTTCACCTGGTGTCACCCAGAGGAGTCTCAGGCTAACCAGCCCAGTTTCAATCAAACCGTGCAGCCGCTCAGGGGAGACTCCACAACACAAACTGAATAAATACTCCAGAGATCCTCAGAACAAGCTGGCCTGCCCACCCTGCCAGCTGCCTACAGACTGCCAGCTGTAGCTGGACATGGCCTAGGAATGGGAGAACCAGTGATTAGCAAGGTGTCCTACAGTACCAGCACCCTCAAATGGAGCCACCAGATTAAAAACCCACCACATGGTGCGTTCTCAGGCTTGATAAATATTCAAACTCTTGCAGGCAGAATTCATGGCTGGTGAAGAGGAGCCTGAAATTTGAAGACAGGAGCCTTTGGCCATAGGATATTCACACAGAATCACAGGACTGTTGAGGCTGGAAAAGACCTCTGAGATCATCAAGTCCAACCTGTGACCTAACACCACCACATCAGCCAGACCATGGCACTAAGTGCCACATCCAGCCTTTCCTTAAACACCTCCAGGGATGGGGACTCCACCACTTCCCTGGGCAGTCCATTCCAATGTCTGATCACCCTTTCCATGAGGAAGTGCTTCCCTTCAGGGAGTTGGAGAGAGTGATGAGGTCCCCTCTGAGTCTTCTCTTCTCCAGGCTAAACAACCCCAGCTTCCTTAGCCTCTCCTTATAAGACTTTCCTAAAAGCTACAAGGAGGAGCTGTTTTGAAAGCAATTTGTACCTCCTTCCTTCTCTTTCCTGAAGAAGGAAGGAAGCAAGCAAATTTCAGACTCTTCGTGTTGTCAGATGGGCACCTTAATTCACCCGCTGATCAGCATAAAAAAAAATGAAGCCAGATGAAAAATAACTGAAAGGCATCTCTGTTTACTTTGGAGTCTGAGAAGGAACTGGACTTAATCCCAGGGTGACATCATTTTCATATAGAAGCAATCCCTTCCTATAATCAGCTACTTTATCTGCTGCCAGCACATTTGCTGAGCTGTTCAAAAGGATCCCTTGCCTAGAATGAAACACAGATTCAGCTTCAAACACTGTTGAGTAATTGTTGCTGATTATCTGCTCCAGCCCACGCAGGTTCCTAGCCACCATACCAATTGTCAAGATGTCCCCTGCCCTGAAGTTCACATCAGTCTGTAACAAGACGTTGGTTCAGGGCAGTGACTAATAAATTTGCAATTTATATACATAGCATTGGATAATGTGGGGACTGAAGCTTAGATTCCAGCCCTGCTTCTTTGTGTGACCTCAGACAATCCCTCCTCGTTGCCTCTTGTCTGTTTGTGCCCTGAACCCTGTAATCAGGGGTGAGGTGCCTGGCACTAGGAGTGTTTCTTCACTGCAAAAGGTACAGTTACAGAAACAACTGACTAGTCAGTGCTGGATACAGGGTTAGATGTTTCTGGAGAACAAGAGGTGGGTAGGAAGACACTGCAGAGGGACCTGGACAGGCTGGATCCATGGGCTGAGGCCAACAGGATGAGGTTCAACAAGACCAAGTGCAGGACCCTGCACTTTGGCCACAATCACCCCCTGCAGCGCTACAGGCTGGGGGAAGAGTGGCTGGAGAGCAGCCTGGCAGAGAGGGACCTGGGAGTGCTGGTGGACAGCTGGTTGAACATGAGCCAGCAGTGTGCCCAACTGGCCCAGAAGGCCAATGGCATCCTGGCTTGGATCAGGAATAGTGTGGCCAGCAGGAGCAGGGATGTGATTCTCCCCCTGGACTTGGCCCTGGTGAGGCCTCACCTTGAGTCCTGTGTGCAGCTCTGGGCCCCTCACTGCAAGACAGATCTTGAGGTGCTGGAGCAGGTCCAGAGGAGAGCAACGAGGATGGTGAAGGGACTAGAGGGAAAGTCTGATGAGGAAAGGCTGAGGGAGCTGGGGTTGTTTAGCCTGGAGAAGAGGAGACTCAGGGGGGACCTTATCACTCTCTTCAACTCCCTGAAGGGAGGTTGGAGTCAGGTGGGGACTGGGCTCTTCTCCCAGGCAACCAGTGACAGGACAAGAGGGCACAGCCTGAAGTTGCTCCAAGGGAGGTTTAGGTTGGATATGAGGAAGCACTTCCTCACGGAGAGGGTGATCAGACATTGGAATAGACTTCCCAGGGAAGTGGTGAAGGCACCATCCCTGGATGTGTTCAAGGCAAGGCTGGATGTGGCACTTAGTGCCATGGTCTGGCTGATGTGGTGGTGTTAGGTCATAGGTTGGACTTGATGACCTCAGAGGTCTTTTCCAACCTCAGTAATTCTGTGATTCTGTGCAGGATCCCTGCCATAGCGTGGCAGCAGCCTGAGCCAGAGTCTTACCTGGCTTTGACCCCACGACAGCTCTGTGGAAGCAACAGGTCCTGATCAGTAAGTTGTTGTATCTGCAGCAACTGGCCACGTGCCTGTCTGCACGTCCAAGGGCAAACCATGAAGCAAACTTTGGACTGGGTCGCAGGAGGGTTTTTAAGTTGCATCTTTTATGACAAAGGATGTTCAGGACCTGTTTTGAATCGCCCCCAGTGAGGCTGAGATGCACAAAAAGGTTGTGAAATTCTTTTGTTTTGGAGTCAAACCTGGAAGTGGTCAGAGGGTACCAATAGACACAGATGTTTCCAATAAGGCAGGGAACTCAGAGTCACATGGGATTCCTGTGGTCTTCTCACATTTTCGAGAGACTAGGTTTGCATTCTTGTCAGTATTAATGAGGTTATTTTTACATTGGAAACATCATCAGATAGGGTGATTTCTAAATATATATTTATAGATTTCTAAAACTTTATTGCTTTTATAATGTACTCAGGGAATGTTTCTTTGTGCAAATTGCTCACTAAGCACAGGATCCAAGTGATTAGTGTCACCTCAAAGTGTCGGTTGCATTTCCTTGATAAACATTGTTCTGTCAGGAATTTAGGAGGAGATTATTAATAGTGTTTCCAGCTCAGACTTGGCCAGGAACATACCAATCTGGGAGCAAATTATATTTTACATTTGCATTGCATTAAGTGCATTTTCAGTTTATGCTTCTGTAGGTAAATGCAGATACAGAAAGGTATAAATATGGAGAAAAAAGATAAAAAACCAATGTGTAATTATGTGTAAAGATGTATCCTACCTGAATTAATGAAGATGTAGGGAGAGGAGCTTTTTCCAGAGCTAGAAGTTTTGCAGGTTTACTGGTGAACTGGCATAAGCTCATATCTTGTTAGATTTCAATGATACAGTTCTAGTACAAGTTGTAGTTAGCTGTGAGGAGAGGATGAGGCTTTGAAACACATAAAAGTGCCCCCATGAAAGTAATTGCAATTTCCTATGAAGGAAAGAATGTGTGTGTGCATGTGGTGACATGAAAAATTGATCTTAGTAGAAACTGAAGAGAGTATGAAGACAAATTTACAGGCAAGTAGCATGAATCTTCACTAGAGGAATGCACTGTTTTCAACCAAAGGGTACAACCCTCCCTCTGCCCTACCATCACACTGGTGTTTTTATGTGACAGTGAAATGCCAAAACCTCAACTTCACTTGATTTCAGGCGTCAGTGTGAATGTTTTGCGCAGGCTCAGGAGTTCAGATGACCACTCTGGGTTGTATCAGCCATTCCCAGGTGACCATTTTTTGTGAAGGGCCCAATTCTGCAAAGCTGGCTCCTGCATGTGAAGTCCCACTGCACTCCTGGAGAATCCCTGGATCGTGTGCTCCCCTGCTGCTGACCATGGGCCAGCCCCCTGCACACTCGTGCAACAGGGGACAGCAAAGAGCTGTCCCACCCCAGCCAGTCATGGTCTGAAGGTTTTAAGCCTAGAGATGGATAGTTCTTTTAATTCTGTCCTGCTGTTATAATTCTAGATCTGAGCTGTCCAACTGAGCTGGGGGTTTGTGGGCTCTTCTCATATGGCAGCAGAGGGATCCGAGGTTTGGGCACTAGGCTGGGAGTCAAAGAGTCAAAGCCTGGAGTTGCTCCAGTCTTTGCTACTGACCCCCAGAGTGACCTTGACCAAGTCACTTAATCACCTTCAGTTTCTCAGAGGCTTGTCCTGTCCTCTAAATGAGGCTAATTCACTGGTTCTTCTTTCCCAAAGCATTTGTGAAAATGGCTGGAACCGGGTAATAAATGTCAAGGATCAGCAGCAGTCATGGCCATGGGCAGGGACAGTGTGTGGGCAGGAATGTGTATAGGTTTGGCCTGGGGGTTCTCGTGGTTACAACATGGTGCTGGTAGTGCAGAGATTCAGGGTTTGGAGGTTCAGGTCTGCACATTTTAGACCTCTGGGATGCTCAGGTAGTTCAAAGTAGAAGCCTGGCAGTGTTTCTGCCACAGCGTGCCTGAGTTAATTTTTCTTTTGCAAGCTGGGATGTTACAAGAAGGAGCTTGGTGGGAGCCTGGAGTTGGCTTTGCCAAGTCTGTCCACAGGCCACTTTGGCACCTGTGTCAGGAGTTGACCTGTTTCAGCAGACCATGATTCTCAGTGCATGGGACAGCCCCCCTGAGCACTCCTAGCTGAGTGGGCAATCGTGGTGTCTTAAAAATGCAGAAGAGGAAAAAAGCAGCCTGAATCATTACAATGGTATAGTAAAATGTCTTTCTCTGTCCATTCTTATGTTTTGAAAGACCTGAAATACCTTTAATCTGCTGCACTTAGTGGAGTGTTTCACAGGGGAGCTCAGCATTGCTGCTGGGCCATTTGAGGAATGTGTCTATTTCTGGCAAATTCAGACTCTCAGGAAACAAAGTCTCCTTTCCAGGACTTCCCCTGTCTCGTGGAGAAAGCTGTGGACTTGCAAAGGTCTGTCTGGGAAGTAACTAGTCCTCCCTCACTCCCCACACAGTGCTGAAATGGAAGGAGATGAAATCTAATCCAGCAGGGACAGTGGCTGCCACACAGCAGTTCTGGACAGATACAGTGAGAATCACTCAGACAATGTGACAGTGCCAGTTTATCTGAGTGCTAAACACTGGATCTACACCACCAGCTGGAGTAATCTGTTACTGTAGTTCAAATCTTCCTTCAACCACAAGGAGCAACTCCTCTTGCTAGTTCATTCTCTCTCAGGACCTCTCCCATGCAGCTTCCAAAGGAGCAGTGCAGAGTTCCAGCCAAAACAGAATATATATGTGCATGCAGGTGTGTTAGAGCCCAGAGCAGGCACTGCCACAGGAGAGGGATTGTGCAAAACTCTTTCTGGGTCAGAGCAATAGACTTCTGGACTAGTGGCACATGGAATTAGACCATCAGGTGTGTCTAACTCTGCAAAACTTGCAGAGTATATTTTTTGTTTGCCAGAGGGCAGATGTCTGGGTGCCAGCACTTGGATGGTGATGTGGGTTTCTCCATCTACCTTAGTACCACCTCCCCTCCTGATACAAAGGCAGGTGCTTGTTTCTACTCTCTCTTCCCCTCCCATCCTCCCTAGCCTGAAGCACACAACTGCACTTGGCTCCCCTGAGAAACTGTATGAACCAGCATTTGTCTGGATTTTAGTTCAGTGCTGAAACCATCACAAGTGCTGAGCTTCACTGTAAAGTGTGGTTTGAATTGAGGCAAGAAATTAGTCTACATAAGTGTTGACTTGAGGTTTCCAGAGCAGTGAGGGAGTGGGCAGGCTCTGTGCTCAGAGGATATTCCTGCGTGGGGCTCATGGAAAGGACAGCAGGTATAATGATCTGAGAAACAAGAAGGGTTCCTAGTTTAGAAGAGCAGAAGGCAAAACAAGGCAATGGAACAGCATAGTTCAAACTTTCCTCTGCATGGAGTGAGTAGTTCTGCAGCTGTGGGGTGAGTGAAATAACTCTTGGAGTAAACCCCGTTGCTGGAGCAGAGCAATGACAGTGCTGTGCTGCAGGGCTGCCTTCACAGAACCCAGGAGACTGGATTCAGAAAAGTGTCTAGGTATGTAAAGTCTCACAGAAAATACTGAAAGTTTGTTCCCTTGGTGTTTAGGTTCTTAGAAACCAGTAAAAGTGAAACTCCTCTAACAGGGAGAATAGGGGCTTGATGCAGAGAGACTCCCCTTGTGACAGATGTCCAGCAAACCCATCTCTCCCATGCATGTTTCTTGCTGAGTGAATGTTGAGGTTGCATTTGTGTTGTGCTTCCCTCGTGCAGCTTCCAGCAGTGGGCTGGATTTACTCTCCTTATCCTTATGGGAGAAGGAGGTCATTGTTTCCTGTGGGATTTCAGTAAATTCCTAAAAATGAGCAGCAGCCCCAGCTGAAAATTTTGGACTGCATCTGGGTCCATCTGCACTGAGAACTTGTGAGGGGAACCCTAGGCCTTACATCAGTGCCCAGAGGGACTCAGGGACTGCAAAACCACCCAGGAACAAAAGCACCAACAGCAGATGCTTTACCTGCAGTCCAAGGCACAGAAAGAGATGACTTAAACTGCAGCTTAATTCAATCCTTGGCTTTCCCTGCTCAGGCCCCCATCCTGGGTGTGAAGGCATGTGCTACCTACAGGACCCTGGGCAGATACCTTGCACCAAGTGCAGAAGAACAGCTTCGGATTGAAGAGTTAGGATGGAAGTTGTGGAGACAAAGGCACAGTGGATCTAGGAGTGGGACAGTCAGTAGAGTGGCTCCCACCATATCAGTGTGTCACACAACAGACAGGCTGAAAGAAAGGTGGGGAGGGACTCTTGACAAGGGCAGGTATCACTGGAACAAGGGGTGATGGCTTTAAACTGGAAGAGGGGAAATTTAGGGTAGACATTAGGAAGAAATTCTTTAGTGTGAGGGTGGGGAGACCCTGGCCCAGGCTGCCCAGGGAAGCTGTGGCTGCCCCATCCCTGGAAGTGTTGAAGGGCAGGTTGGATGGGGCTTGGAGCAACCTGGGCTGGTGGGAGGTGTCCCTGCCCATGCAGAGGGGTTGGAACTGGATGATCTTGAAGGTCCCTTCCCACCCAAACCATTCCATGATGGTGTGAAGCATAATATTGGTAGAGCCACACCTCTCTGGTCAGCTGTCCCTGGATCCTGATCCCTGGGCCCTGCTTCCTGATCCATTTTTGTTAGTACACATGCAAATTCCAGACATGTACGTGGGATTTCAGAGGAGCTGTAGACACGTGGAGCATGGCAGGGTGGGTGGGTGGTGTAACTCCAGCTGCCCTGTGCTGCTTTCTGGAATGCTGTTCTGCTGCCAGGGCTTCAGCTCTCCCTCTCACCTCTGCTGAGATGGGTGTCCCACTGAAACCTGCAGATGCTGTGCTGTGCCTGCCACCTCTGCCAGGTCTTTTTCAAAAAGGAGTGCAGGACTCTCCCAGTAGTGAAGAACTCTGTCCTCTATGTCCCTGCAAGTGGCAGGCACCTGTACTTGGTAAATCGTGGCCTAAATCCCACCCTGTACCACCAGCAACTTATAGAGCACAGAGAGCACAAAGGCTCAGCACCAAGGATTGGTTGTCAGCCATTATGCACTGGCAATAAACCCAACTGTTAGCAGGTTCATGTCAAGCATGTTGCTGGCACACAGCAATGCTGTTTTTAACATAAGGCTGCATTATTAGAGCTATATCAAAAAATACAGAAGGAATGTAACAGCCTGGGCCTTTGCTTAGAGTGCACAAATTCCATGAAAACCTCCCCAGAGCCATAACTATTTGTACATAATTGGATATTGAGGAGCAAATTCTGCCACACAGACCTCCAGTGGGTTCAGTGAAAGCCATGAAATCTGTTTCATTATAAAATAGCCAAGATAAATGGTAATATGGGGAAGACTAGGTATTACTCATTAACTAGGAATATCACAAAGCATATGAACAAAATCTATCATCCTGGGAAGTCCTGAGTCCTCTCTTACTTAGACTTAGGAGTCTATTTTGGAGATGAGGAAATTCAGATTTAAGATTATTATTTCACAGTGTCATGAACAGAAACCTCCTGAAAGAGAGCAGAAAGTAGGAGATATTATTTCAAGTGTCCCTGCTTTAAACACTAGACCACGTTCCCTTTTCAGACCTGAGAATAAAAGCTGTGTGGACCCCCAAGTCACCCCCCACACAGATACACACCAGGCCATGTTGCTACTTGCTTGATGACTCTTCTTTCTGCAGATTCAGAGCTGCTAATAAGGAGCTGTTGTTTAACCCATGGTTGAGTCTAAGCTGGCAGGTTTCTGTTGATAGGCTGCAGAGCTTGAGGACAGAATTGTAACCTTTCTGCACATACTGTTGCTGTGTGGTTTCCATTAATAGCCGTGGAAAAGTTAACCTAAACATTAGCTCTTTTTCCTGGAACTCACAGCTCCAAAGCCAAAAGTCCAATGATCTGCTCAGCAGCTTGCAGGACGACGGAATCATAGAACCATAGAATGGGGGAGGTTGGAAGGGACCTTAAAGATCATCAGGCTCCAACCTCCCTGCTATGGGCAGGGACATGTCCCACTAGACTGCAGAGCAGACTGCTCATTACTGTGCAAGTGAAGCACAGAGCTGGCTCTTGAGCTGCCCCAGCTCTGCTTCTGAGGCAGGGAGTAGCCAGCTCATAAAGGGGAGCACCCCAGTCTTATCCAGAGCAAAATTTCCCCAGGCAGAGTCACAAGGTTATGCCTTTAGCAGTGACATCAGAGAACTGTCTCAGAAGCCAAGGTAACTTTGGCAAACAGGGATTGAAGGGATGGGGATTATTTCTCACTAAATCCTGGTGGGACATCTTCAACAGACAGTAATTCCCATTTCCTGGAGCCATTAGCACTGCCCTGCACAGAGTAATTTTCCTGAATCTTGTAATGTGAAAACAGCCATTGAGTTGTGGTGTTCTCACATTCACATCATGGAGGATCCTATCCTGAACCATGTCCCCTCTTGTTTGCCCAAAGACAAATTGCACCCACAGAGATGCTCCCCAGATCCCTGATTTCTGGAAGAACAGATCCTGCAGGATCTTCCTTTCTCTCCAGAGGGATGTTTAC
This sequence comes from Hemiprocne comata, assembly GCA_020745705.1. NCBI lineage: Eukaryota > Metazoa > Chordata > Aves > Apodiformes > Apodidae > Hemiprocne > Hemiprocne comata. The sequence continues at coordinate 4,805,349 of CM036612.1, forward strand.
CACTACCCTTGATCAGTTGTTCCAGTTATTGCTGCCAAGACAGTGTGTTTTATTTTTCATTTGAATTTTTTTCTCTTTTCCTCATACCCAGTAGACTTTGTTGATCAACCTCCAGATGAAAGATTACAACCCTGTGTGAGACACTGGCTTTGATGTGTCACTCTAGCCTTTCTCCAAGACTAGCTACCTCTTTCCAGAAAGACAATGGGAAGAATGACCAGATCTTCCTGGAAATGATGCCCATCCCACGGCATAAAGAAGCCAAAAGTTGCTCCTGCAAAAGTAATCAGGCCTGTTTGTTGACATACAGATGCCCACTCATCACTGAAGGAGCCACACTCCCCAGCTCTGGCACGGGCCAAAGATTGAGGCTATTAAGCTCATTCCCACGCTCCAGTTTGGCAAGGTAGAAGCCTGTATCATCTTGTTTCACTCTTTGTAGGAGTTTTTTATCTGAGTGTTTTCTTTTCAGTAGGTTCTCCCCAGCTGGCTCAGCCCTGCATCATGTAGTCACAGACACCCAGAACCAGGGGCTGGCAGAGCAGTGGGTATGATCTGGGTTCTGGTAGGTCTGAAGAACCAGGCACAGTTGAGAAGTTACCAGTAAGCTCATGAGTAAGATTTCAACTGGAGGTTGAATTGGCAGAACCAGTCTGTGCTGTGGGGCCCTCAGATGCACAGTGTTGTGGACAGAGGTGTATCTGAGCTTTAGTCATAAGCCAACATGACTGAGCTGATACTCTGAAGGAGCTCTTACTTCAAATTCTGTGAAGGATCTCTGAAAGCTGCAATACTTTGTGATGTTTAAAGTAGTTTCCTCTACAATGTCTGCTGCTTTTGGGTTGCTTGAACAGAACAGGATCATAGAAACACAAATACAAACCATTGCTTTAACATCTGAATAGACAAAGCCATATCAAGGCATCAAAGAAAGTTAGGTAGTTTTTCTGCTTCTTTTTTTCCTTCTGAATTTAGCCAGAATGCTTTTCTGCAGTTTAGGAAACTGATATAATTGGAGTTCAGTGGCTGTGGGTAAAAGGTCACTTGTCACTAGTTGTGATTATGTGTTTACCATTCTCAGTTGGAGTAAAACTCACCTCCTTACTGCCTTCAGAAGGAAATGCCATTTTGTACCAGCCTGTTCCTGGGAGTTAGGAAGTCAAACCCAGCATGGGGTGTAGTACAGAGACCCAACAGAAAATTCTGGATCTTGCTCCAAGCTTTGTCACTCCACAGGACTTTTCACAAGGTCTTTTAAGGTAAATCGTAACGGTCCATACTTTTCAGTGCTGCTTCTGCAATAAGAGACCAGGTTATTAGATCCCTGCTGGAGTGATGATCTTGTCAGTGGAAGTCTTCCTCTTAATTGTGGGAGAAAAAAGGTCAAGCCTCCAGTTTATTGTATATTGAGTGGCCAAGGTGGCAGGAATACCTTGGGAATGGTAGATTTGATGAGCAACGCCACATTCTAGCATCTGTATTTAGCAATAAGACACTGATGGGAATGGTTTTGTTGGGGTGATGTTTTATCACAAAATGAGACAGTTTTAATAGTTGTTTAGTGAGTTAGATACAGAGGTAGCTGTATAATTAGCGTGCTTGCTGCAGGAGGCAGCAATTCCTGGCATTGCCCAGCACCCTCAGCACAGCCTGATCTCACTGAGAGAGGCTGGCTAACAAAGCCCAGAAGCTAGTTAACAGTTCTTAAAACCATCTCCAGACACCCTTGAGGGATTTAAAAGGCAGCATGCTGGCAGCTCAGGTTGTGCAAGCAGGAATATTTTGAGCTCACAGAATCCTGCTACGTATTCTGGGAGTTACCTTGATGAGGGTTCAGAGCAGCAAAACCCCCAGGAACCCAAGAGCTCCCCAACTGTTCCCAACTGTTTGCTGTTCCTAAATGACAAAATGCTGGTGGGAAGCAGATATTGATTATTCTCACACTGGTCTTTTGCCAGTATCACCTCTGTCTAGGCACAAAGAGATGCATTTTTGGAGAGAGGTTTTGTAAAGTACCCTCTGCAAAGACCCCTTTCACAAGAGGGGATCCATACCACGTTGCCTACAGGCAGTTTTTCTCTGTAGCCACAGGAGAGGCAGCATGAGCTGCCTATGCCAGTTGGCTCCCACAGGCTGTGGACAGGCAAACTGCCAGTTCACTGCCTTCCCCTCCCCGTGGGGCTCAGAGCTGCTGTCAGATCCACTGTGACTTTCCACTCTGTGTTCCTCCTTCTCTCCACACTCCTCACGCTCACAGATGTTTGTGGAAGTTTCATGCCTGGACTGAGTTCAAACTGAGCACCCAGGATCTTGAGTAGGGAGGGTTTGGCTTGGAGAATGTTCTGTTCATTTCTCTCACCCATGTGTGTGCTTTGGTTTTAAAGAAGCTGCAGTTTAGTGAATCATCTCTTTGCAGAAAGTACTGGTAACACTCACATTTATTTAATATTTTTAATGTTTGTTTGTTTGTTATTCATTTGGCCAGTGTTTCGTTCAAGTTCTCGTGCATGCCTGATTCAGAATCAGATATGAAATCACAGATTAATTTTTACATTTATTTTTTCTTTTTCTTTTCCTTTTTCTCTGTCTTTCTGTATTTCTTTTTATTTCTCTTTCTCATAACAACAGGGTAAACCAGGCTATTGTTTATGGAAAGCTTGATTTACTAATGACCCATACAAAACATTAAGGATCATATCTTTTCCAGTGCCTCTTTTTAAACCCAGCTCAGAAGCCAGTCCCAGGGTTTTATGATCTTAAAGTGTTGATATTTTTCCAGGTTGATAGCAAACCAAGAGAAACTGGAACAGTTTTCATCTTCACTTCAGAAAAATGTGCTCCATTTTCCTCTGTTAAGGAGGTATCTTCTCAGTGCCATGGAGGGCATGACACTGCTCTGGGACCAGCTTCCCTTTCCTCAATCACCTTTCTGCTGTGCTGCTGTGTGTGAGCCTCACCCTGAGCAGCCTGAGCCACAGAAGGCAGGGCTGAAATGAAACAAAGGAAAAAGCTTCCTCCTAGTTTGAGTCCTGCTGTGATGGGGGCTGGAGAGAGCTGGTTAGAGAAAAAAGAAATACTCCAGTGTCCCAAGAGAAAGGTCCATCCTCCCCACAGCTGGATTCAACATGCAGAATCCCAGTCAATGTCTCTGTGCAGGTCACTGCACACTGTGGTCTGAGTGACAGTCTGTCTCTCCTGTTAGTTTCCAGAGTCAGATAAAAGCAGAAAGAAAGGCAGGAGGAGGTGGGAAGTGGCTTGTTCCTGTGAAGTTCCTAGGAAATGCCACAGCTTGACTGAGGCATCTGCTGCTCTTTGCACCTCTGCTTGCCAGATCCACGTCCAAGACACAAAAGCTCCAGCTCCCTCTCTTGAACACTCAGCAACCACCACCACCCTGTGCTATGACCTCGGTAGCCTAATGTCCCCCTCACCCCACATCCCACCCTTCTCTTTCAACCCTGGCAGCTCTCCTCAGGCAACCAGATGTGAAGAACAAAAGGAAAAGTTTGGATCAAGTGAGCAACCCTACGGCATTCCACATGCAAAGAGCTCACAGGGTGAGGCCCATGGTCAGAGGAGACAAGCCCCCCACAGCCCAGTGCTTTGTCATCCTCAGGGCAGTGCTGCCTGCCCCATCCCCAGCACTATGAGCTGCTGAAGGTCAAAGAGCAAGGCCAGTCCAAGCACAATTCACTGTGCATATGCCTGCCAGCAGAACTCTCTAGAAAAACAACGTAAAATGCAAGAGTGAAATTGCCCTCCCTGATTTTGCTGATTCCACGAAGTTTTGGATCTAACAGTGTCTCCATATTGCTTCAATTGTCTCTTCTGAGGCACAGCTGTGACTCTGCCCCCTGAAGCGTTGTGGCTGCAGAAAGGGAAGTAGAACCTAGCCAAGGCATCCAACACTGCAGCCTTTTCATACTCAGCCTGTTCCCTACATTCATACATTCTGTATCTCCAAATACTGTCTCCCGGCTAGAAAGACTAGTAGAACAGGCTCCTCCTATTCTCAAAGCTGTGGCATAATCTGGTTAAGGAGTTTTTTTCTCCTGGGATGAAAGGTGACTTCTGTTTAAGGCTTCAAAGCAGCATTTAGTGGAAAATGGGTCAAATTCCTGCCTCCTGGTGGCAGAACATCCATCTTCTGCATCCACCCCATCTAAAGTTGGACACAAAATGAGGTGATAACCTTTGGTGGATAGCCAATAGGGGCTGCTAACTGGTGGCCACTGAGACCCTCCTAATATCACAGTGGTCTGAAGGTCCTTATGTTCCCACTGATTGTAGGGAGATCCCACACTCTTCTTAACTGTAGTATCCCAGGCACTTGCTCTGGTTTCACATCCAGATCCCAAGGCTGAACAAGGCATTTGGGATCATCTATTTAGAGGGTCTGTTACTGCTCAAATCACCTTGTGTTATCTGGGGGATGAACTGAACTGGGCTGGCAATGGAGAGAGAGCCCTTTAAAACTTGAATGGATGGGTGATGAGCCAGCCAACTTGATCCTCATCCAGACAGTTTTCCAGATAAAACAACATTGAACCGTGGAGTAAGTTGATGATGCTGATGCTTTTTCCATTGCAATTGCATGGTACAAAGCCCAGCTGTGAATCAGGGCCCCCTTCTGGTAAGTGCCGGTGGGAAAACACAACTCTTGCCACGCAGTTCAGAGAAAGCTGGGTCTTCTGGAGCTCTTGGAGTACTTGTTTGTGCTCACACTCTGGCCAGCACAACCTCTGCACTTTTCTGTCTGTTATCATAAAGCTAGATGCAAGATGAGAGACCTCTTCTTTTCTCCTGGCTCTGCTTCGTGTTTGTACCCAGGGCACTGGTTAAACCCTTTCTGCCTCTCACGTGCAATGGCATTGTCATTTGTTTCCTGGATATCTCCTTGTCATTCAATCTGACAGTTCCCCCTTAGGAGATGTTGGCTTCTCCATCTCCTCTGAGGCACTGTAGCTGCCAAACTCCATCTCAGTCCATCTGGACAGAAAACTCCTATCTGGCATTCTCCCCCCATCTGCCTGGGTGAAAGAAATGTCAAGCAAGGAAACACAAGAACTCCCTTGGTCTGTCAGTTCATGTGAAAGGAGGAGAAAGCCTGAACTGTGTATCTGCCCTTCACACATGTTGGATGCCCTGCAGAATTACCCATTGCACAGTAGTAGAAAGTGTTGCCAAACAGGTCAATGTCAATTCACTGCAGAGCAGCTGACCCACCAGCAGAAGATATAGGAGGAGATGGGGAACGGCGTGCTTGAGCTGAGAAAAAGGCACACTCTGCCCTGTTTGAAGGGGAAGAAGGTTTGAATTCTGAAGCTACACCAGCTTTATGCACAAGGGAATGAGAAGGTATTTGCTGAGTGCAGCTACATGCTGTGCTAGCTCAGGGTCAGGTCTGGCTCTGGTGTCTGCTCTCCTGTGCTGTCTGTTCTCTGGGCTGAGTCTGAGCAGCTCCTGCTCTGACTCCAGTTTGACTGCTTGTTCTCAAGGTCAGTGGAGATTTAATCATGTTTGAAAACAGAGCTCTTGAATTTCAAAGCAGCCCTATTACTGGAGAAAAAGAGCTACCATTCATCCTGGATATAAGCAGTAGCTCATGGACACAGGCTTACTAGGTGGTAGCTGATTACAAAAACTAGTGTAAACATAGTGGTATGAATTGCCAGCACCTTTATATGATAATCAGAGAATCATGGAATGGTTTGGGTGGGAAGGGACCTTCAAGATCATCTAGTTCCAACCCCCCTGCATGTGCAGGGACACCTCCCACCAGACCAGGTTGCTCCAAGCCCCATCCAACCTGCCCTTCAACACTTTCTGGGATGGGGCAGCCACAGCTTCCCTGGGCAACCTGGGCCAGGCTCTCACCACCCTCACACTCAAGAATTTCTTCCTGATGTCCAACCTAATGGCACTGATAATCTATCCAAGCCACTTTCATCAATAAGAAGTCAAAGCTTTGCCAGTGCACAGGATGTCTTGCCCTCTTGGTAAGACCATGCCTTGGACATCACCATGAGTACTAGATGACTTTTAGTCCTGTAGCTCTGCCCCAGCCCCAAACCCAAAGATTTCTGAGCCTCACTGCATCCTCTTGATTGTTCCTAGGGCGGTGCTCAGCTCCATTTGGATCAGCAGCACCATAACCTCACTCCTGGGGCATCCAGACAGAGGATGTCTCCACACAAAAACAATTGCAACTTTTTGTTCTCTGGCTGGGATTCCTGGACTGCTGCTTTTTCTTCAGGTTTCTTTTATTCTCAACATAAATAAAGAAAACCTAGTGCAAGCAATAGTCTGAAACTACTAAAGTTGCATTGCAGGAGATGTGGAACTAGAACAAGGAAAACATTCTCATGGTTGTTTTTTTCTGAGTGGAATTGGTTAATCTTGGGTTCAGACTTTCACTCACTCAGCAGGGCTGCCCTACAATATTTACTTAAAATCACAGCAAAGTACATTAAAACAATGTTAAAGCAGAGAAACCAGCCCACAAAGAGCAAATAGAACCAGGGACACTCTGAGATGAGATGTGCTGCTTGAAACAGGCTTTCCTCTGCCCATCAGAGGGTGCCCCCTTTTTGGCCACCAGAGGTGCTGGGATGCACCGTAGTGTTTCTGGTCAGGGGCAGTGCCCACCCTGGCACTTCATTTTGTATTTTGTCCTGCACAAGGGATGGAGAACGTGTCCCCACTGCACAGATGCTAATGGTAGCACAGTGTATGGAGCAGTGGTCAAGCCTCTCCTCCCTTTCCCCCCTATGTTGTCATGCTGTAAGGACCTTAACTGAGAGAGCATTAACCCTCAGGCAGGGGCATTGCCATGGGCACATTTGTGACTGTTACGTGGGTCTCTGCGCTGCCCCAGAGTCTGATTCCTCCAAGAGAGCCTGAATTGAAGCCAGAGGTTCTTCCTGCTGACAGGCAGCCAGGACCAAGCCATGCAGAGAGGGTTCAGCTGCCACCATGCTCGGAGCAGCCCCGAGGTGATGCTCTCATCTTGAACTTGATGCAGTTCAAGGCGCTGTGAAATCTTTGTTTTCCTTAAACGACCTTTGCTTGCAGAAGGCAGCCTGTGCTCAGCTGTGGGCTGCTCTGCATACTCCATCACTTCAGCAAGGAATCCACTTTCCTCTGCTGAATGGCTGAGGCTCAGACAGATGTTTCTTCGTATCCACAGAGCATGATGATATAATTGGCAGAGCTCTTGGAGAGGAGCTCTCTGTATCTCTGTGTGTCAGCCCCTTCGACGCCAGCTCCTCTCACCCCTGTCAAATCCTCCTCCAGCACCCCTCTGCCTTTCTGCCAGCACACCCCTTACTTCACTTTGGGTTCCTCTTCTGAGGAGCATTTGTCCATAGGCTGGGTGCAGCAGGGAGAAGATACAGAGCCATGCAGAGGTTTCAAAAGGGTTGTTGCTACCCCAGCAGATCTTCTCCAGCCTGCATGTGCTCAATGCTCCATTTGGCATTTTTTCACCAGGAAAAACATTTACTTTGGGAGAGGAAAGAGGAAAACAGAAAATGAGCTTATGCTCACAAATCCAAAAACAAAGTATGGACTCAGAAATCCTCTAGTGCCTTTTTGGATTATTTCATATCTAGAAGAATGAATCCATAATACAGTAGTGCTGATTGTGACCTTATTTACAGTGGGATCTTTTGCAGGTGGAACTTGGGAGAAAAAAAAACCAGCAAAAACAAAAGAACAGCTTGAAGGGCAAAGGTTTTGTTTAAAAATGTGCAACAAACTGTAGCTTAGCACCAACGAGTGAGAAAAGCAGTTTATTGGCTTCTCAAAAGCACTAGAATATCAAGACATCCTAATGAAGAATGGATGTGTGTCAGGAAAAATTCTGAGGAAGAAACTGTCTTAGTTAAACCAATCTTCCCTTTTGTCTTGTTGGTAAATTATTAGAAATAGGACACTAAAGCCAGGTACTTGAAGGAGGAGAGGCTCCAAAGGTGCAAGGTCCAGATTTTGTGCTGTTGGAAGTTTAAGACTGAGGTCTGGGAAGAGGCACCTGTAGAGGCAGGGACCATGGGTCGTGTGGTGACCCAGACCCCAGCTCTGAAGACAGGAACAGCTCTCACCAGCTTTTGCAGCTTCGCTGTGACTTGAAGGACTCAATGCTCTGTTTAAAGATCCTGGAGTCAGAAAACAGTATGTGAGGATTTCATCCTCCTTCCCTACAAAAGCCGTTGTTAGGGTGTAACCTCTTGGTTGCTCAGCACAGGACTTGCCCTTACAACACTGGTGTCTGAGAAAGAGCAGGAACAGAGCAGCATGCCCAGGAGCACTCAGCCTGCCATCAGGTTTGCACCCAGCCAGGGAGGTACCTCCGCTGCCCTGCCACTGCCTCCACCAGTAACTGTGCTTTTCCACTTTGTTCTCTTTTGTTTCAGGGCCGTTGCATCAATTTCACCAGAGTGAAGAACACAGAGGCCCCACCCAAATACCCGCTCAACAACGCGTACCCTCCGGCATCTCCACCTCCAGCACCCATCTACAACCCCCCACCCCCGGCTCCCATCTATACCCCCCCTCCACCCAGCTCACCCACACCCCACACCCCATCCCCATCCTCCACGCTCCCACCTCTCCCCCCACCACCCCAAGCCCCCCCCCCAAACCGGGCCCCCCCTCCATCTCGGCCCCCACCTCGCCCCACAGTCTAGGGGGTCGGCCTTGCTCCCGTCTCTTGCAGAAGCGTTCGAGAGGCTTTTTCAGCAGTACTGTACCACAGCCATCTTCGGGGGGTGGGGGGCTAGAGGAGGCCGGACCCTTTGTGAAATGGGTGACAACAGAACGAACGACTTTGTAGTCATCTTTCTCCTTTAGGTTTCTTTTATTTTTTAAAATCCCTTGTGCATCAGTGCCACCAAACTACCGAAGCAAGAAAAGCCAAGAGACTGCAGGAACAAGGCAAATTAACTTGAGTTCCATTTCAGCAAGGCTCTCTCTTCCCTCTTTGTCCCCAACACTTTCCTGTGCCTTTACCACGGTGATTCCAGGATACATTGAAAAAAATGAATGAATAACTAGAGTAAGCTCTCTGGAAAGGCAATTTTCCCCAGGGAAGGACTGCAAAAGACTCTTCCAAGTGCAGACATCCCAGCTAGCTACCTGGAGACAACCTCACCAACTTCATGGTACAAGACTCAAGGTATGACAGAAAGCTGATCATGTCTTGCTTACATGCCAGCTGCCAAGCAAATAATTACAACAGCAGGTCTGCAAGTACAGAAAAGCCTGTAAATCTGAAAAGAATTGATGGCAGGCAGCTGTTCTCATGGACCATGAATTGGAGAAGGGAAGGTATTGTCTTCTCGGAGGGTCCAGAAAGGAGAAGGGGTAGGTCTCTGGTGTCTTGATTTGTGTATGTTTGTATGTGGAAGTGCAGGTGAATGAAAATGGAGTGCCACTAGGAAAACAAATTACATGGAAAACTACAGCAGTCAGTATGTCACAAGGCTTTGACCCCATCCCCTGAGGACAAGGAACAATGGACGACAGGTCAGCCTTCAGTGCTCTCAGTGGGACAGAGGAATTCATAAAAATTGAGCAAAGGAATCTGGGAAAGGTATGGTTGACAGAAGAGTCTTTGCATTCAGTTACACTAATTATGCCCACCTAGTTAATAGCTCTGCCATTCAGCAGTGTAATTTAATGCTAGTTTCCATTTTAAAAGGAAAGTTTCTGGATATCAACAAGAGGTTAGGTGTATTGGTTTCTCTAAATCCAGTCTGCTTGGGCTCCTTGTTATTGTCAGTTTGAAATGGTTACCACTGATGCGTTCCTGTTTTGTCTGTAAATTGCATTCTTTCGCCCTAGAAATGTTTCCACATGGATTTTTATTTCTTGTTTTCCTTTCCTGAATAAGTAGCAGATGCCTTCCAAACCCGTAGTGAAGAGGAGCCAGTGTGCTTACTCACTCTTGTCAACTCTCAACAACATCACTTCTATTAGCAATTGTTGACTAAGGCAAAAACCAACACATGGAACATGCAAGCTGGGAATCAGTCTTCCAAGAACTGCATGGGCTGCATTTCTCCATGCTCTTCCTCACCTCCATGGAACCCCCACCACATCCAGCAGTATTGCACCTGCACAGCTATTATCCCCCAGCAAACCTTCTGGGCACAGTGCTAGAAAGAGGGCAGATCACTCAGCACTCCAGCTGAACCTCTGGCTCTCTTACTGTCAGGATCAGTTCTCATGAAATCACTCCCTCTGGAAATGGCGAAGTCGTAAGGGGTGAACCATCCTTTGTAGCTGCAGTTCTATGATATCTGAGGGTTCTCACAATCATGTCGTGTTTTTACCAGATAAAGAAACGCTTTGCCAGGGACTTACTTCACTGCTGTTGGAAATTCTCATTCTAGCTTTTCTAGCAAAAAAAAAAAAGAAAAAAGGAAAAAAAAAATGCTCAAGGAGGAAAGGGAAGAGATGAAAAAACTCAGTGGAGGCTTGACCTGGGATTCTTTTGGTAAGGACATATTTGAATTAACCCTTGCCATCAGCCTCTGAGTCAGTCTAACTGTCATTTCACCAGCCTTACCTGCTGCTAGGTCAGTATGTCATCTATTGGATGAGATAAATACACCAGTCAGGAGGGATCTGAAGACTCAATCTACAGCCAAGGCTGGCAATTCTGGAAAAAGGCTGATTAAGTCACCCACAACACTGTTTTGTCTGCAGGCAGCACAGAGCAGTTCCCCATTAGGAGCAAACCCAACAGTTTGGCTACTCACTGTGTCTGATTGTATCAGCTACAGGCCGTGGTTAGTTCAACAAGACTTTGTGATTGGCAGGTGGGAGTGGGAAGCTTTTAACACCCTGACCCAAGTTTGGTTGGACTCCCTCTTGTGATGGATGGGGTCTAGTTAAATAGCTGTTTGATTTGGTTTAATGAGGAAAGGTGTAAAACCCAGGAAAAAGGGTAATGTAAATCTCTTAATGGCTCCTCAGTATTTCCAAAGAGTTTGGAAAGGAAATTGATTTTCAATAATGCAGCATTGAGAATTTTATTTTTTTTAAGTGTCAATTAACCAATACATCTAAACCTACTGCTGGGGAAAAAAATAAAAGCGGTGTATACTCCGTGTCTAAAGCTAACTTCTTGCAGACATATATAGAAGTTTTCATTCTCCCCAAACTAAGGGAAAAAAAAAATCCTATGGTATTAAAGAAGCAAAATAAAAACTAGATCAGGCTAAAAAAATTGTATTTTTAAAGTACCCACTATGTAATCATCCAGTTTATGAAAAAAAAACAAACTCCAAATTTTTTGTTGTACATATTGTTACTGCATGCTTACCATATGTTAGATGGAAGCATTTCCTATCCACTGTGGATAAAAGAACATTTTTCAAGTTGTAGTAAATTATTATAAAGCCAATGACATTTCATGGCATGTTATTGTATCAAGCTGTGCTTGTTGTATTTTGTTTCTTTATGGTTGTATTGCTTTTTTATAAATGTACAAATATTTTTCTGTAGTTGACGACCACCTATTTGACATAGCATTAATTGAAGCACTAGAGCATTAATTGAAGCACTAGAGCATTAATTGAAGCACTAGAGCTCCAGGCCATACACTCCCTTGACCCACTGGCAAAGAGTTTTGCACCTGGACCCAGGGTGGGATATGGCCAGGGCATGGTGGGTAGAGACAAATGAAATGGGTGGGGGGCTGGATGCTGATGCAGAGCACCCATGCAGCTGCCAGGGAATTGGTTTTGGTGGACACTTGTGATGTTCTCAAAAAACAATAGAGCATGTTTCATGGCAGACTTTGTACCTGCTCTTGTATTGAGGGATCAGCCTAATGTGGCTGCTAGAATGGCTTTCTCAAAAGTACAGTACTCCTTTTGTGCCAGTCCCTAAAGATTAACTTCAGAACTTATCAGAAGGCAATCAAGAGTAAAAATTTGGTCCCTAATTTAAATCAGCTCCCACCAACAATTAATGCTATGTAAATGAGGTTGAATTAGCTGGTGTACCATGTACTCATATATGGTACCCTATGTATTATTCTCTGTCTGTAGAACTTTCCTAGAAACACGTTACACAGGCTCTCAATCCACACTAGCCAATTTTTAAGTAAACGTTCTTTGTAGATCAAAAGAAGTTGAGTGGCACAACATCTGCTCTGCAATTTCAACAGACTTCAGCAGGTCTCACTGTTTACTAGTTGCACATGCTCCTACACAGGCTGGTCTAAACAGCAAGAAACAGATGTCTGATGGCATTCAATAAACAGTTGTTTCGTTTGGTCTAAATAGGTCACTTTGATTACTCCGTTGTTTTTCATTCATCCAAAACTTTTTGTCAGTGTGTCTTGCAGCCTCAGAGGACTAAGCAGCTGCACTTGACAAAGATTCAGATTTTTTTTTTTTAAACTGCCAAAACGTTACCAATTTTTGCTGGCTGGATTTTGAAGCATTCACCCACATGAGCTTTCTAGTCATCCGAATTCTGTCTCACTTCCTTGGTGTGTGAAGGCATCTTCTGTCACTGTTTATTTTGGGGAAGGGGGGAATGTTTGGCTTCTGAGAGCTCTGCCAAGATTTGAGGGTAACCAGTCAGTGACGTTGCCTTATATGTGGTGCTGATGCAGCAGAGGAAAAGAAGCAAGCCTTCTGTTTTGATGTTGAATTACATTCTGTCAGTTCAGCCAGTGCTGTGCAATGATGTTTTACTCCCTCTGTTTGTTGCATGTGTCATGTGTTAAATTCAGTCATTACTCTTGCTGACCTTGATGTTACTATTAAAGAACTACACAAATTTGTGTTGGGCTCCATAAAATTCATTGACTAGGCAGAGTGAATGAAGCAGGAGGCAGGAGAATCCCGGGTAACAAGTTTTCTCATAAAAGTGACTTTCTGTCATCCTGGAGAACTCCAGCTTGATGCTTTCCTTCCCACCAGCCCGGAGCAAATCTGCCTGACAAAAGTTATTTTCACTGGGATGTGACCCAGCCTGAACTGTCTGCTCCTCCACTGACACCCAGAGCCTCGCCTCCCAAACGCAGGATAACCTCTCCTTTCCTGCAGCTAACTCAGCAACCTTTAACAAAAGCATCCTTTAACAAAGCATAACAACTACTAGAAATAACCAGGCGTGTTTCCTCTCACATTTTCTGATAGTCCTTTCTTCCTCTCTGCTTAACTAACTCATCTGGACTTCTATGTGGTTGGAATATTTTATTTCACAAAGAAGATTAACAGAGCATAAAGAAGTTCAGCCTCAACACCCTGCCCTCTTTCAGCAAAGCATGCAAGCCCAGGCATTTCAGCTTCCTCTGGAAATGTGAGCAAGCACTTTCCTCAGCACATCAAACCTTGTGAGTCTAGTCTGGATTTTTCTTGCCGTGTTTTATTTAAACCAAACTCGTATCTAGTAAATGCAAAGAGGGAAGCCACAGTACTCAACAGGTTCTGAAAAAAAGGTGCTTTTAAAATGGAGACTATCAGAGAAAATCAGTTGCTCTTAGAAGAGGACAGGTGGAAAAAAATGCAAGGAAGGTTAAGCCTCAGCGTAGCCCAAACTCAGAAGAGATGATGCAAACCCACCAAACCTTGACAGTAGCTCCAGGTCTTTTAGGACATGCATTTACACAGAATTGCCTGCACAGCTGGACTTTGCATAAAGTCCCATCACTTCACTGAGGAAAAAGACTGAGAAAAACACTGTAATGAGCCCCAGGCAGGCTCGTTTACCCTCTCAGTCAGCTGCCAGCCCCTCGGCCTCAGGAAACTCTCTGCTCCCTGAGCCTGTTCCCTGCTCAGGGAACGGCGCTGCGCTACCATCGTGGCAAACTTCATCACCATATTGGCCAAAATTTCCTCAAAGCATTTTTTGGAGCAGAGTTACTCAAAAGCAAGAACATGTGGAGACGAGGCTGCTAAGCGAGGCCTGGGCGTGACCTCCCTGCTAATTAGCCACTGTTGTCCTCAATGAGCCCCACCTGGGAGCAGGTCTGGGCTCCAGAGCGGGGCTGCCAAGGGAGGGAGTGGGTGGTTTTGTGAGGTGATCTTGGTGTGGTTGGTGACAGACTCCCTCAGGACCCAGTTTGTCACAGAGCGGGGATGGAAAGGAGACGGGGACTGTACCTGCAGCAGCTGGAAGAAGCCAAAACGGTGAGTCCTGGCTGGGCTGTTTCCAGCAGCTTCTTTTATTTTTGTGTTGTGGCTGCAAGGGAGGGAGAGGGCTTTTCTCCTGGGCTCTGGGCCTCTGGCTGGAGGCTGTGGGGGGTAGGTGTCAGGCAGCAGTGCCTGGGGGATGAGTGGGGTGCAGAGAGCAGCCCCTTTCTGGAGCACTGGTTGTGTTTGATGGGGTTTTCCTCACAGGCTTTTCCTTGCAGGTGAACTCTGCTTGTTCCCTAAAAGGTTCATCTGGCTTCGGGCAGCTGAGGAGTTCCTTGCTTGGCAGGCAAAGAAATTACTAGGGTTTTTTTTTCTAATTCTGGCAGAGAAAGCCCCTTTTGAGTCATAGGTAGGCTTTTATATGGGGGCTGATGAAAACACCAGTGAGACTCAAAGCTTAGTAGGATCCTCTTTTTGTTGTTAGTGTTGCTGGAGAGTATAATACACTTTTAAAAAGAGACAGCTACAAAATTACTTGTAAAAATGGCCAGTGAACCAAAGAGTAAATCATGAGGGGCACAGGCAGCGGCTGAAAGTCTGTAGCACTTTGCCAGAACAAACTTGAGATTATTTCAATCTTTTACTATTTAAACACTTTCAGAGGTCCTTCTTGCTAGCAGGGGGAGGTGAAATATCTTTGAACGTCCCAGAGCACCAGGGAAGGTGTTTCCTCAGGCCGCTGGGTCAGTGTAATGTTGCCCAAGTTGTCGCTCTGGGGAAGGCCCGTCCCCCCCTGAGGGGATTTCCCGCCTCCCGCGGCCTGAGCTCTGCCCGGCGTGGCGCTGCCTTCGGCGGCCGCGTCCTTCGGTCTCCTCAGCCAACCACCCTGCAGCCCGAACAGGCATTTTTCTAGTTCTTCACAGACATTAAATCGTGGGGCGTTTTCCAAAGCTGAAGGAATTAATAGGGATGGAGAAACTATAGCATGCAAACATACCACAGAGTGGAAAACTTAATGTAGTGGATGAGGTAACTTTTCCTTGAAAGAAAGCTGGGGATTTCTATATTGCGCTTTCCATTCCCGTTTAAAATACTTCGTGGCATATCCTTAAGGCATGCTGCTGTGTGCCTCTGGGTGTGTATGTCCTTAGTTTCTTCTAAAAGATGCTTTAGTGCTTATTCCTTCTTGCCTCTAAGATCTTGTGGTCTCTCTACATCCAGGCCTCACCAGTCGATGACTGGGAACGGGGGTGTCAGGGATCCTTTTTCTAAGTATTTCTTACTCAATGGAAAGTCTCTGGAAAAGTAAAAGCCAGGCAGAAATAAAGTATGTGTGCATTCCTTAAATGTGTTTTTGGTGATGGGTGACATGTGAAATGTGAGCATCTTTGGCCTAAGAAAAGCTTGTCTGCCTGTCAGCATTAACATGTAATATCCTGTCTTGCAATTGCTATGGCCTGTGTATGCAAACCTTGAACTGTTTTAAAAAAAGCTGGGAAAAATCCTCTGGGAAAGTGAGATTTATTTTTTTTTTTACTTAACTCTGTAGTGCCTGATTTCAGATAAAATTTCTGTACATCTTAAGAGCTCCAGACTGGACTGAAGTGTTACATCTGAACAGAATGCTGCTTTTGTTTCCCAGATTTCATTTATGGTAGGGGGCTGTGATACGATGATTTTCAAATGAAGATCAGGAATCAGTGTGCCTTTTCTTCCACTCAGCTGCTTGCATCCTAGTTTCATCCCAATGTTCAAATGTTTACCTGTGTTTTTGGGGGTGAGGTGGGGATCGGGGCCGTGGGGCAGAGCTGGAGAGTCACTGGGAGCAGGGTCAGGGCTCAAGCTGTGTGTCAGCAAAGGGGTATTTCTTGGGGACAGCGAAAGGTCAGTGGCTGCTGGATTGGGAAGAGCCTCTGCTGCTAATGGAGCCTGATTCTGGGTTTGCTCCTGTGAAACCATAGCAAATCCTGCCTGCGCTCAGAGGAGCTGCTGGGACTGTTTCACAGGGTTTGTTTAATAGAAAGATTGTGTTTCTGGATGGTTCCTTCATTCAGAGCTGAGCAAAGTGTCTCACCCTCCCTATTCGGAATGGCATAGCAGGCTCTCTGGTAACTACAGCAACTGCAGATGTGGAAAAAATATTAGGAATGGATTGAAGGTATTTTTAGCTGTGTCTAATGCAGTGCAGCAGCAGGGCGCCAAGGGAGCCAGCATGAGATATACGGGCAGTGTTTCCATTGACTGCCAGAAAAGAGGCCACAGGGCAGAAGTTGGGAATTTCTGTTTTGATGTGATACAGTGTGAATTTGAAAGTAGTTATTTTTTGGGAATAAGACTAGTGTCATTCTGTGTGTGTGATACACTGTTGGCTTAAAGTAAGAGCAATTGCAGATGCCTGTTTCACAGGCTGTCATGGAAACTGGAGAGATTTGCAGTTGCTAAAAGTGTATTGAAATAACTGTAGTAGCATCAGACAGTTTCTTGTTTGTTTTTTTTAGCAGTCCAGCTCAGAAGGTCAAATTCTGAAGTCATTCTCATTTGTCTGCCTCTGACTCTGTTTCTGTCTGAATAGGGATGTGGATGGTTGGTCCAGACTGCTGCCCAGCCTGCTTGATATAATCTCATGAAAATAATTGGCTCAGAGTGGCTTGCAAAATAAAATAACTATTAGTATTATTGTTAGAGAAGGATGTGGAGGTGAATAACCTGTTAAGGATAAAAGAGGCAATTGTGGCCATTACTTGCAGCCTAGGTGTTTAGACTCCCATGACAATAGCCCTGTCCTCAAGAGGTGACAGCAACCCATTGCTTTATTCTTTTCAGTTGTAGGAGACCTTGTAAGCTGCTTCTTTAGGAGACTGAGTCATTTGTATTGACCCAAATAATGCAGTGATTTAGAAAGGTGGCTTTAATTCTTGCCTGTGACACTGGGTGAACTGAGAGTGCACATGGCACTGTCAGTCTTCAGAGGCAACAAAATCAGAGAGAGTCCTCAGTTCTGGGTCCCTCTGGCTTTACAGAGCAATGGGGGCTTCCCTGGCTGAAGGCAGTGACGTTATGAAATCAGGTTCCCATTTGGTTTCCTTCTCTGTATGCAAACCAGTCTGGAGTTGTGTCTGCAGCAGGAGACACCATTTATACCCAGTGACTGCTGGTGCCACCCACTTCCTGGATAGCAGCGATCTGTGTGACCCCAAGGGGTGGCCCTGCATGGAGAGGGGCATCCCCTAGGTTTGGGAAAAGCCAGGAAGCTCCTGGAGCAGAGCTGTTGGTGGCACTTGTTGCTTCAGAAATAAAATTGGGGCTCAGGTGACTGGAATAACAGGTTACAATTAAAGCTTTATTTTTTAATATTTAAAACCTGGCCATTTGCTACCTCACAAGCTGTTCCCAGCTGGTGCCTTTGGCATTTCTGGCTAATGACTTGAACCAGGTGTTGCACATGTTCCCTGAAGAGGTTTGTGCTTCTGGTCTGGTGCTGGCTTTGTGCAAGAGCCTGGGCAGCCCCCGTGGTGCCCGTGTCCTCCAGCCTTGCAGTAGGACCTTTACTGGTGCCATCCCTGTCACAGTTTGGCACCATAGCTCAGTCTCAGCTTCATTGTTGTTCTGCAAGGGTTTGCATGCCCACCTAGTCTGGGGGGCTTTTTGAAAAAGGAACTGGAGATTAGTCCCTGTTAACAGATTGTTGGTTCTTTAAATATCCAAACATGCTCTACAGCAGGCAGGGGAAAGTTTAGGTAATGCTGCAAATATGGAGGTAACTCTTATCTAAGACCTCTATGGAGGTCTGCTTATCTAAGGCCAAACTGGCAAGGTTTTAAAGAGCACCCATTAAAATGGAAGACAACAGAGATAGTGATGGACAAAGCCCTGGTCTGGCTGCTAATCGTGGCTGGATGCTATCAGCACCCCAGCCTGTCTTGTTGCCATGCAAAGGCCAGGCAGACAAAGGGGTTTCCTGTGCAGAGCTGTTCTGTCTGATGTGTGGGAACAAATGTAAGGTGAATGTTACAGGGGAGCAAGGGCTTGGGTTTTCTTCCCAAATCCAAAACCTTTTCAGACATTCCTGAGAAGCATCTTAGGAATGGGAGGACCAGCACCAGTGACTGTATCCTGTGATCTGAAGATCCTCTGCGAAGGCTGAAAACTCCCCACTTACTAGTCTGGGACACCTGGGGAGAAAAAAAAACACCATGCACCAATATAGATTAGGGGTTGACCTGCTAGAAAGCAGCCCCATGGAGAAGGACCTTGGGGTCTTGGTGGACAACAAGTTATCCATGGGACAGCAGTGTGCCCTTGTGGCCAAGAGAGCCAGTAGTATCTTGGGATATATTAAGAACAGTGTGTCAAGGGAGATTCTCCTCTCCCTCTACTCTGTCCTCGTAAGACCACATCTGGAGTATTGCATCCAGTTCTGGGCTCCCCAGTTCCAGAGGGACAGGGATATGCTTGAAAGAGTCCGATGGAGGCTACAGGGATGATGAAGGGACTGGAACATCTGTCTGATGAGGAAAGGCTGAGGGATCTGGGGCTGTTTAGTCTGGAGAAGTGAAGACTAAGAGGGGACCTTATTAATGTCTATAAATACCTGAAGGGTGGGTGTCAAGAATGGGCCAGTTTCTTTTCAGTGGTGCCCTGTGGTAGGACAAGGGGAAATGGCACCAAGTGACAACACAGGAAGTTCCACCTCAACATGAGGAGGAACTTGTTGAGTGTGAGGGTGACAGAGCCCTGGGCCAGGCTGCCCAGAGAGGCTGTGGAGTCTCCTTCTCTGGAGACTTTCAAGACCCCTCTGGACGTGTTCCTGTGTGATCTGCCCTGGGTGTTCATGCTGCAGCAGGGGGGTTGGACTTAATGTTGTTCAGAGGTCCCTTCCAACTCCTATGATTCTTTGATTCTATGACACAGTGTGAAGTGATGCTATAAATGTATCTTGATGCATGCGTGTGTATTGGATCTCATTGAGGCTTATTTCACTGACCACCATTGCAGGCTGCTGGCAACTGGCTGTTCCCTCCTGCAGCGTGGGCAGGAGAGGCCACAGCAGCACTTGAGCTTTGCAGAGGTGCTGTTTGTCCTCCAGGTAGCACTGATGTATATTTAGGATGTTGCTATGGTAGGACTTGGGCCAAGACAAGCTTTCCAGGATTTAGGCCTTGATCTGTAGGATGCCTTAGTAGGGAATCTGGCTCCCCTTGAAAAGCAACTTTTGATTTTTCTCTTTGCAAGAGCTTCCCTTTGTCTCCAGATATATTGAGCTCATGCCTGTTCCAGCTGTGACTCCATAGCCATGCTTGGAGCCTTCTGAGCCTGGCCTTCAATAACGAACTTCCTCATAAAACACAAGGGTCTCATGTGTCCCATATTCCAGGCAGCTGAGAGAAGCATGTGCCTGAATGCCAGAGGAATGCCACGTTCACTTTGGGCCGTCCATCTTTTACAAAGGAGCTGCTGCCAGCAGGTTGCAATCAGCAACAGAGCAGTTTTGTGTCTCGTGTTTCTCTCCTGTTCTTGTAGCAATGGGCGGCTGTTTGCCTCCAGAGGGAGAGGGTTTTCTCTGTGCTGTTCAGTGAAAAAGCACCAGGGGAAGGCAGGGGCCCCACCCAGCCCACACTGTGCCCTGTTGGGAGACGTTTCAGATCCTTCCGATCCGTTGTGGTGCAGCAGGACACAGTGTGTGCCTGTAGCCCATGGCCTGGGGGCTGAGTACCCCTTGGTGGCTGGGTGGTGTAAATCAGAAGGATCCTGAGTCACTTGTCTGTGCTTTTTTCTAGTGCAGATTTTCCTGCTTGCTTAATTTATGCATCCCCATCTGTAGAATGGGCAGAGTTAGAGGACTCCTGACTGTGGAGGTGGTTTGTCCCATGCAGACACAGGTCTCTGCACTGCCTGCTTGTGCCTGGGGCAGGGAAGGGCCTTGTGCCTGGGGCAGGCTGCTGATGCTGTAGGTGCTGGGGCATCCTGCCCCTCACTGGTCTGCAGGGATTTTTGCCTGAATAAGGACTGTAGAATTTGGCCTCCACTTTGTACCTCTTCAGAATGATTTCTTACTGAAACAATTTGGCCGAAATAGACACAGTTGAGGCCAAGTGCTGGACCACCCAGGCCACCGGCCTAATTCACTGCGGCACATTTTTACATTCCCACAACATAAAATTAAATAAATAAGAAGCAGACCAGAATGTGAGAAACAAAGAAGAAGGCACGAACTGCTGGAAACCCACCAGAGTCCATTGATTCAGTAGAATAAACACAGATCTTGATCAGAACAGTAGGTGTGGGGTCTTTTAATACTCTGCTGTTAGCAGGCAAAGGTCACAAGGACATAATAATCTAGATTTAGAGAGAGAATTGGCAGAATATGGCAGACACTGATGCCTCTGAGCATCAGCAGCAGGATGGGGGAAATCAGTTTAAACACATCATCGTGTGGGTTTGCCAAGGAAGAAGCAAAACTTCCCCATGGCTCCAAAGGTTGGTGGTGAGCTGGGGCCACACTCCTGGCACAGAGCACGCCCAGGAGACAGGGCAGCAATTCTGCAGGGCAGGAGGGCACAACATGGTGCTGCACAACCTGTTGGCAGTGACCACTGACATTTTGCAGGGTAGAGCTGTCTGCACAGGAACAGGATTTTTTTCTTGGAGATCTTCTTTACTTGTCTGTGTTAACTGCAGTATTTAGGGGGGAGAGGAATGCTGATGAAAAGCCCAAGGGAAATGTTTTCATTCCCTAAAAAGTAACTTGGATTTGAGCCTTAACAAGGGAGCTTTATTTGTTTAGAAACAACAAAAATTATTTATCTGGAAAAGGATAGTTACTGGAAACTGATGTGGCCAAAAATTAAAAATAAACCTTTTTTTTCCCCTCTTTTTCCCCCCTTCTTTTTCCTTGAGGTATTTTTAAGGTTTAAAGTTTTGTGTTTTTTTTTTTTAACTGACAAATGTTACAGTAGGCTCTAATGCACACATCTAAAACATGTCAGACTTGGCAGAGCCAAGTAATTTTCATACAGCCTTATGGACCCCCTCTCTAGAATAGATTCATCTGGTGGGGGCTCATGGCCAGAGGCTGTGGGATAGTCTCTCTGTTTCCCCCCACCAGTTAGGCCAGTGACAACTGTGTCATGCAGTGGCGTGCTCCTCCTGCAATGGAGATGGGAACTTTGCTGCCACCATGAGTGGTCCTTTGTTCATCCCTGCCTGCAAATAAAATCTGTTCAGGATCTAAATAAGTTTAGGGCAACCCTCTTTTTAATAACTTTTTAATAACTTTTTAAAACACAGAATTGTTATTAAGTTCATTTGGATCGTTTTAATTGCAAGTGGTGTGTTTGTGTGCAGAAGACCTTGTCTGTAAGGGGAAGACTATAGTGAATGATGTGAGGAACATGCATATGCCCACAGAAGTGTGATGTGGATTCAGGTAATGCCAACTCCCTTGGGCTTGCAGCTCAGCTGAACTTGCACAGACCTCGGTGAGAGTGGGAGGGATTTCACCACCTCGGAGAGGAGTCTGTGGCCGTGGGGGATGGAGGCCCCGGCTCCCAGCAGGTACCTGCCCCTGTGGCAATAAAGTCCTTCCCAGATTGCTGTAATAGGACAGAAAGCATCAGACAGCAGTGAACAGGTTGTGTCTTTCACACTTGATACGCCACTCCTGTTTAATCCTTTCCCCCCTCTTCCCATCTATTTCCTGTCCAGAAATTCCTAACTTCTTTTTTCCTCCCTTTCTGCCGTTGTTGGAATATGATTTAATCACAGCGAACTCCCCTGGGGAGACAGGCAGGACTCATTTGCAATGGTGATGCGTGTCTGTTTGCAGCCAGCTCGGTGATAAATCACTTCACTGGAAGCTCAGGATGTTGGTTTGGGGTGGTTCTTTTTTTCCCCTCCACCTCCCTTTCTGTAGAAGAAGGGATGTGAAGGAGATGAGCTGTGCTGACAGCCGTTTCCACACCCACCCCCCTCCTCTGAAGGACTTGCAGCTGGGGGGGATACTGTGCTGGGGAGTTCAAAATGCTGCAGTTGGCTAATGCATAAATACAGCAGGATTTCACAGTTGCTTCCCATGCTCCAGGGAAGACAGGAGCACATTCGGGCTGTTGGAGGAGTTTAGAGAATATTAGGCTAGGAAAGACAGGGAATGCTGTCTCAAGGAGCAATTTCTTGCACAACTGCCCAGGTCTGCAGCAAGAGTGGATCTGCTGGCTGTGCTGTTCAGCTGCAGACAAACAGCAGCAGGAAGGATCCAAGCAGCCTTCAGACACACTTCTGCACTGCTGGTGCTTCAGCTTTGTGGGGAAGCATCAAGGTTTTTTCCAGCTTTGCTTTGTCAGTCTAATTTAGGCTGGTACAGTCTGGAAGCATTTTTGCTCTATTTTTTTTTTAATGCATTTTCAATCAGAGGAGCAGATTTGTGCTAGATTGTGCCCATGGATGCAAGCACACTGAGTGCAGTTCAGCTTGTTCATTTAGGCTTGTGTGCAAAGCTTGTGAAAACAGTGCAAGGAGAGGACAAATTTACTTTGACATACCCCCACTTTATTATCCTAAAATCTGGTTCTGGCAAACAGCAGCCACACTCTTGTTCAGATGGCAGGAAAAGTGAGGATATTCCAGGGCCTAGGTGGAACAGTGCCCAAGTAGATGTGTACTGTCCTAGGTGTAAGTGTCTGAGAGGCTAGGATTAGGTGGCATGGTGACCCTGGGTTTTGAGGCATGAGATCTCTTCCAGTCCCATATCCCCTGTGCACATCCTGCTCAACAGCCTGCCAAAGCAACTGGAAAAATTTCCCCTGTTCCTGCTGTGTCTTACATCAGACTCAAAGCATCTGTGTTGCTGATGGGTGGCTGTACTAATTTGTGTTATGAGTCGGGCAGAAAACTCATCCACTGTCTTCAGCAGATTTACCTCTGCAATGCTGCTGTAATTAATATTTTCCCCTGCCCTCTGCTAAAGAGTGAGCTTTGCATGTCTTTGAATTTTACAATGTGCCCTTGATCTGGAGGCACAGCTGCCTATGGAGCCTCCTAGCCCAGGCCAACCAAAATGCTCTGGCTTAGCTTAAACATTAGAAGCAGTATTTGGGGGTGTTCATTTGTTGTATTTTAGGTTTTTCCTTCCGCATTCTAGGTCATATTGATTGAATTGGGGTAAGGACTGATTTATAACTTAACTGGCCCATGTGCCAGGATTTTTCCATACTCCCCAGGGCACTGGTGTTGCTGTGCACGCTGTGCTTTGGTGTCCTGAGGAAAAGGGGGACCCTGGTAAAAATGTTTTGCAGGTGCTCTGGGGGTGGTGGCAGGTCCTGTGCAGGTCTGTGGACAGCCCTGGGCACAGCCATGCCACACACCTTTCTCTCACAGCATTATCACAGGAGTGTTAAAGCTGTGGAGCCTAGAGGTGTGCTTGGGTTGTGCTTAAAAATAGAAAAGCTTGACCATTCTCTCCAAAAAGCTGCAAGCAGAGGGAGGCAAATGAAGGCTCCCAAACTGATTGCCTTCAAAATCTTGTTGTTTATAAGCCAACCTCAACTATTGCCTTTTACCACAGCAGTGCCTCCTTCACCTCCTTTATGAGATCTGTGTTATCAAAGCTCAGAGCACTTTGCAAAAGCCTGTCTGTGCTGAACAGCACATGTGTGATCACTGCTTGGGCAAAATGCTGGTAATTGTGGCAGCTGAATAGTCTGGGTGAGTCCCTGTTGTTTCTGGGGTAGTAACTGCCAGATGGTGATGGTCTCTGACCTGTGACCAGGGGTCGAGTGGGATCTGGACTCAATTCTGGCTGGCCTAGTGCTTTACACCTTCAGAATTGATAACCTGCTGGGTTTATAGCAGTGGGAACTTTATGCCTCTGCAAGTCTGACCCCCCCACCTCTTCCCAGCTGTGCTCTCAGCCTGTCTGTGACGATGGTCACTGCAGGCTTGTTTCCCACCAGACAAGAGGTGTTTGCTGACACCCATGTGCCACAGCACTAACACCAAGCCACTACTCCTCTGCGCCTTGTCCTGTTTTTGTAGTTTTCTAATCTAATCATATGGGAGGCAATGGGTTTTTTCCACTCCCAGGAGCTTGCCATAGACATTTCAGCAGGTTTGGGGGGTTTTTTTGGCTAGCTGTTCTTGTCTGCGTGGGACTGGTGTGTTAAACATACGAAGTGAGATGCAGGGGACAAAGCCATCACAAGAACTAAAGGTCCAGCTTTCCCATGCTGTCTATATATAAAGACACAACCTCACCACGCTAGCATGCAGGCTAGAAAGTCAAGTCAAAGCTACACAGACTTAAGCTGTCAAAACTGTCATTGAACAAGGAAAGAAGGGGGAGTGAGGGGGGAATCATGAACTTGGCTTTGTTTCTTAGGCTGCAGAAGCCAAGAAGGGAAGAAACCACCCAAGACAAGACAAACTGGCATCTCCAAAGTGGAATGCTCTGCTTTTGGCGTTTGCTTTAAAAATCAAGGCATCTTTGGAGACTTTTATTGTTTAAAACCTAAAACCAAGCCAAGAACTGCAGTGCAAAATGCAACCAGCAAGTAGAGTTATCCATGACTCTCACTTATCTAGGAGGGTTTTTTTTCTGTGCTCTAATCAGTGCAAACCACTCAAATCTGGGGCTGCCAGCCTGTGCTGGGCAGAGTAGACAGGACCTGACTGATGCTCGTTGCTGCCACAGAGGGCCCGCGGGTGTGGGCAGAGAAGGTGGCAGCCCAGGGACGTGGTGCTGGCTGCCTGCAGCTCACCCCTCGGTCCTCTTGAGGCTCTCAAGACAGGCGCACGGGAGGCGAGTAGCTCACACAGCGGCGAAGCGGCAGAGTTCAGTCTCTGGAGGCAGCAATGCGGTCCACCTGCAAAAAGGACAGGCAGCCGTGAAAAGAACAGCGCTTTGGGCAGGGGGTGCAGCCGTTCTTGTTCACCAGCTGTAGGAAGGGGTGCTGACCGGCACCCAGAAACGGGGGCACCACCGGTGGTTCAGCCCTGTCAGCTGCAGGAAGAGTAGCGTGGGGTTTGAAAAAACCCCGGAGATAAGGGTGTCTGCCTGCTGCTGTGTCACTGCTGGGCTTAAACAAAGGAGGACTTTGTGCAGGCAGGATAACAATCCAGGCTTGGTGGGATTACTCACTGTAACTGAGATACTGTAGGAAAACTTGGCGTGATGAGGGGGGTGTTTAATTCTTGCTCCCAAGGGACATGTGATGTCGTGTAGCTCCACTTGTCTTTTCTTGCATATCTATTAATGACTAGAAAGGCTAATCCTACCTCCTCTGCACCTCTGGGACTGCAGTGGGAGTTTGCAAATAGCTGTGCAGCCCTAGGAGGGAGATGGGTGTTTGTGAATCAGATTGTATTTTTGGGACACTGAAATACAGCTACTGCCAAAAAATGCTGGGCAGGCTGGAAATTGGGTCGTTTGCTGCCAGTCCAGCACTGAAACTGGTCTTGTCTTCACTGCTGTTTCTTTGTGAAACAGCCTTGCACTGGGCCTCTGGCAGAGCTCCAGAAGGTCCAGGGTCAGGGGCATGAACTCCTTCGGGGGAAGGCAGGTACCAACAGTGCCTGCAGTGTCAGGTACAGGCTCTCTGCCAGGTTGGGTTCTGCTTGGAAACTGCCTGTGGGTCAGGCAGGACCCCTTTGGGCTTTTCTACCTGTTCCCGTTCTGGGAAGCAGCATCCACCCAGGCTACGTGGTCTTGGGAGCAGCTGTAGTTCTTCCTCTATTTTTTCCAGCCATAGAATAATGGCAGATGTTTCCCTTTGGAACAGGACTTTATACAGTGCTTTCCATAGTCACTGACATGAGCAGAAAATGCCAAAGACCACAGCATTCCCAGGCTGGTGAGCTTTCTTCCCTACTGAATGTTTCCCTGTTTGTTGCTACTGATGAGAAAAGTGTTTCTTAGCTATGTTTCCATGGTGTTAAAGCTGAGGTCTCACTGCAGTTCCCTTTTTTCCTATGCTAATAGCAACCTCCCACATCTAATCAAGAACAGTTTTTCTCATAGCTGTGACCAGTGTACCTCCAGTTATCCACAACCCCCTGGCCGCTGGCCTGCTAGAAACCAGCTGGTCACATCCAGCTGGTGCACTAAATTGAAGACAGCTACAAACAAATTACTTGCTTTATTGCTTTTCCATGTAGGCATTGGCCATGATACTGTTTAGACATGTGGTAACCCAAATGGGAGCGGTAAAGTGTTGAGATACAGAACACTTCTTAGAGAGATGTGACAGATTTTAAGCTGCAATGGGTTTAGGAGCAGGTTTAGGCTCTTTGTCTTGACTGCTCACCAGGAGCTGTGCCATCCTTTCAGTGATGCCTTGCACTGCACAAAGTAGTATCTAGTGACTGAACAATTGCCTTCAACTCTAGATTAGGAAGGGAAAGGACAGATCTCCTTTTCTGGATCCAGCAGTGCCTGGAGGGGAGATGGTTGCCCCCAGGCCTCTGCCTTCTTCCCCTCTCAGTTGGTAACTGTCCTGCAGCTTCCCCAAGGTGAGCTCATTCCTGCCATTCTCAGCTGGGCTAGCAAAGCCCAGGATGACGTTTGGGACCATGAAAAGCCCTTGTTCTGGCTGTTAGCACCTGGAGGGGGATGAGGACCAGACAGCTTCAGTCCCTGTTGGTCCCTGCAGCAACTCTTGTGTCCATACAGCCCTGCAGCAAAAAATTCCTTCCTAACCCCAGCTGCTGCACTTGCAAGCAGGTGCCTTTCTGGGTTAGCTCATGTCAGCCTCAAGGCCCACTTGCTCCCTGCCTTACTTGGATGTGGTCCTGCAGGGACAGTCCTCCAGGCGACTGATTAATCCTACATTTTAAGCCCTGTCGTGAGCCCTTCCTGAAGGCTGTCTGCCAGTTATGCTAAGGGAGATGATGTGACTGTTCTGTAGGCTCAAGCCTGACCAGTGGAAAGGAGGGGCATGAGGACTGCTGTTCTCCTTTAGCAACCCAGTCACTGAGGGGTGTAATACACATTCCCTGGGTCACAGAAACCTGTGACTCCTCACGGTGTGGTTCTGTGGGAGATTCTCATGTATGTGTAATTCCCCCCTAAATTCCACCTGGCAATGGCCAGAAGCACAGGCTTAGTGTTAGGTTACCAGGGAGGTTGCCCTCTAAACATCCTGTCTTGGTGGGGGAGCATGTGTGTCTAGAGTTTTCCCAAGGAGGACCAGTTGGCACTGTCTGGAGAGAAGAAAATTTTAATTTTCAACCCTGTTTCTGGCTGGGCTTGGAAAAGCATGTCTTCTGAGTACAGGAGATGCTGCAAAAAATGAGGGAAGGAATGTGAGTTGCTGCCACAGTTTACAGCAGAGCAGTCCAGCTAGTGACCACAGGGGCCATTCTGTCTGTTCTGGTAGTGCTCTTCCATTGGTCTCGTGGTGGGGCTGCAAGTGCTGGGGAGGAGGTTCTGTAGCTCCAGCTGGGCTTGCCCAGTGCAGGTGTGCCAGCAGCCACAGGCTGATAGCCCTGAAGGGTGCCTCTGGCTGTGAAACCAACTTCCAGACACATCCCTGGGGTTTGCTGATGTGACTTGAGCCATCCTGCACGGGCAGGCAGTGTCTTGCCCAATGTTGGGGGCTAGAAAGCCCCTGCTTGTGAGCTTGAGGAAGGCTTGTTCAAACAATGCCTGGCATCAGAAGGGAGGAGGCAGCATCTCCTTCCTAGCAAGGACTCACTGGTGTGAGTGTGGGGCCACTGGAGTGGAGAAGCTGCCAGTGTGTGCCATCCTCTGCAGCCCTCTGCTGTCCCATGTCCTGCTCTGCTGGGGATGCAGAGATCAGTGCCAGGAGGCTCCCACACATCCCCTCTCCTCTAGCACAGGTTAATTCTGGGCAGAGAGGACATGAGAGGAGTTGGGAGGTTCTACTGCACCCCGGGAAGGTTTGCTGGTTGTTCCTCTTAACAGGAGCTGCAGTGTCATTTTGGTACAGCCAAGGTGCAGGGTTTGCCTGTGCAGGGTCATTTTCTGCTTAACAAGGCCTTCAGGCACCCTTGGGATGAGCTGGCCAGGCCCACCCATCCTTCAGGTGGTCCGAATGTAGCTCCTGATGCAGGGTGTCCCTTGGGAGCCTAATGAGCTCTGAGCTGTGGTGCTGTTGTGAGCATCTCCAGTGCCTCTGGGCTCAGGGCTGCCCTTGGGATCCTGTCTTACAGTAACACTGCTGCTCACTGTCCAGACACAGGCTTGTTTGTTTAAACTTGTTTCCATAGGAATTTGTAAGGACCATGGGAACATATTTCATTTGACCTAAACAATAAAGAACGAGACTGAGGAAGGGGGAAGGAGTCCCATCATGTCTGATTTGTGGGTCTGATTTTTCCCTTAGCCTGGGTAACCTCTTCAGCACTGAATGGACCATCTTGGCAAGCAGCTTGCTTTTTCTTTTTTTTTTTTCCAAATGCCTGCAGTTTATTCCAGTCAGCTGAGAAGTGCATAGAAATGGGTCAGAAATAGCCTCTTTTTAAGCACACGGGGCAACTTTTGGGTCAGGCTGCAGTAGCTGGGGAAACCCTGCTTTCATGTGTGAGCTGGTGCTGAAGAAGGCAGGTTGTCCAAGTGCAGGCACAGGCTGTGCTTCTGATGGTTGTGAGTGATCTCGGCCATCTCTGCAGTCCCTGCCTTAGACTGTGCCACTAAAGCAGTGCCTAAGGGTTTGCCTTCTTGCTGCTGTGGGAAAGGACAGTGATGCTCTCCTGTCTGATAGATGAAATGCACAGGGCTGTGCAGAGCAATGCGGGTTCCTGGGGTGCTGGTAGTCCTCTGTTGGGAAGGTTGGAGTGGCCTCAGGGGCAGCCTGGGCAGAGATTCCCCAGGGAGTTGTAGCAGAGATGGGAGATGAAGCTGAGCTGTTGCAGTGTGTTGCTTGTTGGACCTTCCAAGCTGGAAACACAGCGAGCCAGAAATAGATGTAATAGCAAGGAGCTGCCAGAAGAGCAGCCAAGTGAAGAGGCTGTGTGGGCAGTGGGGAAGACAGCAGTGGAACTGGCCAGGATGCTCCACTTCCATCCCTGTACAGCATTTTTTAAAGATTTCCCAGGAAGACCTGTCAGCTGTCATTAAAGATAAGACCTTTAAATCCTGCTTTTTAATGCTCTGAATGCCAAGGAGTGCTGCTGTGGCACTGCCCAGTGATGCTGTGGGGCTGGTGAATCCACCAGGAGCTGAGGACACAGCACCTCCACAGGTCGGGCTGTGCAGTTGGTCACAGTGTGCTGCCCTTAATGCTCTGTGCTCTGCAGTGCGAGTCTCTGTGCAAGTTGAAGGCAGTTCAGTCACTTTGTGTCTCTTCACACCACCACAGTAAGGGTGGCTGGCTGCTTTCTTAGGGGGGAAAAATTAGAAAATAGCTTTTACCACTTTCTGAGGTGGTGTAAGCAGTGTTGGCTTTTCTCAAACCAGGAAGTGCAGTTATGAGCACCAGGCTGCCTGGGCAGCAGATCAGGCGAGTGTGTAGGAATGGTTCTGTGGCCACTCAGTGTTTCTGTGAAATAGCACCCTGGTAACTGGGAGTCGATTTTACAGGCAAAACATCCCCTCCTTGTTGTGCCTACGACCAGCAAAAATGTTGCAGTGTACAGTTTTTCCAAACTTGTGTATGCATGTCCAAAAAGGGTCTAGGGCAAGAATCATAGAATACCTTGGGTTGGAAGGGACCTCTAAAGGTCATCTAGTCCAACCCCCCTACAACAGGCAGGGACATCTCCAACTAGACACAATTGCTCAGAGCCCCATCGAGCCTGACCTTGAATGTCTCCAGGGATGGGGCCCCCATCACCTCTCTAGTTCCAGTGCTTCACCACCCTCATATTAAAGAACTTTTTCCTAATGTCCAACCTTTTCTAGCTTAAAACCATCACCCCTTGTCCTGTTGTTACATGCCCTTGTGAACAGCTCTTCCCCAGCCTTCTTATAGGCCCCTTTCAGGTATTGGAAGGTCACTGTAAGGTCCTCCTGGAGTCTTCTCTTCTCCAGGCTGAACAACCCCAACTCCCTCAGCCTGTCTTTATCAGTCCTCAGATCATTTTCATTGTCCTCCACTCGACACGTTCCAGCAGGTCCGCATCCTTCTTGTGTTGGGGGCTCCAGAGCTGGACACAGTACTCCAGGTGAGGTCTCACCAGGGCAGAGTCACTTCTCTCGATCTGCTGGCCACTCTTCTTTTGATGCAGCCCAGGATGCAGTTGGCCTTCTGGCTGCAATTACACGTTGGTGGCTCATGTCCAGCTTTTGATCCACTAGTACCCCCAGGTCTTTTTCCAGAGGTCTGTTCTCTAGCATGTCTTCCCCCAGCTTGTATTTGTATCTCTGGTTGCTCCAGCCCAGGTGCAGGACCCTGCACTTGGCCTTGTTGAACCTCATGAGGTTCACCTGGGCTCACTTCTCCAGCTTGTCCAGGTCCCTTTGGATAGCATCCTGTCCCTCTGGCATATTGACCACATCCCCCAGCTTGGTGTCATCAGCAGACTTGCTGAGGGTGCTCTCAATGTCACTGTCAATATCAATCATAAATACTGCTGAGCACCTTACAGTGACCTGAGAACTGTGTTGTTTTTTTTTTACAGGGGCAGGTGGCATTTCTCTGATCCTGGGCACTACAGGGGGTTTTCTGTGCAAGCAGTTATTGTACAGGGCTACAAGTGTGCTCTGCAGTAGTGAAAAACAGTTTACCAGAGAGCAAGTGGAGAATAAGGTGTTGAATAAACACCATTCCCAGGGGCTTGGCTATGCATAGAACTCCTGCAGCAAGGGTGAGCACTGTTTTAGAGCAGAAAAGGTAAAATATAGGTAAATTAAAGAAGCTTGCATGGATGTGTATAGTCAGCAGCACTGAGCCTGTGCTGAAGGCCCACACACTGGAAGCATCTGAAAGGTAAATGTCAGGAAGCAGGTTGCTCTAGAAGGGCCTACGAGTGCTTTGGAGCACAAAATGTTATAATTTATTCAACCAAATGCTTATATGACCTTCTGTAAATCTCACTTAGCTTCTGGGAGCTTATTTTTCTTCAAATGCTGCATGTTGTATGAGACCAACTGTATGTGGGATTGAAGCATTTCTGTGCAAAGGGCCTGCAGGTTCTTTGTCGTTTTTCTCACTGCTTTCTCACATCAGGATTTGAGGAAATTGTTTTCTTGCAAGCAGAGCTCAGGACTGACTTGCTAAGGACCCTGACTGTCTGCCTTTCCATTTGTATTCTCACTGCCACTTCTATTAGCTTAAATTAAATGTGCAGTATGATGGGTGTGCTTAGATGGCCCAGATGGAGAAGTAAGCAGATGAGAACCCTGGCAGCATCTTGTAGTTCTCCCTTGCTCTTCAGACTATAGTGCTTGCAATGTATTAAAGGGGGGGGGCCCTGTCCCCTACCCGGTGTGACAGGAAATGCAGCCCCGTGGCAGCAGCCGAGGAGCCTCTGGGCCCTCAGCACACAGTCTGAGCAGTGGATACTCCCGTGCTACACACGAGGGTGGAGCAGCCCTGGCCTCACTCGGGGAAGGTTCTGCTCACAGCCAACTTCCCGTGCTGATTCCTTCAGATACTCGCAGCTCCTTTATTGTCCTACAGCTATGACCGTGGAAGCCTAAAGCTTGGGGCTGTTTGCCCTGTTTTTGTTTAGCACTGTAATACAAGCTAGAACTGCTGTTTATTTTTGCAGATCTGAGCAAGCAAAAGTGGAACATCATGCTCCCAACATCTGCCTAGGCACCAGCTTTTATTGTGTATGAAGGATGTATGTGCATTGTTTCAAGGTACTGAGCCTTAAAAACCAGCCTCGTGACCTTTTATTACTGGTGCTTGTATAGGAGAGGTATTCGTGAGAAGTGCAAGTGCAAGCTGCTCATTTTACCTAGGAAAATAAATTGTGTTTGATACTATTCCCCTGGAGAGGTGAAGCTCCCTGAGGAAATTTATCCATGAATGGTTCTGTCTGGAGGAGGGGTGGAATTTCAGACAGTCTTTTGTCATTGTGGGTTTTGCTTACAAAGTTACCCAGGCATTTTTTAGTCATGAACAATCTCTAAGTCCCCAGCTGTTGTCTTACAAGAATGTGCACTTATTTGTACTATCTCAGCATCTGTGTGATAGTTCTCTACTGCTGGTTTTGCAAAGCAGCCCAAAACCCAAACATGTTTCTTTTTTTAAAAAAAGAAACTGAGTAATATTCACTAAGCCAGGTCATGTATGGGCTGTGCTGACTGAGATTTTGGTTTGTCTGGTGACGCTAAAGTGGTAGTTCAATGAGAATTAAGGTACAGAAGGTAATACTGACTGTTCTCAGGGGTAGTTTTGTGGCATTCCTCTTGGTTAGTGGCATAATCATGGTTAGGAAAAGGCAGTTGAAATATATTCCATCTCAGACATGAAAAAAAGCCTGTCTGGTTAGGAGAGAGGTGAGTTAAGCCCTGTGTGGTTCTGCTTTGTACAAACTGCCCTTAACTTTCACAGGGGTTACCTATTTTTAAATGAATTTAACTGAAGACCAATAATTCAGTTTGTTTCATGTAGGGCACTTGATTTTATTCAAAGGGTGAGATACAAAAAAGTAAGCAAAAAGACAAACCCAAATTATAAAACACTACAGACAAAAGAAAGACATCATCTGCATACAGCACACAACAAGATACAGACTGGTCCCCACAAACCAAGCCAGCTGGATATGTACAGGTAGAGACAAATAGATCTAGAGGGGAAGAACTGGTGGTATTTGCCACTTCAAATGTCTATTTACATGAACTGAATTGAAGGCAAATAGTTTGTGGGTTTTTTTCCTTTTATTCAAACCAAATACTTCTTTGTTTCTTCTTCTTCCTGTTTCTGGTGTAGAGGAGGGACTCCATGCTTTGAGGCAAGTTTGGTACATTCAGGTAGGATCTAAAATTAGCCACAGCTAAACACTGCTACTTCAAGTACCAAATTTCAATCCCTACTTGGGGCATCAAGGACTAATAGTGACAGCTAGAGAGGAGAAAAGCCTAATTTTGCACTAATATGTTGGTCTTCCTTATGCCTTCAGATGTTTCAGTCTGCAGTTTAAGCAAAGCTCCTGTGTCTAAGGCTAGTAGTCCCAAGGCCTCCTGAGCATGATTACATGCCATGTCGTGTCTGAACTCTCCCACTGGACTTGAAAATGGTCTGTGTGAAGCTCTTTCAGTACAGAGGGGTTAAGACTTCACAAGTACAGGTGTCAAGGCAGCTTTCTGGCCAGAAGGGCATCCCCGTGGTAGTGGTAGGTAATTACCTTCAGCAGTAAGACCAGGCTAAAAAGGAGGTGGCACTTGCCACGTCAGTGTTGCACCTTACATGGACATGGCTCCCCAGACACTGCTGTGGGCTCTTCCATGCAGGCAGACAGTACTTGACTCATCTGAACTGTCTGTAGCCTTCCTTCAGTACAGCTAGGAGGGAGATCCTTTCTGACACAAGCAGATGTACAACTTTGTCCCACACACAACAGGAAATCAGCTCACTAGCTGTGTGGAATTTGTCTGAGCTCTGTAGGGCAGAAACAACATGCTGAGCCTGAAGTTCTCTGGTCTTTGGTAATTAAAAAACCCTAAGATCTGTGGGTGTGTGCTTCCCTTTAAAGCCTCTGTAGACATAGATGAGGAAAACAGTTACTTAAATAAAAATAAATTCTGAATAAAAGTCTGCAGTAGTAGGCAGCTGCTATTCCAAAGAGCAAAGGCCTTTGTCTGTATTTACCTGTGGCTCAATTTTAGTGACAGGGTGACTGAATTTTTAAACACCTCAATTAGGAAGGAGGGAATTTTACTGGCTCAGTAAGCAAAACATTCATTTTGGAGAGCAGAAGACTGGCTGTTAATAAATATCACAAGACAATCTAAAAGTTTTCTAAGGAAAAGAGAAACATCATCTGTTCATCAAAATGCATCACATCTAGACAAAATGAGGTAAGGAAAGCTAAGAAGAGTCCTTTATACATTCTCACTTCACACAGGCATGGCAATTAACAAGGAGATGCTTAATGGGTTCCCTACCATGCTCGTCAGAGAAATTCTTCATAGCAAGTGTGCTCCACAGCAGTCTTTGCTATTCAGCATTACAAGATCCAACAGCCTAGTTGCAAGTAGCGACTAAACCTCTGCTTTGGCAGGCAGAGTTTTACACAGGCAGTTTACTGGCAACTTGCAGAATGCAGGGGGGGAATTACTACCTTTACTTCTGACAATGAAGAATCTGTTGTGAGTTTTAATGCCTTAAATTACAAAGAATAAGGATTTGTCCATCACAGCATAAAACCAAATAGCTCAGCAGTATCTGTACAGTTGCACCCGACATGAGAGTGTCAAACTCACATTTCTAACTTAGACTCCTGTTCTTTGGTCCTCTTTGTATACAACTCACTTTCATAAATATTTAACAGCCTGCAGTATCGAACTAGTACTCAATAGCAACTTGTTTTTACCAGGGATGGCTACCATTCTCTTTGCTAGGAGACTTGGGAAGCTCACAGACAGTCATCTGCACAAGGCTAGATAAAAGCAATGCTTGCTGCTCTTCTGCACGGTACAGGAGAAAAAACCCCAAAACCTTAAAGTAATTCTCTTGCAGGGTCCTTTCATGTGACATCCCCTGCTACCGAGAATGTGAGATGTGATGCTGGCAAGTCTTTGTGGTGTTGTGCTGGGGAGGGGATGGGGGGAACCCTGCCTTGGTTTCAGTCTCCATGTGAAAGGTTTGCACAGTTTCACTTCTCTTAAACAAGCTGAGTGGAAGAAGGGGGAAGAGGAACTGTCCTGACTAATTGTTAGCATTGAACATGTGTTGGTTTTTCCTTAAGAATAAGTATTGTCTTCAGATGAGGCAGGGAAGTCTCCTGGTCATGTTTAGGCAGAGGCACGTGTGTTAGGAGTTAGTGCCTCGTCAGCAAATGCTGTATCAATAAAATGCAATATTTACTACTTTGTTCTTAAACAGACACTGGCAGCACAATGCATTCATGAATTAATAGTCTAAATATGATGTATTAATAATAAACATATGTATATTGGTTTTGAGAAGCTGTTTCCAGGCACACAACATTTCATTCTCAAAACTAAGGCTGGAGCTGATACTGAATGGATGGGAAATAGTTATTGTGGTTTATATACAATAGAATTGCTACAGACACAGGCTCTGGAAACACCTCGGGCTGAGCTGTCAGTGTAGGAGTCAGCCTGGACTGCTGCTTCTGAGCACCAGTCACCTGGTGACTCAGCAAGGAGAGCTGGCTTTTGGTGGGCAGAGGACAGTCCCCAAGTCCTCCTTTGTTGAAGCAGTTCTTCAGGGGCACCAAGTGACTTGGGATATTCACCTGCATGTGGCAAGCATTGCTTTATGCCTTGTGTTTTTAGGTACATGTGTAAAGCTATTTCAAAACCCATCAACCTGGTAGGAAAATTCACCTTTTTGCAGCAGGAAATACATAGCTAACTGCCCTTTGAAAAAGTCAGTGTTAAGTCTTGAAGGTGTATTTTTGGTGTCACTTCTGATTCCCTGCAAGCTTGTTATAAAACTGTTACCAAGTTATGTATTTTCTGTTGTGTCTGTCAAGCCTTTTTTTTTTTTTTATCCCCTCCAATTTTAAACCAGCTGAATTTGACACAAGTCACACACAAACTGCTCCTAACTAAAGCAGAACTCATGCCTTCATTAAGGGACTTTGGCTAACCTAAGAAGCCTCAGGAAGGGGAGCTGGAGTCTCTCTCTCTGCTGGAGAGATACAAGGTACAAACTTTATCCTGCACATTCAGCCTAGTGAGGGACCTGCAGCAGCATAAAGCTGGTTCCTTGGGATGTGTTTTTAGTGCCACACTGTTCAGTTCCAGAGGAAAACCCTCAACAAGGGAAGTCTTCTACTTGGTCAAAAAACCCCAAAGAACAGCAACAAACCACCAGCACAAACTGAGCACTGTTCAGATTCCTCTCTTCTCCCCCACTTTGGTAAGCATCCACATGGAGTCAGCCACTGCTTCCACTGACACTCAAAGGCCTGATGGGCACAACCACAGGTTTATGCTGGTGTTACACACACTGCCTGGTGGCCCACTGAGTCTACGAGATTGTCACTTGCTAGGTATTTGGCATAGATAAAATCCTTCTGAAGCAACGTTACTTTCTTGCACGTTTACCATGTGCTGAAAATTTAGGAGGATGTGACAGGTCAGCTGAACTCCCTGTTGTACATAAGTTGACCCCAAATGCTCGTTTACAGTTTCATTCACGGTTAAAATATCTAAAAGCATGACCAGTAACAGCTCTTGTTCCAGTTGTATATTCTGGTATCCTGCTTCACTGCCTGAGAGCATGACAGGTAATTCATTTAATGGTTTCTCATCAATGATTGGAATGAGCCACACCGGATAAGAAACAGTGACATTATCTTAAAGGGGAGGGCCCCATACCTAGAAGACTCGGTAATCTTTAAAGAAAACCATTTAACATCTTTTGTGGAAGGCTGTTGTTCAAAAAAAACCCAAAGCTATAGACATAGCATGTGGAATCAATTTGACAATCACTAATGTAATGGAATTATGGTGATCTGAAACAATGATTTACCAAAATAAGATTTACCTAGGGGGCTTTAAAATCAAGTTATTTTGGTACCAAAAAAAGTCTTTCTTTTAATTCCCCTTTGCCCCTATGATTCAGATGATCTTTCACTCTACAGTTACGGACTTGGCCAGATTTCTTGGAAAATCAACCTGCAGAAAGGGAGGAGAAAGAACATGCTTGTGAGTATTTACACACTTTCTTTCTTGGTGTATAACTTTGTCATGTGTGGAACGTTTGTTCTGCATTTAAATTGAAAACGACTGAATATATTTTCATGTTCATTTAGGCTAATTGGTGCAGAAAAAGTCCATAAACTTCAATTGTTACAACTCCTCTGTCAAGAACTAAGGAGTTAGTCCCTTTAGCCTACGTTGTTACAGTGCTCAGGTGACAAAAGCTGGAGGCCAGTGTCTGTATTAAGATCAAATACCGAACACAAACAGACTCTGCTTGTCAAACGTCCTTCTGTGGGTTGTGACCTTCCTTGTAGCTTCCTGCCAGCCCTCCAGAACCGTGTGCTCATACCAGAAAACAGACATCTCCAACCCAAACTGCACAAGAGTCAGCCAAGTGTACTAGACTGCCTTCAAGGTCTGTTCACAAGCAGCTTCTCTAACTGCCAGGTCTGCCATTGAGCCTGGTCATTCCAGTAGCTCAAGCAGTTACACAGACAACCCCCACAGACTTCCAACATCACCCAACACATCTTTTCCAGATCTGGAGATAGCAAACACGAGTGCAGAAGGGAAGGAATACTGTACTTACATCGTATCCCCTGAGAACTGCAAGATGGAAAGCCAGAAGCTGAAGGGGGATAACGCTCAGGATCCCCTGCAGACAGTCCACTGAATGGGGAACTTTGATTGTTCTCTTATTGTTCTTAATTGTCTCGATGTCTTCCTTATCACAAATAACAACAGGTCGTCCCTGCAACAAAGGGAAGCGTTGAAGAAAACCAGGCTGGGAAGATTCTCTTTTCACTGTTATTCAGAGCACCAGTGGCAAGAACCTTTTACTTAACTTAGAACAAAACAGCTCAGTCTCCCCTGAACATCCCTTTAGCATATTTTAAGGGGTAAACAAACCTCACTAGGCTCCTGCAACCTGCTGCAAAAATTGCACTTGAAATGCCCAGAGTATCTACTGACTTCATGTTTTAAGCAGTGACACTAAAGCAAGTAGTTTGGGTGCTCTGTAAGCTCCTTTATACTAGAATCAACATCTCTGATGCTCTGTAAACTTTTCCAGGTACTTACCTGCCGTGCAATGACCTGCTGGAGGGCGTTCTGGCACTTGGCATACGTGTGGTCCCTCATGATGATCATGATCACGGGCATGAGCTTGTCCACCAGTGCCAGAGGGCCATGCTTCAGCTCACCAGCCAGAATCCCTTCTGAGTGCATGTAGGTGATTTCTTTAATTTTCTAAGTGGGGGAAAAAAAAAAATCATTCATAAAGCTTTGGGAAAACTTTTAATTGTTGTGGTTTTTTTAACTGTCTCTGTGGCTTCTTCCACTGTCTTTGTAAAAATGCAGACCCAATATGTAGACAAGCCAGCCTGAAAACCTAGATCAAAGTAGTGCATCTGGGCTGAGCTGCTTGCAGGCCCTCAACACACCCAGTTCTAAACAGCAAACCCACCAGAGACCTTACGATGTGCCCTCAGCCAGCACATCCAGCATCAGTCTTGAACTGGGCAGACAAATGCCCAGAGGAGGCGTTGGCACAGCAGCTGGTGACAGCAGCTCTCACACCAGGAATCCCCTCGCAGGTAAAACTGCAACGTAGAGGTTTTGGAAAGTGCACGCTTGGGTTTGGCTGCTGAGCACTCCTGGAAGTGCCACCCCAACAGTTCAAATAACTGATTTTATGAGGGTGCCCAGTCTGTTGCAGTAAAGCATTCCCAGTGTGAATGTGGAAACTGCCTTTCAACCCCCTGCAGCCTGTGGCTGCTCCATGACTTGGGTACAAGCAGCAGTCCCAGCAGAGCTATGGTGAGTTTTAGTTACCTGACCCAACAAGCTGTAGCAGGTAGCTGCTTTTGAAACAACTCATGGCCACATGTAGCTCCTCATGCTGAAATCTCAAGTCCATAGCTAAGTGTGTTTGAACCAACTGTACAGAAAGAAGTCTCTTACCAAAGCTCCCTCAAGACATGTAGCATAATGGTAGCCACGTCCCATGATGAGAACAGACTTCTGATGGTATAGCTCTGTGGCCAGCTTCTGGATCTCATCATCCATACTCAGCACTTCTTTAATTAAGTCTAGAAGAGAAGAATTCCTGATGTGTGTGCTCTCAAACTGCACATTCTGATTGTACTTTGTACACACAGCAGCAGCTTGCATAACAACTGGAGTCAGTGTTTCAATAGTCCAGTTTAGGAAGACCTTAGAGAGAACGTGGTAGCAAGAGTTACAGCTAACAGCCACGTTGCACCTGTCTGATCCCCTTGGTCTTTCAAAAGCAAAGTTCAGGCACTGCTGAAGTTCTTCTGTGCTACTGAGCTTCACGTGGTGAGATGCAGTAAATGCAGCAGTTTCCTACCTGGCAGTCCCTTCAGGCCACGCATGATTTCCTTGCGCCGTTCCTGCATCGAGATTCTGTCATCACACATCATCAGAGCAAACATCACCAGAGAGACAAACTGGCTGGTGTAGGCCTGGTAAAGGGGGGGAGAGGGAGAGAAAACAGGTCATGAAGGCAGTAACCAAACAGTTGTCACCCACTAGGTAAAATTCTTAGACTAGCTGTTGACTTTATACTTAACATGGCACCAAATGGCGGCTTTGACTCCAATTAAGGAGCAGAAATGAACATGAAAGTCACAGGGCAAAGCTCATTTGAACAAGTCTCAAACAGGTGTGCAATGGCACAATCTCCTTATACAACAAGAGATTAAGATACAACAAGCAAAACTTGGAATATTTCTAAGATTCCCTGACTACTATTAAATCCTGTTTTGTGACCAAACCTGTGTCCTTCTTTACTGCAAGTAAATGCTGAACATAGAGAAGATGGGCAGAGCCACTGACTGGAGATGTGCACTGGAAGCCCACCACTAACATCTGGCCATCACAACAGAACAGCTAGCTGAGATCTTTCTGGACTGCATTCAAGCAACACAAAGGCAGCTGAAAAGGTGAGGGATTCCCCACCCTGCTTCTTTAAGAACAGATTCTGAACTCTTCACCTTGGTCAGGCTCTGTATTTCTCCAAAAGATCATAGGTTTGTAGTGTTTCTGTCCCCTCCCAAACCTTGAGCAAACAAACTTTCACGTTGCTATATTGGAGAAGGTTTCAGTAACTCTGAAGGAATCTAGAAAAGCTTTGGTTATGCTGACTAGCACAGTTTGATATGGAATGTGATCTGCTTTGTTTTGGTGCAGTTGAAGGTACAGAAGTAAATAGCACCAGTCATGCTAACAGTGCCTGGGCTGTTTTCCTATGTTCTCAAAATGAAGTTCTGGGCAACCTTAAAGGCAGAGTTTTTCAAGTTTGTATTTCATTTACACACAACTCTGGTAACTCCCCACATCACCAGAGAGAAAATGCCATTTTCAGTTATCTCCCAACTATAATGTTGGCCATAGGAAAACAACCCAGGGACAAACAACTCATTCAAGAGTTTCTTGTAAGAGACTTGTGAATTTTCCATGATCAAATTCCCCACTGAACTGTTAAACTCAAATGTGGTTTTTGGCTGAATTTATGTAACAGATTGACATCATCTCGCCTCTAAATAGAACTAAATCAAAGCACATTTCACCATGCAAAAGCACTCCAAAATGAACTGCAGTAAAGCAAGTTATTTTATACTGTTTCACACGTAGCCAGATGCATCAAACACAGCATAACACTGTTAGGTGGACATCAAGACTGGTTTTCTGGAAAAGACCATTCCCCCATTTGCCAGAAGTATAGTTTTAATATCACACTTTCTTTAATAAGGCAGAGCCATTAAGGGCAGTTAAAAGTTGTCAAACTTTCTATCATCTTGTCTTTCAATTTCTTTTTTCATCTTTAGACCTTAGTTTAAACCTGCACCTCAAGACAAATGATGGCAAAGAGAATTCCTGCCTCTTAGGGAATTCTGCCCTCTGAGACCCTTTGTTTTCAATGCTTAATATTGCTTCCTATTATATTTCATTAATAAAAGGAAAAAAAAAAAGCCCTTTGCAAGATACAAGAAAAAGAAAATTGAGTGTGTTGTTGGGCACATGGTCATCAACTGCAAACTTACCAATAGCAGCTGGTAAAAATGGAACAGAAGGTATTTAACAGAGGCCTCCTGCTATAACCAATACCTTTCAGTAACAATAATGAGTTTATAGACCTCAGTGATGATTGTTATGACTTACCTTGGTACTGGCAACCCCAACCTCTGGTCCTGCATTGATATGGACTCCACAGTCTGTCTCTCGTGATATGGAGCTGCCAACAGTGTTAGTGATTCCCACAGTCAAGGCTCCTCTCTCCTTGCAGTACCGAAGCCCCATCAAAGTATCTGCTGTCTCACCTGAAAAGACAGGTATGGACAGTGCTGCAGGTCAGTGTCAGTCACTGCAGATGGAAAACTGCAGTGATTGTCCAAATGGAATCTTAGAGGTTTGTGTTTGCCTGCAAGTCAAAGGAGGCAGGAGTTACTTGGACTGGATGACCTCTGGAGGGCCCTTCCAGCTTGGACAGTTCTGTGATTTCAGCCCTGGCACACTGTGTTTTAACCCTAAAAAGATGACAGTGAAATCTTGAAAACACAAAACCTACCAATAGTATTTGGTGTAAGGAGAAGTCAGCGTTCTGCTATGGTTTAAAAAGGGAAAAAAAGATGCACTTGAACTGCCTTTAACAAAACCACCTTTCTTCCTTTTCCTGGTCAATAAAAATGCACCTGTGGTAGGGTGGGGGGGAAGCATGTAGGGATCTCTGGCCACAGCCCAGCTGCTGTGCAGGGGAGGCACGGGGTGCCAGCTGGCCTTTGGAGCCCTGCCAC
Source organism: Hemiprocne comata (assembly GCA_020745705.1). Lineage (NCBI taxonomy): Eukaryota > Metazoa > Chordata > Aves > Apodiformes > Apodidae > Hemiprocne > Hemiprocne comata. The sequence goes on from CM036612.1 coordinate 4,847,006, forward strand.
CACCTGCCACTGAAAGGGTGGGATTGTCTGCTGATGAACACCACAGGAGGCTGCAGAACCTGTTACCAAAGAGGTTCTGTCTAAAACAAATTATCCCTCCTCAAAAGTGTTTGCACTGTGCAAACACAAGGTGGCTTAGATTGGACTTTAACATGTTGATTCAAAAACTCCACATAGAAAGAAGCAGAAAAAGTTGGTTGATATGAACATGAGACATGGGGGGGAAATTTTTTTGGCTTTTTTTATACTTGTGTGTAATAGTTTCATTTCTTTTATGGATCCAATCCACCACATAGCTCAGTATGTGGTAGTGTTTTAACTAGAGAACTAAAACTGGTCAAAAGAATTCAAAAAGAGTTGCCTTTACCCAGAGCTCAGTAGCATTTTTTTTTTTGCCTGTTGATTGACAGAACATTTCCTCACAGAGAAAGGAAACAAAACTGCTGTTGCCATATGTAAGATTCAGCTAAATAAAACCCTGCACCAGCACACACAGATGGACAGGAGGAGAACCACTCTATTTTTTCCCCATCTCTAGTATGTTTGTGCCAACTTCTCCTCTCTGTGTACCACATGCAATCCTCCAGGCAGGCACAAACACTTGGCCCTGCTGCCTTTCCCTCCCAAGCTAAAATTGACAGGAAAGAGGGGAGTGAGTGGGTGGCAAAGAGGGACCATACCTGACTGGCTGATGAAAAAACAAACATCATCTCTGAAGACAGGGGTGTTTCTGTCCAGGAAGTCACTGGCAAGTTCAACCATCACAGGTAATTCAGTCAGTTCTTCCAGAACCTGACGGGTCTGGTCAAAGGAGACGTCAGAAAGTTACATGTTACATCGTGTTTTAAAAAACCCCAAGTGTTTAGAGTACAAAAAAGCCTTCTAGTCAACACACACTGGAAAATATTACTGTGGAAATACCAGGTGAAAGTTAGTGCTGGATGATGTTTTAATGACTCAGTATACCCACACAGCTACCCCTGTGAAAAGTGACTCTGGCTTTTGGCACCACAAAAAGCCTGTGAGGCCAACTCCTCCCTCACATGTAGATTGTTCTTAAGTCAGTCTCATGTATTCTATACTACAGGGTGTCCTTCTGTCAGACTGTAACTTGTGTTGCTGAAGAACTCTGAAGCCACCCCCTGTATCCAGGCCAAGCCAGAAACCTGGTTTTGCTCATCAATGGTTACTGCTAACATCATCTTGCAGAGCTAGCTGAGGGGAACACAAATTTTCTTCCCTGCTGCTTGTAAATCAGTGAACATCAGAGCTGTGTTTTGCAGCAGCTCTGAGAGGAGCTAAAAGAATCCTCTGCAACATGGCAGAGTGTTTCTAATTGTGCCATTAGGGGCTGCCAAGCTACAAGCTGAAAATGCTTCACCTACAACCATCACACTTCAACCAATGAGTAGGTCAGACCTTGAGGAAACAAAAATCACACGTTGGCTGCACACGCAGCCAGTGCTTCTGCACGGTCCACAGTGAAACCTGCACTGGGCAGGCACAGAGATGGCTCTAAATGGGCACCAGCACTGCAGAAATAGCAGAGGAAATCCCTTCTGGCTCATGGCAGCCCCTGCCTTGCTGCACCACTTACATTCCGCTCTTGCATCGTCTCTTCCCCTGCCAACTGCCTTTTACAACAGAGCAGGTTTTGTTTTTTAAGGCTTGCCATAGCAATAAAGGTCACAGGCTGCATTTTTGTAACTATTCAAAGTCTTCAGCTTTTATTTCCTACTGCTGCAGCTGGTGAATTGAGTGTCTGGTGTGCACAGCTCTCTAAAGGTTTCCATTCATCAGTGTGGACTTGCCCTGTCTCAACCTGCTCCACACACAAGTTCTGTACCAGCCACAGGTCACAGACACATCCAGCCCAACACTTACCGCAACCCCAGCGTGGTAACTTGTCCCACAGGCAATAAGGATTAACCGACGACACCTCTGAATCTCCTTAATGTGATCCTTCAGCCCCCCCAGATTTACTGTAAGCAAGAGTCAGAAAGAAAAATTAGGCTAGCTAGGAAGCAGCAATTCCCCAGATTACTGGTCCTGACACACAGCGTGTCCTGGTCCCATCAACCACTTTGCACAGAAGAAATTCACAAAAAGAAACCTTGCCACCAGTGTGTGTCATTCTGGAAGTGCTCCCTGAGGGACAGGCACATCATCTGACAGCAGCACGTTTTACTCTCCCACATCATCACCTGCTTCCTCCTCTACAACTACTGTGAATAACAACTAGATCCTGAGCTGTCAAAGAGGAGGCTTAATCTCAATTACCAGTGTAGTCATCAAAGTTGACCCTTCCTCTCATGGTATTAACGACAGATTCTGGCTGTTCAAAAATTTCCTTCTGCATAAATGAGCTGAAGTTTCCTGTAAAAGAAAGAGAGAAACAAAAGTGAGAGCACTTCCAGTTACCTTCTAGTAATTTTTCCTATACATTTAGGGGAAAGCTTGGACCAGAGTCACTAACAGCCCAGTTACCAGTCAGAGATTGTTAAGCTGATAGTTACACTGCCAAAGCATCAGCTCCTCATGAGAGCTGGAGTCAATCGTGGCATCACTAGAACGTGCCAATGAAGGGTCAGATCCAGAATGGCAAATCTGCTGGGGATCAATCTTGGGGAAAAGGGATGGAGGTAAAATCCTCAGCCCCACAATTCTCCTCATGACAGTGGAAGCAGCTAGAGGGAAAGGCCCACTAGATGTAAGGACAACTTTTTTCACCATGAGGGTGGTGAAGCACTGGCACAGGTGCCCAGACAGGCTGTGAGATTCCTGACCCCAGAGACATTCCAAACTCAACTCTAGGCCTGTCACCACACAGATCTGCTGGGCCCCGCTTTTCACACTGGACAAGACAGCCTCCAGAGATCTTTTTCAACCTCATTCTGTGACTCCAGGGAGGACCTGTTCATCTACACAGCTGACATCCAAGGATTTTTACCCTTCATAATTTGCTGAAGCTCCATCTGCAGGGTCTGGACGGCGCGCCCGGGGTGATCGCCGGCCGTGCGCTTGATGCGGTGGATGGAGAGGCGGCCGTCGACCACTGCAGCTACATCATCATCTTCCAGGAAAATCACTCTGTTGGTGTGCTCAATGACAGCACTAGAAAAGCATACACCATTTGCCATAAGATGTTAACTCTTCACAGAAAGATGAGGGCTGCCAGCACTACTTACAATCCAACATACAGCTTTTGATTCAAGAAAGTTACTCATTTCAATGGAATTCCTTTTAAACTAAGAGGAGTACTGGAAAGTACATTTTCACACTGCCAGTACAACTGGGTTTTTTCCACCTACCTCACTATTAATTTCAGTGCCTGCTTTAAGAACAAACTGTGAATTCCTCAGACAAAGCAGCATGTGCAGCAGTGTGATCTAACCACTAGAGAGTGGAAGTCAGGAAGACAGTAATTTGCCCTTGCACACAGGGTGTCAACCACAGGTGCTGATTCCTCTCTTGGTTTTTCCAGTGAGGAGCCACTGTCTCAATTCCCCATCTGTGAAACCTGGGAAGCTTGGCCACCTGTCAAAGCACTCCAAGATCTGCCTAGAAGCATTCCAAGAGTCAGGCACAATCGAACACCTTCCCTGCCTGCAGCTTACTTGGGGAATATCAATATTGGAATTTCCAGTGGGGTTTAAAAAAATCTTTGGCCACATTTTGTCTGTACACTCAGGTAGTTGAACACAAACTGTACTGAAATCATAGAATCATGGAATGGTTTGGGTTGGAGGGGACCTTAGAGATCATGTAGTTCCAACCCCCTGCATGGGCAGGAACACCTCCCACTAGACCAGGTTGCTCAGAGCCCCATCCAACCTGCCCTTCAACACTTCCAGGGCTTCCACAACTCCCTAATCCAACAGCTCCCTATTTTAGTAGCTTTTGTTCTGACTTTGGGCAAATCACTGAAAGCTCTCTAAAACCAGAACACCTCAGGGTGGCCTAAGACTGTCCAAAATGCTCTGGGCAAGGAGAGGTGCAGGAGTCACCAATAGCTGTGTTTTTAAGCTTCTGGAACAAGTGAGCACTTCCCTAATACAGAGAAAAGCAGAAGTTCTGGTAAGGCTGCTGTCAAGTTAGTCCTTCCTCCCTTCACTGGGCTTAAAATAAACCACCTTTGATGATAAAGAAATTGCATGTGTGCAGAGATCCCTGGAGAATCAGCACCATTCTAATTAGCATCTGTCCTGTTAATTTAGGTCAGTACTCTCTCAGGTTTCCTATCATTCACCTCGGGAATCTTACCAACAGATGTGCTTGAAGAAGGATACCACCACTATTCCAAAGAGAGCGTCCATTTCTTTAACAGAAACTCTAATCCACCTCTGTGTCTTTCAGTTAAACTAGTTAATCTTTGTCAAGTAACAACCACATATGCAGAATTTACTGTTATTCACAAAAAACCCCACAGCTTCCCCATCTCTTGTTCAAGGCCTCGGCTTTAAGCAGCATATTTTTCTATATACTAAAAGATACCGAAAAACATTACCTAGCATCAGAAGCAAAGTAGTACTCCACAGCTTTCTCCTCCACAGGGAAAAGGCAGGTGGTGCTGTCAACACGAGACAGGTTGCAACTTCCCTTCTTGTCCTTCCCTGGAAGACAGGAGGATTAGGGAGTGCACGGGGGGACAACGCGGGCGCGCGGCGGCAGGTCAGCCTCAAGCAGAGGTCCCAAGGCACAGCACCAACATGAAGCACTATTTTCACCACCCTGAGTGGTCACAGTGACAACAGGAAAGGGCAGCATGCTTAGCAGATTCTTGTGCCCCTTCCCCAGTTTGTGTGCTTTCAAATCCAGTCTGCAACTGTAACGTTAAGTGCAGACTTTTAGGTGTAGAGGAAAATCTCAGTTAAAAATACAAATGAAAGTTTATGTGTGGCTCCTCTAGAAGAACATTCAAGCTGCTTTATGAGTCACATTTACCAACATTTTCCCAGTTGAATCTGCCCTGTTTATCATTTTAAGTTTCTCCTGTGCTCCAGTTTCACTGACAAGTGGAGCAGGATTGCTGGCTCTTTGTTCATCATTCTCAGCACTGGGGGAAATTCTTTCAGAGCTGCCACCTGTGCAACCACACTGTTCCACTGAGCACCAGCAGATGTAACTCAAGCCTGCTTTTGTCTGGCTGAGCTAAGGTGTTCAGACACAGATCAGGAAGTACAGTTCTTGGTGTTGTTCCTGAGCTATCAAACTTACCACCTCATTCTGATCCAAAACCTGTGCAGCTGGTAAACTGCTGTGAGTTGCTTTGCTATTACCAGCATCGAGGTGTACTGAAGGGCACAGGACTGAGAGTCAACTGCTGAAAAACTTGTTCTAAGCCTTTAAAAAAGTTCAGTGTTTCACCAGGGATCCTTTCTGGAGGACTCAGGCAATTTCCAGGTCTCTTTAATCCTCTGCCTCCTCTTTAATTGCAGAAAATACTTCTTGGTGGCGAAGCTCACCAGGAATGCAGATGAGGACCAAACCACCTACTGCTCCAGCACAATAATTTGCCAGTCATTGTGCAGGGTATGGTGGGGGTGGGGGTGGATTAGTCAGCTTATCATAGAACCATAGAATTGTTCAGGTTGGAATAGACCTTTAAGATCATCGAGTCCAACCTTATCCTACCCCTGTCACCCTATTTCTGATGACCCACCACTAACCCATGTCCCCAGGCACCACATCCAGATGACTTTTAAATACATTCAGGGATGGTGACTCAACCACCTCCCTGGGGAGCCTGTTCCAGTGCCCAACAACCCTTTCTGGAAAGAAGTTTTTTCTGAGATCCAACCTAAATCTCCCCTGACAAGCTACATGTGCCTATTGCTGAAGAACAACACTGAAGTTCCTCTGTGATGTGTTTATTCCATAAGCTCTAATGTTGTGTTTCACCCCCTGGACACTGAGCTGATGCAAGCAGAGCTCAGGGTGGTGACATTTACACTTGTGTAAATGAAAATGTAAGGAAAAATACTGCTTTCATGTTGGTACTCAGTGAGAAGGTTCCACTCAGCCAACAATTTAGAGCCCTCCACTTCAGTTATTAAGTGAGTAAATGAGGAAAACAACAACTTTGATGTTGAGTTGAGAGAGGACAGACTGATTTGCTGTTGAGAAAGGACAGAGCAAAGGTGTTAGTGGCCGTTCTCCAGCAGAAGCACCCATGCTTGATCAAAACATGCAGATTTTGTTTCTCAAAATACAACATTTCCCTGCATTGACTTTATTATGTTGCATTGCTTTCCTGTATCACAGATTTCACCCCCAGCTGTAACTGGAATGTGTTCTTACTGTGCTCATACACCTGCACGGTATGTACACCCTACCAAGGAATGGTTGAAAAATTGCAGTAAGTATCACCAGCCAATTATGGTTGTTATTTATCTATGGATTAGTCCTTAGATTGTATATTTATCTATGGATAACCTGGATCATTTGCTCTACAGCACTTACTAGAATTTAGAAGCAACACAGAAGTAATCTTTTAATCTTTTCCCTTCTAAATCAAAGAATGGAGACATTGAAGATTAGCACAGGTATGGTAAAAATTGGGCAGAGGGGGTGAGGGAGTGGTAAGTTTTGAGTCTATTTTGATACCACCTCACTCTCCATGATGACAATCCTAGACACACAGCAGCTCTGCAGAGGTAACACCACACATGTTAACACAGCTGCTTCATCACAGATTCTTCCACACTTACTACAGCAGGACTGAAGTTTTGATTTTCTTAAGAGGTGTTTTCAGATGACAGTATTACACAACTAAAGAAACAATGATTATAGTCCAAGATTCTCTAATCCATATATTTCCTATGGTCCATTTTTCAGAAAAGCCTTAGTGCCACTGAAAGCTGAGGGACTTTGGTTCTTAAAACCCCTGGGAATTAACCTGACTTCAGAATTTTACTCTGAACTCTTCACACTGACTGAGGAGAGACACCTTTGGTGAGCAGAAAGAAAACCTTGCTCAGTGTTTGGGTTCAGGTAAAGCAGCTCCTGACAGAGAACAGGCACAGTTCACCTTTCAACAAACTGAGCTTTGTTTCTTCTCTGGCAGAAACACACAGATTTACCCTCCGAGCTGCCGGTGCCTGAGGCTGGGATCACATTTATTTGCAGTAGCTCAGAATCAGATCCTTTCCTCTCCTAGAAAAGTGCTGTCCTGCTTCAGGTGTGGGTTCATCACATACCATGGGTGAGCCTTCCAAAAAGTTCTTAAAGGGATTCAAAAATGGTTCACCCTGAAAAAGGAGCAAAGGGAAGGAAGTTCCAGCCTCGGGGGGCAAGTTCCCCTCGGGGGAACCTCACTGCTTCTATCAGAAGCTGCAGTTCAGAGTCAGGCTTTGGTCAGGGGAGAGGACATAGCTCTGTGACAAGCTGAACTCCAGAAGGGATTTTGGAGAATGCTGGCAGTATTAGGAGCCTCCTAACAGGGTTTCTTCACTCTTGTTTTGGGTTGGGTTTTTTTTTAAGGTAATTTACCATTTCCTGCTGCCATCAGAGCTGCAGGGAGCACACAGCACAACCTGCACCAAATCATCAGTTCCACGTGTGTGCTGAGCACGATGGCAGGGTATTTGAAATGGGAGGGGTGGACTGGGGGTGGATTTCCCTGTGTGTTGCTCGTGGTGTTTCTGATTAAGGAGGAATTCTGATTCTCCCACTTGGTTCACTACACTACACGGAAAGCAATAACCACATATTAAAGAGACAATGCATATTTGCCACATTTATGATTCCCTTCCTAAGGAACTGGAGGATTTGTCTGAAATTTCAAGTATTAGATTTTTCTCTAGTAGGCACCTTCCTCCATTTTTATGGATATTCCATCAAAAGAATGATCCATAGATTGTACAGCTGGAAGTGTAATTGGAAAACAAAACAAACAAACAAACTTCAGATAATCAGTGGGAAAAAAAAATAAAGTGTTACATACATAATTAGGGATTACTGCTGATTATCCAGCATCAACCAAGAATAAACCTGATGACTCAGAGAATGAGCCCAGGACTGAGCAGGGTCAGACTCCTCTGACAATGGTAAATTATGGGACAATTTTTAAACATTTTTCATCATCAACGGTGCAACTGTGTCCATGGTGGTAAAACACACAGGGGAGAGAAAGACAGACAGACAACATGAACAGAGACTGCCACACGAGGGGAGCAGCAGTCTGCTTGTGAAAATTACACCTGGGGGGGGGAAGGTCTGGGATAGTGCAGGGCCTGTAGGCTGCAACACACCATTATTTTTGTTCTTGAAAACAACCAAGTCCATGAAAGCCAACACGCCACACAAAACATGAAGTATCTGAGTTTAACTGTGCTGTTAACTTTACTACACTGAATTATTCTGTTCTACTGCATTAAATTTTCCTTGCAACCACTGGACGTTAAAGCTCTGGTTGTAAAACCAGAGACTAATGTGAGGTAGGAGGTGGCACAGCATGTGGTTAAAAACGTAATTTAAAAAAAAAATAAATAGAATGATTTAATTTCTAGATGAAAGTTTAAAAGTGCAAGATGCCTTTCAGAGCAGGCCAAACTCTGTGCTTGCACACTGGGCTGCGTGTGGCTGGCAGGTGGGGCTGTGGGGAGGGGGATGCTCACACTCACCTGTCCTGTAGAGGATGGGGATGTGGTCGGTGGAGAGTTTGTGCTCGCTGCGCACCCCGATCAGCAGGGGGCTGCCGCGCCTGCGGAGACACGGAGTTACAGCCCCGCACCCCGCGGGGGGGCTGCTGTTCAGCACAGCAACTGCGCTGAGCTCAGAGAGAGCGAGCTCCGCCCGGGGAAGCTGTTGGTGCTGCAAACACGAGAGGCCAAAGCCAGAGGAAAAGAATCTCTGAATCAACACAACGCGAGGACGATGAGGAATCTGCCTCAAATGGAGCCAAAACTCCAAGGGAACTGCAACCCCACGGGCATTGGAACCAGGAGCACAGTGGCTGCTGCTCACTGTTTGGACCTATGGACAGGTAGTGGCACTGACATTCAAACCCTGCACCAGGTTATGTGTGTGGTTAAAGCAGCCCCACTGATGCTGACCTTTAAAAGTGGAGGAGAACACCTGGCCACCAGGCTGGCCCAGCTGCAGGTCCAACAGACTTGTCCAAATGCTGTCACAATGGCAAACAGGAAAGGCCAAAACCATCCCCTTTGAAATCTCTCACAAACAGACTCTACAAAAACCAGCCATTCCAGACCTGTTGTGATACAGGTGGTCACTGGGAATTGTCTAAACATTTTGGGGAATCTTCTGCTATGGTAAATGGGAAAAAAGAGAAAGGGACTGAAAAACAACAGCCACCCTCAGCATGGCAAAGCTTACCTGGTACCAACTGCTTGTCCAGGGTAATGAACACTCTTGAACACCAGGGCAAAAGCACCTTCCTGGAACAAGAGAAACACAAACTGCTTATCCCTTCATCCAAGGCCTGGGCCATCATTTCAGGACCCCCAGCACAGAAGCTGCACCCATGTTTCTGCAGACAAGTACGAGGGGCCGAGCAGAAGGCTTCTCAGCCATCAGCAGAGCCACCAGAAGCTCCGGGCACCTCACTCAGGAAAGGGACTGTCCCTCCCCTGAGCCCAGAGATCTCATCCTCAACCTCCTAATGAGTCTTTTGAACTCCCAGCCAGCCCCTGTGCTCGGGAGTCACTGGCTGCCCCTGCAAGTGCTCCTGCCCTCAGCCAGAGGACTTGCAAAGACCTGGGAAAAGAGGGGCCAAAACTTGGGGGTGTTTGCCCAGGTGCCACCGAATGGACAGGTGAGGGACCACAATCGGCCATCAGAACGTGGTCTTGGTGTGTTGCTTCTACAACTCCTGCCTGGCAAGTCACTGGAAAACCCATCTCCTGCACAAGGCGCCCTGAGACGAGAGGGGAAATTGTGGGTGAATCTTGTGCACAACCCGAGGAGACCCGACCCGCGGCCCCCGCGCTGTGTGGTGAGCTTCCCACCAGGGGTCAGCAGCTTTCCCAGACGGAGCTTTCAGGGAATCCTGGAAGCACAGGCTTATTTTCACCCCGTCCTGCACACTCACCACCCAGCACCCCAGAACTGGCTGCCTCAAGAGATCGTCGCGCCCGAAAATTTAGACATTTTTCACATGAGTATTGACTAATGCTAAAGACAAATAAATGGACGTTTGAGATGGGCTGTGGGGGGGGAGGGAGGACACCACCAGCCCTCGGCGTGTCCCACAGAACAGCCCGGCCCTGCCCCCGTGCGTGTGTCCCCCAGCCTGTCCCCGGTCCCAGCGTTACCAGCTGCTGGATGACCCTCTCCACCAGGGTGGTGAAGCTGATGTCGTCGCTGTCCCGGTTGTCGTACATGTACTTGACCAGCTTGGCGATGGTCTCCGTGTCTGTCTCTGACTCGAAGTCGTAGCCCTTGCTCTCCTGCAGCACAGCCCGCAGTGGGTGACCGGCCCCCGCCCTCCCTTCCCTTTCTGTCCAGCCCTCCTTTTCCTTCCTTCCTCTTTTGCTTTACCTTCCTTCCCTTCCTTCCTTCCTCTTTTGCTTTTCCTTCCTTTCCCTCCTCCCATTCTCCTTTTGTTCCTGCATTTCCTTTTTTTCCTGCCTTTTTCCTTCTTTCCTACCTTTAACTTTTTCTTTCCCTTTTCTCCTGCCTTCCTCTCCACCTTTCCTTTTTCCTTCCCTTTTCCTTTTTTCCTTCCTCCCCTTTTCCAGCCCTCCCTCTTCTTTGCCTTTCCTTTTTCCTTCCATACTTCGCTTTCTTTCATCCTCACCTTTCCTCTTCCTTTCCTTTTTTCCTGCCTTCCCTTTTCCACTCATTCTTCCTTCTTTCATACGTTGCTTTCCATCCTTCTTTCCCACCCTTTTTCTACCTTTTTCTTCTTTCCTGCCCTGTTTTTCCTTCCTGTATTTCATTTTCCTTATCTTCTTCCCTCATGACTTTTCCCCTTCCTTCTTTCCCACCTCTTCTTCCCAACTCTTTTTCTGCTTTTTTCTTTCCTGCCTTTCCTCTTCCTTCCTTTTTTCCCCTCCCATCTTTTCCTGCTTTTCTTATTCTTCTTTCTCCTTTTCCTTTTTCCCCCGCTTTGTTAATTTCCTTTTCCTTCCCTCTTTCCTGCCTTCCTGGCCTGCCTTTTCCTTCACCCCTCCTTCTTTCCTTTTCGTCCCCTTTCCTTTCTCTTCTTTTCCAGCTCCTTTCCCTCAGACTCATTTTTCCTTCTCCCATTTCCTTCCTTTTTCCATAACTTTCCTATTTTCCTTCCTTCTGCCCTTTCTCCTTCACTCCCCTGCCCTCCTTTTCCCTTCCATCCTCCTCCTTCCCTTCTTCTTCCACCTCTCCCTCCTCCTCCATCCGGATGTTCCCCTCCCTTGCCCTTCTCCCCCCCCACCTGCCCGTGCCCTTAGTGCCAGGGAACGTGAGGGGGAGAGGAGGTGCCCAGGGAAGAGCAAAGGTGAGTGCAGGAGTGAGTGTGAGTGTGAGCAGGGACTGAGTGTGAGTGTGAGCAGGGACTGAGTGTGAGTGTGAGCAGGGACTGAGTGTGAGTGTGAGCAGGGACTGAGTGTGAGTGAGTGAGAGCAGGGACTGAGTGTGAGTGTGAGTGAGAGCAGGGACTGAGTGTGAGTGAGAGCAGGGACTGAGTGTGAGTGTGAGTGTGAGCAGGGACTGAGTGTGAGTGAGAGCAGGGACTGAGTGTGAGAGCGAGCAGGGACTGAGTGAGTGTGAGTGAGAGCAGGGACTGAGTGTGAGTGTGAGCAGGGACTGAGTGTGAGTGTGAGCAGGGACTGAGTGTGAGTGTGAGCAGGGACTGAGTGTGAGTGTGAGCAGGGACTGAGTGTGAGTGAGTGAGAGCAGGGACTGAGTGAGTGTGAGTGAGAGCAGGGACTGAGTGAGTGTGAGTGAGAGCAGGGACTGAGTGAGTGTGAGTGTGAGCAGGGACTGAGTGAGTGTGAGAGCGAGCAGGGACTGAGTGAGTGTGAGAGCGAGCAGGGACTGAGTGAGTGTGAGTGAGAGCAGGGACTGAGTGAGTGTGAGTGAGAGCAGGGACTGAGTTTGAGTGAGTGAGAGCAGGGACTGAGTGTGAGTGAGAGCAGGGACTGAGTGTGAGTGAGAGCAGGGACTGAGTGTGAGTGAGTGAGAGCAGGGACTGAGTGAGTGTGAGTGTGTGATCAGAGGGGGACAACTGAGTGCCAGGGGCTGGGGGTGAGAGCACAGGGAGAAGTCGGGGTGCAGGAGGGAGCGACAGTGAGAGTGAGTGGGAGAATGACAGTGGGGGAGTGAGAGTGAGGAGTGGGGGGGGGAGTGGGGAAATGGGGGAGGTGGGAGTGGAGGAATGTGAGTGGAAGGTGAGACTGAGTGGGGGGGATCAGGGGGAGTGAGGGGGGAAGTGGGGAGAGGGGGAGAGTGAAAGTCTCAGGAACTGGGGATTGTGAGTGGGGCTGTGAGTGAGAGGAGGGGGAGAGATCAGACACACACAGACAGTCAGACACACACAGACAGTCAGACACACACAGACAGTCAGACACACACAGACAGTCAGACACACACAGACAGTCAGACACACACAGACAGTCAGACACACACAGACAGTCAGACACACACAGACACACGTGTCACTCACCAGGAACTTCCGCAGGTCCTTGTAGTTGGTGATGATCCCGTTGTGGATGACAATGAACTCTGGGGGCAGAGAACAGGCCCCACTCAGCCCCAGCCCACAGCAAACAGACCCCAGAGCCTCACTGGGTGAAGGGAGAAGAGCTTCACCTCCAGAGGGGTCTCTGGCTGGTTACAGCTGGTACCATCAGCCCAGGTGCAGGAATGATCATGGAAAAAAACGTTCTGGAGCCTCCAGAGGAGGCCACAAAGATGATCCAAGAGCTGGAGCAGCTCTGCTCTGGAGACAGGCTGGGACAGTTGGGGTGTTCAGCCTGGAGAAGTGAAGGCTCCAGGGAGACCTTAGAGCACCTTCCAGTGCCTGAAGGGGCTCCAGGAAAGCTGGGGAGGGACTTTGGACAAGGGCAGGGAGGGATGGGATGAGGGGGATGGATTAAAACTGGAAGAGGGAGATTGAGGTTGGACATGAGGAGGAAATTGTTGAGTGTGAGGGTGGTGAGACCCTGGCCCAGGTTGCCCAGGGAAGCTGTGGCTGCCCCATCCCTGGAAGTGTTGAAGGGCAGGTTGGATGGGGCTTGGAGCAACCTGGGCTGGTGGGAGGTGTCCCTGCCCATGCAGGGGGTTGGATCTAGACAATCTTTAAGGTCTCTCCCAACTCAAACCAGTCTGGGATTCTATGATTCTATGATAAATAAATGGGGGAAAAAAGCGTACAGAATTCCATTCCAAAGAATATCCACGAAAATCCTTACCATCCGACCCCATCCCGTTTCCCTGCTCCTTGCCCTGTGCCTGTGCACCCGCTGAGCCTCCGTGCACCAATCCCCACCCTTCCCTGCAGTGACCATGGCCCACAGCCAGAAATCAACCCCAAACCCCTCCGGCTTCACAGCGACTGTGCTCAGCATCAACAACCCCCCGCCGGGGTGCAGCCACCCCTCCCCTGGGACCCTCCCCAGGCGTGGGAGATGGCAGTGAGCTGTTCCAGAGGCTCCAGGAACTGCTGAAGAGCACGGGGCTCCCCAGGCCACCCCACCACTCACCATTGTTCTTGTCGGAGCGCTGCGGGTGGCTGTTGACAGGGCTGGGCTCGCCGTGGGTGGCCCAGCGGGTGTGGGCGATCCCCAGGTGGACATCAAACTCGATGTCGAGGTCCAGGTCCTGTTGCTCTGCAGCAGAAATTGAGAGGTTTTTAGTCCTGAGGGGCTGTCCCTATCCTGAAGGCACCGTGGGAATCTCAGCAGGTCTCTGGGGTCCACAGGACAGCAACACTGACAGGGAAACTGGATCAGCAGCCCCAACAAAACATCAGGTGTGGTTCTTGGGGATCCAGAACACGGACACATACACACGGCACCCCTGTGACCCTCACCCCACCAAAATAAAACACAACTTTTAAGAAAGAATCCAGTCTTAATTTTTCTCTCTGGGGTGCACCTTGCCCTGTCACCTCCTGTGCTCTGCCACCTGTGACCAAACCAGCCCACGTCAGTTACATAGCACTGTGGTTACAGTATTCATCACTAAACCTTGTCTTCAGAAAACACACCATTAATAATTCTTTGGGAAAAAAAACAATCCCTTTCATTCCACAAGTGTCTCCACAACCTCTTTCAAACTGTACATCCCACCATTTTCTTGAGCAGGCAAACATTTCTTCAGAAAGATTTTGTGTATCTTCTGCTTCTGTACTGCACATACCACCTTGCCTGGCCTTTTGGTTCCTGGTTTTCTCTGCACTAAGATTAGATCTTCCCACCTTCCTCTTGGATAAGCAGCACTCTGCTCCACGAGGTTAACACTGGCATGGGTTAAAAAAAGTGAAGTTACAACAACACAGCAGCTCTTGAGTGCAAACCAGAGATCCTGACTGCTCTGAAGAGCATCCTCCTGTTCTCACACAGCTGATTTTTATTACACACCCAACAACTCTGTGTTTATGCTGTGCAGAGATTTCATTAACTTAATGTTTAAATCAAGGGAACCTAAAGAGGCAGAAATAGATGCAGAAGATCTCCCTCTCTGTGTTCTCAGCAACTTGACAGTTACACACACATTAGTGCTTCCCTGGAGCCAACTCCTTAGCCCATCACTACATGGAAGGACAGCCTGACTTGGGACAAGCATTATAGATGAAAATATAATTCAACTGGTGAAATTATTAGAGCATTTCTTTCTTTTTCCTAAGCTCTAGGTCTCTGATAACTATCTCCCTTTCCCCAATTTAAGGAGTTTTTTGTTTGGGTTTTTTTTTAGGTCTGTTTTCTAAAAGGTATTTCAGGCCTATTTTATTTTAACAGCTGTGATTCATGTGTCTTGGGAAATCAGGACTTCTCCATAACTTCATGGCAACATCCACAGGATCACTGGGCTCTTCACAGCACGTGTGTTTGCATCCCTGGCACTTTATATCCAGTTACTTGGAACATGGTGTTTGTGAGCAAAACAGGTGGTAATTTAAACACAAATGAGATGAGTGGACATTGAGGAAAGAGAGAAAGAATGAAAGGGAAATACATACTGTGAACCTCTTCATCCAGCGCCTTCACTTTCCCTTTCTGCTTGATAAGCTGGATTTTGCAAGCATTAGCTTCCCAGTCTTTGTCATTTCCACCATCGATTCCCACACCTAAAGACCACCAGGGAACATGAAGAAAGAGTCTGAAGTGCAGCCAAGGGTATTACAGTATTTTATGTAAACAAATACTGCTCTTCTTTGGATTTTTTTACACTGCCCTTTCTCCCCCCCCAACCTGACTCTCCAAATAAAGGCAAGAAACCCCTTAGATTAGAAGTGAGTTTTCCCTTTGTCATCTTACAGGTATTTTTAAAGCCTCAGGTAACAGGCATCAAGAATGTTTATAGAAACCTGTATATTGAAAGTGTATCCAAACCTCTCACCGTGTGACCACAGGCACATCCACTGTCCCAGCTTTCTTCCACAGCAGGAGACAGCAGAAACCATTCACAAACACACCATGGAAGCCATCATGTACCAGCCAAAATTCCAAGCAGCAGCACTGTACCTGCAGAGTCGTAGCCTCGGTACTCCAGCCGCTGGAGCCCTTTGATGAGGGTCTCCAGGATCTCCCGTCTTGTCCGGGGAACATGGTAGTTCAGGTAAGCAAAGATGCCTGCACGGGGGAAAAGAGCATCATCTTGCAACAAAACCACAGCTGAGGGAACTCTGTTTCTGCCATCTACTCAGCACACACGTGAAGTTAAAACTGAACAGGCCCCTTGTACTGAAAACCCCTGCAGGGAGGTACCACCACAGATCAGCTCCTCCTCATCCCACCTGAGGGCCAGAGGAGACAGCACAAACACTCCAGAGACCAAAACTTCCCCCAAAACACCAGCATGCTTCTCCTGACACTGAAGGCAACTAAACAGGACAAGCCTGAGGGTGATGGGAGGAAGAACTTCCATGTGAGCTGGACCTATAATGAGCTGCCAGGAGACAACACAGGGGACAGGAAACTCATCACTCCAGGTGAAAAAAGCTTCACCGACACTGAGCTTTGCAGGCTGAAGAACCATCTCCAAAGGAAATTCTTTTTTGAAGAGCTTTCTCCAAGTTCCTCCCACAGGCTCACTAAGAAAAAAAATCATTGAACCCATGCAAACTAACACCCTCAAACTAATGGAGCTGTTTTTCCTGTAGGTTGCAAAGGAAAAGAAATTGTTGCTTCTATTTTTAAGCCCTGATGGGGACACAAAAATTCCTAGATCTCTAATGCCAACTACAGCTCTATTTCAGAAAGATTTCCTGTGGTACCATCATGAGGCACCAGCATGAGAAGACATTTACTGGATGCTAGAAATATCTGTACTTGAAATCTACCATTTCACCCTAATACTTTAAAGGAGAAAAATATCTGCATGGAATAAAGGCAACACAGGTTTCACACAAACATCCATAAAAGTAAGTGCCTGGTAATGCAAGGCTTGTAATTTGAGAAGCTTTATCAAAACTTCTTGAGGAGAACAGAGTTCAGTCACACACACACACAAAAAAAGTCCTTTTAAAGGCATCCCAAAATGTTGAATTTTCCCCTGACAGTCATGCCATACACCCTGCCTCACAGTTCCCCAACTTTTATTCACGTGAAAAATTTTACTCCCAAGCTGATGTTGGGAACATGTACCTTTATGTTTACACATCGATTATTTTAAAGAACATTTTAAAAGCTGCATTCTTAAGCCCTTTGTGCTTTGGAATTAAACAACATCATCCAAAGCCTTCTGATGTCTTTATTTCATAAGCAGAAATATGGGCTGCTCAGAGCTGCTGGATGCAGTGAACACCACAGAGATATTCAAGGTTGACAAGGGACTTTTTAGCCTCAGCAGGAAAACAAGGTCACATGTACCATTCTGACACTTTTCCCATTCCTTCTCCCTTTCCCATGGACTTTGGCTACAGGTCTCAGGACAGGTTTGTCAGAAGCTTCACCTTCCCATTCACAAAGCACCAGCATCAGAAGGTACATCTTCCTGCAGTTGTGCTGCAAAAAGAGCACACTGTGTCTCACTTATTTTCTTTCATATCGCTAGAAAAAATTAGATGCACTTTCTATTGTTCCTCCTTAAAACACCTAGTCAGGCGAAGAAAAAAGAAAAAGCGGGGGGGGAGGCATTTAATTGGGTTTCTTTAGCTTCTACCTTCATTTGCCCAGAACCCAAATCCATTTCCAGTATCAGGACCAAGTTTATAAAAACTTGCAGTTTTGCTTCCACTGGTGCTGCCACCCCACAGCCATGGAGCACACAGGCCTGCTGCTGCCACCTCCTGATGGCATCGGTTCAACTCCAAGGTTGGTTCCAGGAACTACAGCAGCACGTGAGGTCCTCCACAAACCTGGCAATTCACAGCTAAAAGCTCAATGGACAATAAAGCCCCGACAGCAGTTAACAACTTCTGCTGTCTTTCAAAAGCCTCCTCTGAAGGATACTCCCCTCCCCACAATTCTGGCAAAAATAATCACAGAATCAGAGAACAGTGGGCGGTTGGAAGGGACCTCTGGAGATCATGGAGTCCAACCCCCTGCCAGAGCAGGACCAAACCTAGGGCAGGTCACTCAGAAATGCATCCAGACAGGCCTTGAAAGCCTCCAGAGAAGGAGACTCTACAGCCTCTCTGGGGAGCCTGTTCCACTACTCACAGTAAATAAGTTCTTCCTCATGTTGAGGTGGAACTTCCTGTGCTCTAGCTTGAATCCATTGCCCCCTGTCCTATCACAGGGCACAAGTGACAAGAGGTTGTCCTGCCTTCTCCATGCCCAGTCCTCATATATTTATAGACATTCATTAGCTCCCCTCTCAGTCTTTTCTCCAGACTAAACAGTCCCAGGTCTCTCAGCCTTTCCTCATCAGACAGATATTCCAGTCTCTTCATCATCCTCACAGACCTTCGTTGGACTCTCTCCAGTAAATCCCTGTCCCTCTGGAACTGGGGAGCCCAGAACTGGATGCACTCTAGGTGAGGTCTCACTAGGGCAGAGTAGAGGGGGAGGAGAACCTTGACCTGCTGGACACACTCTTCTTAATGCACCTCAGGATACAGTTTTCCTTCTTAATACATCCCAGGATACAGAAAGTTTTCCAATTTGGGATACTTGGTTCACTCTGTTTCCAAAACCTGCATTCTTCAGGCAAACAGCAACCTCCCTGTTTACAAGTGAACCAGCTCCAAGTGGCTGTCCCCAGGCTGAAGGATGGCACATCCCAGCTATATCCTGAATGCCTAAAATCCTTTCAATGACTTCCAGGTCTTCCACCAGGAGTACAAAGCAGGCTGCTCTATTAGCAGGCAGCTGGACAAGCCCCTCTCTCCATCTGTACCACAAACCTCCCAAATGGATGCAGGGGTGGCAGGACACACCAATCCCATGAGAGGTCTCCAGGAAGGCCAGCTGGGCTCCAGCAGTGCCTGACACTTCCCTTCACAAAACCACCTACCACGGCAGCCAGAGAGAAGCTGCTGCAAAAGGCACCAGTATAACCAGCACGAATCATTATGGAAACGGTCACTACCTACTTTTTTCAAAATCAGCTAAATCATGTCAGAGTGGAAACCTCTCTCTGTGTGCTGTGCACCTTGGAAGCACACGCTAAGGGTCCCATTTCCATCCAACCTTGGAGCCTTATCCCTCTTTTTGACAGTGCTGGGCAGCTCTGGTGTTAGCTGGGCCTGTCAAACAGCCCTCCAGGAACACCTCCACCCTCTGTGCTCCCGCTCGTGGCTATCTCCCCATGGAATTCCCAGACCCAGCCAGTCCCACAGAGATGTACTAAGTCATTCCACCACCAGGGCACAGCACCAGGGAGGCCACTCAAGTGGGACAGGCTCTTTTGAGCAAACAGAACCTGATGATGAACATTAAGGTGCTGTGGAGTTGCAGGTCAGGCTAGCTCCAGGAGTCCAGCTCTGGAACCCCCAGCACAGGAAGGACATGGAGCTGTTGGAGCAAGTCCGGAGGAGGCCACAAAGATGATCCAAGGGCTGGAGCAGCTCTGCTCTGGAGACAGGCTGAGGGAGTTGGGGGTGTCCAGCCTGGAGAAGAGAAGGCTCCAGGGAGACCTTAGAGCACCTTCCAGTGCCTGAAGGGGCTCCAGGAAGCTGGGGAGGGGCTTGAGACAAGGACAGGGAGGGATGGGATGAGGGGGAATGGATTAAAACTGGAAGAGGGAGCTGGAGGAGGAAATTGTTGAGTGTGAGGGTGGTGAGACCCTATCCCAGGTTGCCCAGGGAAGCTGTGGCTGCCCCATCCCTGGAAGTGTTGAAGGGCAGGTTGGATGGGGCTTGGAGCAACCTGGTCTGGTGGGAGGTGTCCCTGCCCATGCAAGGTCCCTTCCAACCTAAAGCAGTCTGGGATTCTATGACTCTGTGATTCCGTGATTGTAGGTAGTCTGCTCTGCCACCCTACATCCCACCTTGGCTGCCCATCAGCACCTCCAGGTCTCTGCAGCCAAGGCACACCAGCAGCATGTGAAGGCAGTCCTCCTCTGTGCCCAAGGGACATCAGGCACCACCCCTGCACCTCCACCAGGCTCACAGCTCCAAAAACCCCAACCTGTTTCCAGGCCATGACATTGACTTTCAAATGAGGGTTATTTTCCATGGAAGCAGCCACCTCGGTGGCCCTGCAGAAAGTATCAGAGTGGGTGTCCCCCCTGAACACCCACCAACACATCTCTGACCCCCCCAGGGGCAGGGGGCAGCGAGGAAACACCACAGCATCTTGCTCCAAGCCCCAGAGATCACACCTTGCACAGCACTTCCCATACAAATGCCTGGTACCCCAGTTCAGCCACTAAAATGAAGTCCTCCATGTAAAAAAAACCAAAACAGTCTGACTCAATATTAGGCAGAAACTCAGTTTCCCATCATAAAATATTTTTGTAAATGTGAATTGACCATTTTACTCTTCATCTTGTTTCTGGCACAAGGATTAAAACTTACTCTGAACCAAAACCAAAAATGGCTTAAAACCAGAACTATCTGCCTCTAGCCAGAGCTGACTCTGCACATCTTTGTTAAATCCAAATCAAGTGGCTTGGAAATGTTATTTTTCTCTGCACATTTTAACAAGTTCAGTCACACCTGAACTAAAAAAAACCAACATTCAACAAACCAAAACTGTCTCGGATCACAAACCTTGGACAACAAAATGCCACAGACTGAATGGACACAAAGCAGAGACCAACTCCCTCCAGGAAGGGTTGGGTCATCTGGAATGAGACTGAAAACCAGGAGTGTTTATTTCCACTTGGGCTGTAAACAAACAAAACATCTATCCAGAAAGGAGCAAACTTGGCACTTGTCTCAGGCAATGAAATCTATTAATTACAGCACCATCACATTAAGATTATTGATGAGGACTCCTGAGAACACCTGAATCAAAGACTAAGGATGCCATAAAAAAAAAAAAACGACAAAAACCCCACAGAATTCAGTGCTTCTTATCAGAAAACACAGACTGGAAAAGCAAGCCAGCTAAAAGAAATGCAAATGCAGTGTTAATGCTGCAAACTATGCAGACACACTCTTCAAAAAAGACACACATGTAAACGTGGGGAGATTCAGATCTGATTCAGTTCAGCTTTAAGATCTTGATGGGGAAATAGATGGAGTGATAATGGTGACTCCACTAGGAAAGTAAAATTCTAAGAGCTCACCTGTGAGCCCATAAATAACACAAGCAGGTTTAAAATGCACCTTAGAGAAAGCAGGGGGAAAAGGAAATAAAAATAAATACAACAATATGTAAAAGCTATGCATAATTAAAGTTAAAAATAAGGCTGATGAAAATGAACACGAGTCCTCCTAAATGCATGACTTGCTAATCTGCAAGCTTATATCAAATATCTGAAGGTTTATCCACCCATTGATGACATTTGATCACGATGTATTCTGTGCAAACAACAGTTTTGTTCACTGCAAGTATTTCCAAACATTTCATTTTCTCCTTTTCAAACTTCCCATAATGATGCAATTCTTCATAGCTGTAGAAAATGTCAATCTACATTTAGAAAGCAGCATTTTTACTGGCTCTACCCTAACTCCTGGGTTATTCAGGAATACATGAGCCATCACATCTTGCAGTCACTTCTATTTTTAAGTACAATTCCACTGCCCTCGACACAAACACTGATGAGAAAAAAAAAGGCCCAATGCATTAAATGCTTGCTATACTTCACTGGTCTAAGTCTATTTTTGAAAGCTGTTTTTCCTCCCAGCAGCCACCAACAGGGGCTCTGCGGGACAATTTTGCTGGGAGTCACACCTCAAGCCTTGGGTACCATGGGTGTAAATGCACAGTGAGGCCGTGCTGAGCCAAAGGGCCCTCAGGTGACACCTCCCAGCACGACCCGAAGCCCTGGCTGTTCAAGAAAAGAACCTTTTCACTCAAAAGCTGAACAAAGGGTCACTTCATCCAGCTACAAGACGCAGCCTTCTCCGGGGTGGAACGTGGAGGATGCGGGATGGCACACAGCAACTCTGCTTGGCAGTTGAGACTATAAAAGTCCTTTCTTCCACACACCAGAGACATGTTTTTCTCCAAGTCACAAGGCCCTGCTAAAGCCTCACACTCTCTCTCTCTCCCTGTGCTTATATTCAAATGAATCCACACGATTCAAAAGATGAAAAGACACCAACAGCACAGATCTCTACAGCTGCTGGAAGGCTCCCGTCAGGAGCGCCCTGGCACAAAGTGCCAATTTTTCTGTCAAAGTGACAATTCCTTTAAATCACAACAGTCAATGGGAACATGTTGGTTTGGATGAAATTCCAAGGCAAATGTAGCAAATTTCCATCAGGGTCCCATCTGGAGCACCTCCAGCTTATTTATCCCCCCTTGCCAGCCTAGGCGCCAGGTGCTGAAAATGTAGAAATGCTGAAGCCTTCCTGAAACCAACCCCCTGAAAAGGGGAGTTTTGGTTTCAGCTCAACTTACACATTTAGACACCACTCAATGCCAGTGTTTTTCAGTGCCACACCTGCCCTCCACAGCTGCTGCTCTGGAACAAGCCAGAAAGAGGAAGTAGTACAGAAAACCAGGATATAGGAATGATGTTTAATTACACTACCTTGACAAGCCTTGAGTTGGCATTGCTCAAGGTGAAATGCAGGCTATGTGAAACATAAAAACCTTGTGAACTTCATTCTAATCCAGCACTGTTTATAATTGTGAACTCCCAGCTAAAATAAGACAGCAGCAAGCATACTACAAGAATTTATATCTGACAGGCTCAGAAAACACAATACCCCTGACTGGAATACACTAATATCCTTCAGGATTAGAGCAGCAGTCACGCTTTGCAACACAATAAAACATCTCAGCTAGTAACTTGACACAGGACTGCACAGATGGACTGAAAAGACTTGTTCAAAGTATGTCAGCTTGTCATCCAATTCTTGACTCACACCAAGACCTGAGTAAGTCCTGCATGTATTTCTCTTTGGTGAAATATCTTGAACAATATACTTTGGAATATCAATGTTTCCTTTCTTGCAGGTTTGCCTTAAAAACCTTACCTGGTGAACCACCAGCAGAACAGGTATGCAGCTGCCTGTGAAGCTCAACTCTCTCTCAGAATGGATTTTTAATAATAAGCACAAAACCTAGGCCTTCTTAATGACAGCTACGTAAGGAATTCCCTATAAACAACTGGCAGACTAACAGAACAGCATTTTCACCAAATTTCTATCATTCACAGTCACTAAACTACTTTTCCCAAGAACTTCATTCTCCTGTGACCTGTTTGGTGCTCGTGTTCCTTTGTTTCATGGCAAGTTCACAAGCAAATTAAATGAATCACCACTTCCATGTAAGAATAAATCATCTTCTCCAGTGTCTTGAATATATGGAGTTACTCAGGAATAGCTTCTCCTAATCCTTTTCCCACAAAGCAGAAAAGCCTTCGGGCTAGGTTTAGTGTCAGATTTACAATTCCTTTGTGCCATACCATATACTGTTAAAAGCATTTCAACAGATGATCTTATCACTACACCCACTTGGCAATTCCAAAGAATCCTTTATCCTGGTGACAATGATTAGGCATCAATTCTCTCAATTCCGAATCACTGGGAAAAGTGATGAAAAGATTTTTTTGCCAACTCCAGCAGGGGAGACACGAGGCAGTAACAGCAAGTCCTAACACAGATACTAAAGCAGCACAGAACACAGCCCCAGAACCAATGCTCAAACCCCACTGAGTGGGCTCCTGTGGCTTCCTGTTGGGTGAGGGTGTCCCAGCCCCCCCATGCCAAAACAAAGCTCATTCTGCAGAGTTTGAACAAGTGCAAGGCCAGAAACAAGCAGGCTATCATTATTATGTCAGCTGTACAGGGGAGAGTTTACCTTCAATTAATCAAAGCAGCACTGGGAAAAAAAGCAAAGCAGAAAAACATCCACTGGGTAAAGAACCACGTTTTGCCACTGGATGCTTCTTTTCCCACCCACCCACCTCTCTCTGCAGCTAAAAAGGGCAAGATTTCTCCTGCTTAAAGTAGACAACCAGTGCATCAGTTCTAAGGACTGGCTCTGGGCAGGAGCCTACCCCACAGAAAGGGACACACCTGGGTGCACAGGTGGGACCTGGACACGGGAGGGCAGTTCCCACTGATGTATGTGACACCCTAAGACTTGAAACTCGAGTCTTTCTGAAGCCTGTTTTTATCTTCAGTAATCACTAGTAACACGAGACCTAAATTCTACAATCCCTTTTTGTTGTTAAAAACAGTCATGGCATATGATAGGTTTACTTATTTACAGAACAGACCTGGTTACCTTGAAAAACCTGTTTTCCAAACTATTTCTCAGATGCCATTGAACTGGTTTGGTGCATTCAGACCAAGTCACACTCAACTCACACCCGTCCAGGTCTCCAAACTGCAAGTTTGTAACACATACCAAGAACAAAACCTATTTTTCACTGACACCATTAAAAACAAAACCCCAGCAGATCTATACAGCAGACTTGTCATTAATGCAAGGCAGCAAGGAACTGAACTTTGAGGCTACTTCCCTTTACCCATCAAGCAACACAAGTCAGACCACAGGACTTCATAAGGTCACATGCATGTGAATCTGAGCATCAGATTATCAGTACATTGAAAACATTTGTGTTGGTAATTCCAGTCTTGAAGATCTCACAGGGAGAACTCAGATAACCATAGCAGAATTGTCACTATATTTTTTTTTTTACAAAAATTCATTTTAATCACTACCTTTCTACCTGAGATAAGCTGGATAAAAATCTGAACGTGGACCATGTTCCCACCAGACACATGGCAAGATAAAGCAATGTGCATCCTGACTTACAGATCTGTTACAGAAATGCTGTCTGAGGGCTTGTACGAGCAACCAGGCCTGCAGGGCTGTCACCACAGTGTCACCACACTGCATAAGACAGCTACTCAGACCCTGCAGAGGACACAGCATGAGCAATCAGAGCCCTCTACTCCAAGACAGACCACTGTCACTTCAGCTAGGACAGACAATGAAGAACTGTTAGTGTAAGTACTCAGAATACCTACATGCCCACTCTGCCTATATATGACACTTGGGGGTCTATTGAGAGGGCAACACCTCAATTTGTTCACCTTCTTCCTTTGCTGGAACCTACTGGGAAAAAAGCCCAAACCATCACTGCAATTAACATTTTCAAAGGTGAGCAGAGACCACCCATCCGTTCTGCCTTGGGTTCCCCAGCCAGCTGGGAAGGGCAGCACAGATGACTGGATTCCCTCTTTTCTGCCAACTGTGCTTAACCACAAGTCACAGGAGTTCATGTGGTAGCACCCTTGGACACCAAACAGTTCTCCTCCTGTTCCCTACAAAAAACTGCCTTCAGCCACACACTTCCTGCATCCAGGAGCTCCTCCATTTCCAAGGCTTATTTTTCTGTACTAACGTGCTCAGTTAATGCTCTCCTCTTTCCATTTTTCAACCCATCTCTGGCTCCCAGAACAAGAGTCCACAACAGAGCCCCTAATGTCTGATGCTTTCTCCTACCCTTTCATAAAATGTTTCAATATCCAAGAACTCTGCTTATATTGAAAAGGGGAGAAACACATTAAATCTTGAACGCAACTAAGTAACTACCCACAGGGCTTATGGCAGTTAAAAACATCAAGAGCAGAGTGTTAATGTCACATATTTCAAAGACTGGACCTCAAATAAGGCAAGCACAAGACACCAGAACCACCCCTACTCTTGCAGCAAGCTATTTATAATGATAATTATCCCTTCTATTCTTAGCCCTGTTCCACTTTGTACTTTTAACACAAATTAACATAGTGTTAAAGGGAAGCTGAACTATGAATTTCTGATTGCCTCTTTGTAGTGCTCCACCGACTTGACAGTTTGAAGGTGAGACAAGTTCAATCTCATAAAAACAACACAGGAAACAGCAACTTACACATTAAGTACAAAAACCAAAATCTTGCTGAGAGCATCATTTTAATTTTGCACATAAAAGTGCAGGGGGAAAAAACAGTAAGGAAATGGGGAAAGACAAATAAGAAGAGCCATGGTTGCATAAATTTCCATGGGAAAATATGAAGCCAATGTGATAGAGAAGAAAGGATGAATTATATTCCTGTGGCCAAGAGATGAGGTGGGGTAATTGTACTAATATGGCAACCCGGAGTGGAAAGCACCCCAGTGACTGTGGAGAAGAGCCTCTCTGGCTTGTGCTCCAGCCCACCTAAGGCATGTGCTCAACACCAGGGTATGAGCACAGCGAGGTGGGCTGGGGCACGACCCTGCCATGGACACTCCTGAGCCTCCTTTAGACCCATTTACTTATCTGCCTCACAGCCTATGGCGAGTCAACTCGAGGCGGTGTATGATGAGTATCCGTATCAGAAGTTGTAACGCCTAAAAAATACCGATAAACACTTTTGCACCTAAAAGTGGGAGTGGTTGTTCTGATATGGCCAGAGACACGTTTGGAAACGCTACCGGTGAAACCTGTATCCCTTTCCTCTGGTGCACACGTTAATGACGTTCGCTGGGGCTTAGGCTCCCATGCCACTTGGTTGATTTTTACAAATACAGCCTCTACACCCACCCACCAGGGACCAGGACGGTCATATCCTCGGCACCACCGATCACCCTGAAGGTTTCTGCACCGAGGAAACGCCGTGTTTGCAGTGCTGCCGTGCCCAGGCGGACCGAGGGCGCTGGCCTTTTGTACGCTCCGGCCACATCTGTACATGATTTCGGGAGAATCTGCCCTTTATTAATACGTCGCATCCCGCCTCCCCCGGGGAAACGCCGGCAAGATAATGACATTTTCAGATAACGGAGATACCACCCCCCCCTTGTCGATATAACCGAGGCAACGCAGAAGCGACCGGCCCCCTTTTTCCGGGGGGTGTCCAGCCGGCCTAGCGCTGCCTCTGCGGTGGGGAGGAGGGGGGGCTCAGGGTGGCACCCGGCCACCCGGGATCCCCCCGCCACCGTTGGGTGCGCTGCGAGTCCCCCAGCCCCGTCCCCCCAGGCCGCCCAGCCCTGGCCTTACCGCACATGGTGCGCCCCGGTCCGCGGCCGCGCTGGCTCTGCGCGGCGGGGCCGCCCGCGGCGGGGGGGCCCGAGGGGAGCCCAGGGCGCAGGCCCGCCGCCCGCCCCGCCATTGGGCCCCGCCGCCCGCCCCGCCCCCGGCCCGGCCCCCGGGACGTGGCAGCCGGATCCGCGTCCGCCCGCGTTCCCGCACCGCCCGGGGTGCGGGGCGGGAGGGGGAGAAGGGCAGCCCCCCCGCCCCCGGAGGGAACGAAAAACCGGGCGCTTCCTGCAGCCCGAGTGGAAATAACCCCAGGGCTGGAGCCCCGCGTTCCCCCCGCAGGAGCGTGGGACACGGAGAGGGTGTTCCCGTTCCCCGGGCAACTCCTCGGCTCGTCCATGGGAGAACAGCCCCGCCCCTCACATCGGCCAGGGGCAACTGAGACGCGGGAGAAGCCCCGAGCCTCCCGCCAGCACTCGGTTATGACCCTTCTCCAAGCTCCGGTGGTGGACAAGCAGCACCGACAGTCCTGTACCCCCACGGCACAGCGCACATCCTCCCCCCTCTAGCAACGTGAACATGGAGCGGTTTTGGTTGGAAAAGACATTCAAGATCACGTCCAGTCCCCACCAACCCATGTCTCTCAGCACCATCTAGACAGCTTATGAAACCCCTCCAGGGATGGGAACTTCACTCCTGTCCTGGGCAGCCTGGGCCAGGGCCTGACAACCCTTTTCATGAATAGATTGTTCCCAAGATCCAACCTAAACCTCCCCTGGGCAACTTGAGGCCGTTTCCTCTTGTCCTGTCTCTTGTTCCTTGTGAGCAGAGACCGACCCCCCCCTGGCTCCAACCTCCTCTCAGGCAGCTGCAGAGCAGAAGGTCTCCCCTCATCCTCCTTCTCTCCAGGCTGGACACCCCCAGGTCCCTCAGAAGACTTGTGCTCCAGACCTATCTTCTCATTTCCACTGCTCTACAACAGCACTTATTCAGAAACAAGACAGAGAAACCATTATGATGAACCTGCACAGCAAACTGGGACGGGCACAACTGCTGAAGGAGCAAGGTACTTGTTCAGACAGCTTAGTTACACTGTCTACATGTAACTACCAGGATCAAATACTGTTTGAAAAAACTTAGTAAAAGCCTAATGCTACAAAAAGACAGCAATTCCTTTCTGAAGAAAAATGCTGTTCACTTAAATTCATCTTGACACTAAAGTCAGTAAGGAGAAATTTCCTTAAAAAGCCCAGAAAACAACCAATATACTTGAAAAATACCAGGGCAGGGGTAGATTTGAACTTGCTGTGAGAAGAACCTGCTGAATACAAACAGGAGCAGGAAGGTCACCAACTAAGAAGCATTAAAAGTTTGCAGCCACCTCTGCTTTTGTCCAGCAGTGAGGAAAACCCCAGGCAGCCAGGCCCTGTCCAGAGCAGTGACTGCAGTTGAGCTGCTCAGTGTCCCTTGGTCAGTTGTGAAGGTGGAGGAGTTGACTTCAAACTCTTTTTTTTCCCCTCACTTGAACAACTTCACTTCAGAAGCTGAATGCCTTGTGGCAATGGAAGCTCATTTCCCAGGTGAGAAAGGAACTACTAACCCATCAAAAGGTGATCCCAAAAATATACTCAGTATATGCTGGCACAGAAGTACTACTCTCCTCAGCTTTGGTCACTCTTCAAATCCTCTTTCTGATCCACTAGACCCACTGGGTTCATCTACTGGTTTATTTTCTATCCTGGGGATTCCTTTGCTGCCCTGCAGCAGCTCCCAGTTCACAACTTCTTACCACTCACAGAATTTCTTCAGGTATTCACTAGAAACCTAAAATACTTCATAGCATTGTCTGAAGAAAAATGAAAGTATGACCTTACTTATAACACGGGATGTCCCAGACCTGAAGGAGCATGGATGGATGGACCTTCCAACCACTCCTAAAATACAGGGCTTAAGTCAGCAGCACAGCAAATACCAAACTTCATGACTTAAACCCACACCATACTTGATATTATGCAGATACATCCCTCAAACTGAGGCTAACTCATCCATCCATATGTACTAATCTGGCACAAATTCCTCAGATTTTTACACATACAGAAATTTAGCTCCATGTGTTTAGTCTTCAAGTAGCTATTCATATTTTTCCTCATAAAAATCAGTATTTATCCCCTATGCAATTTGATACTTTATTCTCAGGTTTGCTGTAAGTATAATAGGTGGTTTTACTACCGTGTTCATTAGTACCAAACAGAGAAATATGAAAACACTTCCTCAAACTATTACACTTCAGCCTCTTAGAATTAACCAAAAGGGTTGGGGAAAAACAAAAATACTTGCTTCCTTCTCCTCTAAGCTCAACATATTTCACTTGAACTACAAGTTCTGGCTGAAGTCCTGAATTTTAGATAGTTTGCAAACTATCACCTCCTGGAAAACAGCACGTTTTGTGACCCCTGTTATAAAGCATTTTGAATATTAAAAATCAGGTAACAGGAGCCATTTCCTCCTGCTACTATGTTGAAAGTACCTGTTCCAAAAATGCTGTCAGCAAAGGCTGTGGCTGTTGATTGCTTCACACTGTGCACTACAGCCTGATCAGCAGGCTGCCTTACAGACAAACTGGCTAGTTTCTCCTAGGAGCATGGAATGAGTCACATCCTGACCAAGAGCACATGTCCACCTGTGAACAGTTCCAAGATGACAAGAGTTTAGATGGCTGCAATGAACTTACCCTGTAAGAGTGCTACAACAGTGCTTAGGAAACATGAATGGATTTTATTTCCTCTGTCTGAAATGGTTGAAAACAATAATGGCTAAATGGCAGACTGTAATTTTGCACTTATCTATGGCACTTTTTTCTTTTAAAAAAATACCAGAATCATTTCAAGCAGTCATTACTATTTTAAATGCAACAACTAAGTGCAATTTATAGAAAAAATTCAGTCCAAATACCTGGCTGACCTGAGCACTACAGCACAGCACAGCTTTCCAGCCCCCAAACTGGGGACCCTTCTTTAAAACCAGAGCTGCAAGAACATCCCATCACAGATGCTGCTGCTGCAGGGGACACTGGCCACCTCACTAGTTCCTAAACACTGAACAGTCATTTCTCTATTCCCAGTTCCTCAGCGTCCCTGAAAGATTCTCTGGTGAGTGGAGAAGATGGGACACCTCTAACAGGGATTCCTTCCCAAGCTGTTCCAGACAGAGCTGAGAAAGTCCACACAGGAACTCCCAATGATCTGGGCTGACAATTTCACCACATTGGGCTGTCACAGTATTACAGTTTATGGTTATTGTTCATGCTGCAAATATAGTTGGATTTTGTTCTGTTGCCCAAGGGAGAATTGGCACTTAACCCCCTCCCTCTGCTCTCAGTTATCCAGAGTTGGAGAGCACCCCTTTAGCTTTATGCTGCAGAAATGCAACCACTGCCCCAAAAAGCTTACTTTACAATGGGGCAGAACAGGTAAATGAGGATGGGACACGAGTGTCACACGCTTCCCTCTCAACAACAGAGCTCAAGGAACCTGAGGACACACAGGATACATGCTGGACATGGAATGTCTTCGATCCCAAGATCACAAGATGTTTAATCTTCATCCTCAGCACACACAGGCTTAGTTTGGTTCTATTTGTACAAATCAAGACTGGAAATACAGAGGCAGCAGCAGAACTCGATCCTACTGTACCTGGAAGAGATTAGTACTGCTTAATCGAACAATAAAGACCCCATCTTTAAGAGACACATTTTATTTACCACACAAAACAGCTACTTTGCTCCTTAAGTTTTGGCTTCTATAGTGCATTAAATTGACAAACTAGGCCTAAGATTATCTGGTTTTGAGAAATCAGAAACATTACTCACCATTCTATGGTTTGCTGACCAAGAAGAACACGGTGGTAACGTTTGCACAAGGCCTCTTCTGGCAGTCTGAGCCTACCTCGAGGGGAACTCTGTCCTACACTTGTAGGATCAGGTACTGCGTACCCCATTAACCAGGTAAAGAAAACATGGTCATTCCAAACCAACTTCCAAATCCTGAGTAATTTACATGACTCTAAGTTATTACTCTCCATGAAAGCTGAAGAAATATTTTGCTAAAATATTTATTTCTAATTTCCAACAAGTAATACAAAGTTTATTGCTACCACATGCTGATCTGCATGCTAACTAAAAGATTCTCCACTGCCTTAACTGATGTGGTTTAGGGATTACACTGGCAAGGAGTGTGAGAGGGGAACACACCAGAGGCTGTCACACCTTTGCAGGCAGGGAATGTTACTAGAACCATCAGTCAACTAACAACCACAACCTCAGCCCAACTGTGGCTGCACAATCAAACAGTATTTCCGTCAGCAAAGCCACCTGGGCACCGGGAAGACATTCAGTCTTACACACACAAGTAAACAGAAGTACTTGCACAGCCTCAGTTCCTGATCTCAATTTCAGAACAATAAATATTTCTCTTCCTACAGTCTCCAGAACTGGGACACATCCTGCTGTGCCAGGTCTCCCCACAGCTGCACTTGTTGGCACTGCAGGAGGAGCCAACAGGACACGGTGCAGGAAACACCTCCATTTTCTTTGCTATCCTGTACATGTAACTCGTGCCCTTAAGCACTGCACACTCATCTTGATGTTGGAGTCTGATGTCAAGAAAGAATCTTTTGCAAGTTTAAACAGACCACTAATGGTGGCTGAACAATTTTATTTTTAAATAAACTAATTAGTCTCTTTACTTACTAAAGCTGATAAGGATCATCTTCTAACATCTATTTTAAAATATTATTTTTATAGCAAACAACTCACTTTTTTTGTTTCTGCTGCTACTGTTTGCACACTGAGCAAGTAGGTAACTTTCCACAAGTGATGGTCACAATATATCCTCTAAGATGAACAGTTGAAGTTATGGGTTATTTTTCACTGAAAAAATTATATGAATCAGAAGCTTTTTAACAAGACTGGATAAAAAACATTCCTGAATCTCCCAATTATAGAAGAAGGGCAGACAGTTCTGCAAGCCCCATTAAGAGGTTTGGATGAATAAACATTTTATCTTCCTATTGCACAAAAAAAAAAGCCAAGAAACTTTACTTCTGCTTTCTCTTTTTTTCTAGTCTTGGATTTTTTGTATGGAAAGATGATGAAGAGAGACATCATTTTTAGAGCCCACCGTTTCTTTCTTAAGACATAGCAGAAAGTAGAGCAAAAGGATGATTTTTTGAATGCAAGGCATTTAATAAATTAGCAGACAAACTGCTTAGGACTGATGATGCATTTTCACAAATACAAGTGCAGCTGTTTTTCTGAAAAGAAAGGCAAATCTGGTTGTTCCTCAGCACAAGGATGGTTTACGTACACCAAGAGGTAAATACTTATTTGGCCACAGATGATGCTAGCTCAAGTAGAATTTGCTTCTTTCTCCACGTCATCATCGTCGTCAACAACCTGTAATCAAAGCCAGGAGTAGCTTAGGTAAACAGTTTAAACCCCCAGGTGTGTGGGACTGCATGGAGAATTGATTACACCAAAAGCCTGCTGGAGCCAAGGAAAGCAGCAGTGATTCTACACCACTGAATGACAATGGTCACATGAAAAAGGCAAGGAACACTTGCAATCAAAAATCTCAGGAGGAAACGTGGCTGAAATAATAGGAGCTGGTCAAGTTACTTATAAAGGCCACCAGAACAATCACTACAGAGTATCAGATCTTTAATGAGAAAGCAAAACAAACCTGCATTTTAGTGGACAAAAGCTTGTCCCTTCTCACAAAAAGTCACCAAAGCACAAAGGTAACAATCAGTGGCAGACACAGATTGTCTGTGTCTTATGGCTTATGGCTCCTCAGCAGAAGAGGGATACGGGCATATTGGAGCAGACCAGTGAGGGATCACCCCCCTCAACCTGTGGGAAACACTCACTCCCTGTGATCCAGCCCGGGGCATTGCCAGCCAGCTCTGCCATAAAGGCTCATGGTTGGCCCAAGTTCAGCTTGCCATCCAGCAGGTCCTTTTCTGCACAGCTGCTTTCCACCAGGCAGGCCCCAGCACATTTTGTGGTGCATGGGGCTGTACAGGACTTTGCAGAGCTCTGGATCTTTCGCTAAGAGACAGATGGTGTCTAACTTGGAAAAACTGCATCTGTACATCCTGTACTTTTGCTTAAACTGCTGACCTGTCCACACTAGAAAGGGACAAAGACCTGCTTTGCATTTCAAAGAAAAATTCTCTCTCACCGACCCACCTGTTCCACGCCTTCTACTTCAGGGATGTAGAACTGGAGCATATTCTGTATCCCATTCTTCAGGGTGATGATGGAACTGGGGCAGCTGGTGCAGGAACCCTGCAACTTCAGCTGCACAATCCCATCCTCAAAGCCTTTATAAATAACATCACCACCATCTTCTTGCACTGTCGGCCTGATGGAACATGACACACAGTTTAAAGCAAGTAGAGCTGAAAAAGGTTTCCTTCCAGAAATATTTAGTAAAGATCAAGTTAATATGCACAAAGAACTGTCAAGAAACAGTAACAAAAGCCCTCTTTCCCTACAACCCTGGCTCAGATTTCCAACAGCCTGTACTTCACTGGACTCTCAATTGACAGCTCCTGTTTTCTGTAGGACATGAAGCAAAACAGATCTGCAATGAACACAGCAGCACATGAAGGAATCATTTAAACTCTTGGGGTAAGCACCTTAGAGCAGAGCTTGATTCAGCCTGCAGAGAAACACCAGTTTGCCCTCTCCACACATAAAGATGATTGCCTGGGTTGTGTGCCCAGTGTAACAGGAGTGTGTCCTACCCCACGATGCATGTGCATCTGTTACCTGAGGAGGGACAGTGATAAGAAGTCCTCAAGTGCTTCCATAAACATGCAGTTCACCCCAGTTTACACATGACAGAAAACAACTCCAACTATATAAAAAGCTTAGTCCTGCTGCCTGGGGAAGAAACCAGCTTCTGGTAAGATCACATCCCAGCACTATTAGCATTTCTGCAGCCTGGTCTCTTTGCAAGCAACAAATGCCCAGCACTGTGACTGTGTCCCCATAGCAACATTATTCCAGACCAAGTTAAAACCATCAAGTTAACTCTTAACAGAAGCTCTTTATACTGGTTTGCAAAATAACTCTTTCAAGAACTACACTCCTAGGAGAATAATCTACACATCTGACACTTTTATTAAAAACTCACCATAGCAAATTATCTCCATTCCAGAAAGCCAAAGAACATGACTAAAAATTCCATTTATTTGAAATGTAACTTTTTAAACACACTACGTGACCTTTCAGATCTATGTTTCCTCCATCCTGCACCTTCTGACATCTTCTTTGCACATATTTGTGATTGACTAAACAATAAATGCTCTGTATGTACTGCTGGTTTATATACAGCTGCTGTAAAACTATCCTGCTATAAAATGAAGATACACTACTGCTAAAATTCTCATCAACAGCTTCTTGGTCCACCAAGGGGTACAGGGAAAGAAAGAGAAAAAGGTGGGGAAATCCAGAAATATGGGCAGAAATTCTGTGACTGTTATGAAAGGCCCCTGGGAAATGAAGGACTAACAGACCAAAGGGAGCTTCAATAACCACATACAAGAGCAGGGCCTCCCAAATGGTCCTTTCTGTCATGGCTTTACACAACAGCATACTTGAGTTACACACTTTCTCCCTCTTTCACAGGAAAATTAACCTGTGGGATAAACAAAATGGTATTTTTAAATATCACTTCTAAAATTCAGTATCTAAAAAAAAAAATGAAATTAAAAAGCCCAAGTTCATTCCAGCTTCTGGAAAAATTAAACTGAATTCCATGCTTTTCACACCCACATCCAAGTTTCTGGTTGCTGTAATTTCTGAGCCAGGGAAGATGTCACCACCAGATACCACAGCTTCAGAAACACATCAGGCATTTTCCCCTGCATCTAAAATGTCAAGTTGCTTATTCCTTTCAATTCACTTTGGAAGGCAACTAATGAGCATAGAAATGTACTTCAGGTAAACAACATCATCCACAGCCACTCTTGAGACTGCATTAGTTACCAGCAGTTTCTAAATTCAAGCTGTGTAAAGTATCAATAAAACTACAAAAGAAGGCAAGGACAAAATCCATTGAAGCCCAGACAGTGAGGGAAACCCACTAGCCAACTTTCCTTTAGAGTATGATACAAGAGTATCAGCTGCATTGGAATACTTGGAAGGGAAGGACAAGTATAATCAAGACAGAGATTAATACAACAGAGGGAAAAAGAAGTTCCTTTAAAGGCAGAGATTATGGTGTTTTTATAAAAATAAGAGGTTAAATCCAATGGACCTGTTTCAATGCATTATGGAGGGTAAGGCTACATACAGTGCTCCAAA
The DNA here is from genome assembly GCA_020745705.1 of Hemiprocne comata. Classification (NCBI taxonomy): domain Eukaryota; kingdom Metazoa; phylum Chordata; class Aves; order Apodiformes; family Apodidae; genus Hemiprocne; species Hemiprocne comata. The sequence goes on from CM036612.1 coordinate 4,881,996, forward strand.
ATCACTCAGCAATAGGGACTGTTTATGGAGTTTAAGGACTCCAAAAAGATACAGGAAAACTAGACAGAAACTTTTCACTTGGAGGAAACAGCATTCTCAACTCTGGCCAGTTTTGCACTTTAAACCCCCACACTGAACCATGAAATCACACATACCAAAGAAAAATGCACTGCTCCCTAAATAAATCCAAACCCCAAGACTAACTCATTCCACCTCGTAGAAATGTCCCAGTTTACCTTATTCTTGTATCCAGCAGTTCTTTAATCATCAGTACAACTTCATCATCTTCTTCTGATGCAGCTTAGGAAAAGAAAAATGTGCAAATCAGACCTTGGAGAGAATTCCAATAGGATTACTGACACTGTATATCCACGATGGCAGAATGAAATAGCACAAAAACACTGCTGAGATGCCTGAAACCAGAAGCCTTCATTCACAGTAAGTATCTTTTTCTGCACAATCCTCGTTTACATCCCAGGCTTTCAATGACAAAACCCAGAATTGGTCCAAAGTTCTTCTCAACAGGCAAAGGCCTTGACAGACAACAGTAGTGTCACCTTTTAAAGAAACAAGAACACTCAATAGGGACCCATGGATTAAGGCAGGATCCTCAGAAGGAAAATCTCAGCACAATAAAAAAATCCAGCAGGAGAAGAATTATGAACATGTCTGGGTGTAGCAGCTTTAGATGCAATTTTAAGCTCAAGTAAGAAAAACAAGGCAAAATACTGCCCTGAGTTAAAAGTTAGTCTCAATTACTTTCTATTACAGTTTGGAAAAGACTTACTATTTCTTCCTCATTTAAGGCCATAAACCTTTCATTAAGACATGGACACTATGCCTGGGCACTGTTTTGTGATTCAAGGAGGGAAATAAAAACCTTTGTAGGTGCTCATACAAAAACAACAGGCAGCAACAGCCCTTAACCTTCTAAACACAGTCTCAGCACTTGCACAAATATTTCCCACATGCAAAGTACCACAGAACATGGTGCCCACTGCCCCAACACATAGTTCAGCACAGCTCCTGTGCAGATACACTCCTCCAACTACAGCAGATGAGAACCAGGCTTCATACCCACAGGTCAGCAACTCCTTCAGACACTGCAAGGGTGCTTCTGCTAGAACCACGAGTCCTGCAAATTCTCTCCTGTGTTAATTTTGGCAGTTTTCACTTTAAATTGTCTCGCATGCTTTTCTGAGGGACAAGTGGAGGCTCTTCTGGATGTCAGAAAATCTAAACCTAAAGGCAGATAACTGGCCTCTTCCTGTAGAGTTTGATTTACCTGTATCTGTCCTAGGTGCCTCGTCAGTAACTACAGGTAGGCCTGAGGCAAAGAAATCCATTATAGTTGCATAAATATCTGGTTTCAGCAAGTTCCAGTCCAGCTCTTCACTCTCCTATGAGAATCAGAAAAAAAAAAAACACACCAATAAAACCAGGGTATCTGCATCCTAAGTTACACAGAAATTCTTCTTACATCAAAAATACCATAACAGGCTCTCATGTTTGCTGCATGGATTTGATTTCATAGTTTTGTCAAGTCCAGCTTTGCCAAAAAAGTTCAACAAGACTCAATTTATAAGTCATCAGGAAGGTTTCCTTGTTTGCAAGCCAAGTCCTATTAAAACATTAGCTAAAAAGAGGCAAAAAAGAAAGTATCCAAAAATACATTACTGGATAGATATTTTTACCAGAATCTTTCAGAGATTCAAGATTGTTTGGGTCCATTTAATTTCAAGCCAAATCATTCACTGAATTGCCCTGTGCTGTTCACACAGTAAGAGCAGAACTGCACAGAACTTAACTGAAAAACCACAAAAAAAGAAAATTAGTTCTATCCTGGCTGGAACCAGGACACCAGGCAATACTTGGATCTCTGCTGACGTGAGCTCCACACCCTGGGTAAATATAACATTGCCTGCAACGCCCTCTGTCTGTCCCAGCCACCAACACCCTCTGCCCATCCCAGCCACACAACCATCTCCTGGGGAAGTGTTCTCTGGAGATCACCTCGCCCCTTCCTGCCCAACACAGCCAACCTCCAAGGTGGCCACATTGCACAGGGCTTTGTTCACTCCAGTGTTGACTATTTCCAAGATTCTACAACTTTTCCGGGCAACCCATCCCAGTGCTTATCCACACACTGCAATGTGGGGTTTCTTTTATATAAAAGGCAATTCCCCTCATGTTGCTTGTCAACATGGCCTCTGGTACTTCCACTGTGCATGTCCAAGAGGCTGGCTGACACTCTCTGTGGCCATCTATCAGACAGGTGAATCTCAGCTCATCTTTTGGTACATTTGAATCTCTGTTCTGCTCACCTTGGTGATTGTGATGAAGTCTGGTCCAAAAAATACACTTTTCACTCCTTCAATTTTGAATAACTGCCTGTTAGAAAAACAAAACCAAAAATGCACACACATTTCAGGCAAACTCCTTAAGACTTATTTAATCTGTCACAGAAAAAAAATGCATTTCTAGGCAAAAATAAGCACTAAACCTGAACCATTACAGAGAAAGTGAGTTACTTCACCTACAGCTTAGTAAGATGCAGGAGATCCTGCTGTGAATCAAAGTACATAATAAAACTGAACCCATCTTAAAGACTTTTCCAAAAGTTGTGTGAAAGAGCTACTCTCTCTCCAGCTCTTCTTTGGAATCAAAACTATTCTCTATATATAAAAACATATTTGATCAGCAACAAACCTAGTAGGTACCTATTGTTTCAGGTAGGACTAATGCAAATACAAGGAATTAGATTAAAGCAAGTTATTTAGAGCAATTGAGCTCAATAAAAACTGCCTTCAATTCTGCTGCCATTAATAAAAGGATTAGTGGCCAGTCCACAAGGCCCTAACACACCAACTCACTTTGTGAGCAATCTTCAATATTTCCAGTTATTTGTACAGCACATGAAAAATCTGAGGATTTAGTCAAGGCTCAGGATTCATACTGAATTGCTTAGATGGCCCACAGAGCACCCAACAACCAGGTGGTTCATGAGCACAATCCAAAGCAACACAAGAACTTAGATGATAGGAAACCACATATTTTTGACAATATTTAAGGCATAAAAAGTGGAACGGGAACATAAAGACCCATTTCCACAAATGGCTAAATAAAACCCTCCCAAAATTATCTACAGAATAAACTGTGTTACTCCTGAAGAGTAAAAAATAAAACAATTTAAAAAAAAGTCATTAAAGGTAGGAACCACTTGGATTTAAATACAGCATGAGGCTGTGTGTTTATGCAATGGAGGGAAGGGGGGGAGAGAAAAGAGATTCTCCTGAAAGACTGAAAAACATCAAAATTGTAACCAACAAAGGAATTGGAAATCTTTTCACAAAGTGTGATGAAAAAAAGGCAGAAGAGATTTTACAACACCCATTTGAAAGAATTTCCACACAAGAAACAGTTACACATGTATTGGGCTTTTACATCACTGAACCAACTGGATTTTAAGGTTACTTACCAAATGAAATTATGCAAGTGCACCAAGCTAACCTAGAGCAATTAAATAATTTTCTGCCCTCCCCTTCAGAAAGCTTTTATTACTTCTTTGGAAAATTAATATTCCCTTTTAAAATAATTCAGTATTCCATTTACAAAACACAAAACCTGGGGTTTAATGATAACCTGCACAACACACACAAGCTGTTTGCCAGGGTACACTTTCTAGCACATGCATCTTCTCTGATGACAACATCTGTTTGCAGATACATGACCAAAAAAAAGCCACTTTCGGACAGGCAGTTGCACCCTGCAACCTGATAGACCTTGGCAGAACCAGATCCTGCAGCTTCAGCATTCCACCAACACCTTTTGATGCTCTAAAAACCTTTCACATTGTGTTTATTACTGGAAGCTGCAGAGCTTTGCTTGTAAAGATCCTGCTTGCTCTCAAACAACTGTGCAAGAGACCTTTGGAGATGTCAGAGCTGGGTGTTTGACAACCCTACAGTTCCTGGGGACAATATCACATGGAACAGCTTCTTCACTTGCATATGATTCTTCCAACATACACAAAGATGCCTGAAGTTGGGATCTCCAGAGGTAACCTACTGCAGCAGTTCTGGATCTCACCCTCACACTGAAGCCCTCCCACCCACATCACAGAAACAGTTTCTCTGCAGAGGCTAAAGTGAAGTCACTGACACACACGCAAAACAGATCCTTCTAAACATTCCCAGAGAGGCTTGTGATGGTGCTCCAAACCCCCTGTACCAGGATGATCCAAATCTGCTCAGCTACTCTTACTCCACATCATGCATTTTAGTAGTGAAAGCTGCAACTCCCAGGCCCTGTTACAGATGCAGCTTGAAAGAATGGGCCCAAACTGGCCCTCCTTTGGCCAAAATATTATAAACCTTTTGTGAAGGAAAAACCCACTGGCTTTGAAGTTCATGCTAGCACCAACATCTGCCATAGCAAGCAAGATACTACTAATTTGTGGTATTTGGGGACTATTTACTTCCTTATGCTGTCTATTTCCCAATTCTGAAAAGTTGCATGATTTCCAAGTGACTACTTGAATTAAGAGTGTTCTGCTGACAACGATTTTGCAAAATCAGGGCCAGAGGTCTCACTGGAGATGCAGCAACTGTTCAAGAATGCTCATTTATAATATACCTCTCCATCTAGTTACATAAATGAGACCATGATACATTTTGCTATGATACAACTACAAAAACACCAGTTGTAGACACAAGAGCTCATGCTGGTCCCCCAAAGAAATTAGGATGAGTTTAATGATACCTTGCTAAAGGTGAGCAAAATGCTGCAGCTGGTGTGGAAAACTCCATAGTCCTGGACTCCAGCACCTCCTTCCCTGGAATAAACTTCAAACTATTTGGATTTGGTGTGTCCTGAGTTTGAATAAACAGGCCTCTTACTGGAAATTAAGAAAGAATAAAAAGAAGAAAAATAATGCAATCAAACCTAAGTAGGTTAAATTAAAGTCACAGATCCTGATTATTCAGCACGCCCAGAGCAGGGTGATGACTGAGCTACAGGAGCAGCAGCTGGTGCAGGATCAGACACTGCAAACACAGCAGTGGGTGCCACAGGAGCCTCCAGACTGACAGGAAGAGCCACCAGCACAGGCACGTTCTCTCCTCACAGGAAACCAGACAAAAAATGGAACCCTGTCTTGGCTTCTTCTGCTAAGTTTTATCTACTAAAAAGCATCCTACTGCAACAGCATCCAACTGCATGGCCAGCACCACCCTCACTGAAGGCCAAGAGATGCCACCTTCATTTCTCTGTTGTGTTTAGATTTTTTTTATGACCCTCAAACACTGTCGACTCCCTCTTCCAGAATTATCACTTCCTTTCCAAAGTACAATCAGTTTTACTAGCTACTCTTGACGATAGACATGATTTATGGAGTTTGGGTTTTGTCATTTTTCAGCACCATAAAAAACAAGAATTGCAACAGTTACAGTGAAACACACCCTGCTCATATTTTCCACAGAGTGAAAAATGACTGTAAGCTATCACTTTTCCTCAGAAATTGAACTGGCCAAACAATTCAAAATAAAATTATTTACAATTCACCAGTGAAGATGTTTAAAAGACTAATTTTTACTGAAGTTCCTGTTATGGTACAGGTCTGTCTTTCACTAGGAGAGTGTAAAAAAACCTGACCTTGACTAGAATTTAATACTCTACATTTAATGGTATACATTTAGCAGTGTATTTTCCTGCAGACACAGCATATGGCTGTTGACCCACTGAAGCTGAACATCAGTTAGGGACAGTCTCCCATCTTCTAATTCTCTTTCTAGCTCTCCTTCTTTCTAACTCACCCCACATCAAATGACACAATGATATACAAACAGTCAGGAAAGAAAAAAAACACATTTAAAACCCAAAAACATCTAGGAACTAATATTTATAATTATACTTCAGAAACAAGTTCACATAACTTCAAAACACATGCAACAGAGGGATTTAAAACAGCAAAAAAAGCTGACAATTTCAATTCTGCAAACTGCCATTTTGCTCATGACTCTCCAGTATTAGATGAGAAATCCCACTATTTATAAAATGCCAAATTGTTACTGCACGTGTCTGTCATGGTAACAACCCCTGTGACTTGAACATACACAGTGCATTTGATTTCATATTTTACATTTTATTTTTAAAGGAAAAAAGACTTAGTATAGAAGTACTTGGTTAGCAGCTGCTAAATCCCTCAGGCAGGTGCAAAAGTACAATGTTTTTCTGCAGTGCAAGTTTCACCCTTTTTAAAAACTGTTAAAAATGTTTTTCTTTTTGCCTACAGCCTACCAAAACATGGCAGGCACAATAAACTCCACCTTAAACATTGTTTCTTCAGGGTACAACCAAGTTGCAGACAATATTAATGAAGAATGCCATTAATGTACCACACGTGGATGCACATCCAATAGGAGGAAAATTTAAAAAAGAATATATATTGCTTCACTTCCATCCTTGCTAGGTTCTATCTGGATGGCCAGCAGCTTTGCAGGACACAGGGCAACACAAAGTCTTTTACAAGAGACACATTTACACTAAGATAGAAATTAAAGGAAGAAATGCAGCAAAGCCCAAACAATAAATTGGCCCTTTTAAGTCTTGGCAGCTGAATGACATAGAAAAAACATGTGTAGTCATGAGCTATCCAGACCTCATCCCCAAGCTCCAAATGCACCAGCACTTCATTACAAACCACCCAGATGATGTTACCACACGCCCATTTCAGAAAGGGGAGCAGGCTTTCATGATTGCCACAAGACACAAAAACTCCCAATGCACTCATCTATTCATTTTTAGCCACTGTTTACCTTCATTGTGCCACACTGCAGATGGAAGAAACGGCTGCTTTTGTGCAAGGTGGTGGAAAGGCTGTTGAGTTGTCAGATGATGATCTTTTAACATCGTTCGGCAGACCCTAAAGAAAAAAAAATTTACCAGCAACTCCCAAATTACAAGTTTGCACTTCCCCACTGGGTGAGGAGTTCACATGCTTCTAGCAACCCCAGAACTCACCAAGATGCTCACCTACCTTAAACCTCACAGGCATGAAGCAAGCTCACAGGCTAGATGACAAAATGTCCCTTTTTCCCCTTTTCAGTCTCCCTCTCTCTCATAACAAAATAGACATAACTCTCCAATTTTAGCCACCTAAAAAATTAATCTAGACTCCTTAACACTCACTAAAGACAAACAAAGTTCTTTACTTAGCTACAACAAAAGAGCATAAATCATGCTATGGGAGCCTCTGTCTTCCTTTGGACACAGTAGCAAGCATCTGCACCTCCAGCTTGGACTAAATACCTAATTTTCAGAAGATTACAGACAGCTGAGATCAATCTAACTCGAAGCACCTGAGGCTAACTCAAGGGCTGAATTTATCCCTCTACTCTGTGGTTCAGCTGGTTAAGACTCCCCTATATGACTCTTAAAAGACACAAGGCAGCTAGAAAGGAAATGCAATGGCTACTCTTACACAATTCTCCAAACAAAAAACCCACCTGGATGACATTTGGATAAAAGATAAAATCTCTGTTAGCTACATGTACCAAGCCCTAGCCCACCCCTGTCCACCTCTGTGTATTTCTTCCCTTTGGGGATAAACAAATTCAGTCTATTCCTGTACAAGAACTGTTCCAGAATTAAACTAGACCAGTTAAAAAGAGGCCCTGCTCTATACTAGCCATGTAACTTGAATCAGCAGTCAAAACGGGGGTGGTGTCATCTGCTCAGATGAAGTCCAAAGAGGGGGAGAGCAGAAGGGAAACAAGAAAAAAACAGGAAGATAAAAAGCAAGGCAGAGTGATGGAGTACCAGGCCTAGCTTTCCAAAGTGTAAATACTTGTTGTGCATCTTATTTCTGTAACTGTGTGCACAGCCAAGAGCAGCCAGGTATTTTGGAGCAAAGTGAAAATCAGAAAATATAACCAAAGCCCAGCTCATGTCATAGCACAGATAAATATTACATACATACAATCATCTGTTCTCTTTCCTCCTTATCAAGGAACAAAACAGCATAAGCAGGCAAGTTAAATAAATTACATCTCCAGGGGCTGTTACTAAGAGAGGAGGCTGATCCATAATCAGGAGCACTACACCAAGGCCCAGATTCCTCAGACATGGAAACAAGAAAACAGCTTTATCTTATGGACTTCCCTGCTGCAAGTGAGGGAAACATGAACACCGAAAAGGTCTAAATCATGTTATTTGCTTACTTTTGTAGTCTCGATAACAAGTAGAGAGTGACCCCAATGGGACGTGTGAGGAAGGTCCCTCAAGAGAAAAGTTCCCCTTTCCCCCTTTACTTTTGGGGAATAAAGATTTTACAGCCCACAAACACGGGGCCAGGTTTGCCCATCACCACATGGCCCTTTGCATTTTCCCTTATAGCACAGTCTTTAGCAACTACAGGGGGCAATTTCCCCTCGTTGCTTGGTCCTGAGCAGACGTGTGTGGGAGTTAAAGTGCCCCTCGTTGCACGACTCTGAACATTGGGGGGGGGGAGGAATTACTCCTTGTTGCACTGTCCTGAGCACAATGGGGGGGCTTTACCCCTCACTGTGTGGTCCTGAGCACACATGGGGAGTAATTACCCCTCGGTTCAGAGTCCTGAGCACGTGTAGGGTGGAATTATTCCCTGCTACGAGGTCCTGAGCACATGTGGGGGGAATTCCCCCTCACAACTCACACCTATGCGGGCAGGGGGGTGAGCAGTCCCCCAGGGGAAGGCCCTCAGCACCTGCGTGTTAGGGGGAATTACCGCCTTGCTCTTGTAACGGGGTTGCGGGAAGAAACCCACTCTACCTGTCTGTAAGAAGGAGAAGGAAGAAATAACTTCACCCTCGTCCGCCCCGCCGCAGCGAGGAAGGAAAGGGGAAGAGCAAGGAGAACGCAGCGCGGCGCGGCCCGGGAAGTCGCGGTGCCGCGCGCTGCGACACGACCATCCCGCGGGGAACGGGCAAGAGGAGACCCCTCCGGTAAAAAAAAAAACACCAGGCTCCCTCCTCCGAGGCGGGGCAGCGAGGAGCAGAGGGAGCCCCGCGGTCACCTACCGGCCGCCCAGCCCCGCAGCCCTGCCGAGCCACCGCGCAGCCGCCATCTTGGCTCCCCTCAGGCCGCCCTCGCCCCGCCCCGCCCCGCTCCCCCTCAGGCTGCGGCGACCCCTGGCGGCGGCGCGCGGGAAGGGCGGGAACGGCGCGAGCTGCGGCCTGCAACCCCTCCGGGGAGGCCTGAGGGAAAAGTCCCTTTTCCCCCCTCTCTAAAACCTAAACCATGACCCCCCACAAGTAACACTTTTTAAATTTCTTTACACAGATACTTTCTTCTTACCCTTGCAGCCCATTCCAGGGGGCCTCACTGCCCGCGTCCCAGTTGCTGCCATCACTTTGTCTCCCTCTGGCAGAAGCAGCATCATCACACGTGGCTTGGAAGCAGCCCCCCCCCAGTCTTTTTTTTCCCCTCCTTCAAGTCTAACAAGCCATTAAGAAACTGCAAATTTAGCTGAGTAACCTTAGGGGGATGGGGGCTGCCAAAAAAAGTTAGAGGGAATGTGTTTGTTTTGATGACAAGTTATTTGAGATGGAAGCTCTTGATGCTGTGGACATTCAGGGTTGCTGCACAAGGACCAAGAGAAGGAAAAGTCTCCCTGGGGAGGAAGGAGAGACATCGGTGATTTCGGCAAGATGGAAGAGATTCCAGTTCATGTGAGGGCCACAGCTGCCTTTCCCCCCCTTAGTGTGATTACAATTGGACCAGAAAGTCACACGAAGCCAATCGTAGCTGCTTATTCTCTGGCAATCCACAAACAAAACCTAAAAATCCAACAACCTTTCAGCCATTCCTCGCTGGATTCGCTGTACCTTGGCATGCAGCTGTGCTCACAGAAGCTCATTTTCCCCAGGTTTTTTTGCCAAAACCTATTCTCCCCCACGGGTATGCACAGCTCGGCACGGCAGGGGGGTCAGGGATCGTTCTGCTTACCATGGATCCTTGTTGGAGATGGGTTCATTCTCCACCTCCTCTCTTGCAGCAGCAGCTCCTGGGTTTGCAGGGACAGCTCAAGCACTGCCCTAGACATGAAGGTTTCTCTCCACTTAACTGGAATATCCACTGCCTGAGGCCTCTGCTAAAGCAAAAAGGTCAGCTGGACTTCACCCACTGCCAGATAAAATAGTTGGGACAGACGGAAATTCAGCACCTTGGCAGGAAGAACCGATTAAAAGCCAGATTCTTTGTATCCAGCAAAAGTATTCTGCACAGGGGAGGGGAGAAGGAATGCACAGCAGAGAAGATGTATTGTAGTCAGATACAGTTTTAATAAAATGTACGTAAGTTTACAACTCCAACATTTCTTCATCGTGATTACCAGAAACACAGATGATCATACCCAGAGTGCAAAACTTGACTCCATCAAATCTGCAAGTCAGAGGTACTTCCAGGACCGCTAAGAACGACCTTAATAACAGCGTGGTGCAAAGGAAACGCTGCTCTTAGGACACGAGTCACAGATTGTTTGTCACATTTAGCAGAGACCACAGATGCCTCCAGCTCTGGTTCCACGCAGAGACAAGAGAGTTTCTTTCACTGCCAGACTCAGCGTGTAGGGATGCTCCACCAGCTGCATCCTCCAACAGAGCAAGCACCCTGCCCTCCCCACCCCTGCCAGTAATTATTTCTCCCTTTGGAGAGGAGGGAGCAGGAACAAGTGGATCACCATCATCCCTCTAACTTCACAGGGGAGTATTTCTAGGTGTGTGTGGCAGCATTTCCCTACCTACCATGGAAACTACAGGCCGTGGCTTATTTTTAGAAACACTAAACACAGCTGATCAGGTTTCAGGAATGTGTTTCACAACTGGAACAAGATTTCACTGTCGAGATACTACTGTTAAAATGTTCTGGAGTCTTTTGGTGTACGGAAAGGCCTTGATTTAACACCTTGAGAAAAAAAAAAAAAAAGAAACACAAAAATTCAACTCCCCAACACAAGAGTCTTTGGTGGAAGCTGAGTTAAAGTAGCTGATTACCACTTTGGAGTGATTGAGAGTAATTAAGCAGATCTCGCTCAGGCTTGCTTGAATCCCACTGCAGATGTGCTTCAGGTGCTGTGTGTAAACTTAACACCATGTGTGACTAGTGCTGAGCTGGAAGGGAAAGGAGACAGGGGGCAAGGCCCAAAAATACTGCAGCAGGCTGAGGGAAACAGGGCAGCCAGTCCCATTCCGTGCACTGTACAAACGTGGCAGTGAGGCACAGAGAGCCAAGCCAACTGCTTTTTGGTTTTGTTTGGGGTTTTTTTTTTGCATGCAGAAACTCTGATTCATCACTTTAAAGAGAGATTTCAAGTGCTGAAGTTGGCAATGGGTAAGAACCAGTCCCTTTCCTGGCATGAAATCTAAGATTGTCGCAGGCCTGCAGCAATTACTGCAGCTCCCTGTGCAGGAGGCCCCAGGGCAGTGAACAGAATTTACTACAGCTTTAAAAACAGATGAAACCAGTGGTGCTGCTGAGAAAACTGACTGCATGGAGACTGTACCAGTCTTATTTCATGAAGATCACTGGCTGTGTGGCAAAGAAAACAATTAGTATTCTTCCACATTCCTTAAAAACAGCTGCAGAGACTATGGAAATGAAATTTCCACTTACAATTCATCGTGCTGAAGCTGCAGCACTGGCAGTGCAGGATTAGGAGGAACACAGGCTGGAAATGAGAAGGATATTAGAGTAACTGGCTTTGAAATCCAGTTTTCTGACCAGGACCAAAAGTCTCATTACTTCACAGGTCCCATGCAGAGATTCAAACAAGCTGCCTCCACCCCTCCAAAGAGATTGAAAACCATTTAAGCACTGGATGTATACTGGCAGGATGGTTAGCTTGCTCTTTGTGTAAAGTGCTTGAAGAACATAAAAGCTGCCAAAATGCTCACTGGAAATTCAGCCTGACCTGACCTGAATCGGGGCTGTTGACCAGCCCACACAGCTCGGTGTGTTCTCCCTTTCTGCCTTGGCTGGACAGCAAGGGCTGAGCTCAGCCCCACCTGGCTGACACCAACACACACCTGAGAGGCAACGGGCTCCAGTCCCAGCATGAAGGGGGAGGGACTAACCCAGCATTAGGTGAGACCTGGACATGGCATTGAAAGAAGTTTCACAGAATTATCCAAAAGCAATTTTTCAAGTAAAAACGAAGGGAAGGAAGGACCACCTGAATCCAGTTAGCAGAGGTAATACCTTGAACCCACATCTTATTTATTCCACAATATCTGCTTGCTCCTGTGAAGCACTTTCCCTGTTCCACAGATTCATCCCTGCACTGCCAAGGCCTGACCTCCTTTCCAGCAGCTTCCCAAGCACATTTAATAGCTCGAGGTCAGATTCAGCCTCCTGGCTGCATGCAGAGCCATGGCACAGGTTGTGTGTTGAAACAAGTCCAGACCCTCACGCTCAGTCTCCTGACAGTTCACAGTTTGCTGTCCTAGTCAGTGTTGGCATCTCCCACTGATTCAATCCAGCAACAGCTGCCTTGGGGGGATTTTACCTCTAACCCCAAACCAACCACCTTTCAGGTGTATATTTAAACAGAAAACTCTGTGGCAACAAAACACAACACCCAACAGCCTCAGCTTTGTTGAAGAAATACCTCAAAGGAAACACACAAACTTCTTCACAGTGCTTCTGTTTTCAAGAGGTGGTGATGGAAGACAGAAAAAACCCTAAACCACCAGTATGCACCAGTATTACTTCACTCCAAGCAGAGCAGAGCAGGGCAGAAGGTTCCCAGCTCCTGACCTGGGCTCAGCAAGTCACTATTTGCCAACAACTGGGCCATGCAATCCAACACAGCCTCCTTGCTTTCAAGAATGCTCCTTCTTCACCCCAGGGCTGTAAGACCTGTCCAAGCTTCTCCCTCTCCCTTCCAGGCAATCCCCATGCCAAGCACGTCCAGCAGAACATTTGGCTCATCTCTTGCAACTGGAAATGTTTTGGAGGGAAATTGAATTCAGGGAGGGAAAGGAAAGACAGAGCAGTTGGTAACTCCTATTTGCAGACTCTTCACTCCTCAGCTCCTGGCATTCAGGGTTTTTCCATCCATCCTCCCCTTAGGCTGCTGGGCTTAAAAGTCAGCAGCAAATCATGCCTGGACTGTGCAAGGTTCTGCTTTGTTTAAGCAGCCTTCACATGCATCTTTAATATGCCTGTTGCACTCCTTTAACAGTTATTATTTGCACATTGGACAAAACTATGTACTGGAGATGGTGTCGGGTTTTTTTTGCCAGCAAAATTAGCCTGAAGTGTGTTTTTGGCAGCAGAAGCTCTCCTTGGTGTGACTCCAGTGAGTTGGAGGAGCTATGGCTGATCCTTCCCTCTCTCAGCCTGACAACACTCACAGCCCCTTCTCCAGGAGTACAAGCACCTCAGAAAACAGGCAGGGTGAGAATCTGCTCTACATACAACCAGTCCCAATCCCAGCAACGTTCCCACTGCTCCAACAACCCCCCTGCAAATGCCCAAAAACCTGAGAGCCACTCATGTGAGACCCCAAAAGGCAAAATGTGTCCTTTACCTTCAGCACAAGGCTCACAATAATGAACAAAATCCCTTGGGAAATGGCCCAAGGCTCTAGGAGACTTGGCTTGAGGCTACGGGAGTCAATGGGGATTTTATCCATAGGTGTCAAGTCCTTCAAAATAAAACCACCACTATTTTTTCCTGGGAGACATTCTGCAGCACCAGCAACTGTTGGGAGGAAGGATTCCCACATGGCAAAGGTTCATCAGCAACTGGGAGTCCCTAGAACTGGATTGTTTGGAAGTCAGTGCACACTTAGAGGTAGTGCCAGATCCAAGCCAAATTACACAACCAGGCCTTTTGCAAAAAAAAGATGGGAGGTCTCACTCTTATCCTGCCTTACACCACTGAAAAGAGAGGGGAGCAAAGTCTCATTTCTTTCTGCCCAGCTGCCAGCCCAGCCAATTCCTCCTCCAAACACTCCACTGGGATTCACTGCATCCATGACTGAAATAACAGTAAGTGGGAGTATGGTAGAAAGTACAATATTTTTGAAGCAGAGCAAACGTTACCAAAGGAGTGTGACTGGATTCTGTTTAGGTTCATCCCTAATCAACAGGAAAACAAAAAGGCAGGATTTACAAACACAGAGCCAAGTCCTCTGCTAGTAGAAGTCACTCCACCCGATCGCAGCCAATGCTGAGTTACACCAGATGAGGTATGTAGATCAGGACAGATACTGAGTTGTCTGCATAAGAAGGTTTTTTTTCCATAAGGCATATCTTTAATACTGTAAAATACTCTCTCCTTCACAACACCATAAGCAAATTTCTGGGTCCTACACTTTGGCATCAATCAGACAGGAAATATGGATGTAAAACTGAAAGCTTTGCCTCATCAGGTTTGCCTTCAGGAATATACAACCTCCCTCTCTTCCACAAGTCCCCTCTGATAGGAAAGAAGTTGCAATAACCCTTTAACCTGTGAAATTCCTTCCCTTCCAGAGCACTAGCAAGTCCCGCTTGACTTGCTCTGTGATTAATAAACCTTCTCACTCATCTCATAATGCATTTCCCCAGCCAGGACCAGAAAATATGGAATATTACTGGTTTGGAAAAGCATCTAAAAAATAAATGATGGGGAAGACAGCGAGAGGAGGAAGGTAAGAAGCAACTGAAAAGAGTAAGAAGATCCTGAGAGCCAGGCGTTGAGACTAACTAACATAACTTAAAATGGTTCAACTATATATCACTGCAAATAGAGGTCTGACCAAAAATAATAATAATTTTTTATATATATATTGCTATGTCATCGATTTCAACTAAGAGGTTCAAGGTCCTGTGAGAGGTGGTCCTAGGGGAAGCCCACCTCCCAGCTCACAGCAGATTAAGGCTTTTGCTTTCCTGCTTTGGAAGGAAAGGGTGCGGACGCAAACGGGTCCCCGCCGGGCAGCTCTGTAGTCCTGGAAGACAGAGGGGCAACAGAGACAGATCCTGCTATGGCCTGTCTGTTGGTCTGAGACACCACCTTGTAAGCAGCTATGGGCTTGACTTCAAGACCCTGCCCATCTTCTGGACTGTAGTGACGGGAATATTTCGACAAGGATTGTGGACGGAAAGGCTTGTTACCCACGGAGCCCAGCACGGCTTCCTGGGGCAGCACGTGTCCTTGGTTTCTCTCACTGGCCACGCCACCCTGCTCCTGCAGCATGCCTTTGGAAGGGATGTTCTCCTGGGTCTCCACGGCTCTTATGGAAGAGGGATGAAGATTGCTTGGCTGTGTAAACCCTGCAGAGGGATACGTGGATCTCGCCGGGGCTGTGGAGCCGCGCTTTGCTGAATCCAGGCTTGGGAACATCGGGTTAGCTCGGTGTTGGACATCACCTCCTTGGCTTAGGAAAAGGGGTGGTGCAAACGGTTCCTTGGACACACTGTGGGAAGTCAACTCCTCCATACTTTTCTTTTTAGTGAAAGGGGCTCTCAGAAATACATCTGCTTCTTCTGGATGTCTGTGAGCCACGTTGCCCTTGGAGATAAAAGGAGCTTTGGTAAAGACATCCACCTCATCAGGCACTTTTCTGGAGCTTCGGAAAGGAGCCGTAGCAAAAACATCTGGTTCATTAAAAACCTCCCCAGTGTGTGACTGGAAGGCAGGGAACAGCATCTCCCCTGCCCTACTCTGAGAAGACTGGGGATCTTCTTTGGAGGCCTCACGTCTTTCCCGGGGTGCAGACTGCAGGAACCCTGCGCACAACTTGCCTGTTTCCTCCTCCTCTTCTGAATCCATCAGTAAAGGCCTGGACCCGCTACAATCCAAAATATCTCCCTCATGGTCTGTCCCCTCTCCTTCGCTGCTGTAGAAGGAGCTGTTGCTTGAAGGACCATCTCTTGTTAAGTAGTCTGACTCTGAGTTGTGCTGTGTTTTCACCTCTAGCATGTCAGACCGACCCTTGTACAGAGCAAGTCCATCACTGCCAGAAGATCCTTTACAGAGCTCAAGAGCTACAGCTGGGAACAGGGCTGGATCCCTCTGCAGACCTAAAAATGCAAGAGAAGAGAGTTACTCAACAAGCTCCATCTCCCTGGTCACAACTAAGAATGACAGGTACCTCTTACACAAGAAGTGTCATGCCGTTTGGATTTAAACCACCATCACGCATGGAAAATGGGAAGGAGAGGGATGGCAAATAAAACAACAGAAAAATGCCAGGGAAAGTATTTACAACACACAAACTGACACACGACTCAGGACTGCCTCACAGCTCGGGGACACCACAAGTACCAGTCCTCAGAAAGAGATGGGAGATGTTTGGCACACGAATGGGCACACCCAGCACTCTCTCAGCACCATTCCACAAGGTCTTCTCTGCCACCCACGACGACGGCCACCACCAGAGAGGTTTTCCCTTTGGAACTCTGCTGCTTGGAGTGAGGCTCCAGCAAACTGATAGGTTTTGTCATTCCATTCTGCACTGCTGCTGCCTGCCTGCCCTACGAGCAGATCCAGAGCTTGGCAGAGCCTCTGTTTCTGTGAGCCATCCCACGGATACGTGGGGTTAAACTTGGGCACATCAAATACACAGGGATGCCCCACAACCCCCTAAAATAACATGCACATTTCAAAGAAGGAAAGTCAGCCTGTGGCTTTTAATGAACCCTGGTAACTACAGCAGCATATTTTTAAACCACTGCAAGACAAATTAGTTTAAACAATCCATACCATGACTTAAAATCAAGTCTTTAATATAACTAATGACTCTGTGTTAGTGCAATGAGACAGTGCAGGGAGAGGCTTGCTGCTCTGCTCTTCTCCAGAGCCTGGGATGGGGTTGGTTTTGCCTTACGACTCACACAGACAGAACAGAAGATCTCTTACCTTCAAAGAACTATTGGCAGGTTAGGAGTATGTCATTGGACTCATGTTAGCAAGAGGACAGGAAAAAGGCACATGAAGACTAAGCAGTATGAATTGCAGAAAGAACAAAGGAGGTTGCTTGGTATCCACCGAGTGATGGACAACTTGAGGTACTAACCAACCCACCCTGCTGTGACAAAACAGCATCAGCACATCCTAACTCTGCCCAGGTTAATCACTCATGTTTGCACACCCATGGCAGCTGGCAGAGCACCATTTCTTGGTTGAGCCCATAGGTGTATGAGTTAATTAATTCTCAGTCACTTCTCACAATTAAAGACACCAAAGTCGTTCATTAGGCATCAAAACCAGTATTTATTGGGAAACTATTCACTTAGGTACATTACACTGCTAAATAGACAGTGTAGATATGTGAACACTGCAGAAGTTGCTCTACAAAAATACTCTCTCTCTTTCCTGAAGCCTGTGTTGTCAGCAATGGTTTAACCCTAGATGCCCATCTCAGATGACAGGAGCAGTACCTCTGGGGTGCTGGTTTCCTCCAGGAGGCTGGGGATGGATTTACCAGGAGTTACTGTGAGATTGTGAGCACACAGGCTGAAGCAGAGCAAGTGCCTCTGGGTCACCCTGTCCTCACTGCAAGGTGCTGCACAGGAAAGGCATTTCTCAGAGTGAACATTGTGCCAGTGCAAACCAGTGACCCGTGTGCCACAGGGACAGTGCAAACCAGTCATTTGATCAGAATGTTGTTTTTAAGGAGTTACTTGTGTGAGTTGGTGTCTTTGTAAGCTGTGACATTTAGAGCAGAGTAAGAGGCAGGTGGACAGGATATGAGGTTGCTTCAGACAGGAGCAGCACATGTCTCTGAACCTGGAGACATGCCTGTGTAACAGGCAGAACCCTCCATTTTTGGATAAATGACTTTTCCTAATGCTTTCTTGCTCTCCCTGCCCATCATCAAGTGAGAAAGGCACCCAATGCTTGGAAGCAGTTTTCTCCCTTGCTAAGAGCAGTACCAGAGTGGTGAATTACTCTGGGAGTTAAACATGAAGCGATGCTCAGGTAGGAGCTCGTTCCAGCCTCCAGTCAGGAGCTGGTTTCACTGGCAGCTGCCAGGTGACACAGCAAGGGAAGGGCCCTGACAATGTGAAAACAACAAAAATGGGCACAGCAATACTGAAAGTGGGTTACTGGAGGATTTACTGACCAGAGAGGAGCACCATCTACACTGCCATGTTCTATTTGTCTGATGCTGAAGGAGGAAGACCTGGCTTCCTGACACCATCCCACAGGAACTGATCTCAGGCACCTTTTCTTTCCCATGTTCTTGGGCTTGCTCAGTTGGTCTCCTTTGGCAGAATGCAAAGGGACAGCCCCAGGAGCCACCACTGTGACAGGGAACACAACATCAGACCAGCATTTCACTGTAGCTAACATCTGGGGGCACCTCTGATGAGACAGTGGCTTCGACATCTCCTCTCACAGCTGTTAATCCTGTGTTAAAAAAGGTCTGAGCTATGCTTGGACACTGAAAAGTGCAATCAAACCAAAGAAACCCAAACCCAAAGGGCAGGTTAGAGCTAACCAGACAAGGTCAGTGCATTCCCATAAGCCACCACAGCTACAGGCTTTGTGGACCAATGTTTCTGAGGCAAATGCTGCTTAACTTTTAGGACAACAGAGAATTTCAGTCAGTCAGTGCCAGGGCTGAGATCAGAGACAATGAAGTGCTCAAGGAAGCATTTCACATGAAAAAACATGGAAGCTTTGTTCTGTGCTACAGGAAAGGAGAGAAAGGGTCACTCCACGAGCTGCTAACAGCATGAGAGAGAAGGACAAATCTTTTGAAACTGAGACAGTGCCTTTTTGTTTGAAGCCCTGCCCCTTCTCCGTGGTGACTCTGCTCCCATTCACATCAAGGGCAAGAGGCCTGAAAAGATCCAGGCAGATGGTTTGCTGGAATCAACACACAAAGCACCTCGTGCAAAAAGAGATGCCTCTTCTGCAGCAGCAGCATTTCCTAACATCTGCCTATGCCAAGATGGACACTGTCAAGGGGCAGCTGCCTCTTTTGTCCCCTCCTCCTCCAGACTCCCAAGATCTGCGTGTTACTTCATGGGGAAGCATCCCCTCCATTTTAATTAATGCTCAGGTTTTAACACAGGCACACTCCTAACAGCTGCAAGCTTTACAGCATAAAAGCTTTACAGAAGCTTGAGTTCATACATAAGGTTTCTCTCTACCCCTGTACAACATTAATGTATTTTTTTTATTCCAGGGTCAGATAGAGGTAGCAAAGAAACCATTCCTAAAGTATACTCAGGCTCCCTTTCTGCAGGGAGAACCTTAGTAATAAAAACCCTTGTCACTTGGTCAGTTGGTACCCCAGAAACACACCCTGCCTGTATTCAGAGAGCAACCTGAAGAAAAGACCATCCACCCCTCAGTTACAGCACTGACAGGTGGAGCTCCCCATCTTTGAAGAAAAAAAAAAAACAGTGCACTGAAGTGGAAAAGTCCTGAGATAACCAAGAGGAAAGCTGGGACTGATTTACTCTCCCTAGGACAGGGGGCTGCAAGGAGCCAGAGAAGTCACCAAGATGATGAGCTCACTTCTGGAGCAGAGCCCAAAACAAGAATGTCACGGGAGACAGAGGCAGTCCCAGCCTGTAAAGTTGCTCTTCCACTGAGTAACTCTCCTGATTTCATCAAGCCAAAGTCAAGAAGGTCTCAACATGTGACAACAGGTAGCTAAAGATCAGCCCAATTACTAGTAAGAAAGATTACTAGTTGGGCATTTTGAAAGTGTCAAACAACTTCTCGTTCCTTTCTTCTTGAAACGGTGGAGTTTTTCCTTGTGTTCCAATTCCTTGAAGCAGTGTCATTAAACAACAGTGCAGAATCACCCCCAGTGCTTTCAGTGAGGAGGTACCAAAGCAGAACACCCCAGAATCACCATTACTGTGTCACCAGACACTAATTTGGGCAGCAGAATGAAGTGTTTCTGCACAAAGTCACTGCCCAGTGGCAGACCAGGGAGCAGATGGTGGGTTCTTCACTTCCAGAAGATAAGGACTTCCATGTCCTAGTCTTGGCACACTTGGACAGTCATTTGCACCTTGTAAAGTGAGACAGGGCAGGTGTCAAAGCCACCCCACACACCATATTCCAGCAGCTTATGAACAGGACTGACCAGCTGCAGACTAACAGCACGGGTTGCTTTTCCCCTCACTGCTACTGTGCACGAGCCAAGCGCTACGCATGCCAGACATTTAGATGCAGCCTGTGACAGTCTGAGAAAAACACACAGCAAGTATGTAGGGGTTAAAGTCCTGCCTGTGGAGGGCAGGAGCTCCAGTCTCACACATCAATAATGTCCTTACAACAACCCCAGCCAAGCAGCCCACCCTTCCTCCCCCGGAGCCAGGAGATCCGGCGCTGCACAGGGAGCCTGCGCTGCCGTGCGTGGGCAGGGCTGTCCCCAGAGCACTGCTCCCTTCAGCCACAGAAACAGGCCACACAGGAACACAAAAGAAATTTTAAAAAAAAAAAAAACACAAACCCTTTTTATTTTTTTGGCCCCAGGTCTGTATTTCCTGCTGGAGTGATGAAGTTCTAACGTGCAGAGCCCACACACCTCAGCACAGGGAAGCCTCGGGCCCTCGCCTCGCCCCGTCACTGGGACCCGCGCTGGCTGATCAGCCTCATCCCCAGAAGCACACCCCAGGTCACAGCCACGCTTCCCACATCCACACCAGCCACTCCCCAACTCCAACTGACTCCCTTGAGAGTTTCTGAACTGGAAAATGTATTGGCTGAGCAGAAAGTAACTTGCTCCACACAGCCATGCTCCCACTTCAGACACTACTGCAGCACGCTGTGTGCTTGGGGACGTTTTCATTAGTTTGGATACCCCAAAACTTGCTGAACTGACTCTGGTCTGAACCTTCATTGTAATAACTTTTTTTAAAAAATCTATTTTTACGTAAGGTGCTTTGGAAAGTCACTGGAGGCAATCTCCTGCAAGCTTTCAGGCTGCAGAATGCCATCATCATGCACCTACAAGCAGCCCCCTTGAAAAATGACTTTGCTCTAGGCAGTTTCACTCCCTTGTGGTGAAGGGGCTGCTAGAGGGTGCAGGGCTGCCACAAAGCCACCAGTGCAAAGGTTCTTCCACCCATGTCTCAGACTTCTCCAGCAGGTTGCACAGTGCCTGCAGCCCTGGCCAAGTCCTTCACACTTGGCCAAGCCCCACAGAAGCCCATGAAGACTTGGACAGCCTGAATTCAGGAAGCTGCAGCACCTTCTGGTTTGGGGACAGATGCTCCCACCACAGTGGCTATTGTCAGAACCAACACAAATTTGCTGATCTCTGAATGGTGGGTGTGACACTTGTGCTCATCCAGTTAAAAGATGATCTGGGGAGATTTCCAAAGGTGGGGACAGTTCAAAACTCAAGTCCCCTCAGACTAAGCCAAAGCCAACACACAAATTCCAACTATTCCTCTGAACATCTTGCCACCCCAAAACCAGAATTTATTCTTGCATCCAAAGCACAACCTTGACTCAAAAGGAAATTGCTCCGTGTGCTGTGGTTGCATTTGTAATATCCTACCAGGAGGACCCCTCAAAACAGTTAATGCCAAAACCACTACAAGCTCCAGCCTGCCAGGACAGAACAGCTCCTCTGTCATCCCAACAGGAACAACCAGCACACACCAGACAGAGGGGAGACTCACTCTGCTGTGATTTTGCTGACTGTAGGTTTGTAGTTTGTTACTTCACAACATCTGAGCCCTCAGCCCTCAAAAGGGGACAGAAACATCTCCCATGGCTTCCACCAGGGCTCCAACCATAGCAGAGAGAATGATCCTTATGCCCTTTTGGGAATGCTGGGTAACAAACTCCTCCCATACAGACACCAGATGACAGTTCAGTCTGTCCCTCCACAGCAGCAGCTTTCATACAAACCCCTCAGCTTTTGAGCAGCAGACCAACAGTAACCTAATGCCTCCAGGACAGTCACATTTTGGGGAGAGCTTAAAATGAATCCCAAAACCCACTCATTTCATCGCTTTCGATTCATGTGGCAAATAAGTGGTGAGGATTTCCTGCTGGAGCTCTAGATCACAGACATCCCCCAAGTGCACCCTTCCCCTGGATCACAGCTCCCCCCCAGATCCATGAATAGCTACTTGAAAAAGCAATAAAATAAACATTCACATCTGCTTATTTAATAGCATTATTAACAACCCAGTGCATGTATAATTTTTTTCCAGAACCCTTGAACAAGTGCCATTAGATTTAAAATCTTAAACATTCTTTAAAAGTACTTTAATTCACAGAAATCTTTGTTTCTAATATACAGTAGATGGTTACTTTTTAAAATCCATTCTCTTTTTTCATATAATCTCAGTATCTGACTATACAATAACTTTCTATCTATAGCATCTTCATGATTTCCAGTCCAGCTTGCCTGTGCTTTAGGAATATAAAACAAAAAAATAATAAAGTTCTATCCACAATTTTACTAAGGTCATTTCCATAGTTCTCATGTAAAGCTTCTCTTGGAAAGTGCAGTGTACACATGTAATGATACAACACACTTAAGCAATACTTTTATTATTAAGTGTAGGTTTTTAAAAGAAGAATAATGTAAGAGCAGACACGACCCATGGCAAGTTCTATTTACAGAATTTGTTAAACTAAGTGTTGGGGGGAGGGAATTAGAGACTGGAGAGAGGAAAGGAGTTGTCACAAACGTGGGGGGTTCTCCCCTTGTTAGCAGAGGTCAGTACAGACAGATTTCAGTCATTCATACTTTCGCACGTGGGAAAAACTGCACTTTTACTAATACAGCTACATACACATACACAAGGTTAGCAGTAAGCTAGTAATTATTCCACTACAGAGGAAGAGTCCTTCTGTTCAGAAAGAGCTTTCAAATACAAGATAGAAATTCCAGACTTCAGGACCATAAGCCAATGAGAACAAGTTCAGCGTACCCAGCTAGTTGACAAACTAAGCATGTGAAGGGAAAAAGAAAAGGTAAAACCCATCAAGTCGTAGCAGCACTTGTTTCCAACTGTCTGAACCAAGTGCATGCTTGTTCCACAAGGACTGGAGAGTGGAATGAAGTCCACAGGAATCTTTGTCTACTGAAACAAATGGTTCCATACTTAACTGGTTTGCACTAGATGCAGTTACAAGGGAAAACGGGGGATCCAGAACAGATACCAGATGCTTGACTGAAACCAGGATTAAAAATAAGACAAACAACTGTAGGACAATTTGTTTTGTACACAATTTACAGTAGGTTGGGGGGAATTGCTTTTTTTTTCCAGGCAAACACAGAAAAGAAGTCACAGAAAATACATCTGCTGCTGCCACAATGCCCTTTTCACCCAAAAAAAAAAAAAATCAACAAAATGCCAGTCACAGCCATACTCACATGTTTTGGTTCAAAACAGTGCTAAATTTCACTTAGGGTCATTTTTGCAGCTTTAACAATCTGGTTTGTTTTTTTTCCTTTTTTTTTTTTTTCCTCCTTTTTTCTTTTTTTTTTCCCCTCCCCCAGGGAAGTGCAGTTCATTCCCAAGCAGGATTGTTAAACAGCAAACCATGAGCTGGGGCAGTCTGGAAAACTCTCTTCATATGCACCATCACCAGAGGTACTAGGCAAGACCACTTGACTGGAATTTTGGGCTTTCTCCTCCTCTGAATTTAGAAACATCAGCTCTCCTAACCTATCTTCTGCAGGAGAGGGACATCCCTACCCAGTTCCCCTGTCCCCTTCCTCCTGCCCAGTCATCAGAAAACAGGAACAAAACAAAATCCAAACCCAAAAACACCAACGCAAAGGTTGAAAGCAGCTGTTCACCCACTACTCTAAGCAGGAAGGAGTCTGTGGGGTGCAGGGATCAGCCACAATTAGCTCATTAATTTACAGTGAGGCTTTCCATGGTGCTGTGTGTACATCTCAGCAGGGCAGCTAAGGGTGGTGCTCCCTTCAGACACAGGCCAGCAAAGACAGAGGTGCAGAAGGAACCACAGGGGGTTTTTACCAGCTTTAGAGAACACTACCTGGGAAACTGAGACAGAATCTTTCCCAGGGCATGGGAAGACAAGAAGAAAGGTGGTTGACTGTCTCCTGTTGGCAGATTTGTTTTTTCTTTTAATTAAGGAGGGGGGGAAGGAAAAAAAAAAATAGAAGCAAGCCCAAAAGAACCACAACTGAAGGTAACTCTTCTGGAAATGAAAACAGAGGATTAGGTACGTTACAGAAACTGCGTCTGCTACTGTGTCACTGCTACAGGTCTATGAGCTGATCCACCAGCAGTAAAGACCTGGCTATGTTGGGAAGACTGGACTCAGAGCTTCCACTGTTGTTTCTAGAATGCCCACCTGAAAGTGTGAGAGATAGGAATTCAGTATTGAACAGGACACGCACACACGACAGTTTCAGATGTTCAAGAGCAAGCAAGCAAGAAAAAAGTCAAAGCAAAACAGAAAATCTGCTCAAGCTCTTCTCATTACGACAGCAACAACATTCCACCCTCTGCCCACCCCCCAGGCCTGGCTCACTAGACTGGCATGGAAACACATCCCAGCAGCCAACAAACCTCTACAAACCATTTCTTTCTCCGGGTTTACATCCAAGCTGCAGAATTCTGTCCTTACTAAAGGATCTATAAAGCCATTACAACAACTCCCACCACCTACAGAAAGGACCGTTCAGAGTTTTAAATCCTGAAAATCAGTTGCTGTTTTAAGAGCATCTTTGAGTTGCCAGCTGCTTCCAGGGGAGCTGAGCTATCATGTGGCTTTCTACAACTGGTGCTTTGAAACTGAAGGAAAAATGCTCCTCTTTATTCAAGGTAGCCTATCTTGGCCTTAGCTTTGGTGGAAATCACCTCTGACTTTCAGTAGGAGCAGAGTTTCTAATGTCTGAGAGCTTTTCCTAACGAGTGTCAAGTCTTTCAAAGCTGGCACTGGGTGCAGAGCAGGTGACAGCACATTCCTGCTGTACACACAAACAGGAGTTAGGGAAGTGAAAAAAATTCTAACATCAAATTAAGAAAACAGAACCAAAATAAGGGAGGCCTGGAGTATGTTTTTAAATGTATGCTAGTATATCAAAAGCTGTAATCAAAACCTTTTAACGGCCTGACTCCAGAGAGAGGACCTGTTTGACTGAGCAGGCTGCAAAATGCTGCCTACTTCTGTCCCTAAAAGAGCTACAAAATGCAGCACTATTATTTCTTTTAAGGAAACAGTGCTGCTGCTTAGACTCACCCCTACACCAGACTGAAACTGCTGGCAAAGATCCACATTAATGGGATCTGGGTGACAGGAATGCTGCAAAAGGAGAAACTTTCCAGTCTCTATCCTAAGGGCTCTGACTGCTTGAAGCTCTTCAGAGGAGGTGGGGACCATCCACCAAACATCTCACACTCAGCTCCCACAAGCACCTCTGAAAGCCACCACTCAGAAGTGAAAAAACTCACTTTCAGCAGGAGTTTCAGAGTCATAAAGGATTGTATCATCTCCCTTTCTTGTGCCATATGCCAAGTTCATTTAAAAGTCAAAGGATCTCCTTCCACTGGCTTGATCAGTAAATAAGCAGGTCAGAGAGCACAGGTCTCCAGGGCAGAGCAGCCCCAGAGGTACCTGTGTGCCTGCCTGGCAGACTGGTAGAAATCACTTCATGGCACCTAAAGATCCTTGCACATCTATTCTCTTTTTGGACATGAAATCTTCTCACAGAGAACCCAGAGGAGTTTCAAGGCCAATGTAAAGCAGAGAAAGACTAAGCTCACTAAATACTACCATGATAGTATCTTACAGTTTATGACTTGCATGATTTCACATGTGCTCCTGCACCACTGCCCCAGAACTAATTCATGTTCATTGATTTCCTTCTTTCTGTCCCTTTTTCACCCCAAAATCCTGGCTTACCTTGTGAATTTTTGGATATCAACACTGGAATTGGGTCAAACTCATCTTCTGTCACTTTCTCAGAGCCCTCAGGAGCATCAAAGCCTGATATCAGGTTAGTATCTTCTGCAGCATAAAGGAGAAACAGCAAAAAGGAAAGGAAGCAAAGATAGCAGAGAAGGCTGGTTAGAATTGCTAAAAAGTGTTAGAACATCCTTATGTTTTAGAGACAGGGTTTAGAAGCAGAAGTTTCACTTCAATGGTGAAATCAAGTTGGTAAGTGTTTGGTAAAGAAGGTGAGAGGTAAGAGAGCCAATTAAATACAAAAGTGGATGAGGGTGTGTGGAAACAAACCAAAACCAAGCCAAGCCACGAGAACCAAAATAAAATCTGAAGGCTTAACCATTGACATAGTTCAAAGCTGTGGGAAAAGCCTGGGGCTTAAGCTTCCCAGGATTGAAGGTGTATTTTTGTCATCATCCAGTGGTTGTCAGGTATTAGCACAGTTCAAGAGAGCAATCTGGCTCTCTGGTTACCAGCTCTCAGGCACAGGGAGGAGAAAAGAGCTGGGGAAAAAAAAACAAAACACAGAGAAGAAATTCCAATCATCTACATAAGACAAAGCCCCTGAGCTTTCACCCACAGTGATAAAACAAGAAGTGCAATATGAAGCCAGATTTCCAAGGAGTTTAAATGCCTGAAGATGTAACTAGATACTGAGAGAGATTGTTTTTTAAAGGCCCCTAGAGCAGTTCTGGCACATAATTCCATTGATTCCAAACCACATCAACTGCAGTTAGACACTTGGTGGGAGGCACTTTCAACAATCTCCACAGATGATGAGACATTTATCTGCCTGATCAGGCAATTCCACACCTTTAGGGACCTTGACACTCTCACTGTGCATTACTATTTGTTACTTTAGACACCTAAAATACCTTCCAAAAATCTGGCCCTCAATTACTACATGAAATATTTCCGACAGCCCAGCAAGGACACGTACAAGTCGGTGGTTTCCAAGGAACTGGAACATTCCTGATTGACTCCTACCAAGAATAAAGGCTTTTTTACCTAAAGCTGACAAATATGCTAACAGGTTTTGGGTCAGATGATGCAAGAAACCAGTTGTGGAAATACACTGTCCTCTGGAGGATCAGACCCAGAAAAACACTCCACAAAAAGCCTGTAAAGTGTCAAAAACACAAAGATGTTTTATCTTAACAGAGTCTCATCTTGTCACCATGCTGCCTCTGGAGTTATTAATTTGTGGCTCTTCTCAACCCACCTGGGAGTCTTTGCAAACATCCTATTTCTATTTGTACATACAATTGTTCATAGCTCTGGAGTTTGCTGTACAAGCAGCTACTGAAGTAGCACTGCTCAATTATGGACTCTCTTTCCTAAGGGGAGGGAAAGGCTGTCCCTGTTTGGGCACAACTCCTTCAACAGTGTTGGAGCTCACCTTGGTGACTGTGTGTCACCATAAACAGAAAAATTCTCCCCTCTCAGACACATGCAGCTTGGTGCTGCATTCAGCAAATGCAAATTAAGGAATCCTGAGGGCTGAGCAAAAATTCAGAGGCCAGAAAACAGCCTAGAAAAGCAGAAAGGAAAGGGTGCTATGGCATGGCTGGAGCACCAGCCCCTGCCCAGAGCACAGCTCCTTTTTTAAGTCATGGAATCACAGAATGAATCACAGAATCCCAGAATGGTGGGGGTTGGAAGGGACCTCTGGAGATCATCTCATCCAACCCACTGCTAGAGCAGGGCCACCCAGAGCAGGTTGCACAGGATGACATCCAGGTGGGTTCTGAAAGTCTCCAGGGATGGAGACTCCACAGCCCCTCTGGGTAGCTTATCCCAGTGCTCTGTTACCCTCCAAGTCAAGAAGTTCCTCCTCATGTTTAGAAAGACTTTCCTATGTTCAAGTTTGTGTCTGTTCCCTCCTGTCCTGTCACTGAGAACTGCTGAAAAAAGAGTGGCCCCATCCTCCTGACACCCACCTTTTGAGTATTGGTAAGCACTGATCAGATCCCCCCCTCAGTCCTCTCTTCTTCTGGTCCCACAGATAACTTGCAGGGTGGCAGTTCCACAGCCTGACTGCACCCATGGACAGCAGCACCTGTCCCTTTGCTGCTGCACCTCAAAGCCAGGACTGGATGAGCAAAGCCAAACAAAACAAAGATTGAGTTGCTGACCACACCCAGAGCTACAAAAAGCAGGGTTTGAAAAGAAGCCACAAAGGAGTTTTGGAAGATTTTAATATTTCCAACACAAAGCCTCACTTTCCTCATCAAATGTGGGCCTCTCTCATCCCAGAGGGAACAGCAGGGCAGCCTGGGAGAAGTCCTGCAGGAGTCTGTTAATTAATTTTCTCATTAAGTCACACCAACAAATGTTTTAGCTTTGCTGTGTTCCAGACACGGAGCAATAACTGCTCAACATACATTTCAAGCCATTTACTCCAAATAAAGTGCCATGGAAGTGTATTATAGTGATCAGCAATTAGCACAACTGCTTGTTTCAACCCAAGAGCTCTGTGAAAAACACAAACTCATCTTGAAGTGCCATCAAGTGTAAAAAAATTGATTGCAGAGTGTTTTTGCAGCGATTCCTCTGAGGACAGATCATTTTCTGTTGCTATAGGGATTATTTAGCAAAGGAGCTAAGCAAATCCCACTGCCAAGGGGCAGGTGTGCTCTGGGCCTCCCTCTTCAAGGCAGAAATAGAACAGAACTCCTGGGTCTTCCCTCCCACCTGGGTGGATGTGCACAACCCAGTATTCCTGAGAAGCCTGGCTTAGGTAGTCATCTACTAACATGTGGCATTGTCCCCAAGGGACACATGGACTTCAGTCCCTAATAGGGATGTGGCAGGAGAAGTTCCCCCTGTGAGTGGCATTCCAGCTGACAGCTCTTCAAACTGCCCTCGTGCCACCACTCCAGCCACACTGCATGGAGAGGGCCCACATTCCAGCTGGGTGCTCTGCAGCTTAGGGGAAAAAAAAAAAGCCATCTGAGTTAGGACACAGCTGCTCAGGGCCCTCTACTCCTGCTTGTTAGTGGAAAGAGAACAGAACTCTGATCATTGGATGGCATTTCCACAATCCCCCTCAAGCTCAGACACTGAGGTTCTGCAAGGGCTGATCTGCAGCTCTCAGGAGTTACCACACATGGTCTGATTTGCTTCTGCAGCTCTGTTTTGTGTTACTGGGAAACTGTTCCATTTTTCAATTGGATGCTGCACTTCAACTTTCATTCATCTTTGCTGTGACACTGCAGTTTGACTCAAGAAGCCTCTCTTGATAACCTCTGAAAAGGAAAACATTCTCCAGACCTGAGAGAGATCAGTCATGTTGCTTGGATGCTAACTAACAAACCAAGAGACAAAAAGAAACCCTTTTGTTTCAAAAACCTGTGACATGAGTATAGATGATTATTGGGCTCCCTTCCAGAATTAATAATGCAGCATAAAAGCAGGTCTTAAATTCCATGTGCAAAAGGAAAACCATTCAAGTACAAACTGGAGAAGAGATGGATACAAAAGTCCACCCTTAAAGCCACCTGCATCCCTTCTGCTGTTTCCCTGCTCCATGGAAGGTGCCACCTGTCTTGATAACACTTTCCAGTCAAGCTCAATACCTCCATCTGAATGTTTCCCTCAGGACTTCAATGTGCATCCCAAGTTTCACCAGCTTGGGAAGAAAACAAAACAATGGCTTGGGGAAAAACCAAAACAACAATACAAAACACCACCAGAAAAGAGGTCAGAGCATCTCATGTGGGAACTGGTGTCAGCTTCACTTCATGATAGCTAAAGAGAGCCCCCCCCAGGACTGATCAGGTGTTAGAGACAAAGGGACAGTTTACCTTTGTGAGGCTGAGCTGTGAAAGCTACAGGAGCAAACTCATCCAAGAGGTCAGCAGCAGGGTTAGAAAGCAGAGAACAGTCAAGCAGAGAATCTTCCCCAGTGAGAGAGTCTGAGTCCAGGGTGGCATCCAGAGGCCGCACGGGAGCATCGAACAGGACACAAACACTGGTAAGTTCATGATCTCACAAACCCCCTCACTGCTTAGTGTACAAACACAGCTTTGATGCCAAGCCAGCACAAGAGCTGTTGTTTTTTGGTGATGGAAAACGTTTCTTATTGCTCTGCAGTGAAGGCAGAGGATTCCCAACACCTTTAGCACCATCAAACACATTCTCCGGGGCTAACTGCCCTCTAGAGCTGAGCAGACAACGACAAAATCCCCCACAAGTGACAGGTTAAAGAAGGGGGAGCATGGGGAGGGAAGGAGAGTTGCAGGGACCCCCTGGCAAAACTAAGTGCACAGGCTGTTTCACAAGAGACCTCTGAACAGATGTCGAGTCCATCTGCTGCAAAAGGGGCCAGACCAAGGCCTTCACAGTAAGACAGGGACAGGAATTGCTTGGAACCGTGCCCTGATGGAACAGACCAAAAACAGTGACTGCCTCAGATTTCAAAAGCACCTGATGGGAACAACTCTCTGGCACCTACAGATCTGTCCCAGCGGGCTGGAGGAACACTCTACTGCTCCTCACAAGGAGACAAGGAACTCTGACCTTCCAGGAGCCACGCACCAGCCGCTCACGAGACACACAAGCAAACCCAGTTTACACGGGTGGGAGAAGCAGCAGAGCTGCTCCCGTTCAAGCAGGCAGTGCACTCCCACTTCCACAGCCCCCCCAAGCACGATGCACCCCTGCCCCCCCACACCCTCCTGCCTCACCAACCTGTCCTGTTGGAGGCAACCGACTCGCTCTGTGACACAAGACGTTGGGGCAACGGAGCCTCCAGGCCCGGTATGAGACTCTCAACAGCTACGTCAGGTTTTCCTTTCCAAACGTGCAGAAGAGCAGAGGAGAAGCCAGAGGTTAGTTTGCAAGACACAGAGTAAGGAGGAACCAAGGCAGGAGTTGTCTGAACCCTTCATTGCATGTGGGCTCTGCTGGCAGCAGCAAGAGGCTGACGTTAGACTGATGTTAATTGAATCACACGGGAAGACTGCAACACACTGGGGTTTGCTGGGTTGGAGTTTTTCTTTACATTTATTCATTTTAATTTGTGCAAGCCCAACTTGAAATACCCTGAGGGTGGAATGGGAGGCTGGTAACACCTGCCCTGCAGCTAAGGAGAAGGCCTGAAGCTGGGCAACTTAACTACAAGCTTTTTCAAGATCCTTTTCCAGCAAAAGGAAAACACTGACCTGTGAGGAGTCATTAGAAAAAACAGATCATTAAAATACCTACTGTGGAGCCCCTCCCATATTCCCAGTTAAGTTTGTAAAAAGCCAAGACATGGGATTTTTTTTTCCTATATATATATGTATTTTTTTTATTTTTTTTTTCATTTTGAATGCCCAGTGGAGCAAAGAGGTGCTAGAAGTTTGGGATCTCAATCTCTCATTGAAAACACCAGTTCCCAGTAGCACCTCAC
This sequence comes from Hemiprocne comata, assembly GCA_020745705.1. Taxonomy (NCBI): domain Eukaryota; kingdom Metazoa; phylum Chordata; class Aves; order Apodiformes; family Apodidae; genus Hemiprocne; species Hemiprocne comata. The sequence goes on from CM036612.1 coordinate 4,913,278, forward strand.
GCTGGTACCCATTCTGTGGATACAAAACATGTTCACAAAGGCTGGACTGAAAGATTCGTTTTTATAGAAACAATAAAGCAGAGGGGGAGAGACATGGAAGATGAACTGCTGCAGTCACAGCAGCCAGGGGTATTGCTTGTCTGGGTCTCTTCCTCAAGGACCAACATCAAGGTAACAACCAAGAAAATTAAACTACAGAGCAAGAATGCACTTCAGTGGATCAGGAATGGTCTAGTTAGTTAACCCAAGAGAGATTAATTAATGTTTTTTGTTTGCATAGCAGTGTGTGTGTCTTGGATTTGCAGGATTACTAGCAGACACCTGCCAGAAATTGCCAAAGGGAGGAAAAAGGTTTTGTTATCCCAGTGAACTGTTTTCCCACCTTTCTATTCAAAGCCACGAGGTTGCAACCAGAGCACCTTGGCTGGGACCCAAAACCACAACAGCAGCTGATGGCAACCAAGGGCAGCCTGCAATTATTAGTCTTTAGTGCATTTGGCAAGTAGGTCAAAACACAACTCTGCAACACCCCAAAGTCTTCACACTGCCTGGAGCCTGTTGCAGGTGGGCCCAGGGCAGCCCAGCACCCCCAGCTCATGGCCCAGGCCCAGGCCAGTGGTGTCCTCCTCCTGCTGAGGGGCACTGGGGACACTGGGAGGCTCAGTGCCTGGGCCACGGTTACACACCAAAGTCTTTAGCAGAAACAGAGGGATTTTTTTGCATCTTCTACTTCAGTCAACAATCAACTTTCTTCTACCTGGACCAGAAGAACACACAAGGCACAACCATGCCCCGTTACTGTGCCCAATCTTGATTTTAACTGCAAATCCCACGTCTTTGCTGCCCAGATGCTACCTCAGGGGAAAAGGCAGATCTGTCTCAGCACAACCCATAACTCCCTGTCACACCGTGTCACCAGCAGCTGTTTGGAGAGCCCAGTGGGGGGGTGAACACCCAGAGTTACCATGCAGGACAAGACATGCAACATCAGAGAGAGGGGAGGAGGTGCCCTGGGGTTATTTTTACCATTCACAGCGTCTGACGTGCTACCGAAGGGGTCAGCCAGAGGCAGGATATCGGGGAGCAGAAGTGCAGTCTCAGGAGATTTGAGTCCCTCAATCAGTTTTTCTGGGTTAGGCAGGAAAAGGAGGAAGGAAGGGAAGAGAGGGGGAAAAAAAAAAAAGCAATAAAAAGACAACATTAATCAGGTGCTCAATTCAGGGGCTCATCGTCCAGCGTGTCGGCCTCAGAAGAGCATCTGCACCATTTTGTCTGCAAATAACATTGTCACGTGGAGATGTTAGAGGGTAGCTGGCCATGGACATCTAGGGCAAGTGAGGACATCCTCACCCCCTGTGTGCTGCTCTCCCCAAGGAGCCCCTGTCAAACACTGTGCAGTTCTTTCACTCCTACACAAAGCACAAAAGCTTAACATGACCCATTGGGAATCGAAGAAAAAAGACCTACAATTTTTCCCCTCCCACCTTCCTATGCTGGGGAGGTCTTGGTTAGTCATAAAGAGAAGAGACAGAAGAGGCAATGAGAAGCCCAAGATCCTGGAGATGGGCACAGAACACCTATTCATCTGCTCAAGAATGGAATACTTACAGCCCTTAAGAGCTTAAGCAAAACCAAAACACAAGAGCCACTACAGTGCCAGACACCACAACTTGCCCTTGGATTAAACAGCTGTCTAGTTCCCAATTAATTATTTCAACTATCAAACCAGACATGTCATTCTCAGCAGCACAACCCCTGTGGTTCCCATCCCCCTGCACACGCAGAAATTTAGACAGCAAAAAGTTCATCTCAATTATTAATCTGGTGAATGAACAATTTTGCTATTGTACTAAGCAGGTTTTCAACCCTCAGCTTCCACAAGGGTTTCTCCACAGAACAAGAAGATAAAACACATTTTCAGGATGTGCTAGAAGCAAATCACCTTCAGAAGAACAGCACATTTGCTCCACCCAGGTAAATCTGGCCATTTCCACTGGTGGAAATGACTGCATTTATAATCTAGCATCAGAATGAGCTGTGGCCCTGCCACAGCTACACTTCTACAACATTTTTATATCTGTATTTTGTGTTTTGAGTTCAAAGGCTGGCATTGTCATTTATTACCCAAGGAAAACATGCTCATAGCTGCACAAAAGCACAGGCTCAGGAATACTGCTGTACAGAAGACTTACCATGCTGAGAAAGCAAAAGAAAAGCTTAAGTTGCACTGTTACATACATGGTAATAATATCCAATCTTCTTTTTAATTGCCCTATATAAACAATAAAACAGCCTAGAGGCTTTGGAACTACTTATTCAAAGCAGGACAAATCCTACCCTCCATGAAGAACTTCCCAAGCCAACACACCAAAGCAACCAGGAGGAGAAGGAAACCCAAAAACTGACCCAAGAGGCAGCTGTTGTACCATTAAAGGCCTGAAGAGGGTCAGCTGAAAGAAAAAAACTGATGGGAACATCAGCTTTGAATGTACTTGAAACTCTCCCATCTCTAAGGATGGATTTGCCAAAGAAAATGCAGCCCAAAGGCTCCTCAGCACCACAAAGATGGACTTTTTCCTTGCACGAATGGAGAGGCTGGAGCAGGGGCTTGGCAACAAAAAGGGGTGGCCGATGCTACCAAAAGGGGTGGCTGATGCTACCAAAAGGGGTGGCTGATGCTACCAAAAGGGGTGGCTGATGCTACCAAAAGGGGTGGCTGATGCTACCAAAAGGGGGCTAAGGAAGAGGGAAGTTATTACAACGAGTTGGGAGAACATACCAGAACACAGGAGAGGCTTGGGGGACAAGATGACAGGGAACATGCTCCATTCCTTTTCCCAGAAGAGAAGTGGTAACAGGCATCCACCTACAGTCCAGCTGACTTAAACCAGTTAATCCAGGGAGCAAGGCACAGCACACAACAGTGGGGGAAATCATGGATTGTCTCAGAGCTGGGCAGTTTCAGACTGGGTTTGGCTCCTACTTGGAGGTGAAGTTTGTAAGCTGGGAAGTCTGGACCTTGTAAATGTATCCCTGTTTCAGAGATCCAGGCCTCAGACACTCCTCTCAAAGCAGACCCTTCCAGGAGGCCTCTCTGCCAACACCCAGCTCTTCTCAAGGCTCTTGCATCAACCTGTACCTCCAAACCCCCCCCACACAATCATTCCTTTTATGATCCCATTTCCAAGTGTCTTGCTCCTTGAAGTCTCCCTCCTTCAACCTCACCTTTCCAGTTTCCTCCTTTCTCTTCACTGCAGTCTTAACACCATGGAACTGCCTCTTGGTCAGGCACTGAAGTTGTCTTCTAAGCTCAGCCACACTTTTTAAACATGCAGAAATGGAGAATAAACATGGTATTCTTCTCCCTACATGTTTTCCCTCCTGCCCCCTGGGCTCAACTGGTTTTATGCAAAGCTTTGGACTGTCCAGAGTTCTTTGTCTTAATTTGTTACTTGTCTCACAAGATCTCCTCTAGTTTCCTTCATTGTTGGTGCTGCTCTGCCACCACTGTACAGGTGACCACTGCATCTCTTTGGGCATGTTTAGAAGGAACTTTTAGCCTTTAGCTCAACAAAAGCCAAGTGGTGTCAGGATGAATGGGGAAGGAGATACCAAAGGGAACAAAAATCAGATGCCTCAGCCTATTTTGAGGCTTAGCAGTTCATCTCCCCAGTTTCTGTTTTGTGTGACATCTTGGACCAACCTGTGGGCATGGGATGAAGGAAGAGCAGTGGCTTTAAGGGGAGGGAAAGTCACATTCAGCTGGAAGCAAAGAAAAAGTCAGTGAAGGCCCAGCAGAACCCATGGATCTGTGCTAGTTACCAGGAATCCCTTCTCCACAAGAGTGAGGTCTGGTCTCTTCAGCACAACATGCTTAGTAAAAAAAGCACACGTGTGCTAAAGGAAGTTTTTGTGACTCCACAGACATTCAGGTCCAAGAACACAACATGCCTCTGCAGTGACAAAGAAACTCAGCTCTTAAGCTTCTGCTTCACCACAGCTCCAGCAACCAAAGCAGGAACTCAAGGAGGGCACCTTCTGCACATCAGACTGTGCAGGAACGTTGGGCAGCTGCAGTTGAACTATCTGCAGACCCAAAGAAAAAAAACAGGCTCTGTCATGACACCAAACTGCAGTTTGGGTCTTGCTACCAAGGGAATTCTCTAGCAGAAGCTTCATTTTCTTTTCCAAGAGAAAAGCTGTGTCACCTGCAGGTGACACAGCTGAGATGGTGAGAAGCCAGCAATGCCAAGTCATTGGAATGAGTGAGAAATCCAGCCAGAAGAGGAACCACAAAATCACAGAATGGCTAAGGGTGGAAGGGACCTTAAAGATCATCAGGTCCAACCCCCCTGCATGGGCAGGGACACCTCCCACCAGCCCAGGTTGCTCCAAGCCCCATCCAACCTGCCCTTCAACACTGCCAGGGATGGGGCAGCCACAGCTTCCCTGGGCAACCTGGGCCAGGGTCTCACCACCCTCACACTCAACAATTTCCTCCTTATGTCCAACCTCAATCTCCCTCTTCCAGTTTTAATCCATTCCCCCTTGTCCTCTCTCTCCTGCCCTTGTCCAAAGTCCCTCCCCAGCTTTCCTGAAGCCCCTTCAGGCACTGGAAGGTGCTCTAAGGTCTCCCTGGAGCCTTCTCTTCTCCAGGCTGAACACCCCCAACTCTCCCAGCCTGTCTCCAGAGCAGAGCTGCTCCAGCCCTTGCATCATCTTCATGGCCCTTCTCTGGACCCTCTCCCAACAGCTCCATGTCTTTCCTGTAATGAGGCTCCAGAGCTGGACACAGCTCTCCAGGAAAAGCTGGGATAACCAGTTGTGTTTCTGCTGTCTGTACAAACACAGCAGTTCCAAGTCACACAAATAGGAAGTGACCATCAACTGCAGAACAGACCCCTCCAATTCTGCTCACTGTGTCTCTGCCACTTGCAGAAAGAGATGAAGGCAAAAGCCTCAGGGAGGGACTTCTCCAGGACAGCCTCTCCCATCTGCCATCCTCTCAGCAAAGATGGTCTATGGGAGGAAAACCAAGTGAGATGTTTTGTCATCACTTCCCTGTGACCCTCCAGGCACACGATCCTTCTGCGTTTCAGAAGTGGAGGTGATGGCAGAGATGATCAGTTATGCAGCAAACAGCAACAAGAGTTAAACAAAAACTTCTTCTGTGCTGCAGTTTCAGGGCCCGTTGCAAGTAATTTTGTGTATGATTCTATGTATAGAGCTCAGACAGGAGCATGACAGGACAAAAACATCCTGTACCAACCACCACGTAGATAAATTCAGGATTTTATGGTATCACAGCTCCTTCTGCACCAAATCCAATAGACATATCCAGGTTACAGACACATGACCAAGCCTGAGGATAAACAAGGTTAAGCCAACGTAACCCAATACAAAGGTATTTTATTTCATACAGCTTCTGAAGGGCTCTTGGGAAGGACTTTTCTCAAAATCCAGCTGGGAAACATGCTTTAATCAACATCTGCAGTCCCACCTGAGACAGTCCTGGAGACATCCTCTTCTCCAGACAACGAACCAAAAACCTGCCAGATGCTCTCCAGGTCGCAGGGAAAGAAAGCTTGATTCAGGTTCAAGATTCACCTGAGCTCTGGTTTTCACTTTCTGTTGGGTTTTCTACTTGGCCCATTGTCAGCCCTGCCAGGATGGCAGCAAGTCTGCTCTGGCTTTGCACCAGCTAGTAAGGATGCTGGCTGAGTAAGCAAGATTCATTAGCAAGTCTTAAGAAGGTGTCTAAGCTTAAAAGCATGCAGGAGGGATTAAAAAGTGTCCTATCAACCCTTCCCAGAGCTGAAGCCCAGCCTCACACTGCAGCCTTTAGACAAATGTTTCACTTGCTTCTTAAGTTCCCAGTTCCCCAGAGGCAGAAATTACTGCTGGTTTCCTACCATAGTCAGAGGAAGCAGAACAGGTTGCAGAAAAAGCCAAGCAAGAGCCTACAGATAAGAGCTCTCAGAGGCATCCCCAGATGGCAGATGTTGGTAGATTTGGAGACTGGAAAACCAAATCACTTCCTCTGGGAATGAAAGCAAGAGCCTTTCCTCTGATCTGCACCAACATAGGAAGGAAGAGGAGGCTGAGGGGAGACCTCATTGTCCTCTACAACTACCTGAAAGGAGGTTGTAGGGAAGTGGGTGTTGAGCTCTTCTCCCAGATGAATAATGACAGGACCAGAGGAAATGGCCTGAAGTTGCCCAGGGGAGGTTTTGATTGGATATTAGGAAGAATTTCTTTACTGAAAGAGTGGTTGGACACTGGAACAGCCTGCCTGGGGAGGTGGTGGAGTCACCATCCTTGGGAGGTGTTCAAGAAACATGTAGATGTGGCACTTCAGGGCATGCTCTTGTGGCTGAGGTTGTGGGGTGTTTTTGGCTGGTTTTTGGTAGAGTGTGTGTGGTTGGTTGTGTTTGGGTTTGGTTTTTTTTGTGTTGATGGTTTGACTCTGATCTCAAGAGGTCCTTTCCAACCATGACAATTCTGTGATTAATGCCACTTAGCACCAGCACAATTAGCTATGGATTTATATCAAGGGACTAGAAAGCAAGATCAGGTCCCAGGCTGAGGAGCACAGCTTTGAACAATTCAGTGAGAAAACCCTGACCTTTCCTTCAGATCCCTTCTTTTCCAACGCATGCACAAATCTGATTTTTGAGATTTAGGAGTCCATTTGCACAGACTTTGCATCTGCAACACCCACCACCTCTGCCCAAGGCTGGAAGTTGGCACTGCTGCCTTCAGACTTGGCCATACACCTGTTCAGCAACACAAGCTGTGCAGAAAGCACTTTAAGAAGAGCTAGAGTTATGAAAACAAATTATATAAATCAAGAAACGAGGGAGGCAAACAGGTTTTTAGTTGAAGCAGGCTATTAGAAAGAACAGAGATTCCTGAGAAACTTGCAAGTTAAAAAGGGAAGGGAGGGTAAAAATCTGTCAAATGTTGGGAACAACCAAGATGCAACATCTCCAAGCCAAGGAAGTCCAGCAGCCAGGCACTGCACACAGCAAGAAGGTTACTCACTCGTGTACTGGGAGGAATAGCAAAAAGAAAGACAACTCAATAGAGCACACAGCAGAGGTCTTTTCTTTGGATGTCAACTGAGAAAGAAAGACAAGGTTGTAAAAATCCTGCCAAGTCAACTTGGGGGGGGGGGGGTTTGGGGGGCAGATCACCAAGGCAGGTATGGATTAGTCATTCAGGAAGATTTCTGCCTATTGATTAATCAGGTATTAAAGGAAACCCTGGACATCATTCAGAGGACTTGGACTTATCAAGGGAAGGCACTGGATTTTCATTTTCCTAAGGGGGTTACTGTCAAATGGAATTGTTTCTCATACAGCAGCAAGAGAAGAAAAAGCACAGCCCTTGGCAGGCTTTAAATACAGATGCACACGACTTTGTAAACACCATGGAGAAGAGCAGAACAACATTCAACAGTGGCTCCTTAAGGGATCAATATCAAACAACTGTAGTTTAACTTTCCAGCTCTCCAATATCTGCCAAATAATACCTCTTCAGCTCAACCTCAAAACCCAGACAGAAACAACACTATTTACACTTATTTAGCTGGGATTCCAGTGCTCCATTCACTCTGCTGCTCCAAATCATCATGACCCCATGTTGTACTCTCACTTCCCAACACAGCCATTATTTCAATCAAGTTACTAGAGGAGTAGCTCCCCATTTGCATTTTCCCAACCCAAGATGCAAACTCAAATCATTAGCACCCCTCAGCTTGTGTTTGTGCATGTCTGCAATTACTTCACCCCGACGTGTCAGCGTGGTACAAATACAAGTTCTCATCAGAAACACATTTTTCCTTTTGCAGTTGTTACAAAGAGCCTGACAAAGGTGGGCATGTAGTTATCTGCTCAGAATTTATGGGCCTGGGACAGAGTTATGCTGATGAAAAACATCTCATCAAGTATTTTGTGCTGAAAAAGAAAAGAGGCCTCCTACATTGGTAATAGTGGCCCTGTTAAAGCAGCTGAACTTGTGTGTTTTGACAAGGATGTCAATTGAGTTCCAGCTCATCTTCCCAGGTGCTAGAAGCTGCCAGCTTCAGCAAGCTGATCTCAGTGCTTCACAATTCTTTTCCATCTCTGGTCCTTCAGACATTGCAATAGCCTGAAACTCCCCTCCAGCTCCCAAGGCTGCTGTAGCACCCAGCAGGAGGAGCTTGGAAACCCTGTTCCCAAAGGTCACACATGAGAACCATAGAATCATAGGGGTTGGAAGGAACCCCTGGAAATCATCAAGTCCAACCCCCCTGCCAGGCAGGAACACCCAGGTCAGGTCACACAGAAACACATCGAGGTGGGTCTTGAAAGTCTCCAGAGAAGGAGACTCCACAACCTCTCTGGGCAGCCTGGCCCAGGGCTCTGTCACCCTCACAGGGCAAAAGTTCTTCCTCATGTTGAGGTGGAACTTCCCGTGTTGTCACTTGGTGCCACTGGGACCGATGTTGTTCAACATCTTCATCAATGACCTGGATGAGGGTATAGAATGTACCCTCAGCAAGTTTGCTGATGACACTAAGCTGGGAGGAGTGGCTGACACACCAGAAGGCTGTGCTGCCATTCAGAGAGACTTAGACAGGCTGGAGAGTTGGGCGGGGAGAAACATGATGAAATTCAACAAGGGGAAGTGTAGAGTTTTGCATTTGGGGAAGAACAACATGATGTCCCAGTATAGGTTGGGGGCTGACCTGCTGGAGAGTAGTGTAGGTGAAAGAGACCTGGGGGTCCTGGTAGACAGGAGGATGACCATGAGCCAGCAATGTGCCCTTGTGGCCAAGAAGGCCAATGGCATCCTGGGGTGCATTAGAAAGGGTGTGGTTAGTAGGTCAAGAGAGGTTCTCCTCCCCCTCTATTCTGCATTGGTGAGGCCGCATCTGGAGTATTGTGTCCAGTTCTGGGCCCCTCAGTTCAAGAAGGACAGGGAACTGCTTGGAAGAGTCCAGTGTAGAGCCACAAAGATGATTAAGGGAGTGGAACATCTCCCTTATGAGGAAAGGCTGAGGGAGCTGGGTCTCTTTAGCTTGGAAAAAAGGAGGCTGAGGGGTGACCTCATCAATGTTTACAAATATGTAAGGGGTGAGTGTCAGGGAGATGGAGTTAGGCTCTTCTCAGTGATGACCAGTGATAGGACAAGGGGTAATGGGTGCAAATTGGAGCATAGGAGGTTCAAGGTGAATATCAGAAAAAACTTTTTTACTGTAAGAGTGACAGAGCACTGGAACAGGCTGCCCAGAGAGGTTGTGGAGTCTCCTTCACTGGAGACTTTCAAAACCCGCCTGGATGCGTTCCTATGTGGTGTGCTCTAGGTGACCCTGCTCTGGCAGGGGGGATGGACTGGATGATCTTTCAAGGTCCCTTCCAACCCCTATGATTCTATGATTTCCCCTTGTCCTACCACAGGGCACCACTGAAAAGAAACTGGCCCATTCTTGACACCCACCCCTCAGATATTTATAGACATTAATAAGGTCCCCTCTCAGTCTTCTCTTCTCCAGACTAAACAGCCCCAGGTCTCTCAGCCTTTCCTCATCAGACAGATGTTCCAGTCCCTTCATCATCCTTGTAGCCTCTGTTGGACTCTTCTCCAGTAAATCCCTGTCCCTCTGCAACTGGGAAGCCCAGAACTGGTCCCAGTTCTCCAGGTGGGGTCTCATCAGGGCAGAGTAGAGGGGGAGGAGAACCTCCCTCAACCTGCTGGCCACAAGGAGAAAAATCCAGTTATGCTTAAAACTTCTCTTTTTGAAGCAAATTATGTTTTGGACAGGAATGGCTCCCAGGGCCACACGTTTCTGACAGGCAGCTTTAGGAACAGGCCAAGGGTCTGGACACATCTTGGTTTGAAATCGCACCACAAGGTACCTCCTTCCTCAGCCCTGGTAAGCACCCTCTTGGGCCAACCTAAAAACACACAAGTCTGTGGCTACTTAAAGGAAATAAAAAGGCAAAAAATCATCCTTGAAGTGCTATTTAGAAGCTTTGGAGTGCTCAGACATGACAATGACTCTTTAACAAGCAATGCCATTTGCCTTGCATCAAAAATGGGAATCCTGTGTGTGCCCAGATGTGCTTCTTTGGTCTGTGTGTCCTTCCCCAGCTCTGTCTGTGTGTTTACTTAGCTGTGCTGGACACAGACTTTCTCTTCTCTCACCTTCTGTTGTCACAGAGGCTGCTTGATGTTGCTGTTCTTCAAACATCTTCCCTCCCTACACGTTCGTCTGTCAGCTGCAGCAAGGATGCTGAATTATTGCAGGGAGTAAATGGCCGAGTAAATTCACCAAAACCATCAATTCTCTTTTGAATGGGGGTAAAAAAAGATTGACTCGTGGTGCAAAGACAGCAGGGTCCTCAGTACTGATGGAGGCCAGTAACCAGCCATGTCCCCCAGGGATCAATACTCAGTCCAGTCTTGCTCAATGTCTTCACCAATGACCTGGATGGGGGGACACAGTGTATCCTCAGCAAGTTTGCTGATGATACCAAACTGGGAGGGCTGGCCAACACTCCAGAGGGCTCTTCCCAGTGTGACCTGGACAGACTGGAGAGTTGGGCAGAGAAGAACCTCATGAGGTTCAATAAGAGCAAGTGTAGGGTCCTGCAACTGGGAAGAAAGAACCCCAAGCACCAATGTAGGTTAGGGGTGGAACTACTTCAGAGGAGAAGGATCTTGGGGTCCTGGTGGACAGTAAATGATCCATGAGCCAGCAGTGTGTCCTTGCTGCCAAGAAGTCCAATGGAATCCTGGGGTGCATAAAGAAAAGTGTGGCCAGTAGGTCGAGGGAGGTCATTCTCCCCTCTACTCTGTCCTGGTGAGGCCACAGCTGGAATACTGCATCCAGTCCTGGGCTCCACAGCTCAGGAGAGACAGGCAGCTACTGGAGAGAGTCCAGTGGAGACCAACAAAGATGACTGGGGGATTGGAGCATCTCTCTAATGAAGAGAGGCTGAAAGAGCTGGGACTCTTTAGCCTAGAGATGAGAAGGCTGAGGGGAGACCTTAACATATACAAGTATCTAAAGGGTGGGTGCAGGGAAGATGGGGACAGGCTCTTCTCAGTAGTTCCCAGTGTCAGAACGAGGGGCAATGGGTGCAAGTTGGAACACAGGAGGTTCCATCTAAACATGAGCAAAAACTTCTTTACAGTGAGGGTGATGGAGCACTGGGACAGGCTGCCCAGGGAGGGTGTGGAGTCTCCATCTCTGGAGATATTCAAACCCCACCTGGATGCAGCCCTGGGTAAAGTGCTCCAGGTTATCCTGCTGCAGTGGCAGAGCTGGACTAGATGATCTCTAGAGGTCCCTTCCAACTCTGGCAATTCTGTGATGCAGAGGCCAGCAGCAACCACCACCCTGCACACACAGGGACTCAGCCCACACGTGCAGTGGTGCCACCAGCAGCTCAGGGGAGTGTCCTGGCTCGAGCCAGGATGGAGCCAATTTTCTTTTTACTGATTGTCTTTTCCCTCAGTGAACTCTCCTTTGAGCAGCCACTTGCTGAAAGGAGCAGCAAGTTTTCCAGCTGGTGGACTGGTAATGCTCAGTGTTTATAGTTACTGCTGAGAGACCAAGGACACTTTGCTCTGCTTGTTGCATCTGCTGCTTCAGACACTAAAGGAAGAGTCAGAACTTAGGGATAAGGGGACTGGACAGATGGCAAAATTGGCCAGAGATATTCCATCCATATATTTATGTGGCTCTCAGGATAAATTCAGGGATCACAGAAGTCAAGCCTCCTTTTTTTCCTTCTCTACCATCCATGGCCAGCATCCATGGCAGACTGTCCATCTCCTTTGATCCCCGGGGCCTGTGTGTTCCTGACCCTCATCACTCTGCCCTCAGCTCCTGTCTCTGGGACATTTTGGGACTGTCCCAGCTCAGGAGATGCCGTGGGAATTGCTGGGGGGGAGGGGAGGCAACAGGGGGTTTGCACATTCCTGCACATACTTGTATATATTTCTACATATTTTCTTTTATCCTTAGTATCTAATTAAAGCTGTCTAGCCCAGTTTTCAATCTGGGAAGCCTCTCTCCTTATTCTGTCTCCTTTCCCTACCTGGGTGGGAGGGGATCGAGAGCATTGTTGTCATTGGTTTAATTGCTGATGCTGAGTCAAAAAGTGACAGGGGAATTTGTCCTCCCTCCAGTCCCAGGCAGGAGCAGAGCTGCTCTTTCTCAGCTCTCCCACCTCAGTGCTGCTGCTGAACATCTTCTCCTTGCTTGCTCTGCTGCCAAGGACCTCCACCCACCACCTCATCCCCCTCCTCTTCTGCAGAGAGTAGAATAAGCCAGGGCTGCTGATAGCACAGGCCACCTGGCAGAACTTTCATCTGGAACTAGAGCAAGAAGACACCCTCCTCCTCCCACCCCAAACCAACCAACCCTCCCACAATTGAAAATTAGTATTTTTGGCTGTATCTCAGAGGCATTTCACTGGGTCCACTCTTCACTTACTCAACAGCTTGTTGAGCAGATGTTTCTAGAGTCAAGAGGATGTGTAAAACCTTTCTACTACGTCAAGACAGCACTTCAGCATTTCAGTTTCAGCAGTTAAGAAGGAAAATGGTCAAACCTCTCACTGAACACCTCTGCAAAGCAGAGTTTCAGGATTGAGCTCAAAGTCCCTCCATGCCAACAGAAATGATGTCAGAAGAAACAAAACACACTGTACCTAATGGGTGTAAAAACTCTGGACTTGGGATTATTCACAAAGTGAAGCCTCCATGACAAAGGGAAAGATTTGCCTGGAAGCTTCATAAGTCAGTTTACACAGCAGAAAAATAACCATCCTGATCAAATGCTCCACTATGATTAGTCAGCAGTGAAGCTGCAATAAGCTTGTTCAGAAGAACTTGGCTCACTTTCCTACACATGCACAAGGAAAAATGTTTTCAGCAAGAATGTTTAATTCTCCCTTATTTTAACAGATGTTTTGCCATGTATTTATATCCCTCTTACCAGCTCCTCTTAGTCACAACTCCATTGCAGCCATTATGCATTGGAGAAGGAGGATTATACTGAAAACCATTCTGCTTCCACTTGATTATTGTCCAGAGCTGGTACTTCTGCCTTCCATAGAGTGATGCACTTTCTCTAGAAACAGTTACCAAGAAGCTTCCTACCTACAACAAACAAAAAGCTACCTAGAGATTGTTTTTCCACATCTCCAGTGCTGTGATTGTCACAAGCAGGACACTGGAACCTGTTGTCTTTGCTGTACACATTTAACTGACCACCCAGAACCAAAAGCGTGACCTCGCTAAACCTACAGGCCAGCAGTCACACTTCAAGCCACATAGAACCATGGAATGGTTTGGGTTGGAAGGGACCTGAAAGATCATCCAGTTCCAACCCCCCTGCATGGGCAGGGACACCTCCCACCAGACCAGGTTGCTCCAAGCCCCATCCAACCTGCCCTTCAACACTGCCAGGGATGGGGCAGCCACAGCTTCCCTGGGCAACCTGGGACAGGGTCTCACCACCCTCACACTCAACAATTTCCTCCTCATCTCCAACCTCAATCTCCCTCTGCCAGTTTTAATCCATCCCCCTTGTCCTCTCCCTCCCTGCCCTTGTCCAAAGTCCCTCCCCAGCTTTCCTGGAGCCCCTTCAGGCACTGGAAGGTGCTCTAAGGTCTCCCTGGAGCCTTCTCTTCTCCAGGCTGAACACTCCCAACTCTCCCAGCCTGTCTCCAGAGCAGAGCTGCTCTAGCCCTTGGATCTCCATGGCCTCCTTTGGACTTTCTCCAGAAGCTCCATGTCCCTGGGGGCTCCAAAACTCCACATCTGTTGCCCATGGCTCCATGGCAGTGTGCTCCTCCATCTGAACATATTTAGGCTGTCTGGGGATGCACCCTGTGGCTGTTTATCATCAGCTTGTCCATGTTTGTCATGTTCAGCATCATCTACTTCTTTCTGGGAAATCTGACAGAAAAGCTCATCCGTCCTTCTGACCATACAGGGGAAAGGTGGGAAAGCCCAAGGAGGTCTCTGGCCAACCTGCACCCTCCAGTGCCAGCAAGGGGAGAAAAGTCTGTGGCTTCAGTGGGAAAAAGAAGCTGAGGTCTCAGCCAGACCTTCAGCTGATGCAGGTTTGGGGCACAGAGAGCTGACAAAACTGGCTCTGCATGACCAAAAGGGAAAATAACAAATCAAAGCCTCACTTAGGCCTCTCCTGAAAGCCTTCCTGAACAACACTGCTCATGTAACCACGGGGGAAAGGCTCATGCTTTTACTTCTGAAAGGGCCACACGTGCTCCCAGTCTGGAAAAAGACAGGAGTCAAATGTTTGATCCAAAGCAATGGGATTCACTGGCAAGGTTCTCTCAGAAAGAAAAAATATTCCAAACAGAAAGGAAATACTCAGCAAACATTCCCAGAACTTCAGCTGCTTCTGCACAAAACTGAGGCAGCTTGGAGATGTGCAACTGGAGATGCTGAGCTACTAAGAGACTAAAGTCAATCCCAGCTCTACTGAGCAAGGGGCACACCTAGAAATGCCTTTCACATGCAAGGCAGCACATCCCTCATGTCCAAGCCCTCTCTGCTTCCTCTGGGGATGTAAAGCAGACACAGAAGAACAAAGATGACTCTGTTCTGCATGACAGACACACAGATGGAAAACCTGAGCCCAAATCCAGGGTTTTTCTCTTTTCTGTTGCATTTACGAGCACGCACAACCCCTCTCAGTTTTCAAAGTTAAGGATCAGTCTGTAGCTCTGGTCCTTGAAAACATTAATGAGCTCCTGGCCTCAAATTTTATGCTAAGAACAAACAAATGAGGAGAAGCAGAGATGTCTCGGAGGGAACCTGCAGGAAGCCAACAAAGCCACATCTCCTGCATGCCCTTGCCCCCCACTTTGCCCCATGGAAGGAGATGAAAGAAGGTTTAGCACCTGCCTGCAAAGAGACACAACTGGTCAGGGGGGGATCTGGGACCACAGAACCTGCAGACAAGTGCTGCTCTGGTTCTTTGCACCCAAGGGAAGGGTTGCAAGGCAATTTCCCAACACTGGTTTCTGTACTATAAACAATCCCAGAGCTCCCACAGCTCAGGCTGCAACTGCTGCTCCGTGGGGTTGTGCTGTGTCCCAGTGCAGCAGGCAAGGAGGAAACAAGCACCTTGGTGTGTAAGTGCAGGTGTGGGCACGCTGGCAGGGAATTACAGGGGGTCTGGGCTGACAGCCTGCAAGTCAGGAAAACCAACACTCCCAATAGCATCTGGGGAGGGCAGGGGAGAAACCCATGCAGTCCTCTGCCTTCTGTAGGGTCTTTTCCAACTACAGCTGGGCAGGTCAGCTCCTGGCAAGCACTCACATAGGGGAGGAAAGCCTCTAATTCTGCTTCTTTTCTCAAACTGCAGCATTTATGAGTACAATCCCTTCTGAACCAGAACACATTTCTGCTGCTCTTTGAGCATCAAGCAGGAGGAAGCAAGTTCCACGCAGCTACAGAAAAAAAAGATGTTTTTTTTCCTGAATTGCTGAACTTTCCATGGAGAGATGCCATCTCTACAAGCACATCGGTTTAAAGCTCGAGTCCTCTACTGTCAAACCAGCAGTGATCCACATCACAGGACCACAGAATGGTGGGGGCTGGAAGGGAGAGAGTGCAGCCCCCTGACAGAGCAGGACCACCCAGGGCAGATGACACAGAAACACATCCAGGTGGGTCTTGAAAGTCTCCAGAGAAGGAGACTCCACAACCTCTCTGGGCAGCCTGGCCCAGGGCTCTGTCACCCTCACAGGACAGAAGTTCTTCCTCATGTTGAGGTGGAACTTCCTGTGTTCCAGTTTGTGGCCATTGCCCCTTGTCCCATCACAGGGCACCACTGAGAAGAGCCTGGCCCCTCCTTCTTGACACCCACCCCTCAGATATTTATAGACATTAATAAGGTCCCCTCTCAGTCTTCTCTTCTCCAGACTAAACAGCCCCAGGTCCCTCAGCCTTTCCTCATCAGACAGATGTTCCAGTCCCTTCATCATCCTTGTAGTCTCTGTTGGACTCCCTCCAGTAAATCCTGTCCCTCTGGAACTGGGGAGCCCAGAACTGGTCCCAGTTCTCCAGGTGGGGTCTCACCAGGGCAGAGTAGAGGGGGAGGAGAACCTCCCTCGACCTGCTGGACAGACTCTTCCTAATGCACCCCAGGATTCCATGGACCTTCTTGGCCACCAGGCCACATTGCTGACCCATGGATAACTTGCTGTCCACCAGGACTCCAAGGTCCTTCTTCAGGGAGCTGCCTTCTAGCAGGTCAGCTCCTGATCTGTCCTGGTGCCTGGTGTTACTCCTTCCCAGGTTCAGGACTCCACACAAATCTTGAGCTAAGGACAAAGGTGAAATCTGTAACAAGCACTCATTCTCCAGGGCTAGCCAACAAGAAGGGACCTGTCACACACGTTCACCAGAGGGCTTAGAGAAACTCCAAGATAAAAACATTCCCAAATCCCAAATCCCACTGCTTTGCACATAAGTTCCTGAGCACTTCTATAATCTTGTGCTACAAAGTGTTGGCTGCTGCAGTCAGAAACGTGCACACAGGGAAGACTGCAGCTGTACTGCAAAGCAGATGGCAACAGCTGCCAACTGCACCAGACAATCCTGCCTAATCAGAACAGGTTACACCTTGACTTGTGCTTCAGGTGAACCTGCATTTGCAATAGACCTTGGGAGCCAAAACTACACTGACTCTCAGGGGATAGAAAGATCAACAGTAACACAACCTTCAGTTTCAAAGTGGGAGACCAATTGGAAAGTGGCTTGGGTCAGAAGAGGGAATTACCTACTGATTCTTTTGGGCTTTGAATCCTGAACCTTTGAAGACACCAGGACTGTTGGCATTAGGAACAGCACAATAACCCAAGGGCTGCCATGAAACTAAGGGCTCTTGTGCTCAGCACCACTCCCAGCACCACACAGATTTCAGCAGCACAAAGCTCTACACACCTTTACTGCCAGCACAGCTTGCCAGCACTCAGCACCCTTGCCTGAGGCCCAGGATTTCAGGTGTGCCTACAAACAGGGCTGGAAAATTAAGAGTACA
Source organism: Hemiprocne comata (assembly GCA_020745705.1). Classification (NCBI taxonomy): domain Eukaryota; kingdom Metazoa; phylum Chordata; class Aves; order Apodiformes; family Apodidae; genus Hemiprocne; species Hemiprocne comata. The sequence goes on from CM036612.1 coordinate 4,930,355, forward strand.
AAACCCAACAAGAACAATCTCACCCCCCCTCCATAACTCAGTTCTAGTTACCTGGCGTGTCGGAGAGCGGGAGAGGGATGAAAGGATCAGGCACAGTCAGAAGAGAAGGGCTAGTGTCCATACTCAGAATGTCTTTTGTTTTTTCAGCTGGTAACCAGGAAGAGAAAAGGCAAGAGTGAAAGACAGCAGAGAGACAAGCAGAAAGCATTGAGCAAAATCTCAGCACAGGCACAGCTCGATGCTACAGAGTCCCAGCTACAGCCTGACAAGAACAACACACACATGCACACTCAGAACAAGTTGATGTTGCTAGTGAAAAGAAAAACCCAACAGCTGTTACCACCTAGCTCTCCAAAACAATTTAACCCACAGATCTCAAAACAGTCCTGGAAAGGGAAGTACTGTTATCTCGCTTTACAAGAGCACAAAAGGTGAAATGCCTTAACAAAGGAGACCTCTTTGAAAGAAAAGAGAAAGCATCTTGCCTCAGACAGGCTTAGACAGCCCCATGTCTGTGAGGAAAGAAAAAGAAAAGGGCTAAAAGTAACTGGCCCAGTGTCAGCACCAACAGAATTTCCAAGACACCTTCCTATGCCAAACCACAGGACAGGAAAGTCAAGGGGCACATTTTAAAGATAACGGTACATGCTACAGCATCCAGCAAGTCCAGAACGTGCAGATGCTTCTCAGAGGGTACATTAGAGCTGAATCCAGAGCTGCTGCTACTCAACATCACTCCAAAAAGGCTGATGGAACATGACAAACTGGTCACAAGGTACTGAGCAAACTCAGAAGCAACACCCCTAGAGCACTTCTGAGTCATGGACTTCAACTCCTTAATTCTCAGGTAAGAGCCTGGGCAAAGTCCAGGGGAGGCCACGAGGATGATCCAAGGGCTGGAGCAGCTCTGCTCTGGAGACAGGCTGGGAGAGTTGGGGGTGTTCAGCCTGGAGAAGAGAAGGCTCCAGGGAGACCTTAGAGCACCTTCCAGTGCCTGAAGGGGCTCCAGGAAAGCTGGGGAGGGGCTTTGGACAAGGGCAGGAGGGATGGGAAGAGGGGGAATGGATTAAAACTGGAAGAGGGAGATTGAGGTTGGACATGAGGAGGAAATTCTTTGTTGTGAGGGTGGTGAGACCCTGGCCCAGGTTGCCCAGGGAAGCTGTGGCTGCCCCATCCCTGGAAGTGTTGAAGGGCAGGTTGGATGGGGCTTGGAGCAACCTGGGCTGGTGGGAGGTGTCCCTGCCCATGCAGGGGGGTTGGGACTGGATGACCTTGAAGGTCCCTTCCAACCCAAACCATTCCATGATTCTATAAATACCAAATCTCAGTTACAAGCTCCTCTAAATCTCTTTTTGTAAAGAGAAACAACTGTAAATGGGTTTGTCCCTTCTTGCCCCACAAAGGATTCTTCCACCTCTTCCCAGGACTCCTCTCACCAAGGGTTGCTGTGCCCACGGGGAAGCACCAGCAGTTGTGTTTGTCACTGGCAACAATGGCTGCACAGACAGGGCAGAGGCTCTACTTGCATTCCAGGCTCCTGGAAGCTGGAAGCAGTTTTCCCATCCTGTGCCTGGCAGGTCTGTGCTGCAGTCAGTGAGAACTGATGCTGAAGAACTAGAAACAAGCAGCAGCACTCCCCACGTTGTTTTTTTTCAGCACAGAAGGGGCTGCTCATGGCAAAACCTTGGTACCCAAGTACCAAAGGAGACAGCAGACAGTGTCACACATGCACAGGCCTCTGCAGAAAAGCTCCTTAGACCAGGCCAAGGACTCCTGGCCTCTACACCCAGACAGCACAGCCAGGGCAAAACTTCTCTTGCCTTCACTACTTAACACACCAATTATGAGACTAACTTTGCTCTTCAGAGGATTTTCCCTGCTCACTCCTGTCTCTGCTGTTCTCATCATTCTGCAGTGAGGACATGACCACCCCTGCTCTTCTCCTCCCTCACACAGCCTAACGACTGCAGGCAAGGAATATGCTCCAGCAGGTCTGACTGATGCCCAGGTCCAGTTCCCTTATTGCACACTTCATATTTTACTCCTAACTAGGAGCTGCATGGAACTTCAACATGCTCCAAAGCTCCCTTGAGAACTTAAGGGGCTCACTTAGTTTATTCCCTCACCAAAAACCACACCTCTGCCTATAGGTGGTGTCTCCTGTCTCTGCTACCCAACCCTGATGGATGTGCTGTTCCTACCTTCCCTTCTTTATATCCTACAGTTCCCAGTGACAAGGCCCAGCTCAATCTAGGTCAGTTTTACCTCCCTTTTAAAGAGGCTACAACAAAGAGTTGCCATTTTTTCTCCACTGCCATCCAGGGCACCACCCTGTAGGACATATTCACAAACTCACCTGATCCAGCAGTGAAGGAAGAGCCACCAAATGCATCTGGCTGGGCTGAAGATGAAGCCGGCTGGAAACCTGGAATCAAGTTCTCTGTGGAGCTGCCCATCTTTTCTGGAGCCTTCCCTGAAATGTCAGACTGAGATTTAGGGGAAAAAAAACTTCCATTCTGAAAGTAGGTGGCTTCCCTAGATTTTTTGGGACACTATTTCAGGACGTGACTTAAGGCCCTTCCTGCAAATCATAACGTGCAGGTGAAGCAGAGGTTAAACTGTAGCTGTGACAACCAGCTGATCAAGGCCACTGTAACAGCAAGTTAGTGTCTCTCCCTTTGGGGACCTTGATCATTTAATTGCAATTGCTCAGCAAAGAGGAAAGGGACAGAGAAGGGAAACTGGAAGGATTTAGCTCTTACAGGCACAGAGGACCAAGCTAATGTGGGAGCACCCCAGCAGCATCACCATTCCACGCCATCACCTGCTCTGAGAGCAGGATGGGACTCTGAACCTACCATCACCCAGCTTGGCAAAGTCCTTGTTGAGCAGCTCCTCAGCTGTGAGCTTGGAGAAGTTATCATCATCAAATGGATTCCACGTGGAGACATCAGGCGGGTTATAGACATTCTGCTGTGAGGTCCTTGGGGAACCCGAGGGCGTGGTAGAAGCAGATCTGGATGTGATCACCCCAGCCAAACAACAGTCATTAATAACCAGTCTGAAGTCCTCTCGCCAGCACCAAGAGCTGGTCCAAGCTACTGCATCATAATTACTTCCTCCTTCAAACTCTCAGCACAAGTTATTGTTCTTGAAAGCCCAAAGCTGGGACCATTTACCCTTATCTACTCATAACCTGGTTGAGCACCCTGGAGTTAGGGATTAACACAAGCATGATAACCACCCCATTTGAAACACCTTTCTGCAATGCCCACGTGGAGGCCTCCTGCCTGCAGGCAGCACCCAGCTGGCCAGGGCTCCCGGGGAAGCACTGATGCTAAGCAAGTGTGAAGGTTTGTAGCACCAGGGCAGCTGGTGGAACAGCTTGAACACCACCAGCTTTTGTCATCCAGAGGAAGGCCCTGGATTGCTTAAGTGATTTGCTTAGCTTTTGGGAGCATGGAAGCACTCAGGAGGACTTCTGCCCTTGGGAACTTTTTCAGCCACTTTCTGCCAAGCCCTAACTGTGGTCTTGAGAAGGCAAAGACTCACTTAGACCAAAGAGTTTGCTGCCTACCTTCACCCCAGAGCTTTGCCTAGGAAATCTCTGAAGAGCCTCACCTACCCCCTCCCTCTATAGCTTTTGACACCAAGTGAGCAGCCACCTACTTGGACTTGTTGAGACTGGCTTCAGCAGCTGCTGCCTGCAGGAGCTGGGTGGACTTGCTGGCTGGAACCCCAAACACTGCACTGTGGGTCACATCACTCAGGATCCTCCTGTGCCCGGCGCGCTGCGTCTTGGGGGAGGACGGAGGGGTGAGAGAGCCCAGCTTCTGCCCCTGGGATGCTGGGGGGGGGGTCGTTTGAGGCTTCTGCTGGGGCCTCATTTGTGTCTGCATCTAGGAGAGAAAGCAAAGTGGTACGTGCTCGTTTGTGAACTGCAGCCATGACCAAAGAATGGAGGATCAGACCTTCTAGTCATGGACTGGACATAGTCTGGAGGAGAAAAACCAATTGCTGATCTCAGCAATTAGTACAAGTGCACAAGCAGAGACTTTCTCCCCTTTCTGTGGTGCAGCTCTGGAGACAAAGTGTCTATTAGTGCTTGTTATTAAAGGCTGGCTGGTCTCAGAAACCTGCTCATAGGTAAAGAGGCTGAGATGCAGGGCAGAGGTAGAAACAGAAATCAGAGTGTGGGGGAGTCTTGTCATATGGACACATGGAGTGGGGCAAGGTGAAGAGCAGTGCTTCTTCCAGCAGATAACAGGGTCAAATCCCTAAAGGAGAACAGGACTTCTGCAGAAACCTTGTGCAAGAATCTTTCTTAGCTTTCTCTTAGGCAAAAAACCCCAAAACAACCAAGGACCACAGGAGCAACATTTCTCATTAAAACCTAGAGGAGAAGAACAGCATGTTTGTCATTGTCTGTAAGCCACGACAGCCCACCTACAAACCCACTGGAAACTTCAAGGGGTGTCCTCAAACTGATCTTATTTTCCCATTACCTCAGTCTTGCATTCAACTCATAAACCCATCAACTTTTGAAATGCTGTTTTGTAGTGATAAAACAACAGCACCACTTCTGACAATGTGATTTTTCAAAACCTGTCAGTCAGTGAGTTATCATGGTTGGATTTAAAGCAGAAAAACCAGGATGCAAAGAGCAGAACTCCCTGTTCCCCACTCCATATCATCCCAGGCCACTTTCAACCAAGGAAGACAGATGAAAGACTTGGAAATACCTAAGGAGGCACTAAGAAAAGAGTTCCATCCCCAGTGTGGTGCTGAACTGCAGTGGGGCAAGGCAGACAGGTGGTTAGCTGTCTTGCTTTTCATCTGGCATTTTCAGGCAGCCCAATTCACTGCAGCTGAGAAGCAAGCTGACCTGTCTGCTTCTGATGCACCCACCTTACATCTCGCTATCTAGGTCACTGCAGAACAGTACATTGGGTGCTGAGAAACAAAAGGGCAGTGCCAAAATCTTCACAGAAATGGATGCAGAGCTTATTAAGCTGAAGGCTAGCAACCTGAAAAGGTTTTGACAGGTCCTGGCTTGATGTCTTCTGCTCAGAGATCCTGCTCTGCAGGGACCATGTCTCACTATCATTTTTCAAGTGTGCCAACCACTGCTTTGCCCCTCCTGACTCCTGCAGCAGTGGAAGTGTCCAGATGTGTCCAGATGCATCCAGTCCTATCAGCCCTCCAGAGGGATAAAGCTAATTTCCAATGTAGCTGATTTAATAAAATTAAGACTGTTTGTCTAGTGCATCACAGCCAAGCTCTTTAGAGATGCACTTCAATGCTAAGTTTCAGGCACTTCTCTGAAAGGAACAGGATAATCATGGGCCTCATCCAAAACCTGTCTGCATGTACTGAAAATCTCCCACCAATTTCAGGAAACTGCCTTGCCCCAGGTCATTCAGCAGATCAATAACAAGACCAGGAACACAACAGCTCCAAGCTTGTCACTGACCCCAACCACCAGCTGAGTGCTGAAAATGAATATAAAACCAAAAGGGGGTGACTATGACAGAGCCTTGAGACACATCAGAGAGTAAAGCAAACAGTGCTCCCCCAGCACTGCCTTATGGAGCTTATTGGTCAAATTAATTCCTGATGTCACTTCAAAGGAAGCATGCCAGAGATTAATTAGGCCCTGAATAACGGGCAACTCATGAACAAGCACAAACTAACCCTTAGTTTGGACTCAAACATTGTGCAGCTGAAGAGGTCTGTTATCAGACACTCTGCCTTGCAGACACACAGCCTGCTACAGCCAACAGCAGGCAGCTCCTCCTGCCTGCATGTGGTTCCTTCTCCAACAGGCAAGTAGAGTCAGGGACATCCCTTCACGCTCCCAAGACCAAACAAGAACGAATGGGGTGGAGCAGGAATGAGAGGGAAAGGCAGAGCTTCCTCCCACGGGTGCTGCAGAGACACTTTGGCAACAGGGATCCTGCCCTCTGGCACAGCTCCCCTGCCTGCAACACCGTGGGCAGCTGTTCCCCTCCTGCAGGCAGCCACATTTCCCACGAAGCAAAGAGCATTTCTTTTGGATGCACGTTCAGATGCCTAGTAAAGTGAGTGATTTATCTGTTTATTTTTAGGTATGGTGCTTTGAAGTCTCCTTTCCATAGTATTCATTAAAGAGAAAAAGAGTTAATGGCAGAAGCATCCAGAAAGGCTGCTTGCACCTTCCTCTGCATCAGAGCCCTGAATACAAGACAGAGGTTTTCCAAAGAAGCAGCAACACAGAGCAGTTCTGCTGCCAGGTGCCCAATCCTGATGGGTTAAGTACAATTTACTTCTTAAAAATTTATCACACATCTTCTAAGGCAACATGACAGGGGAGGGCTAAAGAGAAGCTGCATCAAGCAGCTATTTATACCTTCTACTCATCATCTACTCCTCTTCCTTCTATGGCCCCAGAGCACAACTCCAGAGTCCAGCATCCCTTTGGAAAGAGCAGTCCAGTCAGTTGCACATCTGAGGCAGCCAGTTCAGTGCTGACATCTGGGGCTCACTGATACTGCACGAGGGGCCAGCAGGCCCTAGAGCACCAGTTACCTGGGCTCTGTGGGTCTGAGAAACCAGCTGCCCTGCTGGGGGGCTCCTGGCACTCAGGACTGGGCAGGAAAGCACTGGTCAGAGCTCCAAATCCCACTGCCCCTCTCCTTCCCACAAGGCTCTTACCACTTGTTCCTGGGATGCTGGCTGGGCTGCACTCTGCTGGGCCTGGGGCTGTGGTGGTGCCTGGGCTGGTTGTTTCTGCTGAGCTGCTGCTGTCTTCTGCTGGGCCATCATCTGCTGCTGCTGCTGGTAATAGTTCTGCATCAGCTGCTGCTGTGCTGGCACTCCTTGCTGCATCACTGGGAACTGGGAAACAACCAGTTCTTGAGCTGCCTGTTGCACAGCTGGGAACTGAGGTAACACCACCAGACCCTGGGGCCAGCCACGGGCACAGTTACAGCCACTGCAAGTGGCAAGGCAGTTACTGGCTGTGATGGTTTGGAGACCATCTGCAAAGGAGTGGTGGGAAACAGCCTTCTGGTCTAACATTAGATCCTGTCTGTGTCACACCTGCCCATAAGGGGCTCCCATGGCACAGACTGCCCTGTAGTCCCACACTCCCTTCTCCATTTTTATCAATTCTAAACCTTTCCCCAGCACAGGAAGATTCTGTTTCCACTGCTAAATACACTTCAGCAGAGATCTGTGCTGCTACAAACACCTCAGTGAAGCACACGAGACTATCATCTAGAAACATCTCATCTAACACATGTTCACATGCCTCCTTTTCACTGCCATCTACCACCAAAACAGACCCAAATCTTACTGTTAAAAAGGCACACCAGGCTTCCTGTACCACAAAGAGAGCAGAAAAGAAATGGCACCCCTCTGCTCATGAGTTGAGCACTGACCTCAAGACCCTGAAACACTTGGAGCTGTAAAATCTTAACCAGCACTGCTTGCTCTGTGACTTTATGCAAGAAAACTCTCTCAAGGCCTTCCACATGGACAGTTAAAAATCCCAGCCCTGAGTAGGGGAAAAAAAAACTTGCTGGAAAACTGGAGCCACATTGGAAAATGGAGAGGGGCTTTTCCTCAGAGAAGACAGTGATAGGACAAGGGGCAATGGTTTTAAACTGAGAGAGGGGAGATTTAGCTTAGATATCAGGAAGAAACTCTTCACTATAAGGGTGGGGAGGAACTGGCATGGGTTGCCCAGGGAGGTTGTTGATGCCCCATCCCTGGAGGTTTTTAAGGCCAGGTTGGACAAGGTTTTGTGCAACCTGGTCTAGGGGTAGGGGTCCCTGCTCATGGCAGGGGGGTTGGAACTTGATGATCTTCAAGATCCCTTCCAACCTTAGTGATTCTATGAGAATGCCTAAAAACTGCACCTAACCCCTCCAAAAAAAGAGAGAGTTGCCATAAATGCAAAGATACAGCCTTGCAGGCCTCTAGGACAGGACGCACGCAACGAGCACGGCCACGCACACCGACCTGCTGAGCCTGCATCATCTGCTGCTGCTGCTGCTGGTAATATGCAGCCTGCTGCTGCTGCTGCTGCAGAAGCTGCTGCTTCAAGAAGAGCTGCTGCTGATGCTGAGGTGTGGCTTGGGGCTGAGTGGAAGGGACCTGGGGCTGCGCCTGCGAGGTTTGCTGCGGAACAGGAGCCTGCTTGGCCGGGGGCTGCGCCGGCGCCTGCTGAGGTGCTGCCTTCTGCTGGGGGACACTGGCAGGGAGCGAGGGCTGACCACCACCCAGGGCAGCAGCTCCTGCCACTGGTAGGAAAAAATAGATGCAGATTCATTAGATCAACGTGCACCACAGCCCTGTGGTGGGCAGTGCTGGAGGACACCGCGCAGAGGACGTCGCTTCACCTTGTGGCTGAACGGCCGCTTGAGCTGTGGGTCTCTTCCTCGGCGTCAGGGCTGGCTGGATGGGTAAAATTCCAGGGTTGGGCTGTGTCTGACCTGCTTTAGGTCTCTGGCGGGGTGCTATGGAAGTTTCTGTCGTAGGGATGGGGTCTGTCAGCCTAAAAAGAATAAGGAATAAAAGGAAAAGAAGTAAGAGCACAGACTTGGTCAGCCTGAGAGCCACACCTTGAATAGTGTGTGCAGTCCTGGGCCCCTCACTACACGAAGGATGTCAAGTTGCTGGAGTGTGTCCAGAGAAGAGCTACCAGGCTGGTGAGAGGCCTGGAGGACAAATCCTATAAGGAGAGGCTGAGGGAACTGGGCTTGTTTAGTTTGAAGAAGAGGAGGCTGAGGGGAGACCTCATTGCTTCCTACAACTACCTGAAAGGAGGTTATAGGGAGCTGGGTGTTGGCCTCTTCTCTCCAGTGAATAATGACAGGACCAGAGGGAATGGCCTGAAGTTGCACCAGGGGAGGTTTAGACTGGATATTAGAAGGAATTTCTTTACCCAAAGAGTGGTTGGACAGTGGAACAGGCTGCCCAGGGCAGTGGTGGAGTCACCATCCCTGGAAGTGTTTAAAAGCAATAGAGATGTGGTGCTGAGGGACATGATTTAAGCACTGAATGGGTAGATTAGGTTATGGTGGGTGGATTTAGGTTATGGTTGGACTTGATGATCTTCGAGGTCTTTTCCAACCAGGATGATTCTGTGATTCTGTGAGAGCTGGTGCACACAACACACAGCAGAGGTTTAAAAACTCATCCACACTGTGCCAGTAGGTGACTGATACAGACTAAACACTTGTGGGCATCCAGACACACATCCACTCTTCCCAGAAAACTGCAAGCACAGTAAAACTCAATGGATGCATTCACAACAATTAACCCAACACACAACTCCTCATTTTGACTTCTTTGTCAATTGTGGCATCTCCTGTTGGACAGCTGGAACTTGTCAAAATCACTCAACACATTCAAATACTTGCTACAACATATTGTTTAAATCCACTTAGAATTCTGTATGAGCAGAGGACGGACATAATGAATATGTCCAGCTTAAGAGCAGCTGGTATCTTTGGGCAGAGTTGTCCAAATTGTCATCTTTAGAAGTACCTTCAGTACATCTACCCCAGAACTGGGTCACTAGACTTCTCCTGATCTCTGCTCAGTATCTACTGAGCTCCAAAAATGCACAGCAAGAGAGCCAAGAAGCCAGACTCCACCTTGCCCTTCTGTGAATGCATCTGCCTGGGAGACCAATTTGTTCTGCTAAGAGGAGGGGAACTGCACTCAGTGATAAAAACAACCAAGCAGACTCAGACTGACAGGCAGGAAGAGAGATGCCCCATTTCAGAGTCTGTTGGCTTTGAGTGCCCACTGCTGTACTGCTCACTCTGCAATAAAACAAGGTAGAAGTTTTGTCCAACAGAACTGTTAGAGCTACTAGGAACTGCTGGAGAGAGCCCAGGGGAGGGGAACAGAGATGGTTGGGGGGTTGGAGCATCTCCCTGATGAGGAAAGGCTGAGAGAGCTGGGACTGTTCAGCCTGGAGAAGAGGAGGCTGAGGGGAGACCTTCTCAGTGCCTGGAGGTATCTCAGGGTGGGTGCAGGGAGGATGGAGCCAGACTCTGCTCAGCACTGCCCAGGGACAGGACGAGGGGCAAGGGGCACAAGCTGGAACATGGGAAGTGCCACTGAAAGAGGAGGAGAAACTTCTTGACTGTGAGGGTGACAGAGCCCTGGGACAGGCTGCCTGGGGGGTGTGGAGTCCCCTTCTTTGGAGATATTCCACACCCCCCTGGATGCAGCCCTGTGGGATGTGCTCCAGGGGATCCTGCTTGAGTGGCAAGTTAGACTAGATGATCTCTGGGGGTCCCTTCCAGCCCTGACAACTTTGTGATTCCACAAATTTACAAGTCTTCATTACAGTATTATAAGCAGAGCAAGCAGCAGCAGGAGAGGAGAAAACCCACAGCACTACAGTGCTTTCCCCACTCATCTGCCTCTTCAGATGCAGACTGCTTGGGCTTTTGTGTGTCCCCCACCCCAGAAGAAATGCCAGGACTCTTGCAGAAAGCACAGCAGTTTCCCACAGTAATCACAGGCTCAGGTTGTCACCTGCTGAGGGTCACACTCAAACACCAATAGTTCTGGGCAGTCTTCTCAGCCCTGTGTTCTTTGGGCCAGTTCCAGGGCCACCACAGGCTCTCCTGACTCTGCTCCCAGGTACTCTGGGTACTGCCTCTGGATGGATGACACAGGAGGTTCATCCAAGTGCAGGAGGTCCAACTTCAAGTGCTGCTCTCAAGCCATGTCTTCAGAAGGAAACATGGAGCTGTTGAGTCATGCTGAGGATTGCCCAAGCCCCACCCCCTCCATGCAGAACGATTTCCCCTCATATCTGCATTTTCTGCCTTTCAGATCAATGGTTATTTATGTTGTTGAAGCAGAAGCCTCAGGACTGCAGTGTTTGTCTCCACGTGTAAACATAAGCCCACAAGGAAGCAGCTAAATATACCAAGCACTGTTCCTGATAAACAGCAGAAAGGCAGCAGGCAACAAGGGGAGGGCTGAGCAGAATGCAGGTGTGGTTACCTGGCCTTTGGTTGACTCTTCTTTGCAGCAGCTTCACTTGCTTTAACCGGGTCTGGGAGCTTAGCAGGGATTGGAGAGTTCTGCAGGTCCCAACACCACCAAATGTTGTATTTTGAGGGCAAAAAACAGAGTCAGAAATAATTTGCAATGAAATGGCTAGACTGGGGGATCCCCAAAGCATTTATTCCTCATGCTGGACACGGGACAAACCACTCAATGGCACAAGAAGACAAGAGTTTGGGAAAGTCTTTACAAGGGAAAAATACTATTCAGCTTTTTGACTGTTTACTCCATGTGGAACACAAAGCTTCACAGCACAATCTGGGTATTTTTAAAAGACAACCTGGGGATAACAGCAGCAATGCTCATTAATACTGCTATAAAAAATACAGGCACAATAACACCCAACCCATGTCTTATTCATAGAGACTATAAATAACCATCTGAATCCAGGGGAAAAAAAAAACAGGAAACAACAAAACAAAATGTCATGTGGCAGATGTCCACAAGCCTGAGAAAAGAGTCTTCAATTCTATTTTTCAACTGAAGTCTACAAAGATACACTATGAAGGGGCAGAATGTTGTGTAAGGTCTGATTTCCAAGGCAAGTTGGCCTGTCCAGGCACAAACCCACTATGGTTAAAACCAACTGCAGCACAAATTACAGACACTGTGATGAATTTCCCATGTCCACAAGGTCTCCTGGTTGGCCTTGCACTGGCAACTGGGTGAGGAGGTAAATCGGGGACAAAAAGAACTAAACAACATTGGGAACAAACCCCTGATCCCTGTGCCCATCCCCCAAAAAAGCCCCATGCCAAACAGTGCTGGTAATTACAAAAAATATTCAGCAATTACCATTCCCAGTTTCCACAACACCTCAGCCCACTCCTTTGCCACTCACCTGGACATTCTGGACTGGGCATTCCTTCTTTGCCAGCTTGAAAGCAAAGTAGGAGACCTGATAGATATCAGGTCTCTTATCAGGGTCTGGCTCCAGCATATACCCTTTAAAAGACAGAGATGTTAATACCAGAGCAACAGAACAGACCTGTGTGAGCCATTTGTGGCAGTGTATCAGCCTAGATATAAAGAAGACATGTTTTTATGCTGAGGGTGGTAAAACACTGGCCCAGGCTGCCCAGAGAGGTGGGAGATGCCCCATCCCTGTAAACAGTCAAGGTCAGGTTGGATGGAGCTCTAAGCAACCTGACCTGGTTGAAGATGTCCCTGCTCACTGCAGGGGATGGACTAGATGACCTTTAAAAGGTCCCTTCCAACTCAAACCATTCCATGATTCCACATTTGGTATAACCAGATGCTTCCAGGGTGCCTCTTTCCAAGCAACCAGTCAGTGAGGCTGAGCTGCTCATCAGGGGCAGCAAGAAAGGCAAGACAGACAGGATGGACTGGGGGGTACTTCCCAACACAGCTGTGAATAATTGGTAGCTTCTAGCAAAGGCTCTAGGGCAAGGAGGGGAAATGCAGCCTGTCTGCTCAGGGAATAGCATCAGTTTTGACTTTTGCAAGTGAAGCCACAGGAAAACAGCTTGATCCAGCTCTGGTGTGTCAGTGGGGCAGGAGACAGGCCCACCACATCCACCCTGCCTGAGCACAAGCAAAGCAAACACCAGGCTGCTCTGCAAACACATCCAACTCTGTTAGTTAAGACTGTGGCTAGGCAAAAAAAACAATCAAATGCTGTGCTGAAATCAAGAGAGCTGCCCCATCTTTGCCAAGAGCAGTGCATTGTACCCTTAGTTATACATTCATTCTAGTCAGTGGGTTATTTATAAACCATTTTGGTTCTGTTTCTCAGTTCACAGAAGATTAATTCTTATCACTAGGCAAAGTCACTGTGGTTCTTTTCAGCTCCTTATCCAAACAGATTTATTACTGGAGAAATACGTTTCTGCATAAATAGGCTTATTGTGCAAGTTTCTGCAGGACTCTTAAACCAACTGGTTTTCTGTTTTCTTGCCTTTCCACAGGGTTCACTCCAGCCCAGCCAAACAGCCATCTCTGTCACAACTGTCTTGCCAAGAGTCATCTCCTAAACTACTAGAAGATCACTTTATTCACCCATCTAAGCATCTTCAAAGAAGAGAAGCATCAACTGTTTTAGTGTAGGAGCAGGGAATGTAAGAACCAAACATCTCTGCTGGGTTTTGAGTTCTGGGGCAGCAGCTGATGCTGCTGTCGGGGACACTCACGGATGAGGCAGTGCATGTCTTGGGAGTGCCGAGAATTGTCTGGAATGGTGAAATTGCCATCACAGATTGCCACCTGACTCTCCCCAAATGGCAAGGTGAAGTAACACAGCTTGTACAGTAAACAGCCAAGGGCCTAAAGAGAGAGAAGAGAGCACAAGGTTTTAACAAACTGAAGCAAAACAGGGGATGGTACAATTTAAACATGGTTGTCGACAAGAGGGAAAGCAAGTGCTTGGGGCTGCTCTGCTGCAGGGTCCTGCATGATGTCAGGACTGCATTTTACCATCCCTGAGATCCTGTAATCACAGAATCATCCTGGTTGGAAAAGACCTCGAAGATCATCAAGTCCAACCATAACCTAAATCCACCCACCAAAACCTTTATTCACCCATTCAGTGCTTAAATCCTGTCCCTCAGCACCACATCTCTATTGCTTTTAAACACTTCCAGGGATGGTGACTCCACCACCTCCCTGGGCAGCCTGTTCCACTGTCCAACCACTCTTTGGGTAAAGAAACTCCTTCTAATACCCAGTCTAAACCTCCCCTGGTGCAACTTCAGGCCATTCCCTCTGGTCCTGTCATTATTCACTGGAGAGAAGAAACCAACTCCCACCTCCCTATAACCTCCTTTCATGTAGTTGTAGGAAGCAATGAGGTGTCCCCTCAGCCTCCTCTTCTTCAAACTAAACAAGCCCAGTTCCCTCAGCCTCTTCTTGTAGGATTTGTCCTCCAGGCCTTTCACCAGCCTGGTAGCTCTTCTCTGGATCTGGGGGATTGTGTGAGGACCATCATCACACCCCCCAGCTCCACATGCTACTACTCAGAGTGTAACCCTTCGTGTCACTGAACAGGCAAAGCCTGTTTCTGCCACATGCTGGGAAGAAAGAGCAAAGTAATAGCAAAAATAAATGGTGACCATCATCATTAACACATTCATTCTGACCAAGAAAAAGGCAAATGGCTTCCAAGCTTAAGTTCAAACAATCTTTGAACCATTATAAATATGTATCAGGGGGAGATACACAGAGAAGCCAGCAGGCTGCTAAGTTGCATCACCCTTCCATCTATTTCTGTGCTGCTTTTGACAGCAAGAACCACCACCTATTTCAGAAGAAAATACAAGTTCTGCACAAAGGGCTAATTATGAAACACTCCCACCATCTCCGAGGGGAGAGGGGGAAACATTTCCTAATCCTAAGCAACTCATCACCAGCTTATATCTTTTGTCACAGGATTTCACAATTAAATTGCACTCCAGCTTAAAATAACCTCGATGAGATGTAAGGAGAAGGTGGTTTCACATGGGGTAAGGGCTCAGCAGGCCTGGAAGTGGAGGCCCCACCATGCAGGCCCCCCTGGGAATGCTCAGCAGGTCACTAGAACAGAATTCCCTCCATGCCAGGAAGGAGAGAGCCCTTTGGGTCTCCACTTTCTACATCATCACAGGAAGGAGTTCAAATCCTAGCTTCTCCTCTGGCAGCCTTTGAGCCCCTGACCATCCTTTCCTGCTGTTACAGCTGTGACCTTCCCTCTGTGGGTCTCCAGCAGCCAGGCAAGTGACCCAGCCTGGGGACAGGGTCTGGTTCTATAAACCTCCTGCTGAGCCCCCCCCACCAGAGCTGCTGTGCTCCTGATCCCAGCAGAGCTCACTGAGGGGACAGAGAGCTCTGCCCAGCAGGTGCCACACCAGCAATTTTCCCTCTTGTATCTGCAGAGCTGCTGAGGACACATTAAAGCTCTCCTATTGCTTCTGCCTTGTTACTTCCTAGCTCAGGGCTTCAGAAACCACAGAGACATGGGCTGAATTAGCACTTTAAACACCCCATTTGCTGAACTGCTGCTCTGCCACAGCCAGCACAAACTTGTTTTTCATCTCCCTCCCAACTCAAGGGAAGCTTTCCATCCTTGAGCAGGTCAGTCAGTCATGGATTCCACCCCAGCTGCATTGTGCTCTCCTGAAAAGCACAGCAAGATGGCACTGATCAAACAGCAGTGGAAAAGTTAGGCCTTCAGCCAGGTTTGACAGCTCAGACCTTTGTTACACTCTCCAGGATGAGTGTGCTACTGCTCCTGGAAGGTCTGTTTTCTTACTCTTCTACTAAATTCTGACCAGCAACTTTGATTTCACAAACGTGCAACCCAACCCAGGCACAAGAAGTCACAGTACTCTGAATTTTCTGTTTTAACTCTTCAGATGCTAAAATCAGGTTTGCACTGTTCAACCCTGGAATTCCATCCATCTCTCAATTACAGCCACATGGGAGGGAGCATGCAAAGAAGCATGTGTGTTTTATCCACAAGCCACCCTGCTCAGCAGTAACTCATCAGAAACACCAAGTAGAGGAACTCTTATTCAAAAACTGTCCAGTCTCTCATAGAAGTCCAGTCTCTCTCTCCAGTGCCTGAAGGGGCTACAGGAAAGCTGGGGAGGGACTTTGGACAAGGGCAGGGAGGGATGGGATGAGGAGGATGGATTAAAACTGGCAGAGGGAGATTGAGGTTGGACACGAGGAGGAAATTGTTGAGTGTGAGGGTGGTGAGACCCTGGCCCAGGTTGCCCAGGGAAGCTGTGGCTGCCCCATCCCTGGCAGTGTTGAAGGGCAGGTTGGATGGGGCTTGGAGCAACCTGGGCTGGTGGGAGGTGTCCCTGCCCATGCAGGGGGGTTGGAACTGGATGGTCTTGAGGGTCCCTTCCAACCCAACCCATCCCATGATTCTATGATCCTATGAAACTAAGTTAGCCCAGGGCAGAAAGGTACCCTGTCACTGTGGTAACAAAAGCAAGCTGACTCTGGTTGGATGATGCTGAGCAGTTTTTATACATACCCATATGTCTGCTTTTGTAGTAATTAGTTTGCCACTGTACAGGTTGACCATTTCTGGTGCTCTGTAGGATAACGTAGTGTACCTGTAGCAGAGAGTTCTATTAGTGGGTTCAAAATGGGTATCAGATGCATTTTCACTGTGTCATTTTTCCAAATAATTCAAAATGTTCTTTCCTTAGACATTTTGGGAAAGGGATACTAAATATGACCAACTCTTGGAAAAGTCTTTGAACAGCAACCTCTGCTACATGCTTCTAACAACAAAACACACTGCAAACTGCCCTGGGAAATCGTAGCAGAAACCAACATCCTCTCCAAAGCAAGCAATTTATTCACAAAACAGCACAGTCATCTGAAGAACAAGAATAGAAATATTCAAGGATTCAGAGTATTACCAAGGTCAGCAGTCAAATGTCCTCTGCAATGTCCTCCCTGCTGGGGCTTTGGCCAACTGTATCACAAAGATTGTAACTGGATATGTGGCTCCTAATAAACAGGCTTCCCTACCAGGACTCCAGCTCAGAGTCATTGTAAACAAGGGAAAGGTTATTTTGTACCTCAAACTACAGCTAGAAACTACCTCGTTTGAACAAACCACTACAAAGAGAAAAGCTGGAAACTGCACCACAGGTTTAAGAGCCTCTTATGATAAGATTTCCTATCAGCAGGGCTAGAGTTTCTGCCGTGGCACCTTGCATGTTATTTACCTTGGTCACAAGAAAGCACTGCTAAAGGCAAAGTTTTTGTAGGCTGGTTAATAAGTGTACAAATAGGGCATTCCAAAGGGACTGCAAAGCCAGGCTAGGAGTGCTCTGAAAACTTCAGTCAAACGGGTCTAGGAAACCCATGCAGGTGTAACTGAATCCTAACAAAAAAGGAGGCATTTGCCCACATTTCTAAGATGCTGTTTTCTAGCCAAAATATTGTCCTAGCAGAGCTGGGAAGTTTGCAGTAGTGATGTTGTTAAAACTAAAGTAAGACCAAGGACCTGGAGTCTGCTCCATTCCTGATCTAGGCCCTGCTGAGTCCCCTCTCAAGGTGCACCTTGGTGCTGCCACTACAGCTGGTTGTGCTCAGGGCAAGAGATGGAGCCATGAAACACCTCAAGGTCCTTACATTTTCGGTGAAGGGCTGAGGAGTCAGGCCATGCATTCCCTTAGTCACTGCAAGGATTAATGACAAGTGGCTCATGGAGGATGGATTTTGTCACCTGCTGTAGTGCAGTTCAAAGGAGCCAAGACAGATGAGGGACAGACACAGACTGACCCCATCCATAACAGAGCGTGTCACTACCTCGTCAAGGTGAGCAACTTCTCTGCATTAGTACACTCAGTCTTTCAGGTCCAAAGCAATCACATCAAGCTCAATTTATTGTTTCACCTTCCCCCAGGCACTAATTCACCTCCAGCAGACATTTCAGTGCAGCAGCATCCAATCTGCTGCAACAGGCCTGCATAAAATCTAGGGCCAGTACAGGAAAAAGTCACCCTTCAAATACAAACTGTCCCCGAGTGGAAAAGGAAAAGCACACTTACTTTTTGATCTCCTCCTCTACAGCATTCACCCCTTCTGTTTGAGGGTTCTGGAATTTGTTAGTAGCACTTCCAAAGTCACACAGGACATAGTGGCCACGATCGTGCAGCAGGATGTTTTCGACCTGTGAGCATCACAAACAAACAGAGAACTGCTCAGACAAAATAAACCCAACATTTTTCTTTAGAGGAGCCAGGGCTTTGTGTGTCTGCAGACACATCAGACACAACAGCAAAGAAAACAGGCATCAAAACTCTGTCACATCTCCTAAAGCAGAAGTTAAATCGTGGAAGCACAGCTGGAACACTTCCATCTTCCAAGCACCTGGTCTCTACTAAAACTACTAGATGCTTCAGGACAAGAGCTGTGTCCTGGTGTGTTTAGTGCCCTGCTTCCCTGAGCTGCTATGACCCCCAGCCTGGCATCTGAACGTGGGACAGCTCACACATGCTGTCCTCACCTTTATAACATGGGCTGTAGCCCCTCACTGTCTGGGGGGGCTGAGAGCAGGTAAAGGGATGATATCACAGACACTTCTGTACTTTATGAAATCATCATATAACTCCAGTCCTTTGCCTGCATTTCACCTCTCACTTAGGGTCTCATTCACCTCAGTTGAGGCTCACACTTTAGTTGCTTGTTACCAGGATGTTTTGGGTAGCTCATACTCTCTAAAGCAGTGGTTGTATCAGCAGAGGTTCCTCCAGGCTGCTGAAAAGATGAGCCCTTCCTTTCAAACATTATTTGGTAGCTTGTATTAGACAACTGAAACCAATGCTGAAACAAACACCTGGGACAGCTGGAAAAAAATTAAACAACTAAAATCAGTTCAGTAATTTGCTTTGGCAGAGCATCCCCATTTTCCAGTTCCTCATCTGTACAGTGGTATTAACAGCGTGTTCTCTCAAGGGGACACACACAATTTCTAACATATTTATCTTCAATGTCAAATGTTCAGATACAACAACGTGATAAAACATTCTGCCCATAAATTTCAAAAGAATCACCACATAAGTATTTGCTAACAAAACCTTTTGGAAGCAGACCTCCCCATCAAGGATGATCTTCACAAGAAGGGAAGAAAAAGAAAGAGTCAGCATTTCAAGCATCAGAAAATGCATCCAAATTAGAGCAGCTGAGGGAGAAACACTGGCTTGAAACCAAGGGTTAAACAACATCCCTTCCCCCCTCTGCTACCCATCTGCTTTGAATAGATCATTGCACACAGATGTTCTCCCTAGCAGATCAACACTGCCAGTGTTATTCCCTATTCCCTGCAAATAAGAGTCCTTCCACTTTCTCTGGCTGAGGAGTCTGACCTGACTTCTCACTGAATCACAGAATCACAGAACTACCAAGGCTGGAAAAGACCTTTAAGATCATCAAGTCCAGCCTATGACCAACACCACCACACCATGGCAGAGTGACCATGGCACTAAGTGCCACATCCAGCCTTGCCTTGAACACATCCAGGGATGGTGCCTCCACCACTTCCCTGGGAAGTCTATTCCAATGTCTGATCACCCTCTCCATGAGGAAGTGCTTCCTAATATCCAACCTAAACCTCCCTTGGAGCAACTTCAGGCTGTGCCCTCTTGTCCTGTCACTGGTTGCCTGGGAGAAGAGCCCAACCCCCACCTGACTGCAACCTCCCTTCAGGTAGTTGAAGAGAGTGATGAGGTCCCCCCTGAGTCTCCTCTTCTCCAGGCTAAACAACCCCAACATCCTCAACCTCTCCCTATAAGACTTTCCCTCTAGTCCTTTCACCATCCTCGTTGCTCTCCTCTGGACCTGCTCCAGCACCTCAACGTCCTTCTTGCAGTGAGGGGCCCAGAGCTGCACACAGGACTCGAGGTGAGGCCTCACCAGTGCTGAGCACAGGGCAAGAATCACATCCCTGCTCCTGCTGGCCACACTGAAACATCCTCAAGTTCTGCTAAACACCACTGGACTATTCAGCAACCAGGCTCCTTCAGTAACTTCCACAGAAAATAATAAAAAAGGAAAAAAACAACAACAAACAAACCAAAGAGCAAGAAAAAGAAAAAAAATAGTACCTGAATTACTGCTGCTGACTGCCAGGCCAGAGAAAACTGCCTTCTAAAGAGCATAAGGAGGTGCTGCCTTCCAGTCACTCAAATCCAGTTCTCAGCACTGCTGAGCCTTCCAGCTCTGGCTGCAGCCTCTGACGTGCCCAACACATAACATCAGATTTAGACCCCAAACAAAAACATCTCTAAGGGAAAATAAGAGTTGCCTGAAGTTTTGTTACAGAATGTAGCTTCTGCCTCCAGCCTCTGAAACAAACACCATCCTTTGTTAAAAACTTAAAGTAGTAAAAACCCTGCACAGACACAGCTTGGTGAGGGATGAGGAGCTTCTTTCAGAGCAGACAGGAATGCAACGTGACATCTAAGAGCACGAACTGATTTTGGCACAGGCAGATTCTTAAGGTGGTTGATATCAGGGTTTACCATTCCAGGCCTGAACAATTTCACACACCACACACTGAACGCAGAGTCATCCAAACAAACTCCAGGCAAAGGCTTGTTGGTGGCACCAGGGCAAGACTTGGCATTCCCAAGGAGAGGGATGGAAGGTAACAGCAGCACAGCACGACTGTCTTACCACACCACAGAGAAGTCCTACACTAGGAGGACTCCTGCTAAAATGAAAGCAGAAGAAACTGAACCCTTAACATGAGAGCACAACCTTCTGGTTGTTCCAGAACGCAGAGAAAGGAAAGGAGAAAAATGTTTTGATCGACAGCATCCTCTGGGCTGACTGACATAGTATTTTGCTGTTCCCTGCTGTGTGTCTACTACAAGAAAAATCAGCCACTCCAACCACTGATCTACTCCTGGAACCAGATGGGTTCAGATTAGCAGAAGCATCACAGGCAGATGTGGGAGATTTTTCACTGTGGAAAGCTCAGGGCTGTAGAAATCAAAGTTTGCTCTAAGCTGGTGCTTTGAACAACATGAGTTACAGGATGTGAGACTGGGAAGACAAGGTTTTATATAAAACAAGCAAACAACCACCAGTAGGTACAGGGCACTTGCATAAATTTTTTTCATCAGCCCTAGACAGATTTTTCCCCCCTCTTTACCTCACTAAAGCCTACTCCTCTGGGGTCTGACAGGTATATTTTTCTTGCATAGATTCCAACTTAGAAGCAGAGACTTCACAGCCAGGGTAACATAACAGATAGCCAGAAGGTTTGGCCATTTGTTCTTTGCCATTAAAAGGCCTAACCTAAAAATACGGGAATTGTTCTTACTCCAGAGAGAGGAGAACAAAACCAAACTTTCCAGGGAATGCCCTGCAGCAGCAATGGCCCACGAACCCTGAGGGGGAGGAAAATGTCTGCAGGAACAGAGGCTTCCACTGCTCTGCAGGGGTCCTGACCAGGCCAGAGGCAGCACACGAGGGGCTTCCTCATTTTCAGAAAAAAGCAGCAGCAACATATGCCTGGTTTTGTGACAGTCAAAGCACATGAGACCAACCATCACAGCCTGTAGAGCTCCTCATGCAGCTGGGGACACACTGACACAGCACCTGAGAATGAACCACCAGACCAGAAAGGAAAAGCTTCCCAAACACACACAGGGATGACATACTGTCTTTTTTGTGGCCTTTATTTACAGTGAGACTTCCACTTTGCCTACAGGCATGCTGCTTAAAGGTGCTGTATTCCCCAGCTGGAGATGGTACTAAGAGGAGGTTGTTCTGCTCCAGGCAAAGCCTGTTGGGTTAATTCAAAATCACAGCCACGGGCCACTGAAACTAATCCAGCTGGTTTGTCTGAAAGGGCTTAAAGACTATTCACAGGATCCCTTCTGCTGGCAGAGCTCTCTGGGCAGGAGCCTCCAGTGTTAGAGCAACATCAAAGAGCTGGAAGGCAAAAAAAGCCCCCTATCTCCATGCAGCTGCCTGCAAAGTCAACATCTGCCCACTCTTCAACAGGGCCATGCTCACCCCAACGAAGCACCTACCCAACTGCCTCTCCTCACACTCAGAACTTGTACAATATTTCTCTGGCCCTTAAGCTCTCTTGGAATTGCAGCTCCTCCTTGGCATTATTTGAACTCAAATCATGTCAAAACATACCTAACCATTAAGCCTGTGTTAGTGCTTAGATCCCCAACTGTGACTGGAGCTCCAGGAGTCATCATATCAAAAATAATACTATATTCAAGTGGGAAACATGTCTCAAAGCAGAGAAGAGCTAACTCTCTGACCTTGGGCAACTCAGCATAGAAAGGAACACTCAAGATCAACTCACTAACCCATCACAGATGTCCCAGAATTTATTCACCTGCTATACTATGAGTTTGCTGTTTATTAAAAAACTCCAAGGATTCACCAAAAAGGTAACAGCAGAAGTTAACATGACCTGCAGAGGTTCTTGTTCCTAAGCTTCACCCTCCCACACCAGTCTTCCTTGCTGATACAAACCCCTGCAGAATGCCCAGACCTTAACAGCTTTAGATCCAAGCCTCAAATGACTCCACCCATCTGACTCCCAAAAAACCAAGATGACAGACTTGTTTCATGTATTCAAACTGACTGAGCAGTGGGGTCCATCATCTGAAACACACAACCATGGAATATGGCGAGTTGGAAGGGACCCATCAGGATCATCCAGTCCAACTCCTGTCCCTGTGTAGGGCACCCCAAGAATCACCCCATGTGCCTGGGAGCATCATCCAGACACTTCTTGAACTCAGGCAGGTTGGTGCTGTGACCACTTCCCTGGGCAGCTTGTTCCAGTGCTCAACCACCCACTGGGTGAAAAGCCTCTTCCTGATATCCCACCTCAACCTGCCCTGATTCAGCTTCCTGCCATTTCCCCAAGTCCTGTCACTGGTCACAGGAGTGAAGAGATCAGTCCATGCCCAAGCATCCCAAACCCTGAGGGGTTTTTTCCCCCCCCGTGCTACCTGGCTCTTGTTGGCACACGTGGCATCTTTGGCTCCTATAAAACAATGGCCAATGGCACAAAACAAACATCTGTTGGGGGCTCTGAAAACAGAAACTGACCTACAAAGCACATCTGAACTTCCAATGTACACAGGAGCCTCCTTCTTGGCTGAATATATTATTCTGGCATTTTCTGAGCTTGTTGAGAGAAGAGGGAAGGTCTTTTTGTTTGTTTGATTACAGACATGGGGTATTTCAAAAGCTCTCCCTGCTGGCCTGGGTCATGGTCATGGTCAACACAGAGTGAGAGGCCAGTTTCTAAAGCTTCTAACGACTCCTGCCCCAAGGCCAACATCTCTGGAGGGATCCTTTTAATGTGGGTCCAGGAAACAAATCCACAGCATGCTTTTTGTGAGCTACAACATCACTAGTGCTCCAGGTGGCAGAAAGTCACTGTGAATAATTCATCACATACACTCTGGCACATCTCCTGTGCAAGACAGAATTACTCACAAACATTTGTGGCTTTTTAAGTAGATCTATAGATGGTAAACATATGGTAAGCAGCAATGAGAGCCTCACTGCTTTTTATCTTCCAGTTGAGAGAAGTATTTATAGAATCATAGAATGAGTTGGGTTGGAAGGGACCTTCAAGATTATCCAGTTCCAACCCCCCTGCATGGGCAGGGACACCTCACACCACACCAGGTTGCTCCAAGCCCCATCCAACCTGCCCTTCAACACTTCCAGGGATGGGGCAGCCACAGCTTCCCTGGGCAACCTGGGCCAGTGTCTCACCAGCCTCACACTCAATTTCCTCCTCACGTCCAACCTAAATCTCCCTCTTCCAGCTTAAAACCATCACCCCTCATCCTATCACTACACACCCTGGTGAAAAGTCCCTCCCTGGCTTTTCTGTAGCCCCTTCAGGTCCTGGAAGGCCACTTTTCCTCATCACTACCACCAGAAACACAGCAGCAGCATCCAAAGCCTGTCTGCAGACAGCAGCAGACACGTTCAGGAGGATGCACACTCCCTGCTGCATTGCTGGAGTCCATAACTCACCTTCAGGTCCCTGTGGATTATTGGTGTTTTACACTGATGCAGCCTGGCCACGGCTTCGCAGGTGTCGCAGAAGATCTGCAGGACCTCGCTCTCCGTGAAGCCCGTCTGCAGGCGCTGGTTCATCAGGTTCACCACCTGACCTCCTGCAGGGGAACAAGCACCAGGAGTCAGGGCAGGTCCACAAAACAAGGCCTGCTCCAAGCCCCAGTCCTGCCAGACATGCCTTGTCTTAGTCAGCTCCCCGCCGAGCCGTGGCTGTACAGTCAGCACACAAGAAGTTCAACAGTTCAAATTCAAAATTCACACCAAGACTTTCTGCAGCCTCATCTGGTTTTGTGCTCATTTCCTTGCCTAAAGAGGTTCTCCTCCCCCTCTAATCTGCCTTGGTGAGGCCACATCTGGAATACTGCATCCAGTTCTGGGCCCCTCAGTTCAAGAAGGACAGGGAACTGCTGGAAAGAGTCCAGCACAGAGCCACAGTGATGATGGAGTGGAACATCTCCCTTATGAGGGAAGGCTGAGGGAGCTGGGCCTCCAGCTTGGAGAAGAGGAGACTGAGGGGCAACCTCATTAATGTTTATAAATATGTAAAGGGCAAGTGTCTGGAGGACAGAGACAGGCCCTTCTCAGTGATGTCCAATGACAGGGCAAGGGGTGCAGGCTGGAACACAGGAGGTTCCATGTAAACATGAGGCAAAACTTCTTCACTGTGAGGGTGACAGAGCCCTGGGACAGGCTGCCCAGAGAGGTCGTGGAGTCTCCTTCTCTGGAGACTTTCAGAACCCAACTGAATGTGTTCCTGTGTGACCTACTCTAGGGGATCCTGCTCTGACAGGGTGTTGGACCAGATGGTCTTCTGAGGTCCCTTCCAACCCCCACCATTCTGTGATTCTGTGCAAATCCCAGAGGCTTTTCCATACCTGCTGGCAGGCCCTACATCTTGCCTTTGAACAGTGCTTCAAGAGCAGCAAGTGAGCTTCTAAGGCCCAAGTTCACCTGGCTGTGTTAACACTCAAATATAATTCTGACTCAGCCACATCTTTTTCTTTCTTCTTCAAAATAAAGACTTTTTCTGTCAAACTAGAGGAATAAAAGGCTAAATTTGGGGCACCCACAGCCCACAAAATAGTTCACCACATGCAAGCAAGAGAAGGGAGAAAGGCAGACACTCAGAAAGCCCATACACTCCTAAGTGGCTCAGTTAAAGTCAGAGACTGGCAAAAGGATTAAAAATCCATCTGTAACAAGGGAAACTCTAGACAAACAAAAGCAACTTTTCATGAATGAGTCCTGAATTTGCGTCTACTTTGAGGCTTTGTTGTTGTCAAGGTCTTTCCAAAATAATCCCCAGAGGTTCTTCCCCCCCTCCAAACACCCTACAGACACAAAGGAAAAACTCCTTTCTGAACCTTTGGCAAAGCAAAAGTGCATCACTCCACAGCACGAGTGTCGGAAAACTTTCTTTTCAGGGTACAAAAGAAAAGCTCAGCTCGATCAATAGCACAGCTGTGAACATTTTGCACTCCAAGTGAGTGCAGTTCTGCACACAAAGACACACTGATTTGGTCTGGAAGCTGTGTGACACAAAAGGAGAGCAACAAGGGAGAATCCAGTGTGTATCAGCAATTCCTGTGCTTCAGTCTGAATGCTGGAGACAGAGGCAGGCGTGTGCCCAGCAGGGCATCTGGCAAGAGCAAGACATGAGAGAAATACCACCTTGCAGTTCTCCTCCTTGCAGATGGAAGGCAACACCTTAGAGAGATGGATTTTACTTCCTCAGCCCAAAATCTGGCAGAGGGGAGGCTAATGCAGCTGGAGGAAGCACATTCTGCATTGCTATGGTCTGCACTTCCCTGCACAGTGGGGGCTGCAACATGGAGCTGAGCACGGATTTACCAGCAGTGCCAGGTCTACTTCTTACAACACTCCTTGGGATGTTCAGGTTTGAGCTTACAGAGAGCTCACACAGGGATTCCTTCAGCAAAACTACACACTTTACAGAATCACAGAATCCTTCTGGTTGGAAAGGACCTTTAAGATCATCGAGTCCAACCATCACCCAACTGTGCCAACCATTAACCCAACTCTACCAAGTCCAGTGCTAAGCCATGTCCCTCAGCACCACATCTGTAAGTCTCAAACACCTCCAGGGATGGGGATTCAATCACCTCCCTGGGCAGCCTATTCCAGTGTTTAACTACCCTTTCAGTGAAGAAATTTCTTCTAATATCGAACCTGAACCTCCCCTGGCACAATTTGAACCCATTTCCTTTCATCCTATTGCTTGTTACTTGGGAGGAGAGACCAGCCCCCACCATGCTACCAGCAAACAAACTCAATGCAAGTTAGTCAAGGTTCCTGCATCAAAAGGAAGCAGCAAGGAGGGCACAGCAGAACAGAAAGCTGCACTGTACACATTTAAAGGCATTTTAGCATCTAGTTGTTCTTGCTGCACTGTACCTGGCTTCAGTTACGAGCCAAACAGTCCCAAGAACACCTACGTGCACCAGCTGCCACCATCCAAAACAGCCACAGACTTCTGAAGTCACCTGGCCAAAACATTCTTTTTGCTTCACACTGTTCCTGTGAGAGGCATCTGAGCACAGCACAGGCATCACTCTCCAAACATTTCCACATCCTAGCCACAGCAGATCAAAGCCTTGGGACAGCTGGAAAAGACTAGAAGAGCCTGTCTGGCTAGAGGCAGCTAAGCAAAAAGGTCAGAGGTAAAAGGAATACTTTTTGACTTCACATTATCCATTTCAAGCTTCTTCCAGAACAATCCTAAGTCAGGCTGAAGTGGAAAAAGCTTGCAATATGACAAAGTGAAGAAGAATTTCATTCCACAGCCTGGCAGCTTTAGAAGAGCCACTTCTTGTGTGGACCAGCCTACAGAAAACAGCAATATATATTTAAGGGTTCTCCTCCACGACAGAAAGGGTCTAGGACCACCGTGGGCAGGGGCAAAAGTGGTCCCAGTCCTATTAACAGGCCCAACATAACCTCACGTATCACCCACTTCACACTGTTTTGGCTTTGCTTTGTTCAGAAGGATTTCTTGGTATCCAAGAAAGGAGCAGGGCTAGGAATAGGCTTTGGGTTTTTTACAGCAGGATGATGTGCAAGTTTCCCATAAGCACTGAAAAGGGGCCAATCTCCCAGTGGACAATGGATTGAGCCCACACTCACCTCGACAGAAGTCCATCAGGATCAGCACTTCCCACACGTCGCCGCTGCTCACGGAGTTTATGCTGGAATCAATGTACCCAACAATGTTCTTGTGGCCAGACAGGTCCCGCTGCAAGATAAATAAATTCAAAGCATAAACCTGCCACACAGAGCAAGCAACATTTTCATCTGGTTCTTCTACACTGCAGGGCTTGCCCAGCTCTCCTCCTGTCTCGCCACAAGCTTCTGTCCCTTGGGATTAATCATCACCAAAAATCTGCACAAACGTGAGGTCTGCCTCTACTTGTTCTCCTTCCTGAAGGATTTGAGACAAGCAGCAGAGGAACAGCCAACCTGGAGAGCTAACTTGTCCAGGGATCAGTCCAAATTTTGGCATGTTCCCTTAAAAGGCCAAGTTGGATGAAGCTTTATGCAGCCTGGGCTAGTGGGAGGTGTCCCTGCCCATGGCAGGGGGGTCGGAACCTGATGATCTTTAAGGTCCCTTCCACCCTTAACCATTCTGTGAGCCTATGATTGTGATAAGACTCAGCCCAGCAGACCTGCCAGGGGAGGTGGACACCACCTCTCACCTTCACTTGCCAGGCTAGCCACATATGCCAAAGAGGCACCAGTGACATGGAGACAATGGAAAGCACCAGCAAGTAAAATTCAAGTAAACAAGCTTTGTGACCACCACTAAAACCTTTGATGCAAGATCTCATCTCAGCCTGTCCCATGCAGCATTAGCTACAGCTATGACAAACATGCCCAAAAGCTTCACTGCACTATGGCACTAACTCCAGAAGTTACTTTCAAAGGTATTAACCCAATTAAAAGCAACTTCAAAAAACACACCCAGAATTGCTTCAGTTCAGAGCTTCCGATTGGAAGATTATCTACCCCCAGCCTGTACCTCGTGTTGTAAATTAGCAGAATGAGGATTTTAGATTTCCTTCCCCACCTCTAAATGTTCATCAGTATCCAGCTTCAGAAGTGGCACTTCCCATGTCTACCAGGCTCCAAACAAGACTAAGCAAATCTATTCAGATCATCTCCATTTTTTGCTTTGTTTAGAGATGCTAAGTTTAAAACAGCTATTAAAAATAGCCATCCTATCATATCACTCCTCGAGTTGTACCATAAACACTTCCCTGTTTCTAGACCCCAGGCAGGAACTACCACACAAAGACTGTTTTTAATCTATCAGCCTCACCAATACAGAGAGAGCCTTCATCCCAACCCAAAAGATTAGAAGCTGTTGTGGTACAAATTCATCTCAGGATGAGGACTTCCCTTCACACACTGATCTGAGTTCACAGCCCAATCATCAGCCTTTTCTGATGAAGTCTAGAAGACTTTAGCCCTGAAGATTGCTAGACTTTGAAGTCTAACACCCCCAAACCAGGCTCACCTCTTCAGCTCTCCCCTTTCACATTAAGTCATGGGGCTGACACAGGGGTTTTTTTCCTCCTCTCCTTTTCCTGATATTCCCTCTGCTTTTTCAGCTCCCATGTTTTTCTTGCCTACTGAAACTATTTACATTTTAAATAATTCAATATGAGATTTCTCACGCAGTCGCATAACTCCAGGAGTTAGTTCTTTCCAGAAGAATGACAGTTTTGTTAAGAAAACTCACAGTTTGTGACATGCTGCTACACAGATCACAGGCAGAAGGCCACCAGGCTCTCACACCATTCCACCCCCAGTCTGGGGCCCCAGTATGAAGTGGTGACTTACCATGATTTGGATTTCTCTTTTGCAGACTTGCAAGTCGTACTCGTTGTTGACGTACATCCGCTTCAGGGCACATTTCATCCCATTGTTAGTCCTCACCAGAAACACTATGGCAAATCCACCTGCAAGGACACAAAATCATCCTAATCATTACCAAGGAAACCCCTTGGTCCTTGCTTCCCACCCTGTCCCTGCCTTCAGAGTACAGGCAGAAGTAGGAGGGCACTCAGCAGCTACAACAGAGCTACACATGCTTAGCTCCAGAGCTTCCAACTATGCCTGGGAGCTAAAAGGAATCCAAAGGGGCAAATCTTCAATTAAAGTTAACATTTAACATCTCCATAAAAACATGCAATTACACTGGTTCCTTGTCCTGCCAGACAGTCCTGCATTGCTCCATGAATTTCCATTATGAAGAAGAAAGCTGAGGCATAAACAGCAACGTTGCCTTGAACAGAAACCACTGCACTTCTGAAGGCCTCAACTTAAAAGGCTTCCCAACTTCTGAAGCATCCGAGTTACATTACAAAGCTGATTTGTGCAAGAAGCAGAAGAAACCCATCTCCACTCCTGGTTTGATGTTGGTGCTCTTAAAAAAGGACAGAAGAACACACACACACCAAAATCAAACCACAATTCATTTTGTGGTCATTGTTATTAGTAAAGTCAGGACTCCCAGGACATACTTGGCTTGTTTAGGATGAAAACCTTTCATCTCTGCTAGCAATGCAGCAGAATATATGGGGTTTACATTTGTAGTCCTGGACAGAAATAGGAAGCTGACTGAAGATGGAGGTAACACAGGCACCAAAGTTTCACACCTGGCTCCCAGAGAACAGCATGAATCAGAACAGAGTCACAGAGATCCAACAGCAAGAAGTGCTGCACAGTGACAAGGTGACAAGGGAAGCACAGTGACCGTGGTGGCACCACAACCCAACTGCACATCAGGTGCTGTAAGGTAATGGGGAGCAAGCATTTCTTTCATGCTTAAGGATTCCTAAAGCATCAGCTCAAGGCTCAGTTGTGATTCAGTGCTGCTGTAGCCCTCAGAAGCCCCAAGACAACCAGAGCTGTAGTGACACACTGTCAGAAGAGAGTCACGTCCCAAAGAATTCTCCTTTCACAAGTCTGAGCCCTTTGGTGACTCCCATTCTTTACGAGTTGCCAGAAACCATCAGATCAACAATACACACACAGTTACACTTCACATGTTTGCACATAATTACTACTAATGGTTATTTGGCACTTCATTGAGTTCCTCCCCATCCTGTAAAGCGTGACAAGCACGACAGCCACATTTGGGTAAAATTTAGTGTTAAAATAGGTTGCATTTGACAATGCCAGCCTTGCAACAACTGGTGCTTACAAGCTGTGAACAAATCAAACCCTACAGCCAAAAGGCCCACTGAAGTGTTTACTAAAACTGGGATTTATTTCTACTAAGATTGAAAAAGAGCAAATGACCAGACAACACTGTATGTTGGAAGTATAACCCTGCCCATTTGTTATCAAACAGCTTTTATTACAGCCCCTCTTTCAAAACAACCCCAGAAGTTAAACATGCCAATGACATGCCTGTCAGCACCAGAGCTGTTAGAAAAAAACCTCTCTTAGCATGCAAACCCCTTCATTTTACACATCAACATTTGCCACAGGAACCAGACCAGGTTTTCCAAGGAAGCCCCAATGACTCTTAGGAGAACTAAGGGGTAGCAGCTCCAGAGAAGCTGCAAAAAAATGCAACAGGAAGACTGAAAGAAATAAAAAGGAAAACAATGTGTCAAGACTTAAATTAAAGGTCTTAAAAACTATAACCAGCCTGCAAAATAGATATTCCAATTCAGCAAAATGGCCCTGGGATCCAGCAAGCCATACAGATGCTGCTCACTCCTGCCACAGAGAGTTTATGGAATCATAGAATGGTTAAGGGTGGAAGAGACCTTAAAGATCAGGTTCCAACCCCCCTGCTATGAGCCGGGACACCTCCCACTAGACCAGGCTGCACAAACCTCATCCAACCTGGCCTTGAACACTTCCAGGGAGGTGTTTTGAAACCCTTGTGGTTCTGGAGGGCCTCAATTCTTTGTAGCACTTAAATTCAGACCCAAAAATCACTCCCACTCTCTCCCTGATGCTGCTGCAAGTCGAGGATCTCGTATTACAACTCATTTTTAAGAGCTCCTAGGCCCACAGCAGCAGCCTTACTGTTCTAGCCTAGCCATGTTTGTCTCATTTCTGGAGAGCAAACCTGCACACCCTGCTGTGCCATCTTCAGCCCGAAGGATGTCTGAGGTCTGGTTGATCCTTAAGGTCCCTTCCAACCTTAACCATCCCACGATTCTATGGTGTCTATGCAGAGAAAAGCAAGACAGCACTGGAGGGATTTTTCCACCCCTCTTACAACCCACAATGGAGCCAGTAAAAAATGAGGGACTCATACCAGCAGCTCTTCCTAAATCCCAACTTTCTTAACATATTATAATTTTTAAAATCATTGCAGAGATCAGGTTTGGACTTTTTTTAAATTTCTGTACAGCATTTCCATGGACCACAGATAAAGCCTAGAGAAAATATTGGACAAAAAAAGCCCTATTATTTTTTTATTACAGAGCCTCAGTCATCATCAACACTTTTGGAAATCACAGTACTTGTTTTTAAATGAGAAAGTCAGGAGTTGTCCATCAGAAGCCTGCCCTGCTCCCCAGGGGTTCAGTTCCCTTCCCACAGCTCCTCCTGCCAGGCCTGGAGGCCAGCAGGACACTGGAGCTCTGGTTACAGCACTATGCTCAGCAGCAAGAAACATGAGATGAGCAGCAAAAATTGATCCATTAAAACCTTTCTAAAAAAAAAACAACAGCCTATTAAATTCAAGGATCTTCTTCTGAATCCTTGCTTCAGCTGAAGTGGGACTGAAACCTCTTCAGACCAATTGCTCAGGTCTCATTAGCACAGTTTTGGGTGAGGTACCTTTCCTCTCACCTGGATCCTGTGCTAATTGACAAAAAGTCACTCCTAGAGCACCCTCACTAGAATATGGACATCATGTTATTTTGCTTCAAAGCAACCAGGGCCAACTGGCAAAGAAAATTACAGTCTATGCACCAAAGAACATGGCCAAACTATCCCGACAGCACAAAGGAAAAGGGAATTTAGACTCTTAACCAAAAGAAAATCAAGTTAATGCTTTCTGATACAGGACTGCAACACCAACACGTAGGAACCCGACAGAAACATGGCCTGGAGCATCTTCCAAACGGAGCAGCAAGACACAAGCAGGGCAGGAAGGGCTGCATCCAAGGAAGAGGAAGCCTGCAGCATCTGCAGAGTTGTCACAGTACTTGCACAGGAAAATTACATCCTCCTGTCCTGCTCTCCCTTACCTTTAACTCCTGCAAACTTCAGCTGACACACTGAAGCTGTGCAGAAACACGTAACTTATTGTGTCTGCAAATACACCTACCAATTTGGTTACTTCATTATTAAACTCCCACTGACTGCAGATTAAAGCATGACAATTCTGGTACTAGTGAAAGCAGCATGCTTCTCTCCAGAGAAAACAAGCCCTGATTTAATCAGGGTACACACAGTAATTTTTACACAGCAATCTGAAGTGAGTGAAGCAATCAGGGAAGCAAAATTTGATGATCCACATCCATTTGAGAGTACAAAGCTTTACTCTCCAAACAAAGAATACAGCATCTAGCCTGGCTGCCTCAGTTCAAAAACAAAACACAATATTCCTTCCAAACTACACTTTACTGAGTCCAGGTTTGGACTGTAACCAGGACTTAACCCAGAAAGGCACAACATAATCAAGACTGTCTAACTTCCCTCAGGTAGTCATTCCACACTTAAATCAGAAGAGGTGTGAAAAATGCCACCCTCATTTGAACTCCTCTGCATTTATTACACCTTCCACTGCTAATTGGGTTCAGTGCTCCCAGGTCTGCCCACAGAACAGGACTATGAAACAGTAAAACAGCAGGAGGGTGAGGGAAGTGGAAAGGGACAGAAAAGAGCACAAAGAACAGCAGCTTCTTGCCACGCTCCTGATGTACAAATGGCTCTGGAAACACAAGATCCAAGTCCACCAGCAGGACATACAGTCATACAAGAATACTGAGAACTGTTTATCTGACTGTCTGGAAATGGCAGGGATGCCTTTGGTGGTCTGTACCTAGACCTAGAGAAACTTCCTTTTCCATCTCTCATGCACAAGGGATGATGTTGGAGCTCTGGTTCATCCTTCACCTCCCAAGTCCCTCACACATTTATTACTGACTGCTCCTGAACTGCAGATCCTGCCCAAGAAAATGGCACTGGCTCAAAACTGCATTGCAAAGAAGGTTAACAATGACAGCACATCATGGTCCTAAGGTCAGGACTTCAGGTGTGTAAGTAGGTTACTAGCTAATACACCTGGAACATTTTGAACCACTTGAAACCCTTTTAATTGGCAACTGTGGCCAATATTTCAGATTCATGCTAAAAGAGCAGATCCAGAAGGACCTGTGCTCCTACAGCTACCTTAAAAGCAGCAACTTTGTTGGGAAGCAGAAGACAGAAAATCCAGTTGACCTTTTCCTGCAAGGTATGACAGAGAAGAGGGGAAGGAGGACCCAACAGATGGATGAAATTTTCACTTGGCAGCTCTAGACAGCCCAGAAGAGCAATGCTGTTCAGCACAGCCCAGGAAGGGACCAAGCTACCAAGCACCTGGACTGCAGCCAGCACTGCCTAATGAAGACTTCCTAATGGATTTAAGGGTTTTATTTCACCTTCTATGCAGCACTACACAGAAGACAACAGACTTGTTTGCAGAAGCTGATGGGTGTCTTCTCCTACAGGCTGCAGCAGCAAGGACAGGTCTCACCCAGCTCTGGTCATTGCTGCACTGAACAAGCAGGTTTTGCTTAGACAAGTCACCCATATGACCATGAACCAGCAATGTGCCCTTGTGGCCAAGAAGGCCAATGGCATCCTGGGGTGCATTAGAAAGGGTGAGGTTAGTCGGTCAGGAGAGGTTCTCCTCCCCCTCTGTTCTACCTTGGTGAGGCCACATCTGGAGTATTGTGTCCAGTTCTGGGCCCCTCAGTTCAAGAAGGACAGGGAACTGCTTGAAAGAGTCCAGCACAGAGTCACAAAGATGATTAAGGGAGTGGAACATCTCCCTTATGAGGAAAGGCTGAGGGAGCTGGGCTTCTTTAGCTTGGAGAAGGGGAGACTGAGGGGCAACCTCATCAAAGTTTACAAATATGTTAAGGGGCAGTGTCAGGAGGATGGAGCCAGGCTTTTTTCAGTGACGTCCAGTGACAGGACAAGGGGCAATGGGTGCAAACTGGAGCATAGGAGGTTCCATGTAAATATCAGAAAAAACTTCTTGACTGTGAGAGTGACAGAGCACTGGAACAGGCTGCCCAGAGAAGCTGTGGAGTCTCCTTCGCTGGAGACATTCAAAATCCACCTGGACAAGTTCCTGTGTGATGTGCTCTAGGTGACCCTGCCTGGCAGGGGGGTTGGACTAGATGATCTTTCGAGGTCCCTTCCAACCCCTAGGATTCTGTGATTCACAGCATCATGCTGAAATTAATACACATACTTTTGCTTTTAACTACCTTGCTAACAGCTCCTCCCCACTGGTTCACCCCTTCTCCTTGCACACTCTCTATCTACAACATTACCACCTCACCAGCCTCAAGGACTATTTTCCAGGGTCTCAGACCACAACCAATTTCCTCCTCCTTATTGCAGCCCAACCCCCCAACTTGGCTGAATCTGGGCAAAGTTGAAAGGAAATAGATCAAAGACAAATTGACAAGCAAGTACTGTGAAGCCCTGCCAGATGCACATTACAGGACCATTTATTTCTATTTTCAGTGAACGGCGAGAACGAGAACCCTTCCAAGGGCCAGGAATTGCCAGCTCTGCTGCACCACACCAGCTCCAACACGACAGGATTTGTGTAACTCCAAGTCAGCCAAGGTCAGCTCAAGAGCCTGTGCTGCCTCAAGTGAGGTAGGATGGCTGTGCCACACGTGGGCACACGCAAGGCAGAGCTTAGAGGCAAAGTAATCCAGGCACTAGGAACGTCCTCATGTCTTTCCTGGTACAGCCTTTTTCCCAGCATGGAAAGCAAAAGGGAAGAGACCACTCCAGGCTTCAGGTGCAATAGAGCAAGTAATTCCAGACATTGCAAGCACCAGAAGGGAGAGAAGCAAGAACTAAGCCTGAGAGTCAGCTCAGAGGACAGTTCTCCCTCGCATTCATAAACAAGTGCCTGTGGTTTACAGGTCTGAAGGAAATTCTACTCTTTTGCTACACAAGCCAAGAGCTAAAATACTGCTCTCAGTCTAAGACAGAAAAAGTTAGTTATATGCTCATCCTGACATTGTTGAACAGGTAGTGTGCAGTCAGCATGACAATCACCATCAGCTTAGAGCCAGCTACAGCCACAGGTCACCACTGTCTTTTGCACTCAGGCCTGCACCTCCCTCCACAACAGCATGGGAACGTGGTTATCTTGCTGCACACTTCTGGCCTGACTGTTGTTCTTGCTGAATGGTTTTAGGATAAGCTGAATTTTAAAAAAGGGAAGTTCCAATTATCCCCAGTCAATACAGATGCCAGAGCAATTTTCCATGCAGGCTTGTGTCAGTGTACTGGCCAGTTTCCAGTGCTGGTAGTTATATTTGCAGCCCTTCTGTAATTTCAGCAGGATGCAGAACTCCTCACAGCCAGGCAAGCACTTCTCAACTAGGTAAAACCAGCAGCCCTGAGCTGCACGTGATCCCCTTCCTGGGCTCCTCACAAGGTAAGAAGATAGCACTTTGCTGCACTTCAGTGATTCACCTGTACTGTAAGCCTGGAATCCTCCAGCAACCAGTGACAGGCAGCCAGCAATGCCCCTCTGCAAACATGCACAAGGTGCTGCTTCCAAGCAAGCTGCACCAACTAATGCCATGGTAAGGAAGTTTACCTGGACCTGGGCAGCTCCTTCCATCACCCGTTTGCAATAAGCTCTTCCAGAGCAGGTGAGCTGCATGCTGAACACTGCACTGGTGAAAATACAAAGGAGCCAAGCTCAGTAAGTGCTGCTCCAGCAGATGGGCTGTATGCTGAACACTGCACACTGTCCCCTCGATGGACAAAACCACCCTCCAGCACAGCCTTCTGCAGCAACACACCCACCTTGTCCTTCTGGGATAGCACAAAGCATCCCAAGTAGCACGTCCTGAGAACCCCCTTCCTACCAACACCATCACTGGATCTTCACACACAACCACTTACTCAGCTGTTTGAGCTGCATCCAAGTTCTGCTCCAGATCCTCAAACATGCCCTATCAAATAACTATTTAAAACAGCAGAGAAAACAACAGACAGGTTTTGTGCCTGCCAGACAACAGGTCCTCACAACAAGCCTGTTTTGTCCGTGCTGAGCCAAAATAAAGCAAGTTCAACCATAGCCGGACAGTGTTTGAAGCACCAACTCAACAGCCCACTTCACCTGAGTTAATCATAGTCCAGAGGAGGGCTGGCCAGACTCTGCCCTGGACACACACATAAAAGCCAGTTAGATTGCAGAGGATCAAAGGCCTCTTCTCAAGCCATCACTGTTCCCAAACCACACCTCATTTTCTGTGTTACTGAGATGCCAAACCACCACCCTCCAGAAGAGACAGCAGGTAGACCAAGAGCAGAGCAACAGCTTCATCCACCCGCAGGCAGGCAGAACACCTCCCTTTACATCCACACTGGAAACACCTCCCAGGGACCTGCAGTGCTGTCTGCACAGGAGCAAACCAGACATGGAGCATGATCATCCCCCAGCTGCACGTTTCAGCCCCAAAAACACCTCCACCACACAGATGTGCCTGCCCTCTGCAAACATTCTCAAGTCTCATTTTTCTCCAAGGCTACGTTGGATCACCCCAAAGCAGCTGGGTTCAAGAAGGAATCACCCTCTTTTCAGTTAAGTTAGTCAGATCATCAGGCTTTCAAGACCCAACTATCAAATCAATTCCCACCTAAAAAAAAACACTAAAATCACTGCTTCACTTTGGACTTTCTCCATCACCCTTCTACAAACTACCATCATCTGGAATTACCACAGTTCCAGATAAACGTTCTGGATGCCACTAAAAACTTTATTCTTCAGGGGTGAAATTCTTTTCTGAGCTGGACAAACAATACATGTGGTTTTTCCACTGAATTGTTTCCAGCTTTCTGTGGTTTTGCTCTATCTCATCCACCTCAAGCCTCTGCACAACCAACAGCCCACCCTGCTTTAGTACTGAAGCTGAGGGCACCACCAAGTGCTTTTCAGATGTCCCCAAGAACTGCCCTAGGAGTATTTAGCCTCCAGAGACAGCCAGTAAGGAGTTTTAAGCTCCAGTTGTGCTAGCAGGCACTTAATTTTAAGTGCTTTGCTGAACCAGGC
Organism: Hemiprocne comata; assembly: GCA_020745705.1. Classification (NCBI taxonomy): domain Eukaryota; kingdom Metazoa; phylum Chordata; class Aves; order Apodiformes; family Apodidae; genus Hemiprocne; species Hemiprocne comata. The sequence continues at coordinate 4,967,274 of CM036612.1, forward strand.
ACAAAGCCACTCCTCATCTGCACAATCTGAATACTTCTTGATCTCATCCATCAAGAATGAAGTGATATTTTGCCTTATCTCACAAGCCAGAAGAACTTCTTTAGCATTTACTTTCCAAAGTACCAGGGGCAGGCTCACTTGATTTTTATTTTTCCCCTCCCTAAGTCAGGATGCTGTGATCCTGTTACAGGAAAACCACAACCACTCCCTATCACGGGGGGGGTGTTGCAGCTCACAATTTCCAAAGTCTGACTAAAACATAGTTCCTGCCACTTATTTTACCCATGATCGTGGCCACAACCAGCTGACACAGACACTGCACATTGCCCAGCACTGGACATCATCACTTGGCAACACCAGAACCATTTTCTCTCTGCTGCTCTGTGGAGGAAGCCACCCTGCACCTCTGACACCTCTCTCTAGCTGGCACAACATGCAGCCATTTCACAAAGTTCTCCCCTAGCTGTGCATACAAACTGATCATTCTTGATCATAAAGCACCAAAATATCCGGGCGTCTTTCCCAGGGACAGAGACAGCTTCAGCAAACCTCAACTTTGGAGTCACTTCCCCTTCACCACAAAGAAAAAAGGCCAAGGAAAACACTTTGGGCAAAGTTAAGCAATAGAATCATCTGTAATAGTTCAGGCAGTGTCCCAAGTTCAGCCAACGTTAGCAGCAAGCTCTGCAAGGACACCAGGGAAAAGCACTCAGCTGTGCCAGTGCTTCTGTCTCCTACAGCTCCTTTTCAACAAAGGTGGAAGAATAATCCAGTCTCAGTTCTCCCCACTGATAAAGATGGACAACTGGATCATCTGTAGAGCAGGGGAAAAAACCACCAAGGTGCCCTGGGATTCTCTCCTTGGATGACACTGGGGCTGCTGAGCTGCAGAGACCTTCAGAAAAACCTCCTGTTACTGCTAGGAGGTGTCACTGTGCCTCACAACTCCAGCCTCGCTGCCAGGAGACTCGCCCAGCAGCTCCCATGAAAGCACCACACTTGATCCCAAGAACATGGCAAGAATGGGGAGGAAAGCAAAGGGAAACCTCTCACCGCTCATGCCTCACGTGTGGTGAACTTGGTACCCTCCAGACAGATATTTGCTCGTTAATTTTTACATGGGCTTCTTGATTTAATTACAGTTCCACTAGTCAACAATGATGGGCATTAGGATTACAGTGCTATTTTTGTCAGTATTAGTCTGCATTAATATATTCTTGCTGCTGTCTTGGATCCCACCCTCCCACTGCCCAGCAGGAGGTCACCACTGCCACACACCTGCTAAGCAACATACGATCCCAAATCCCATTTTTCCCCTTTTGATGCAACTTCTCCATCACTTCTGAGCTTTTTGTTTTCAGGGCACAGTATTTCAACCCAACAAACGTTTTCTATTCCAATATTACTACCCCTTTTTCTTATCAAATGCACCCACCAACCAGGATTTGTATTGGGAAGCATTCTGCCTTGATACACAAGAAGGAACTGGAAGGCTCAGGATCACTGCCTGAAGTTTTTCTGCATCTACACCACCCTTAAAGTTAGGCAGAGATGTCAGCATTAATATCTTTAAAGACAACTCTGTCAAGATTTGTTCTTAAAATGGTTCAAGGTGTAATTAAGAAGCCACAGTAATGAGGCAGACTGTTTTAGGGCTGTAACATCCCAGACCACCACTACATCAAAGACAACACTTTCTGAGGTACTGAGTTCAGCCTGGAACATTATCTCTGCTTCTACTTCCTTCAGATGGAGACTGTCAGAAACACAAGCAATTTGCAAACATGGTCTTCAAGAAGATGCTAATAGGGTAGGAAAACCTGTGATTAACAAAAGAGGCAAAAAAATTAAGAACCTGACTGAAGAATGCATAGGTCAGTGTGACACGACAACACACTGATTATAGCAGCAGTAAGAAACAAAGGCCCTGCTCACACCACTCATGTCCCTCAGCTCTGCTTTGCAGGCTTGAGCTCTGCAGGCTGTCTCCAGAAAGCAAATTGGTGCTGGAAGGGCCCCTTCAGGTGTCCAACCAGGGGATGTCCAGGAAAGACCCCTCAAACTGCAGTATCGCATAGTAAGAGATAGTAGCAAGCCATCCTGACAGGACAGGACTGAGGGTTCATAGAATCATGGAATGGTTTGAGTTGGAAGGGACCTTAGAGATCATCCAGTTCCAACCCCCTGCATGGGCGGGGACACCTCCCACCAGCCCAGGTTGCTCCAAGCCCCATCCAACCTGCCCTTCAACACTGCCAGGGATGGGGCAGCCACAGCTTCCCTGGGCAACCTGGGCCAGGGTCTCACCACCCTCACACTCAACAATTTCCTCCTCATGTCCAACCTCAATCTCCCTCTGCCAGTTTTAATCCATTCCCCCTTGTCCTCTCCCTCCCTGCCCTTGTCCAAAGTCCCTCCCCAGCTTTCCTGGAGCCCCTTCAGGCACTGGAAGGTGCTCTAAGGTCTCCCTGGAACCTTCTCTTCTCCAGGCTGAACACCCCCAACTCTCTCAGCCTGTCTTTGTTGGAGAGGTGCTCCAGCTCAGGTTCACCCAGAAGCCTCTCTCCTTCCATGTTGGGTCTAGCACAACACATTACCAACAGGAAGAAACACTTTTAGAGGCTCCCCAGTACTGCCAGGTTATCACAAAGGCCCTCAACTGCTGCCAAGAATCCAGTCTTAAAAGTGAACATTACTCACAAACTTGCTTCAGCCTGGTGAAAGATGAATCACCAAGCCAGTCAAACAGCATTTCCTAGACCCTCTGCTCTTTTTAGAAGGCAGTGGGTGACAGTCTGGGGGCAAAGGGGCACTTCAGCCTTCTGCAAGCAAAGACACCAGACTCAATGCAGTTACAGGGGTACCTGCAGGATCACTAGCACAGCCTCCAGTATCTTCATCCTTTTTCATAGCTCAGCATCCAAAAACATAAGCACTTTGGGCCTTCAAACTTCTCTCTCTCCAGGAGCTTCACAGCTTTATGACTAACAAAATCTGCATAAAAAGAGGATTCTGTTCCTGCCCCAGTAGAGTCAAATGCAGGTAGGTCAAGGATGACAAGATTAACAGGCAGAGGGAGGCTTTCTCCAGCCTCATTTCACTCTCTCCAATTGCAATAGGATGCTGGTAAGCAACTCAGGACTGCCTCACTGAAAAAGCCTGGCCCTATGTCTCTGTGTCACTGTCTGGCACAGGATTTCACCTGACTCAGCCTCTCACTCACAGGCAGGCCTGACAGTGCCCGTTGTCACTCCTGACACGTCTGTCTAACCTCTTACTTAACTACACTACTTACACACTCTCCACATGCCTGAGCAGTTTCTCCTGGGGGTGTTGTCACCCTCACCATCACAAAGTCTCACCAAACTCTACAGTGACTCGATTCCAACCCCAGATTCTTACCCTACACACCACAGACACCCCCAAGCTACTGCTAGGCTGTTCCCCACAGCCCCCTGCCCTGCTGGAGATACACTACCCAGAGTCTCTCTTCCCCCTTCCCCAGCACAAAAAGGCTACAAGGACTTGAAGCAGGGGTGGTTGTACTGATCATCTCCTTCGTGTTTGTGTTTTGTTTTATTACTACATGTTGGAGTGTTGTTCGTCATGATACTTGGGGTTTGGGATTTAATTACTGCCTGTGACTCACCCTCCCACCCAATTCCATAATCCCCTGGCTACATTAGGGTATTTACATGTTATTTTATAGCCACACAAGTGAAGATTATTCACCCTCAAGTTGCACACACAGAAAACACATCGCCTGTGCTGGCGTCATGTCTCAGCACTACGTGGATATAATTGGTGCTTGCTTCCCACAACCCAGACTGCAAAATTAGGATTTTCTTTACCTAAGCTAGCTTGCAAGATGGAGCACAAAGTAGTGACAAGGTGAGCTCGGTCACCAGCTGAAACAAAACAGGCTTGTACACAAACCCACAGCCACTAGTGCAACCTGAGTGACTTTCTGAAGGTGGCAACAAGAACAGAGGTGAAATGCAGGAGACAACACAGCAAGCTCTGTGGAACCAGGAAGGCCTGAATATGGATCTCCTGGTCTTACTACACTCAAGTTCCTCTAGCTCTAAGTGGTGCACATTGGGGTGTGTGTTCAGTTCTGAACAAGAACAAAACAAAAACCCTCATCCCCTGCCAACAGGCTCTCCAGCTGAGAAAAGCAGATAATGTTAAACTAAACAGGTCTACTCTCAGCTGAGCTTGTCTACCTCAAAGGAAGTAACAAGCTTTACTTTGGTTTTTGTTTTGTTTTTTTAAAGTCACTTGATTTACATTAAGACTTAGCAGTGCCAAGTTAAGGGACTACTCCAATCTAAAGGCCTGCCCCAGCATCTCCTAGAGCAGGATTTGGAGCAAGCTGTTATATATATCAGGAATACAAAGCACTGGTCTCTGCAGGGTAGGAAGTGAGGTCTCTGCACAGTGCTGAAGGGGCTCTGCTTCAGCTCGAGGGCTCTAAACACAAAGATACAAGTCCTTGTAGTCCACCAGGCCTAAGAGCTATGGAAGCAAATAAGACAGAAGAAAACAAAATACCACACTCCCTTCCATGCATGGGAGCAGTCCCTGGGAAGCTCCCTGTGCTCACTTCCAAGAGGAAAGATCTCAGTGTCTTATCTCACCATATCCACCTGTAAACACCACTAAGCCAAACCAAAACTCACTGTAGATTCTAGTTAGTTTACTGAGCTTTCAGTTGTGGGTTGGTCTGTCCCTCTGAGCTGCTTCCGTTGCCTTTAAACAGCAGTTTAAAAGGTTTCATACTGGAGTGGAGAGAGAACTGCTCTGGGAAACTTATCAAATCAGATCCTGAAACATCAACTGCCAATTTAAATAGTCTGAATGTTTAAGAGTCATCTTGAGGGCAAGGAAAAAAAGCAGACCATTAACTCCAGCTGAAAGCACTTGGTCTGGGGTAGTAGCAATGGCCACAATCACTCAAATTTGATCCATGTTCTGACCATTTTAAGTGGCTTTAAGAGAGAATCAGAGCTTCAAAACTGCAGGGGAAGTAGCACCTAAATAAAGCATAAAGGACACCTAGTATTTCAAGTCAGGAAACCTGCAACAGGCACAAGTATCAGGAGAATCAGCTGAAACCTGCATCTCCCCAGATGAGATACTAAGCAGATGGAAAATTAGCTAAGCAGGTATCTTTGCAATGAGGCCAGGAATTCAATAGTGACCATACTCAAAAGAAAACTGTAACAGTGACACAACTGTAAAAAGTCCAGAGCTGAGTTAAACTGAACTTACAGCAAGGGCAGCTTCTCATTTTATACATGATTTGGGTTACTTTAACTAAAGAAACTAAACAAGGACACAGGTTGTGTGCATGTCAAACTACCCAAGGACAGCAAGCTCTTGAAGAATACTCAGACTTCGTTCTGCTGGGCAGCAGACCCACCAACCCACCTCCAGCAGGTCAAGGGAGGTTCTCCTCCCCCTCTACTCTGCCCTGGTGAGACCCCACCTGGAGAACTGGGACCAGTTCTGGGCTCCCCAGTTCCAGAGGGACATGGATTTACTGGACAGAGTCCAAAGGAGGCTACAAGAATGATGAAGGGACTGGAACATCTGTCTGATGAGGAAAGGCTGAGAGACCTGGGGCTATTTAGTCTGGAGAAGAGAAGACTGAGAGGGGACCTTATTAATGTCTATAAATATCTGAGGGGTGGGTGTCAAGAAGGAGGGGCCAGGCCCTGTGCCCTGTGGTAGGACAAGGGGCAATGGCCACAAACTGGAACACAGGAAGTTCCACCTCAACATGAGGAAGAACTTCTGTCCTGTGAGGGTGACACAGCCCTGGGCCAGGCTGCCCAAAGAGGTTGTGGAGTCTCCTTCTCTGGAGACTTTCAAGACCCACCTGGATGTGTTTCTGTGTGACCTGCCCCACATAGTCCTGCCCTGGCAGGGGGTTGGACTTGATGATCTCCAGAGGTCCTTTCTAACCCCCACCATTCTATGATCCTATTGAGTGTACACAACTCCCTTCCTCCTGGCAAAGGCTGGGGCTTCACCCAACGTTTGGTCCTGCTGCCAGAGGAAAGCAGTGCTGGGAAATCAAGACAGATCCTGAGGTCACTTGGTTTGTTTTCATATCACCACCAGTTCTGAGCAGAGCAGGTCAAACACTCACATCCAGCCCCCTGTGTCACACAGCCTGTGGCAGACACATCCAGCCCTACAACTCCAGAGGTCTCAAGGTTTAGGTGTGAGGCTCTGCACTCTTCCACCAATTATCACCATTTTAAGCAGCAAGAAATGCTCTACACAGCTCACATTTGAGCTGGGATGAATTTGGTCTCCGAAAAGTAAAGCTGCACGTTTGAGCACTAGAGTTTCCATGTTCTATCAGTGTAACAGAAGAGGAGCCTCCATTGCTGGCCAGCACAATCTGTTGGGCAGCTTCATGCTGAGCAAGTTCCCTGAGCACAGAAAGCCCAGCATCTGTGTCAAGCTTTGTGCTGACAAAATGCAACTGCTGCACAACTGATTTAGTGGGAGGGGGGAAATTAGAAAAGGGGGAAGAAAATCCTGTGTATCCATCAGACAACACGTACCAGCATGGCAAAGATCTGCATCCAGTGCTGAAAAAAGCCCAAGGGGTGCAGACACAGCCCTGCTTTTCAGAAATTCCTCTCACTACCAACTCAAGAAAGCAGCAGCTCTCTCAGCTCCAGCTCTAAGCTCAGGTCTTTAAATACCACCAGACAAACTTTAACAGAGCACCTAGGATATCTAACAGAGCAAAGGACTCCTCCAGGCTTAAAACAAAGACTCAAGCTCATCTAGCACCCAGGGGTCAGATTCTCAGCAAGAGTAAAGCAGGGACACAGTTAACCCTACACAGATTTACCATAGCTGAGAATCCTAATGTGATTATCCAATATTACCAACACAATCATAGGGGCCCTTGCTTAGTGTCACTGCTGCAATATCTAGGCCATGACAAGACAGATTTAGATTTCCAGGCTCCACCCTCTTCTGGGCACTTCTTTAATAGGCAGGACGTCATAGTTAGTGTCGGCACTCGCGGCCACGAGCACCCAAACCCTGCAGAACAAAGCAACCAGAAACATCAGAACAGAAGCATGGTCTCTGCCTCTCCTGATTTTAGGAGAGCAAGACCAGTTGGCAAGGGGTTGTTGCACCTTTTTTGGGTGAATTTTTTTTTTTAGCTATAACACTCATAACAAACGGCCACCAACTATTTATACAGTCACTGACATTTTTACTGCATTGATGACACGGAGAAAGCTTAACTGCCTCTTCCTCACTTCTTGGAGGTTTATTTTGATAGGTCTGATTTAAAGCTGTTTAACTTCATCTCTTTGCACGTTTCAGGACCCTGTCTCACTCCAGATCTTTCAGAGCCATTCCTCTCCCCTAGGCCATACCCCAACTCCCAGCCATGGAGAAAGTCAAAAAAAGGAAGCTGTAAATCACAAGGTAGCAGAGAAAGGAGGAGAGAAAAAAGGAGGGGAGGGGGAAAGGAAATTACTCTGCCATGCAACAGTGTATTAGAAGCCTGAAATAATTAGGGGACAAAAAACATCCTGTACATTAACTCTGCATTCTCTTTCCAAAAGCTTGGGTCCAAGGGCAGGAATAGTTTGTCATACCACCCATCCTCCCAGAGCCCAGCCAGAACACAGCCTGGACTTACTAATTTAGGAGTACTAAAGTCTCACACTATTAGTGACAGCAATTTCATAACGACCAGCAGCTCCCTAAAGGCTGTGGAACTGTACTGGCCTTCACAGCAGGAAGCATGTTTAGATGTTCACATGAGCACATTTGCTAGGCATGTGCTCTGCTTTTACAGTCTTGGGTATCCACTGATTCCTCCCTGACAGGCAGGCTTGGAAACCCAAAGCTGATGGAGTCACTACTCCATGATTACTATGCAGCAAGACACACTGCCTCCAAGTAGATTACTTGGCAAAGCAGACTCAGTCCCTCTCTATTGTGACAATTTTAGCCCTTGAATTTCCACTGTAAGACTGAAAAATAAATTAATGGGTCATGAATAACGCACAGCTTAAAAATAAAAAAAAAAACCAACATTTGTTTAGTTATCAGTCATCCCTCTAAAATGCACATTTCAGCTGCTATTATTCCAAGCAGCTGCTAATAGCATCTGAGACCTCATTCATCTCCAAGTGAAATTAGCAATGGCACAAACACGCTGCAGAGCATGACTGGCTTTGAGTGAACATGACTGGAACTGCAAAGCCAGCAAGAAGTTGCAGCAAGTGCACACAGCTGAAAAGCTTCCCTGGAAAGGCAAGGAAGTGCTGAACCACGTCGATGGGAGGGGAGAGAAAAAACAAAACTAGTTGAGCAGAGAGCAGGTTGTAGCTGGACATGGGGAGGAAAGAAAGCAAGGTTAAGCTGGCCAGGGCTGGGACTGATTTCTAACTGGACTTGCTTGCAAGGGCCAGTCAGAGTGGGCTCACTGGGGCCCTGAAGTGCTATGGCAACAGCAAACCCCATTTGGGAAGCAATTATGCAAGGATCTAAAGAGAGCTCATGGCAACAGTCAAGTCAGACATTTAGGAATTTCGATTACTATGGTGGCACCCAGACATCCCTGCTGAGCAAAGTAGCATGAAAAACAAGAGGAAAGCCTAACACTTGCCTGCTAGGAAAAGCTCAAGCCTACAGCTAACGTGATAATGGAAGAGCTGCACAACACTCTGTGGAGGTTTGTTTCAAACAAGTTTCTTCTGCTTAAACCCAGGAATCCAGATTTCAACCTTCTCCCGTATAACTATGGGTACACGTGAGCCACAGGAGTGCCATCTCCCTGAGTAACAGGAAAACACAACTTAAGGGCTACATAATATTCCTCTAGAAGAGGATATGCTAATCAAACCCTGAAGACAGCAGTGAACTTTTCAACTCCTCAGTACATGCCAAGCATGGAGAGAGGAATCTACTATCCCACCAGGAAGCTCAGAGGGAATTCAAGCCACTAGGTCCAGTCAGAGGCACAGGGTATCCAGCATTCAGCACAGGGAAAAATAACATCAAAAAAACCAACCCCACACAAAGGGCTTTGGGTTTTTCCACAGGTGAGTAAGGAGAGAGATGAACAGGCATATGCCTGTCTGTTCATTTGTCAGATGTCCAGCAACAGGAAAGGGTTGCAGGGGTCCAGAACCCACAGTCTTGTGACTGTTACTCACAAGCCCCTGCAATTATTAGGGATTTAATTCATCAGCTCAAGTGATCTTACATAACTGCCTGAGAATTCCAACTTACATGTAACATACCAACGTATGCACTTTTCCTTCTTGCCAGCAGGAAAAGCTTTGAAGGTACCTTAAGTGTCTGTTACGTTTTTAAGTGTAAAACAAAAGCAAAAGGTAGAAAACCACCATCTGTCCCACTCCAGAAATAGCATCTTTTTAGTTTTTAAAAACAATTCAATACCTGTTTAATCCTGCCACATGTTCTGTTGAAGGCTGTGTGAGCAAGGTTGAGTTTGTGTGTTTCCTGTGGTCTCTGAACAACACCAGATCATTAGAAGATACCGTGTGCTAATGATCATGTCATGATCAGCTGTAAGATTGCAGCTGCTTGCACCCAGCCATGCCTCCTTCTGAGCATGTCTCCCAAGGCAGGGGCATATTTGGGTGCTGAGCACCAACACTGAGCTCAGCAGGCACAGGGGAAGGCAGCCAGGCATCTCCCAGGAGTATGGACAGTCTTTGTTCTGTGTTTGCACTGTGTGACACAGGACCCTGGTCCACAATAAAAGTTCCTCGATACTATGGTGACATGAATATTAATGACACTGTGGCTAGAACACCCGACAAGGAGTTACATTTGCATTTCATACAAGGCTTTGTCACTGCTTTCCTACATCGCCCTTATCAAGCTGCTACATCTTCATGGGCTTCAGACTCTCATTTGTAAAATAATTTGATCAGCCTTCCCTCCACCATCTGTGCGTCTGCTTTGCAGAGAGGGGAAGAGGAACAACCACGCACAGAACCACCAGTTGTGTGGCACCTACTACACAGGGGTCTTTATGTCTGCTGAAGAGCAGAGACAGCTCAACAGTGCAAACCACAACTAGTCACTGGGCATAAAATCAGAAGGATAAACTCATATTCATGTATCTAAGTACCTCTAACTCACAAGCAGGTAAAGGCCAAAAGAAATGGTCTTTCAGCAGAATTCTTCCTGCCAGAAACAGAGTTTGACTCAAGTCTGTACTGCCCCTTCTCTTTCTCTCTGCCATGCTGTCCCTCCTTCACCCTTGACCACCCCACAACCCACACCCTGGTGCTCTGCAATGCATTTTTTAAAATTTATTTCCTTACAAATGTAACCAATTAAAAAAGAACATAAGAACCAGCAGGATCTTATCAGTTGACAGCTGGAGCTGGCTTCACCTTACGTTTGCTGACTTGTGAAAGGGCTGTAATGAATATGCAGCCACCAAAGAGCTGAAGTCAGAACACAGTCAGCTTTGCAAGCAGCACTTACTGAAATTCCCAGGGAATACTCAGGGCACAACATCCACATCTCCTGCTCCTCAACATGGTCACAAGCATCCTGCTGACATCACCTGCCCTGCAAGCAGGAGCTAAGGCACAGAGACGTTGGACAAGTCTGGGAGGTACCTCTCAAGTTGCCTAACAGGACATTTCCAGAACTCTTGTCAAAGCAACAGGGATCCTACAAAGGGAGAACATTTCCATCCCAGCCACTGAGCCATCCTTCTTATCTCTAGCTCTTTCCCCAACTCTCTGGGGAGAGAGACATGGCACTGCCTCTTCCCTCAGGCCAAAACCTCCTGCCTAATGGTGATGGTTATTCCTTGTTACTCATCTACTCTCCACACACCATGTGTACACCTGCCTAACAAGAGGTGCTACAAAAAAGCTAAAAAAGAAAGGCTGGTGCACACAAGTACATGTATGAACACACCTGCTACCACAGACCTCTCTCCTAACCTACAAGGATATTTTCTTTAAGAATGTCACTGTCTCTTGCATGGCACCAACCATTTGCATATCCTCTGTATGAGATACTTCTTGCCAAAGGTCATGAAGGGAGTTATTAGACCAGACCCAAGGGTCAACAGCAACCACAAAGATCTTGATGTGAACACAGGGCAATCAGAAGGCAGGCAGTTCCTACCAATCCCACTCACTCCTCTGCAGCAGCAGCAGCTAAATGCTGGAGAGAAGGTCTTTATTTCTGAAGAACTTCACAAGTCAGAAGCAATTAATCCTTCAGAGGCTCATGACAGGTAACTAAAGTACCACTGACTTAGCAGGTAGGCCGTGCAGAGAAGGCTGGTAAAGCAACAGGTCTGTGCTCCTCTCCCATCAGCACTGACTATTTTAAGGATTTTTAAAGACTTTGAAAGTCTGAGTTTTACACAACTCTCACTCCCACAACATCTGAACACACAATCCAGGATAGCAGTAATGCCACACCAAACCAAGGGCTCCCCTCACCTGCTGCAGTGCTTTGAACAGGGAAAGCCCACACCAGCTTCTCATGGGCCCTGCTGCACTTCTTTATGAGACAAGTTCCACCTTTATTTTACTGCTGACATTAGAGCTGTGCATCAAAAGCACATGTCAAACCTTGCAAGCATCATTTAGCTTACAGGGTAAAGGAGATACAAGCTAAGATGTCATCTGAATAACAGCTGTGAACTTGGAATAGCTTCAGAAGACCACAGGTTTTAATCTCACACCCTGGAGAACAGCATGCCAAATTGCTTTTTAAGTTCACAAAGGCACTTTTTAGGGTCACTTCCATATTACAGCCCTATGAACTCCAATTAGTGTGTAAAACCAGCACATTCCTAATAGTGAATGAATTAAGGTCAGATCTACTTGTCTTCATCACAGCTTCCAGCTCAATCGTGGGGTGGATGGACATGCAAAGTCTCTGCTTGGGGAACTCAGCTGCTGATGGTTGGTTTTCTTATTATTTTTAATATATGAGATCATCCATCACTGGTACGTACTTTGTTTCTGCAAAATCATGAAGCAAACCAGATGCTCTGAGCATCTTGTTCCAAAAAAGTCTTTAATCCAATCCTGTGACACATGGCCCAGAGTCCTGATGTCAGCAGGGGTTCTGCCACAGAGCAAGCAAAAATTCATGCCCAAATCACACATGTGCCAAGAGCACCCCCATTTCAAACACACTGAGGCAGCATTTGAGAGAGAACACAGACTGCAACTAAAGCACTCGAGCTGGAAGGCCAGAGATCAATTCCTGACTTGGCCACACATACTCTGCATTGCTTCACCTTCATATCTCTGTATTATTTCCCAGCAGCTCTGAAAGGAACAGAAGGACATTTTCACAGGCTGTGCCAGAGCTCAGACACTCTGGCAAGAGGGCAGTGAGAGCTCCTCACGTTAGAGGAGCTGCAGCAGCTCTCTTCTGCTTTCCTTCTCCTGCATCTTACTGTAGGCAGCTACCATTAACCTTCATTTCATTTACTGGCAATTCCTGGACCTTCCACAAAAGGAGAAAAGGAAAGTTTCAGTAATTACAAAAAGCCACAAATGAAAGAGAATTACCTGGCAACACTTGAGCCTTTCCAGATCTTTTCCTTGGGCTTGTAAATCACTGTCAGTATTGTTCTTACATTCAAAAAAGTACAGCAGCCAATGCCTGATGTAAGGAGGTATACCTATGATTTCCAAAACTACACTGCCACAAGGACATCCTGCACTTCCCCCTATCCAAGAAAGTAGGCATCTTCCCAGGGAAACTTATTTATTCAGTTACCTCTTGTTATCAAAGAGGAACTCCTCCATGAACTGGGCTTGCCTGTGGCAATTTTCTCCCCAGAGACTTCCTGCCTCTTTCCACACGTGAAACATGAATAAACACTTACTTAGTACAGATGAAGGCAAATTGGTTGTGACTTTCCAGAAAAGCTGCAGCAAGTCCTGCAGCTGGCAAGCTGCTGTTCCAGTGGGCACAGCCTCAGTCTGTCCAAATCACTATTTTCACTGAAAAAAAAGTCCCCTTCAGAGCAAGCAGCTTCCAGTCTCCATGCACATGTGCAGCACAGAGTCAGTTCTGACCCCTTATTAGCCATGATTAATGCAGATGGGTGAGCCTGGAAGGCAGCAAGTGCTAAACCCAAAGTGGATTCCAGCTTGTCTTCAGCACATTTATAACTTGCCACCTGCTCTCTCCAACTGCTGACAAGCTCCTGAACAAAGGGGCCCACAACACGATAAAAACATCATGGCAGGACACGTTCTCCTTAGATCCAAAAAGTCATTGTTGGTGTCACAACCCGAGGTTAGTAACCTGCTCATATACAACTACTGGAACACTTCTGCACGACCCAAGTTGGATAGTTAAACCCTGTATTTTCACCAGCCAGAATCCCCAAACTTAGCTTTCTTATACCAAGTAATTGACAACTTCATAAAGCTGTTGCAGGACTGCTTGAATTAGAAATAGGGAAGGCTCTTCCTGGGCAATCAACTGCAGAAAACTCTTCCTCCCATGACTGCACTGGACTAACACTGCCACTAAACATGTTTTTAGCTAATACAGCTGTTATATAAAAAATGAGCCACCCCCATGTACAATCCCAGACCCATTCTCTGACATGTTGCATAAAGCTTACAAGTGAGGTTAGATGATGCCAGTCTCTGGGCCAGACAACTTCTTACACGGTTAAATCCATTAACACCTTATTTTCCTTCCTGATTACATCCAGGGACATGGCACACACTCTGCCCCAGCAAAACCTGGGCTGCTAAAAGCACCAAAGCACTTGGGGTAGCTTGACATTTACCCAATAACTCATCTAGGATTTCCCACCAGTTTGCCTGGCTTGTACACTCAAAAACCCAGACTCCTAAAAGACAGAGGAGCCAGTACCCAACCCTGCAGGAGCACAGGCCCTGCCCCACAACTTACACAGGGAAAAAAACCTTTAAAAGTCACATGTCTCATTCCAAGAGGAGAAACAGTTTAATTCCTAATCCAAATGTCACTGGTCAGCTGATGAGCAGCTGGCACTTGGCAGAAAAGCTAGAAGGCAATAACTAACAAAGCCACGTCTTGAACCCAACCACAGCAGAATGGGGTTGAGCATCACACCCACCTGCAAAATTTACCTCAGACAAGGTTTGTTTGAAAGTGAAATTATTTCAGAAGGAGCTTGCGTGTAATTAAAGGTTGATCATGACTTCAGGTTGGGTGCTGCACGCTCCAGGGAGAGGGAGCACTGGGGCTAAGCCAGGCAGGGGACAGCAGAAGTCCTCTGCAAATAGCCCAGTTGTCCATTTTAGTAGCTCAGGGGTCACCTTCCCCCATGGGACCCAGGCTGTGCGTTCACAGCCCCACCAAGCTCTTCAGACACACACTGGCCTGCAGGGCAGCTGTTTTGGTTTGAGCCAGGGTGAAGCTCTTTGCTGATTTTTTTTCTCTTAGCAGCCAAGGAAAACCATGATGAAACCTTCTCACAACATCTGTTTTTTTTTCAAAAGAGTAAAAAAATATAGCTGGCAAATTCAAGCTGGTTTTGCATCAGTTTAAAACATCTACCATTAAATGCTGTGAAACGTGCATTAGCTGGCAGCACACACAGGCATGTAGCTGAAAAAAAAAATGTCAGTGAGACATCTCACAATTATTAAAAACTTGAATCCCCCCCTAACTTGCACATTATACAAGGAAAAGACTACAAGTAGCACCTTCAGAGCACACGTGCCTCTGCCACAGATGCACACCCCACAAACTCCACAGCAAATTTCTGATTTCTGCCTCCTAATGTTTCTGCTGCTCTGGTCCTTATCATGGACACACCAAACTCCTCACAGCTCCAGCATGAGGTTTGGGGGTTCCCCCCCCTACACACAGGCAGAAACAAAAAGCAGCACCCAATTTGATTTGGTTTCTTGTAATAAAGAAAACATGAAGATAATAGCCTGACTCACCCACACACTCAGAGGCCTCCTGGGCACTCACCTCAGCTCCTCTGTGAAACCCCAGTCACCTTAAAGTCAGTAACAACACCCTTAAGCCCATCCTGGAGCACTAGGGTGATGCTGCCAACATTAACCCTGGCCTTGCAGAACTCCAAGGTCAGCAGCTCTGCCCTCCCACAAACTTTGAGGGGAATTTTTCAAGAGATTATTCGTGCTATCAACACGGATTAGAGCAAGACGACGACAAAGACTCAACTACAAATCACCTACAGCAATTTACTGTTTGTAAAGAGATAATGATTCACTGCCATTATAACACCACGCACAAACAATTGCTCAAGTCCCTTCTCTATTATTCTACTTCCTTCCAAAAGGAAGGAATGTTCCTCCCCGCCCAGGAAAGCAAGTATCCAGACAACTATTTTTAAGGGGGGGGTGTACCCAACCACAGGGAGTATTTGGGGGGATCTATGCAAGAGACTGGGGCACGTGGAGGTGTCTGCCATCTGGCACACCTGGCAGTGCCCGAGTGAGGGGAGCAGGACCCCCTCCCTGGGCCGGGGAGCAGACATCTTCAGCAGGGTTGCTCAGCAGAGCTGAGGGTGACCAGCCAGAGCTGTGACAGAGAAGAGGTAAATCCCAACATCCCATTCTAAAAGCTCTGGTTCAACCAGTTCCTCAGGCTCGCAGCTCACGCCTCCCCCACGCCACCCATCATCATTTCAGAGACTCTTTCTTTTAAGCCACTTTTTATATCTCCTATTTTCCAGGCTTCACACGCTGCACCAAAACACAGGCCATTCCTCTCCCTTCTAAGGCAACGGGGATGAAAGATGTTTCTTCCCCAGACAGGATACTCCTCCTCCAAAGTGCTTCCCAAGGGACTTTTCCTTTCAGCAGAAATTGCCAAGACTTCACAAGTTGCCTTTTCAACCCTGCTGAACAACCTAAATTCACTGCAGACACAAAACAAGTTTTCCAGGCCGAGGATTCAAACGTCACTAGTGCAGGAACCAGGTTGCCTGAGAGCTCCCCAGGTCTCTAGCTGAGTCAGTCAAAAATTGCTGTTTACCAGCACTTGGGGAGCACACACAGCTCCACCAGAAGGCCAGAAGCATTGCAAAGCTTCAGCCCTTCTGACTCATGCCGACCCCCCCAGATGACCTACGTTTCCTACAAAGGAAATGGCATTTCCACCCTTCTGTTCCCATCAAAAGGTGACAACCTGCAAACCTACAAGCCACCTTGCTCTTGTCCCCTTGAAGCCTTCACCCACCCCGCAGAGGGATTTCAGATTGCCCACACCAGGTGTCTAACAGTGAGGCAAACACCTCCGTAGCACATTGCACCAGAAGAACTTCTCTTCCCCTATAGTGTGGGCAGGAAGACAACAGTTATTTCCCAGGCCTGCTGCACCTCTCTTGGGCTGTGCATGCAGATCTAAGAGCTGTATCCAACGCCAGGCCACACTCCATCCCAGAGACCAGCAAGAAACCAGGAATCACTGGGAAAAGCCCTCAAGAGCAGCAGCTCCTCCAGGACAGGGAGGTATGGAGGAGAAGCATTTCTCCCACGCAATCTGTGCCACCACCTCACACCTTGGGTGGCCGTAGCTTAAGCCTGCAGAGCAGGAAAGAGCCCAGTGACACACAGGCTTGCTTCCTGGTGCTGTCAGCACCAGGCCAGAACCTGCCAACAGATTATTCATCAGCAAAAAAAAAAAAAAAGCCTCTGTTTTCCCATCTTACCAGGATGAGCACAGCCTGCACTAAAAAAAGACTGTGACATCTTCTCAGGTTTAGCTCATGTAGTTCCTAAGCTCCTAGGGCCAAGAGGGCCTTGGAAAGATCAACCAAGACAACCCTATATTGCAAATTTCAAGTCAGGAAAAAAAAAAGAAATCACTAGTTGAAGGACTGCTGCTGGTGCTCCTCTCAGCCCAGCAGGCAGCAGAACATATCTGAAACCATGTCTGAGAGATGGTCACAGATCTATCTTTTTGTATGCTGTGATGGCTTTTTATAAACCTGAAGGCACACGGCGTAGAGTCCCTTTTCCATTTTAGGGTTCTTTCTGTAAAAGCCAACACAGGTCCTCCCACTCAGCTCTCATACAGCAGCTACCCTCTCCTTCACAATTGCAAGATCAAAACAAAACACTGTTTTGACTGCAATTGCAAAGGATGCTGCACAGGAGAGGGACCAGGAGCAGGTCTAAGGAGGCCAACATCTCTCTGAAGGTCAAGGCTAAGGTTACCAGCCAGAGCCACTCATAAGGTTCCTTACAGCCCAAACAAATGAAATGTAAAATGATAGTTTAAGCAGCAATGCTGGTTACAATTTTTAAAAATACCACCAGCAGCTTTCTGCACTGTGAGGTCTGTACACGTAAGGAGTTTTATAATCCCTACTGTTCATTTTTAGCTCTATTTAGAAAAAAAAAGCAATTGGGATTACTGCTTCCCCTGCAGAAACCCCAAGCAAACAAAACCCCCTCATCCTAGATCCCAGCTTGCTCTACTCAGCCTACCTATGGTCCACGTTGTATCTACAGGGAATTTACTCCAGTGTTTTATTCCTCTCTGCTTGAGGCAGGAAAGAAGGCAACTGGTTGAAGAAAGTTAAGAGAAAAGACCACCGTTTTCTTTATTTACAGCACCCTGTTCTGCACCAAAATGTGACAATTTTGGATTTGTTTTTGAAAAAAAACAACAAACACCTCCCAGTTTAGAGAAGGTGGGAAACCATTACTTTGGAAATCCTCTCTATTTCTAAACCATTAAAAAAAACCAAAAACCACACAACCCAAAATCAAACCAAATCCAGCAAACCCACACACGTGGGAAGACCAGAAACGTCAGCTTGCAAATGCAAGTCTGTCAAGGACAAGGAAGTATTCGGGGAGACAGGGATAGCGAGGCGGAGTGCACGGGAAAGGCCAAAGCCTCCCTTTTCAGCTTTGCGAGGGAAAGGGGGAGGGAAAAGAATGAAAAGGAAAGGGCTCAGCGAGAGGCCCTGGGCTCTTACCTTCCGCCAGCACCTCGTCCACCGTCACCTGGTAGCGGCCGATGCTGAACACCCGGCCGATGTACCCGCTGCCCGGGCCACTGCTGCCGCCGCCACCGCCGCTGGTGCCCGACCCAGGGCCAGAGCCACCCTGCTCCCGACGCGAGTCGAAAAACTTCTTCATTTCTCAGGAGGCAGCAGCTGCCTGGTTATGGGGGCGATGCTATTTTTAAGGTCCTAAGCCCCCTCCTTGTTCCTCCCGCAACCCGGCCGGGGGCGGTGTAGGGGGACCCGGGGCCGTTCGCCTTAAGGGGCCAAGCAGAGCAGGCGCGCTGTCCTCCGGGGGATTCACACCTGCAAAACCACAGGGGGGGATAACGGGAGGGGAAAGGTGGTTACCCCCACAGCGCAGCCTAGGCCACCGCAGCCCCCTCTGGGGCGCCCCGACTGACAGGGCCCCTGACAGGGCCCCCCGCCCGGTACCTCTCTGCGGGCGGGGGGTGCCTCCATGCACCCCCAGCGGCGCCCAGGGCCGGGCCTGCCGCAGCCCCACCGGCTGCCCGCGGCGGGTCACGGCGGGGACCGCCTGCCGGCAGGGCCCGGGGCCCGCATCGCTGCCTGGCGGAGCTCCCGGCGGCCACCGAGCCCGTCAGGGACCGACCCCACCACCGCCGCCCCCCGCCGGCCCCATCCGACCAGGAAATGGGCTGTCACAGGAAGTCCCGGCTGCCGGCGGGAGCGCCGCCCCCGCGCCTCCGCCAGCCCGGAGGGCTCGGCCCGGCCCAGCCCCGCCGGCCCAGGATGTTCCCCCTCGCCGGCGGAGCCACCCGTGAGCGCGGCCGTGCCCCCGGCCCCACAGCGCGGCGGAGGAGCGAATGCCCTTTGGCGGGGGAGTAGGTGGAATGGCGGCAGCCGGCCCCGCCGCGCGGCACCCTGGGAGCGGTAGTTCCCATTCACCAAGCGGTGGCTGCGGTGGGCGCCGCCTCGCCGGGCGAGGACTACAACTCCCGGCATGCAGCGCGGCACCGCCAGGACCTGAGGAGGGGGCGCGGGCCGGGGGCGACGAGGTGGCGGGGCCTTGAGGGAGCTGTGGTGAGGGCCCCCGGGGGCGGGGGCTTCTCCTCGGCCCGGCCGGCCGGCTGGGATGGGGTCTCAGGCGGGTCGAGGGAGAGCGAAGGGAGCCCGGGGGCCATTTCTTCCCCTCGCCAGCAGGAATCGGCACAAAAATCCAGTCGGCGAGGAGCTGCGGCCCATGCTGGCTCCTCACGTTTATTTTCGAAATAGTGCGCTTGAATTTGACACCTTCCTGTCATAATAATAAAAGCCCCCTGCTGTGACATCTTGGGCTTGACCTGGAGTACGAAGCTTGTGTTCACACAGGCCTTGCTAGTGCCTGGTTCAAGAGCCTCAAGTAAAACTAAAAATAAACAACACATATTTCCAGCCCTCAAAAGTCGTTCAGTTCTTTAAACCTAGCAGTTGGGTTTTGTAAAGCCTGCAGCTTAGATGTACTATTAAATTACATCTTTCTCTTCCTCCCCACTCCAGTACCTCAAGCAGCTTGCAGCGAGATGCTCATGAACAGCAACACCCCTCATCTGAAGATCCCAAAGTCTTTGGGTCAGGCTTTAAAGAAGTTTAATTTAGCTCAAATCTTGTGAAGTTTCCTATACATGCACTTCAGGTTCATTTCAGCCGTTCTCCTCAGAAACAAGGGGATTTTTTCCAGCCTACAACGTTCACACCACCAGCTCCTTTCCACGTGCATTAACGGCGAAAGCCAGAGCTGGGATTTCAAACAGCAGAGGGAAACATTAAAATGGCAACAAAGAGGTTTTCCCAGCCTGTGACCCAGAATACAAGACCCCGAGGAGCCTGTGGCTGCCAGAGGAATGCCTCCATGACAGCAACGCTCTCCTTCCTCCCTTCCCACTAGGACAGGAGAGGAAACCAAAGCTCACTCATGTTTTCCCAGTGACTATTATTTCCTGTATTATGGTCATAACTACAGCCATCCTGCTGACAAGCTCCTGGTAGGCTAGGCAGGCCCTGGTTACTGTGGGATGGCAAAAATATTTACCCTTTGGGCAGCCCTTGCTCCCACATTGCTTTTTGAGATGATTCCAGCAATGCCAACAAGACTGGATCAGCCCTAATGGGTTTGGTTTGTCACCCCCCCCCCAGTGTTTAAAGACTTTTAAGATGTACATGGCTCTCTGAATAAGCAAGTAAAATTGCTGGTGATATTGTTTAGCATGTTGGATATGCAGATCTAAAAGTGTGTCACTGTACAGGTGCTTATTTGCTGAGCCACTGTGCCTCTTCATTATGGTTAATGCTCCACCTCTTCCATCAACCCTGTTCTCAGCAGTTGTTGTAGCCAAGGGGCTACAAGCCCACCCTGCTGACCCCAAAGCCCTCCTTGGTCACCATCATTCACCCATAGTTTGTTGGGTCCTGCCTCGTTTCCAAGTGTCACATACAAGACACCCTAAGCCCACACAGCTGGAACTGCCACCATTTCAGCCAGTCAGCTAACACCCCAACTGAAGCAGTCCTTTATTTTCATTTAACAGGCTTTAATCTCCATTAAACCTTGCTCAGCTGAGGTTTGGGGCTACATGATGAGCTGCAAATGGTCCATACAGAAGGTTCATTTGCCCTTCAGGGTAAATATGAACAGAGTAAAGTCTCCGTTGCTTCTATCCATTTTTAAATTTTTTTAAAATTCCTCTAACCTGTGAAACATCCCCAGGCATCTAAAAAAGACTGAGCTAAAACACCCAGTGCAAAAAGAGAGTCCTGTAATCAGTGACTTCCGGGGACTCTGCAGAACTGAACAATTTTCAAGGAAATTGGGCACCTCTGTACAGTACAGGGAAATGACTCATTTCCAAGTAAAGAAGATAAAGCCCACTGCTGTGCAGAGAGCATGCAGATTCACTGCTGAGCAGCCTAAATATGCACCAAAAAGTACTTTTTTTTTTTTTTACATTAACCTGGAAGTGCTGAGGTATAATGCAACCAAGCATCAGACCCACGTACAACCACGAGGCCCTGATGTTCTGGCCACAGGCACACAGACTCTGGAGAGGACAACCACAGCAGAAGTCAGTCCTCAGTTGGAGATACAGATGATTTTCTTCATTCCAGAAGGCACGAGGCTTGGCTGCACTGCTGCAATCCCAGTGACCTCCACAGGGATCAGAAACAAACAAGCCTGAAAGCTTCAAGCGAAAAAGCTAATCAGTGATTGCCAGCAGAGACATGGTCTAGTACTTCTGTGTTAGCCTGGAGTGACTCCAGGGTGCTCACAGACCTGTCCCACTGCAGAGAGAAACCTCAGCCTGACTAATACTGTCAATCCTGAACACCAAATTTAGCTGTTAAAATCCCATGACACTACGTTTAAAATATTTGAGTCCTGATGATGTGGTCAGCAGAGCTGTTTGCCTGCATATTGTCTCCCTGCTCCCTTGTTCCCCTGTACTGCCAAGAAAGTGTATTCAAATCCCCAGGAAGAAGCACATTAATACAGCTGCATCCCTCTTGATCAAACTTTCCAGACAGCTCAGCATTTTCTAAATAAAAACATATGTTTGGAAAGGTTTCCTGCGAGTAACCTAAAAGCGAGGGCACACTGTCCTCTTCTGGGCATTTCGAGACGTGGCAACAAGGCAGAGAAGAGTCTGCACAGCTGTCTGTGCTTGGTTAACTAACTTGGTTAACTAGACACGTAACTATCCAGCTAACAGTCGCATTTTCCTGTACTCAGTGCATAATAATTAATTAACAGCCCATAGTTAATAGTTAATAAACACCCCATCCAGGTGTTTTTTTTTTTTAATCTTGTTAAGGATGTTCCCTCAACCATACACATCTATTGCCCAAATTCCTGTCGAGATTCCCACCAGCTCAAGAGTATCAGAGTCACTGTTCTATCTCTCTTTCTGCCCATGCTTTCTGGAATCCAAGGATTTCTTTTAAGTCCGTAGCAATGGCCCACAAGCATTACTAGTATGACTAGAAAAAACATCACTTTACCACCCCCCAGGAAAAGAGAACTCTCCAGCATTCTATCACACAGCTAGTAACGTGGCTGGGTTCAGAGCTCTGCAGAGGAGGAAAGAGAAGACTCCACAGCTCCTGTCTATGCTCTACCTATTTCAAAATGAAAAATTTGCTACTTACGTGCTTCTGGCTGACCCAGTGAGACTTGCTCACTGGCTCCAGCAATGGCTGTACTTTTTCCAGCTAGAAGCCAACACCTTCCATCAGTGGTAATGGTACTCATGGCCTAAATATATATAGAATCATGGAATGGTTTGGGTTGGAAGGGACCTTAAAGATCATCAGGTCCAACCCCCTTGCTATGAGCAGGGACACCTCCCACCAGACCAGGCTGCACAAGCCTCATCCAGCCTGGCCTTGAACACCTCCAGGGATGGGGCTTCCACAACCTCCCTGGGCAACCTATTCCAGTGCCTTCCTACCCTCATGGGGAAGAATTTCTTCCTGATGTCTGACCTAAATCTCCCCTCTTTCAGCTTAAAGCCATTACCCCTTGTCCTGTCACTGCCCTCTCTGGTGAAAAGCCCCTCCCCAGCTCTCTGTGGTTCTGCCTTTTGACTTTGCTGGGTGAGCTCTAGATTTGTGCTGTGACTAGTGCTGTTTCTCAGTGTTTCCAGCTTGCTTTCCTGGGGAAGCTGTGGACTTGCTTAGATTGGCTGTTAGGAAGAATTTCTTTATTGAAAGACTGTTCAAGCATTGGAACAGGCTGCCCAGGGCAGTGGTGGAGTCACCATCCCTGGAGATGTTAAAAAATTATGCCAACATGGCATTTTGGAACATGGTTTAGTGGGTGTGATGGTGTTGGTTTGACGGTTGGATGTGATGATCTTAAAGGTCTTTTCCAACCTTAATGATTCCATGGCCTTATGCTGCCTTGCTTTGGCTCATGATCCCTGGTGGCTGGTGAAGCTGGTTACTGCCCCTGACTACCTGGAGGCACAGCAGGACTGGGGCCTGTCTGCATTCTTGCCTGCAGGGCTGTTCCCATCCCTGTCTCTCGTGGAGCAGCCCTGCTCATGTTGCTTTTTAGCACTAGACACCTCATGTTAAGATGCTTCCTGTGTTTTCCCTGCTCCCAGCACTACCTCAGCCAGGGAGTTTCTATCCTGTTTCCATGAAGGAATGAAGACACGTGTGCCTTAGAAGTCTCCCTTAGCTGGGCAGTCACAGCTCTGTTTCCATCCCCTAGAGCTGGGTTATAGCCAAACTACAGAGCAGCTAAGTCAGATGAAGCTACATTGAGGCGGATATTAATTAAGAAGAAGAAAAAAAAAAATGAAAGCTACTAATTTCCTCTTCAGAACTATATGTATGTTAATTGAAGTAAACATTCATTAAGCCCATTAAATGAAATTTAGGTTTGATAATGCACTTCAGGCTGCTGGAAGCAATGGGGTAGCAGTTCACAGCCTGCAGCTTTGGGGAAGGAGGGCTTCAGTTGAGCCTCCACAGGGGCATTAGGAGTTTCCCTGACTGAACATCTCTCCATGGAGCTGGCAACTGCCCTGAGGCTTAAATTGTATAAATTAGTCTTGAGAGTGGGGGTTTGTTTGAGGTGAAATTACTATACTGGTGCAAACTGGGATGTGAGTGCAGTTACAGTGGTCTGGCCCATCTCTTGTCCTTGGGGTGAATATGGCACAGAGAGGTGGAGCCCTGGCTGTGCTGTGTCCTGCTGATGGCTTCCCAGCAAGCAAAGGGAACGCCTTGCCAAGGGAACCCAAATCCTGTGGGGACTCTTGCACACCTTCTGCCCCAGCCTGCACCTGGGGCTCTGCTGGGGATGTTAGAGCAGACCTGGGGATCATAGAATCATAGAATGGTTTGAGTTGGAAGGGACCTTACAGATCATCTAGTTCCAAACCCCTTGCATGGGCAGGGACACATCCTGCTAGATCAGGTTGCTCAGAGGCCCATCCAACCTGGCTGGAAAAGGGGAAACATAACTCCCATTTTCAAGAAGGAAAAAAAGAAAGACCCAAGGGGACTATAGACCAGTCTCTGTGCCCGGCAAGATCATGGAGCAGCAGATCCTCCTGAAGGCTCTGCTAAGGCACATAGAAAACAAAGGGGTGACTGGTGACAGACAACGTGGCTTCACCAAGGGCAAATCCTGCCTGACTAACTTGGTGGCTTCTACAGTGGGGTCATGGCATCAGTGGACAAAGGAAGAGCAGACCTGGGGGTGTCAGAGCAGACCTGGGGGTGTCAGAGCAGACCTGAGGATGTCAGAGCAGACCTGGGGGTGTCAGAGCAGACCTGAGGATGTCAGAGCAGACCTGGGGGTGTCAGAGCAGACCTGAGGGTATCAGAGCAGACCTGTTTTCCCCAGTTCAGGTTGAACAGTGGAGGGTGAGGCAATACAACTAGGATCAAGAGCAAGCGACAACCTGTATGACTGCAAGGGGCTCTTTTGAAGGTACAAGTGTCACCCCACAGGTGCCTAACCATCCTCACAACCCCACTACAGAGGCACTTACTGTCTCCAGTCCCCCTTTGGATGGTGCTCATTTGCACAGGCAGCTGATGGAGCTGTCAAAAAACCCATGGCCCAGGACTGTTTGCCTTCCCTGAGACTGGGCTCATGGGCAAATGCAGCCTTACATTCCTCTGCCAGAGAAAGGCAGAGTGTGGGGGTGTTCCTGAGAGTGTCAACACAGCATAAGCTGTGGGACAGGAGCATGGAAGGCACCGAGTGTGGCAGCACCCGAGATAGTGCTGTAGTTGCCACTGTCATAAAGTGCAACAGCATCCAGGATCTCCATCCAGGATTGCCTGCAGAACATGCAAGCAAAAAACTCTTGTAACTGAAGCACGTTTGAAATGGGGAGTTTGACTCCTGGCTTTGTCATACTGCTGGTTGTTGCTGTCTTCCCTCAGTTTTGTTTTCTGAGGCATGTAGAGCACCCTGTCTGAGTGGTCTCTTGTCTTAAAGGCACTTTGGGTTAGAGGGATTTTCTGAAATCAGTTCTGCTCCCCTGTTCCTTCTTGATGTTGTGTGACATGTATGTTTGTGCAATCAACCTGAGTCTACCCAGGGAGCCCCTGACTTGCACAGCAGTACCTCTGCTCTGTGCTCAGGGCTGTGTGAAGTCCCATCTGGGTTGCAAAGAGGTAGAGTAGCTGCACATTCCCCTCCTAATACCCCTTGTGTGAAAACGGGGTTTCTAATGCTTATGGTAAACAATTAAGAGCCAAGAACACTTCTATTTCTTATGTGAATTGGAATATCTCATCTCAGTCTTCCCACCTCAAATAAACACTGCTTCCCTATTTCTGGAGTGTGTTTGTCACCTTCCTTTTGTTGTGTTAAAAGGGCTTCCCTCAGATCATACAGAAAAGCTTCAGGCTGGCTTGCAGGATCTTCCCCAAAACACCAGTGTTTGTACACCAAGGCCACCTCTGAGTTGTGAAAATGGACATTTCATCTTGCACAGAGTTGAACTGCAGGTAAGGAGACATCCAAAGTACCCCTACATCTCTGCAGTGAGTCCCAATATCTGCAGTTTGTGATTACTCTGATATCCATATGTGAGAATTCTTCACCTTTTTCCAAGCACATGAAAACAGGGGCTTTAGAGAAGCAAGTGCTGGTTTTCAGCCTCCACCTGAACCTCAGCTACTTGCTGCTATGGAGACAGGATCTGAACTGAGCTGCAGCTCTGCACGATCACTTGTACAACCCCTCAACAGCCCCATGTTCAGGGGCTGCAGATTGCAAGCTGCTGGTGCTCAGGCATAAAAATGAGCCCTTATGAACTTCCTCAGATCACCTGCATAATCCCCAACGGCCCGAATTCTGGCCCCGACTCAGATCTGTGGGAGACTGGCTAATGACTTTGTTAGTGCCAGGATTTGGACCTCAGGGAATGAGGTGAGGCTGTTTCTCTAAAGCTAAAGGCTAATCAAATAACACACTGAAAACCTCTCCTTCCAGCACCAGTTTTCTCTGCTCTTTGAGGTGCAAACTTAAAAGGCCAGGTCCTTAGGGCAAAACCACAAATGCTGCCATTTTCCAGCTCTATTCTCATTGTGAGACCTAGAATAAATGCCTCCTCACAGGCTGCCTGGCTGCTTGAGCTCAATTTATTTACTTAATGCACACTGCCCTGTCTTTCTGTGACCTTTCATTTTTATTATGTCTTTTGTAGAGGTGGGAGGGCTGTGGGATGGAGTGGGAATACAGAGCAGGTATGCAACTGAGTAAAGTCTGGGGATTTGGAGAGCTTTGTAACAGGGAGGGTTAAAATAATCGATGAGAGAAAAAGGAAATATCAGTGAAAAGAAAAGCAATGTACTTTGGCACTTACTGCACTGAGGGCAGCTGTGGGCTGGTCCATTATTGTTCCTCTTTTGATGTGAGGACAGCAAAGCTATGCTAGACAGTGCTTCAGGCTGGAGATATTTAAGGATAGCCATAGCCTTTCCACCCTTCCAGAGGTTAAGACAACATGATGAAAGCTGAACAGGCCCTGGACAAAGGGCTCCTGGGGAGGCAAAGCTTTGTCTCCTGAACTTTATGTAAGAAATTTCTCCAGCAGCAACAGCTCCTCACCTTCCTGAAGGGAGTGGCTCCTGTAGCAAGGTACAATAAGGTGCAGACAACCATTGCCCTAAATCTCCTGTCCTTTAATCCACCTTCCAGGGAAGCTCAGCTAACTCTCAGCATGCTCAGAAGATTTTGTACTTCACTTTTTCTTTTTTTTCTTTCTGGTCCAAATAATCATGATTGTCTGAACCAGATGGCTACAGAGCCAGCATCCACAACCAGCCAAGATTACAGGGAACTCAGCTGTGTGTTGGGTCAGGATCTGGCTTCTGAATGGACTACACTTACAGGAGTAATTCTGGGTGGCCCAAAATACCCACACAGACACTTAGCATCTTCAAGTATTCCTCCTCACTTGAAGCCTTTCCCAGGGGGAAAGAAAAGGTTGTATTATGCAAATCGTTGCAGGATTGGTGCCATATTTAAAGGATAAATAACTTCCAAATAAGAGGAATAACTCATGGTCTGGAATAATTACTGTTGTCCATACCATTGACTGCAGCTTCAGAGGCATCCAGCCCCTGGGGCTGAAGAGGCTGGAAAGCAAAGGGAAGAATGGAGCTTTTGCAAATACACAGGCTAAAAAAATCAGAGGCAACGTAAGATGGAGAAACACAGCAGTTCTGCCAGTGGGTTAAAATGAGCCCAGAGCAGGAGGCAGCTGACGTGGGAGGAAGGGATGAGAATGGAAACTTCAACAGATGTAGGAAAGAGAAGAATTTCTCCTTAGTGACTGTTGACAATATGCACTAGTCCCCACTCAATCCTGGTCAGGGCGCCAGATTTTGCAAGGAAAGAGGCTTTGCAAAGGAAAAGAAGAGTGCTTGTGGCTTGAACCCTGTCTTCTGTTACCCTCTGGTCAATGTCCCCCTGCATCAGGGGGCTGAGTAGGTGCTGGCCTCTCTGTGGGGTTGGTTTTTTTTGGGAGACTGAGCTGCAGTGGCAGTTGTAATAAGCTGGCTGCACAGACATGCTCACTGAGCACAGCCTGTGTTCATCCAAGCTGCTAAATTTAGGGCTCTTCCAGCAGAAGAGCATGTGCAAAGAGGCACTGGGATGAAACATAACTGTCATATGAGCTGGAAAAAAGAACCTGAGAGGGTTGAGTTACCCATTATAATAACTGTACTTTTGGCATCAGAGGAGACCAGAGTCCCTGAGGATAAACACAGTGAAGACAAGACATGCATTATTGCAAGGCTGAGTTCCCTCTGCCAGCCTCATGCTCTTGTTCAAGGCTGACCCTGGCAGTGTCACATCAGGGTAAAGTGCCTGAAGTGTTTTGACTTTAGGTTGGTGCCACTTATTGGGGCAAAAAGAATCCTCTTTATGAAGATAATTCTTACAGAAATCATGGCTGTTTGTGATGCAAAGGGGGAATGATGCTGAAGACCTGGAGAGGTGCTGTGGGAGCAAAGGAGACACAACACAGGTAAGAAGTCCCCACAGACAGCTTGAGGGAGGAACAGACCATCTTGCTCGAGGCTGCTTCTGCCCGTGTGCCAAACCCGTCGTCCCCCTCGCCCCCACCTTGGGGATGCCGGGTCAGACACAGCACAAAGCCAGACACCAGGGTGATTGTGCTCAGCCAGGGAGACCCGCAGTTCCCAGGGCAGTTCCCAGGCGATGCTGGGGAGCACGGCAGCCACCCGAGCCGGCCAGCCCACCTTGACTTGCCAGGGCCTCTGTGTGACCCCAAACCTGCATTTCCTAAACGTGCGTGTGTCTCCCTAGGGAGCCTCTCCCTGCTCTGGATTACACCCAAGCGCTCCCGAAGGGCAGAGGAGGGGAGCAGGGCTGGGTTTCCCTTCCCGTCAGGCTGCGAGAATCCCTGCTCTGCGCCGGCGAGTCCCACCCTGCTCCAGGGCGGGGACTTTTCCATCCAGGGCCAGCCGAGCAAAGCTCTGCCACCCCTTCCAAGGCACCCGCTTGGGACAGCAGGTGAGTGCCAAGCTAACTGGGGGTCCCCTTTGGCACGGGGAGGGGGTCGCCTGGCTAGAGGTGCCTGGGAAGGTGCCAAGCTCCGTCCCTGCTTGCCAGAGCGCAGCGGCCGGTTGGGAGGGAGCGGGACAGCCCTTGGCTGGGTGGATGTCCCACCAGGGCCACGATGCCGAGGCACTGGGGCACTGGGGTACTGGGGCAGCCCTGAGGGCACAGGCGGGGGGTGAGGAAGGACGGGGAGGCGGGTTGTGGCAAGCGGGAAGATGGCTGACTTTTCCTAGGCAGAGGGAGTGCAGGTTTTGCTTCCTATTTCTGCCCTGGCCAAACTGTCACGTCCTCCCTGCCGGAGCGCGGGGGCTTGTGAAACAGCTTCGGGTGGGTGCACAGCCTGGAGTGAGGGTACAAGGCTCTGCTAACTCGGTGTTATATTTTTATCCCATTTTGAGGGCAGTGGCCACGCAAAGGTCATCATGTGGGAGGTGCTAGGATATTTCAGCTGGACTGGGGCTGGGCAGCAGAAGGGAGATCCTGTCCTGAGCTGCAAACCGGGCTGGGCTGGGGGTCGGTCACCCTGCGGTGAGCCCGACAGAGGGGCACTCTGCCAGCCCGGAGCACGGCAGGGAGCAGGCTCTGGAAACAGCTGGCATGGCAGAGCCATGGAAAAGCTGACCTGGCACAGGGTGTGGGTTTGTGTTCGAATCACAAGTTTGTGTGAACGCGCACCCAATGAAAGAACTAGTCAAACAAGTCCAGTGTTTGCCTTGCGAGGGGATGGGTTGCAAAACGGTGGTTTTCCACTCCAGATCCTGGGGGCAGGACTGGCAACGTGTCTGTCCCCAACTTGGGATAAAAAAGCCCTGTGTTGATATCCTGTTAAGCTGTTGGGAGCTTTGCTTGCTGGGAGCTGCGTGTGCTCTGTGCACTGTGAGGGAAACCTAGATTGAACTGGCCAGCACACACAGTTTCGGCTGTTTTCTTACAAATGAAGTTTATTCTGGATTCAGCTTTTAGAGGACACAGAAGTGGACTTATAACTGCCTGATTAGCTGATAAAGGCTGCCAGGAAAAGGACATCCATGGAAAAAATTTGAATAATGGGTGGGATGCCCTGTACACCTGCCATCTGGCCACAGCAATTTGAGCCTGTTCTAAGCCAGGTTTACTACAGCAAGCTTGGGCCTTTATTCTGGAGGAAACAAGTAAGATCAGGACAGGGATTAGACAGGGCACCTTAGCACTTGCTAGCTGACTTTTTGCATGTGTAGTTTAATTCTTCAGAATGCAAAGTTAAGTGTTGCTCCTATCCTGAAGCTGATTTTCCCCTTGGAGCTGCAGGCCAGGAATTGTGTTACGCTGCAGAGGGCTGGCAAAGCTGACCAAGCAATCCCTTTCTCTCAGTACTAGCAAAGGGAGTGGCCAGGAGAGTTTTAGTCATCTAACACCCCAGCCTGAGCAGTTTTTGGAGATGCCTTCACCTGTGAAAGGGAGTGAGAGGCTGCAGGGGCAGGGACCATTGCTGGAGAGCCTGGTTCTACTGCTGAGCGTTTCCACCTGTAACTTCAGTGGCCCATTTCCTGTGGCACCGTGCACAGCAATACAGTGGGAAGGAAAGAGCATTTACAGATTGCACAGTGGGGTTGGCACCTCTGCCTGTTGCAGAGCTTTTTATATTCCCAGAGACGTTTAAGCTGGATGAAGAAATTGGAATCTTACAGTCAATACTCAGAGTGACATTTCTGTTGTAACTTGATACTGCAGGAGCATTTGCCCTCAATCCAGTACACACATCCTTTCCTCATGTTTTGGTTTCTTTCTGCCAGCTCATTTGCACTCTGAATTTTTCTGCCTCCCACCTCGTTTTCCTTGTTTACTGACATTTCTTTTGCCCTCTAATTGACTTGCTAAACCACCCTGTCTAATATTCCTGCTTCTGGGTACAAACCAACCAAATGGTAAAACTGCACCAGAAAAACATCTGTGAAATTCAAAGCCATGATTTAGTGTCTGGCTAAAGTAAATAAAGTTGACTTTATATTTCTGTAGGAGCAAAGATGACTTTTCTGAGGTCTAGGTCACAATTTGACCACTGAAATCTGTAATCAAATTAAAGGAAGCAAACTCAACACTAATAATTTTCCATCTGTGGCCTGATTGCACAGAGTATAATAACATACAGATGACCTGGAGAGCTCTGGGGAGTGCCTGTACCTAACACACCTATGGCCAATGTCATGCTGGGAGTTCACTTGCCCAAACTGCACCCTAGGTTGGTGTTCCAGATTTGTAAGAGTCATGTGAAGCATGAGCAAAGCCACCCCTGTTCTTGCACAACTGTCTGGGCTCCTTGATAGCAGCTACTAAGCAGCATGAGCAGAATTAAGGAGAGATGTTGTCAGCTGCTGGCATCACTGCTTCTACTGAAGGGCTTTGAGGAGAGAGCCCCACATTGGGTCAGCAATGTGGCCTGGTGGCCAAGAAGACCCATGGAATCCTGGGGTGCATTAGGAAGAGTGTGTCCAGCAGGTGGAGGGAGGTTCTCCTCCCCCTCTACTCTGCCCTGGTGAGACCCCACCTGGAGAACTGGGACCAGTCCTGGGCTCCCCAGTTCAAGAGGGACAGGGATTTACTGGAGAGAGTCCAGCAGAGACTACAAGGATAATGAAGGGACTGGAACATCTGTCTGATGAGGAAAGGCTGAGAGACCTGGGGCTGTTTAGTCTGGAGAAGAGAAGACTGAGAGGGGCCCTTATTAATGTCTATAAATATCTGAGGGGTGGGTGTCAAGAAGGAGGGTCCAGGCTCTTCTCAGTGGTGCCCTGTGGTAGGACAAGGGGCAATGGCCACAAACTGGAACACAGGAAGTTCCACCTCAACATGAGGAAGAACTTCTGTCCTGTGAGGGTGACAGAGCCCTGGGCCAGGCTGCCCAGAGAGGTTGTGGAGTCTCCTTCTCTGGAGACTTCCAACACCCATCTGGATGCATTCCTGAGTGACCTGCCCTAGATCCTGTGGTGGTCGTGCTGGGCAGGGGGTTGGACTTGGTGATCTCCAGAGGTCCCTTCCAACCCCCAACATTCTCTGATTCTGTGATCCTGGGCTCATTCTGTGTGGAACTTGAGTTGCAGGGAAGTGAACCTTGTCCTAGTGTTTGATATCCTGTCAACTGATCCAGGAAAATACTTGGGGTGTGTTCCTGTGTAGGCCTCTGTGTGAAAACAAAATTATGAGCCAAAAAATAGAGCCTGGGGAGATGGCAAATAGACTTTTTGGATTTTTTGAGGGCTTTAACAGTCAGTTAGAACTGCAGGCCTGCAAGGAGTGACACATGGCACCGAACTGAGGAGGTGTTGAATATGGCAGATGTTAAGTAAGAGGGAGAATAATTCTCCCTGTCCCAGCCCTCAAGTGAGGTTATCCTTTGCATGCTAATCCACACCTTGGTGTTGTCTCTGCCTCCCAGGGAGCATCTGTCAAGGCAGTCAGGAGGGTGCAGGCACCCTCACCCTAATTCACCTTCAGCCTCTCACCTGGCAAGGTCAAAACATGTGCTTAGAAGGAGAAGGGGATCATGGCTGTTTTCTTAGCTCCCAGGGCAACATCATCTCCTTCTCCTTGTAGCCTCAGCCAGGCTGTCAGGCTAGAAATGGAAAAGAAATGTCAGAAATTAGTGGTGCTAATCACCTGCTCGTGCACCACACCCCTCTTTCAGAGAGGCCTGTGCTGTTGCAAGCCAGTCATGTTTGTTGGGTACAGAGCAGGGCTGGAAACCCAGGGATGCTGCTGTGGGTGCTCAGTAGGGCTGTTCAGGAGCTGCTGTGGGTGCTCAGTAGGGCTGTTCAGGAGCTGCTGTGGGTGCTCAGTAGGGCTGTTCAGGAGCTGCTGTGGGTGCTCAGTAGGGCTGTTCAGGAGCTGCTGTGGGTGCTCAGTAGGGCTGTTCAGGAGCTGCTGTGGGTGCTCACTAGGGCTGTTCAGGAGCTGCTGTGGGTGCTCAGTAGGGCTGTTCAGGAGCTGCTGTGGGTGCTCAGTAGGGCTGTTCAGGAGCTGCTGTGGGTGCTCACTAGGGCTGTTCAGGAGCTGCTGTGGGTGCTCACTAGGGCTGTTCAGGAGCTGCTGTGGGTGCTCACTAGGGCTGTTCAGGAGCTGCTGTGGGTGCTCACTAGGGCTGTTCAGGAGCTGCTGTGGGTGCTCAGTAGGGCTGTTCAGGAGCTGCTGTGGGTGCTCAGTAGGGCTGTTCAGGAGCTGCTCTTAGTCCTCACAGAAATTAGACCAGCCCCATCAACTGCCAAGGTACGGTCTGTGAATTATTTGCTAGAAAGCCAACACTTCCTCTGTGTTTTATTACAGTTGTCTAACTGCCTGGGGACTGGGACAATAACAGATTGTCCAAGTAGGAGAGCGATGGTGAGTGTGTGTTTTCTGTCCCATGCTGTGCCAGGGTTTGCTCTGATCAGATCCATGTGGGGAGTGTAGCTCAGATAAGGACACAGCAGGAAGAACATTGTCACTGTCTGTCCCTTTATGGGGGGTGAGTTTATCACTTCTCTCTGCTTCCTCATACTGGAGGAGAATGACCCCCACACATGGGCTGTTTCACTTCAGGAGTTAATGGGAAATCTGATCAGATATTGGTTCAAAGAGCTTTAATTTCTCCAGATAAACTTCCTGGGTGTATTATTCTTCCCAGGTTCAACCTGCAGGGTACCCATCTACCTGGTGGTTATCCCTGGGCCTGTCTCAGGAAGCCCAGCCTGCACACATGCTAAGCAGGGATTTGCTGGTGCTTTTCATGGGAACAGGGAGAGCTTTGGAAGAGACAATGGAGTCCCACAGAAATGGCACTGGATGGGAGGCAGGAGAAACCTGGTTGTGAATGACTTTTTTGAGCAAAACACTGCACTTTTGGGGGCATTATTTAACAGAATGATGGTCCTTGGCTGCTCTAAGAGACATCAGGAATAGGGCTTTGACGGGAACACCTTCTCCTATGATTATATGGAAAAAAGCTGGGAAGAAGCCTTAGCTGGACAGAACAGAGATGTCAGGCTGCCTGCCATTATTTAATTGGAAACCAGATACTCCATGGCCACCAATATGAAGATATTTTCTCCTTTTAGTTGTGTCCCCATGGCTTATTTATGTGGCTGGGATGTCCCTCTAGAACAAACTATTTCTCTTTGGGGTAGCATGAAAGGCTGGTATAAAATCACTCGTATTTGGTGGGTGGACTTCACTTGCTGTCACTGTGTTGGCATCTTTTGAATTGTCTTTCTTTTGAATTCAGCTCTACTGTATGTATGGGTCACTTTGAGTCTGCTTTTCATAACTCCTCTCCTGTGGGTTTAGGCAACAATTAAGGGGGTCTCGAGTTTCAGCGCCGAGCAAGAAGCACAGGCACTAAGGAAGGCAATGAAGGGATTTGGTAAGTTGTTCTCCCTCCACTGTTAAACCCTCTTTTTTCCCCAAGGGTTGGGAAGGTTTTGTCTGGTGGTTTGTTAGAGGGCCAGTCCAGCCATTTGCATTGTTCCACTGCCCTCTGAGGGCACTGAAAGGAGTTGAGCACCTTGATCAGGCTGAGACTTGAACTCAACTGGAAATCCAAGTCTTGGACACAAAAACTAAACCCTTGGTCAGGCTCTTGTCTCTCCTACAGTGTGGTCCTGCCATGCTGCTGGCTGGGTCGAGCCCCTTCTGTACACTGAGCTAGTCCCCAGTGCTGTTGAGAACCAGGTTGTGTAAGGAACAGAAGATGCTGAGAACCAGGTTGTGTAAGGAACAGAAGATGTTGAGAACCAGGTTGTGTAAGGAACAAAAGATGTTGAGAACCAGGTTGTGTAAGGAACAGAAGGTGGCTAATGTCACACTCTGGACAAGACCAGAGCATGTGTCTGGTTCTTGTGCAGGCAGCCTGACCACTTTCCCTTGATTTCTTCCAGGCACAGATGAAGATGCCATCATCGAGGTCTTGACCAAACTAAACGTTTCCCAACGTCAGCAAGTTCTGATCACCTATAAAAGCAGCATTGGCAGGGTAGGTGGTCATCAGGGATTAGTGGCTGTGGGTTTAACTGGGAGATGCAGACAATTTTGGGGTTCTACCATCGGGATGAAATGTGAACAACACCCTACTCTCCACAACAGTAAGGTTAGCACAGGCTTTCTCTGGCCAAGGGAAACTTTTTCATCCAAGCAACTGTTCATCCAAAGAGGGTTGGTGCATGAGGAAAAGTGGCAAATGAGTTCTTTCTGTTCTCAAGGGCTGGATCTTCTCCCAACTCCATTCTCTGTCTTCTAGGATTTGATTGATGACTTGAAGTCTGAGCTGAGTGGGAATTTTGAAAGGGTGATAGTTGGTATGATGACTCCAACCACCATGTACGACGTGCATGAACTGAGGAGGGCCATGAAGGTTGGAAATCTCCCTTTTATGTTGCTTAAGTTCTGGACAATTTAGTGTGATATGACATAAATCTACTTTTATTATTAATTTCTATTTATTAACATATCTACCCCTAATTGCACATCAAAGCAGTTGTGATTATAGCCTTGGATCTTGTCTTTGCAATTCCCTAGGGTGCAGGAACAGATGAAGGTTGCCTGATTGAAATTCTGGCTTCTCGCACTAACGAAGAGATTCGGCGCATTAACGAGAACTACAAACTTCGTACGTAGTGCCAACCAGGAGCCAGTGTCACTGACTGACAGGTCCCTTGTGTGCGTGTGAAGAGCAAGGAGAAGGGTCTGTTAGCCTTTCAGTGTGTCCAGGGAGAGCCTTGGAGTTAACCAGCTGTCACCAGCAGGACTGCTAACAGCCTCAAGGGCTAGAATTTCACCCAGAAACTGAATCGGTGTAAATAAAGCGGGATGGGGGGGTGATGTCTGTCAGTTGGATGTCTGTCCACGTGTGGATCTATTACCAGATTTTATACTGGCTGTGCTTCTTGGTGTTGCCCTGTAGCACTGAATATGGTGGTGTTGCCAGCCCACAGTTCCACACTTCATAGAATCATAGAATGGTTTGGGTGGGAAGGGACCTGAAAGATTATCCAGTCCCACCCCCTGCCATGGGCAGGGACACCTCCCACCAGCCCAGGTTGCTCCAAGCCCCATCCAACCTGCCCTTCAACACTTCCAGGGATGGGGCAGCCACAGCTTCCCTGGGCAACCTGGGCCAGGGTCTCACCACCCTCACAGTGAAGAATTTCCTCCTCATGTCCAACCTCAATCTCCCTCTTCCAGTCTTAATCCATTCCCCCTCATCCCATCCCTCCTGCCCTTGTCCAAAGTCCCTCCCCAGCTTTCCTGGAGCCCCTTCAGGCACTGGAAGGTGCTCTCAGGTCTTCCTGGAGCCTTCTCTTCTCCAGGCTGAACACCCCCAACTCTCCCAGCCTGTCTTCATAGGAGAGGTGCTCCAGCCCTCAGATCATCTTTGTGGCCTCCTCTGGACTGGCTCCAAGAGTTCCATGTCCTTCTGGACAAACAGTGTCCAGGTGGAGGAGCTGTTACTAACAGATGTGTTGTGTGTGTCTGTGCTTCTGCCAGAATATGGCCGTACCCTGGAGGAGGACATTGTCTCTGACACATCTTCCATGTTCCGAAGGGTCCTCGTGTCCCTCGCGACGGTAAGCCCAGGCTCAGGGAAGTGGGGCTGAATCTTCCTGCTGCTGATGGATGTGTCTCTGCTCAGTGAGGAGGTGTTCCAGCCTGGCTTTTGTTTCCCTTTGCTTGCTTTTCCCCTCACCTGCATCTCATGCCCAGCTTCTGCAGGGAGAGGAGTCTGACTCTGGGTCATGTTCTCACTCTAGAACAGCCCAGTTCAAGGGGGTTGCTGCTCATTTCAACAGGAAGTACAAATCACACCTGAGCCAGATGTTTCTGTCTTTGTAAACTACTCCTCAATTTTAAAGACCCCATTTTAAAGATCCCATTTTGCCTCTCCAGCAACTTGTTTTGAATGGGGAATTTGCAGGACTTGCTTCCATCCGTTGCTCTGGTGAAATGACTTTTTCATCCTTGTTTCTCTCCAGGGAAATAGAGATGAGGGAACATATGTGGATGATGCCCTTGCTCAGCAAGATGCTCAGGTGTGTAGCAATTTGCTTCCTTGCAAGAACTGTCTGTTCTTGTGCATGTGATGTGTGGTGCATCCCTGCTTTTTCTAGACCTCTGTTTTTCTTTTGAGGCAGAACAGTAAGCCTGGAGCTGTGATAGGCAGCAGTGCCCTGGGTGGAGCTCTGGGCTCTGTTCTCAGTTTTGACCTTTCAAGAAGCCTCTTCACTGTTCTGACTCAGCCAGTGAAATGGGGATAATGGTTCCTCTGCAACTCTCTGGTGAGAGGTCTCTAGACAGGCTGAGTATGTGGGAGATGACATTTCAGTTGAGGGTTGCTGTGTTTGGTTAGCAGGAGATAGAAAATACCCGTGAACTACACAAGCTACAGGCCAGCAGTGCTCAAGCACCAAGGAAGTAAAAATCTCATGTTATGTACACCTGGTTTTCTCAATTAGCCCTATTTTGTCTGTTCATAATGTCTTCAAGTGCCTGTATGAAGCTGGGGAGAACAAATGGGGAACAGATGAGGTACAATTTATGGCCATCCTCTGTACACGGAACAGATACCATCTGCTAAGAGGTAGGACCCTCCACAGTATCCTGGATGTTCTTCCTTGTTGGAGGATGATACTTTTGTAGGACCTTTGTTCATTAACTGGTAGTGAACTCTTCCTAAGACAGCAGGTATCCAAGAGCCCACTTGCATTCAGTTCTTTAAGGCCATTTTATTCCCTGCTGAGACAAAAAGGGACTTGGGAAAAACAGCAGTAGAACTTGCTCCAGCCTGTATATTGGAGATAATGAGGTGTAACTCCCAGGGGGCAGAGAGGAAAGAAGCTAAGCATTTAAACTGCCATCATTAACCAGCAGTTCTTGAAAACCCTAGCAGCAGTGGTGGGCCAATTAGCAAGACACTTGATAATTAAAATGAATTATTTCTGTGGGACAGCCCAGATTTAGCTTACAATGTCACAATACTGGCACAACGTTCGTGCAGGGCATGAGGAGCTTGATCTTGCAAAGTGATCCTTGGTGGTTTGCAGGCTGTCATTGCCCTGGAGTGTCTCACTTACTCTTGTTACCACTGACTCTTCCTCCTAGTTTTTGATGCATACAGAGGGATTGCTAATAAGGACATCACAGACAGCATTAAATCTGAGATGTCAGGAGACCTCGAAGATGCTTTGTTAGCTGTGGGTGAGTCCCCTGCTTTTAAACTTTGTCTACAAAGTAATTAGTTAATTAGAGATGCTTCGTCTTGCCCGGGCTGACTGTTAACATAGCTTCAGGAAGCAGATACTGTTTGTTTTTTTTGCAAGCCACCATGTTTTAACTCCTTGCAGATACCATCTGCTGAGAAAGCTCTGTGCTTTCTGGCACTGTTCACTTGCCCAAGTGATGCTTTGGTACCTGACAGCTGCTGTCAGAGAGCATTAAAGCCTCAAAGAAAATATTACTGGGCATGGAGACATGGGTTTCCAGCAGGGCACAGAGACATGGGTTTCCAGCAGGTCACTGACCAAGGATGTCTACCTTGTACCTGCTGTTGGTTGGCCCTGAACTGCATCTTTACAGAATGAACACCTTCAGTGAGAAAGTGCTGTAAAGGTTTGGCAGAGCTTCTCCCTTCCATTTTTATTGGCCTTAATTCTCTTCTTCTTGTCTCCCTTCCAGTGAAGTGCATGCGAAATAAACCTGCCTATTTTGCTGAAAGATTGTATAAATCCATGAAGGTAAAGAGATTTTGGTGGGATATCACTGTTTTTTTTTCCCCTTGCCTTTGCATGCTCGAGTCAGTGGCATGCCAGCAATCATTAGATAAAAAGAAACGTGACCATAAAGTGGGAAAAAAGAAAAAGTCTGAGCTTCTTTTATGGCCTGCTTTTCCCTCCAAAAGCCCAGAGCAATCTGCAGACTTGGCAGCGAGCTGCCAGTGGATCACTCCATTAATGCAGAAATACTCCCATTAGGAACAGATCCCACAGAAGACCAAGTGCTAAAACCTTTGTGTCTGTCACTGGTTTGTCCAAAATCATTTGTAGTTGCACAGGGTTGCTTGATTTCTTTAGGGCTTGGGAACAGATGACAACACGCTGATCCGAGTGATGGTGTCCCGCTCGGAAATAGATATGCTGGATATCAGGAGGGAATTCCTGGCCATGTATGGGAAATCACTCTACTCCTTCATTAAGGTAAGCTCTTCAGAGTCAGAAACAAAAGAGCTGGATGTGCTCTGCAGCTTCAAAGAGACAGGTTCCCATTTGACACCTGTTGAGTATTTTAGAGGAGCTGGAATCAAGGAGACTTGGCATTTATGGACTGGAAATGTTCCGGAATGTTCTTCATTCTTAAATGATCAGAGGTTACAAACCCTACAACAAATCATACGTGCTGGAAAGAATCCAGCCTTGCACAGAGCTGTAAAACTAAGCCTGTTCCTTGTTTCTTTCTAGGGAGATTGCTCAGGAGACTATAGGAAAGTTCTGCTCAGACTCTGTGGTGGGGAGGATTAAAGGCTGCCTGGTGTCCTGCCTGGGTGATGGGAAGCAGCTGATCACAAGGATTTCTTTCTTTTTAATTTTTCCCAAATACCTTATGAATTGCTAAGAGCACTGACTTAGGTTAGTTGATGCTCTGGTTAGATAATGGCCATTCCAGCTGACCCTTTTGGCACGCTTTTATGCTTGGAACACCCATTTGTCTACTAGCTGGGCTGGCAAAACCCATCTTAAACAGAGTGCTGTAACCAAATAGATAAAAGCTCAATCATTTCCTGAAAAGCTGTCCCTTTGCCATTGCAAAACTTATCAGCTGAAGCAAACTGGGGTGCAGAATGGGAGAGGCTGCACAGGGCAAAGTAACCTCATCAGTACACAGAGAGTGCAGGAAGCAGGCTTGCTTCAGGTTTTGCTTGATAATTAAAATACTAAGAAATCAATCATCTAAAATACAAGCACGTTTAGATCTTAGAATCATAGAATCATAGAATGGTTTGGGTGGGAAGGGACCTGAAAGCTCATCCAGCCCCAACCCCCCTGCATGGGCAGGGACACCTCCCACCAGCCCAGGTTGCTCCAAGCCCCATCCAACCTGCCCTTCAACACTTCCAGGGATGGGGCAGCCACAGCTTCCCTGGGCAACCTGGGCCAGGGTCTCACCACCCTCACACTCAAGAATTTCTTCCTCATGTCCAACCTCAATCTCCCTCTGCCAGTTTTAATCCATTCCCCCTTGTCCTCTCCCTCCCTGCCCTTGTCCAAAGTCCCTCCCCAGCTTTCCTGAAGCCCCTTCAGGCACTGGAAAGTGCTCTAAGGTCTCCCTGGAGCCTTCTCTTCTCCAGGCTGAACACCCCCAACTCTCCCAGCCTGTCTCCAGAGCAGAGCTGCTCCAGCCCTCTGATCTTAACTTGCCCTCTGTTAGTGTGGAGCATTAACAGCCTTGCTGCTCTGTATATATAATGTTTTTTATATATATATGTTACCTCTAGATCTTCTGGATAGGGAAGATGTCACTGGTGACATCA
This sequence comes from Hemiprocne comata, assembly GCA_020745705.1. Lineage (NCBI taxonomy): Eukaryota > Metazoa > Chordata > Aves > Apodiformes > Apodidae > Hemiprocne > Hemiprocne comata. The sequence continues at coordinate 5,007,378 of CM036612.1, forward strand.
GAATAAGCTCTTCCCACCCTGGTTACAGGCCAGCCCCGTGTTCTTGGTGTGTCTTCCTTGAATCATGGGAGTATAAATCATCTGGGTTATATTACAAACCCTTCCTTGGGATAAAGTGATGTCATTAGAGCAGTGCCTTTTAAGGAATGACCTGTCCCCAAAAAAGCTGTCCCCCAAATCAGCACTACCTGATGCCTTAGGTACTGGGGTAGCTCACCAAGCCCCACCAGTGCTGGTGGGAGCCTGGTGTGTGTGACCAGGGCCCGACTTGCACTTCCTCACCAACCTCTGCAAGAGACTTTTCCCCAGACCCTACAGAGCTGCCTGTGAAGCTGAGCAAAAAATGTGGTTCTTGTTTGGCTTAGCAGTTTATATTTTTTTAGCTGTTTGTGTATAACCCTGTTTTGAAGGCCACAAATACCCAATTCTGTCACTAATTTTATTCTAAATTAGGCTTGAATAGGAGATACTTCTGTCACCTCAAGTAAAATAATTTCCTTTCTTGCTCTCTGCTCTAATTGGAGATACATTCCTTAGTTTTGGTGGGAGAGGAGGCTTATATTTTTTCAGTTCTCCTGAAGCCTTCTGCTCAGTGAAAGAAAAATTGTCTTAATCCGGTACCACAGATAAGAGGAGCACTCAGGCTTGGTTTGGTGTTTCAGTGCCTCACGTTATGTTGCTGAATTGTTAAAAATTAATAAAGAATTTGTTTCTGTACCTTCTGCCATGAGTCTGTTTTCTGGGAGAAGCAATGGTGAAATAACTGCGTCCTTGTATTTTCAAGGGGCTTTTTCTCCTCTGCCAGCTGAACAATTTCTTCACAGAAAAAGGGTTGTCAGGCCCTGGCCCAGGCTGCCCAGGGCAGGGCTGGAGTCCCCATCCCTGGAGGGGTTTCCAAGCCGTGTAGATGGTGCTGAGGGGCATGGGTTGGTGGGGACTGGGCAGTGCTGGACTAACGGGTGGTTTCCATGATCTCAAAACCCTTTTCCAACCCGACCCTTTTCCATCATCCCGCGTTCCCGCGCAGCCGCGCCCCGAGCCCCTCACGCAGCCTCTCCCCTCCGCAACCCCGCATGCGCCACCTGGCGGCCGCCGCGCATGCGCCCTGTGGCCCCTGGCGCAGACGCAGGCCCGGCGGGGCCATGGCCGCTACCGGCAGTTGCTGAGGCGCCCGGCGCCGGCTCCGCTCCAGCCCCACTCCGCTCTGGGCGGCCCCATGAGGAGAAGGAGGCGGCGGCGGCGGCGACGGCGGAGCGGCGATGGGCTCGTTGAGCAGCCGGGTGCTGAGGCGGCGGGTGGGCCTCCCGCGAGGGGACGGGGTGACGGGGGACGGCGGCGGCCGGGGCGGCAAGAGGAAGCGCGGTGGGGCCGAGGGGCCCGGTGACAGCGACAGCGAAGCCGAGCGGGAGGAGCGGCTTCTCAACACCCCCCGCAGGTCCGGGCTGCGCCGCGGCTGAGGGGACAGCTCGGGGCCGGGGTGGTGGTCGCCGCCTCTGAGGGGGCTCCGAGGCCCAGTCATGGCCTTGGGTCTGTCAGGAGGGTTGGGCGGCGGGGCCGGCGGTTGGCGCGGTGGCCCCGGGGTGGTGAGGCGGGGAGAAGGGGCCGAGTGCGCTGGCAGGGTTGGGGGTGGGTGGTCGGTTGTGGGACAGGGGTTTGGGACCGTCGAGGGCCGGGCTCGGGCTTCAGGGGCTTGTGCAGGAAGGAGATAGAGGGAAGGCTTTTGGCGTGAGGACAGCGGGGGGCCAGGGGCAGGGGTTAGTTTCTTCTTGGCTTTGTAAAGTCCCAGCTGCAGTAAATGAGAGAGGGGGAAAGTCATGGGGGCAGCACCGGGTGGGCCGGTCAGTCCTTTACGGGAAGGCACAAAACCTTTATGCTTTGTGTTCCTTCTGTCACAGAAAAATTGGAAGGGCTGTGTCTCTGTTTACCTTTTTGTATAGGAAAAAATTGAAAAGCACCTCTAAATATATTTACCAGACTCTGTTTTTGAATGGGGAGAACAGTGATATCAAAATTTGTGCTCTGGGAGAGGAGTGGAACTTGCATAAGATATATTTGTGTCAGGTAAGTGGCTTCCTACTCTCAATAGAAACTGCATTTTTAATAAGAGACTATCTGGTAAATGTTAACATGACTTGAGCCTTTTTTTAGTCATATTTCTGACTTATCACTCTTGCTGTGGATGCAAGCAGTTCAACAACTTGTGCTTTTGAGAGTAATGTTAGGAAGCGCAGCTATAGGTTCATGTTTGGAAGGTTTCTTCAGCTCTGTCTTCTGCTTTTTGATTTTTCTAATCTGCTCATTTTAACCTTGGTGCATCCTTTGTGAAAACAGTCCTGAAAATTGTCTTTTGATGTCCTGAGAACCTGGTTCTGTGTGCTAAACAAAGAGCAGAGAGTCTCCTGCGATGTTAATATTCTTGCAGAGCAAAGAAAGCACTTCCAGAATGGATCTGTAAAGCCTTTGCTAACCCAGCTTAATTTTACCATTCACTGGGACTTGAGGAACCTGAAGTGCAATTGCTGGAGCTGGGTCTCTGTTACACAGTCTTCATCCTGGCATGAAGGTCCTTGTTGCTTCCTAGATGTGCAAGAGGAAGGCCTGCTCAGAAGTTCTAAAAAGGAAAACATCTTAGTGTGTACCTACAGAAAAAGATGCTGTTTCTACAAGCATTTTCTTTCAGGCTTGTATTAAGTTTCTGTTATTTTATTGGTTTTGGAGTGAAGAGGTACTGTTGTCTTTACTGTCAGTTCTCTTTATTACTTTTCTGGTGACAGAAGTGGGGAGGAACTGTGGCTTTGTCTTGCAATGTCTGATTCAGTTGTGCCCTTAACTTTAAAGTGGGAGTATAACTTTGGAAGCAATTTATTTGAAGCAGGAAGAGAAATTAATGTCAGGTACTAAACCTGAAAGGGTGCACACTTTGTTAGCTGCAGCCAAACACAAAGCAGGTTCATGTGTTACAAGGTGAAGTTGTCACTGTGAGGTTGACTGCAGTTTCTCTCGTGTAGCAGGTGATGGTAGAAGTCGATTTTTGATTTATTTTGTTGTTGTTGTAGGAAAAAGACCTTTATGTGCATTGCAACCTTTTAAAGGACATTAAATAAGGGCAGGAAAGTCATAGGAGAAGGATCTGGGAGTCCTGGTAGACAGTACATGATCCATGAGCCAGGAATGTGCCCTTGTGGCCAAGGAGGCCAATGGAATCCTGGGGGGCATGAGGAAGAGTGTGGCCAGGAGGTTGAGAGAGGTCATCCTGCCCCTCTGCTGTGCCCTGGTGAGGCCCCATCTGGAGATCTGGGACCAGTTGTGGGCTCCCCAGTTCAAGAGAGACAGGGAACTGCTGGAGAGAGCCCAGGGGAGGGGGGAACAGAGATGGTTGGGGGGTTGGAGCATCTCCCTGATGAGGAAAGGCTGAGAGAGCTGGGACCGTTCAGCCTGGAGAAGAGGAGGCTGAGAGGAGACCTTCTCAGTGCCTGGAGGTATCTCAGGGTGGGTGTAGGGAGGATGGAGCCAGACTCTGCTCAGCAGTGCCCAGGGACAGGACGAGGGGCAAGGGGCACAAGCTGGAACATGGGAAGTGCCACTGAAATGTGAGGAGAAACTTCTTGACTGTGAGGGTGACAGAGCCCTGGGACAGGCTGCCTGGGGGGTGTGGAGTCCCCTTCTCTGGAGATATTCCACACCCCCCTGTGGGATGTGCTCCAGGGGATCCTGCTTTAGCAGGGAGTTGGACTAGATGATCTCTGGAGGTCCCTCCCAGCCCTGACAATTCTGGGATTTGTGCATAGCCCAGAATAAGCAGCCATCTCTGGAGAGGTGTGTTTGAGCAGCACAGCTGGCAGGCACGGCCTCCACTGCCCACTCACTTTGGATTCTGTATAAAAAAGGAGGATGTAGGAGGGGGGACAGTCAGACTGACGTGGTGCAGCTGGGTTGGCTGTTGTTGGCAGTGATGCTTTTAATCATCATCGTGGTTCTGTTGTTGCTCCATCTCAAGTTCTTCCCTTTAGTGTGGGTTGATGACTAACAGTGAATATTAAATAGCTTTTTAACAGACTTTGAAAGTGCTGGGTTTTGTTCTGTAGAGGCCTCGTACAGGTGAGATGGGAGCAGAAGTTTTGTGGTTAACTGTTCTCATAAGTCAGATTTCTATTTCAGTTCATGCTCTGCAACTGGAATTATGTTACTACAGGTAAAAGATTTTTGGAAGTTAAAAATAGCTTAATGAAATGGTGGCTCCTCCCCTGCCTTGCTGAGCAGACTCTCACTTTAGATGTTTCTTTTTCCCTGGTCTCTCAAGTTCCTGCATTTAGTTTGATAAATGCCAGTGAGGTGCTGCTCTACCTGGGAGTGGCAGATTAAGAAATGAAGGATTTCCTTTTTCTGATGCTGTTTGCTAGGAAGATAAATTCTTGTGAAATTAAGGAGTTGATCTACATGGCAAAGCTGAGGTAGCCTCGTCAGAGGAGTAAGGTCCAGGTTCTGAGGCTGGTGTGTTGTAGGTCATCATGGTTAGGGGAAATGCTGAAGGTATAGAAATATTTACATAACCAAATCAGAATTGGATTTTATGTTGTTTGCTGCCCTGAGTTGAAATGCTGAGTTAAGAGGTCAGGGAACATGGTACTGTACAAATAGACTTTATTTTCTTGATCTCTCAGGTAAACTTCAGTGGGTGATAGCATCTCATAATGAGCACTTCTGCTGCTGAGAAGGAAAATCATGAATCCTAGTAGAGCAGTTTATTTCACTTCATTTGGATGGAAACCTATCAAATTCTAGTTTTATATGCCTTACACTTTATAATAAAAGGTATATTTACTTAAATGGTGTATGTGTATGTGTCCTTGGTATGAGACTACAACCTTGTACATTAGTTTGTATGTCTTGCATGCCTTTTTGTTTTCTTCCCAACACCCAAACTGGCATTCCCTACTTTGTTGTCTGCCAGTAACATTAAAGACTTGATTTTTGGACTAATTATATCCCCATTGGTGCTGTGGTTTGTAGGAAAAGACCTTGTGTGGCTTTTCTGGCCCTTTAAAGCTCTTTACTTACTCTGATTACAGCCATGTAGTCCAAATCCTCTGAACACATTCTCACTTTCAGAAATAGAGCAGCTACAATTAGTCCTTTCTCAAGTATGGCAGAATGTTGTAGCTTGTGGCAAGTTCCCTTCATACATTTTGTGCTGCATAAGGGTAAATATTAACAATTTTTCGTTCCATGTGCTGCTTTTGACAGCTCTTAATTTGAGCAAAATCTCTTACTTCATTTCTTTTCCCCACTTCCCTCATATAGTCAGGCTACTTTTCCAGTATGTTCAGTGGATCTTGGAAAGAATCTAACATGAATGTCATAGAGTTGGAGATTCCCGACCAAAATATTGATATAGAAGGTGAGTGGAAACCTTTTATTTTAACATGAACTCTGAAGGTAGAGGTGAAGTTAAACCTGACAGGAAACAACTATTTCTATTTCTGAATAGTTTTCAAATGAGTAAATGAGAAACTTGAGAGAATAAGTGCTCGTTCAGTTTTGAGCTTCACTCGGGTCACCTGTAGAGTTGAAGTCATTTTTGTACCTCTGAGTTGGGAAGCAGAGCTGAGGAGCACCCACCTGTCCTGTTGTTTCCATCGGGGCTCTAGAGACCCATCTTGTTGTTGTAGAGTGTGCATCCCACCTTCATCTGTCTGCTCTGGAAAAGCTGCTGAGTGGAGGTGCTCCCAGGGGACCCATGGGAGTTGGCAGGATGTTTCCAAGGAGCACAGGGTGAAGACAAAGTGTTCTTCAGAAGAGACACAGAGAAACTTGTAACATCTTCATCCTCATCTGTCAACATGATACTAGTGATGGGTTGCAGAGAGGATCCCTGAGGTTGAACTTCTTTTCAGTGGTTTTACTGCTCTCCACATTGCCCCGTGGAGGACTTGGTGGGTGTTTGATGAGTCTTTTGTTTCAACAGTACAAAGGGCTGTATTTGATTGGTTAATGCCGTCTTCTGTTTGTGTACACGAGGGCTGGTAAATACTAGTTCTTTATCCAGAGCAAACAGATTGTGCAGAGTGTGCACTCAAGGGGGTTGGTTATCTTGAAGGATTCTTGTAGTTAGCCATGCTCAAAGTGAGTAGTGAAGGTCCCCAGGGATCAGTGCTGGGTCCAGTCCTGTTCAACATCTTCATCAACGACCTGGATGAGAGGACAGAGTGAGGAAGTTCACTGGTGATACCAAACTGGGAGGAGTGGCTGATGCACCAGGAGGCTGTGTGGCCATTCAGAGAGACCTGGACTGCCTGGAGAGCTGGGGAAAAAGGAACCTCATGAGATTCAACAAGACTAAGTGTGGAGTCCTGCACCTGGGGAGGAATAACACCAGGCACCAGGACAGATCAGGAGCTGACCTGGCTAGAAAGCAGCTCCCTGAAGAAGGACCTTGGAGTCCTGGTGGACAGCAAGTTATCCATGGGTCAGCAATGTGGCCTGGTGGCCAAGAAGACCCATGGAATCCTGGGGTGCATTAGGAAGAGTCTGTCCAGCAGGTGGAGGGAGGTTCTCCTCCCCTTCTACTCTGCCCTGGTGAGACCCCACCTGGAGAACTGGGACCAGTCCTGGGCTCCCCAGTTCCAGAGGGACAGGGATTTACTGGACAGAGTCCAACAGAGGCTACAAGGATGATGAAGGGACTGGAACATCTGTCTGATGAGGAAAGGCTGAGGGGACCTGGGGCTGTTTAGTCTGGAGAAGTGAAGACTGAGAGGGGCCCTTATTAATGTCTATAAATATCTGAGGGGTGGGTGTCAAGAAGGAGGGGCCAGGCTCTTCTCAGTGGTGCCCTGTGATGGGACAAGGGGCAATGGCCACAAACTGGAACACAGGAAGTTCCACCTCAACATGAGGAAGAACTTCTGTCCTGTGAGGGTGACAGAGCCCTGGGCCAGGCTGCCCAGAGAGGCTGTGGAGTCTCCTTCTCTGGAGACTTTCAGGACCCACCTGGATGTGTTTCTGTGTGACCTGCCCCAGGTGGTCCTGCTCTGGCAGGGGAGTTGGAGACTCTGATCTCCAGAGGTCCCTTCCAACCCCCACCATTCTGTGATCCTATGCAGGTCCTGTCTGTGTTTGACTCTTGTGCTCTCTCCAGCTCTGCAGGTGGCTTTTGGCTCGCTGTACAGAGACGATGTCTTAATAAAACCCAGCCGAGTAGTTGCACTTTTAGCAGCAGCCAGCATGCTGCAGCTTGTAAGTAATAAAGATGCTTGTAAGTAATAAAGATGCAATATTTTGATGCTTTCTTTTCAGACAGAGATAACAGAGAACACACTCACACACGTGTCCTGTTTCAGCCAGAGAAATGAATCACCTTTTCAGACTGAAGTGGGAAAAAACCCAAACATAATGCAGTGGTTTTATTTAAAAATGCTATGACTAAGATGCAGTTGTAACATTAAGTGCTGCTTTGAGCATTGTATCTTGAAGTAGATTAAAATATGTTTTAACAGCTCATTTGTTCTACCCTGAAGGTATTAATTAAGCTTTGCTTTCACGTGATATATCCTTAGAAAAAATGTATTTTTCTGAGGAATGTTGGTTTACATTTTCTGGCTAGTCCAGCGTAGGTCACTGTAGCACGTGTGACTGTGCTAATAGTTCAGGCATGAAAATCTGTCTGAACTGCACAATCTTTGACACTTCCCCTTGGGAAATTAACACTTGGAATATTTGTGGCTTTGTTGTTTTTTTTCCTCCCCACAGGATGGCTTAATCCAGCAATGTGGTGAAACAATGAAGGAAACCATTAATGAGAAAACTGTGTGTGGTTATTATAATTCAGCGGGGACGTACGGGTTAGACTCTGTGAAGAAAAAGTAAGAATTCCTTTCCTCAAGCTGCTGTGTACGTTGCTAATTAAAAGTGTGGATTTACAAACACTAAAATGATGCCTAAATGAATTTTGAACTTTTTTTAAAGCTGCCTGGCTGGGGCTCTGCTTGTCTTGTTTTGTTTTCAAGTTCCTGCTATAACCAAATACCTTTAAAATGGCTATTAATTACTCAAGTACATTATAAAGACAGAGTGTTTGGTTTGCAGTGTGAAAGTGAAATAATACTTGTGATCATTGACTGTTTTATCACAAAGCTGCTTTAATATTCAGAACTTAAGCTTAACTTTATCCTAATTAGGAGGGATAATTACACATTTGGGAGCAGAATGCTGAAGCTAAATGCTTCAGTCTGCTGTGAATGAGTGTGTTGTCAGAGCTTTTTGTGGCATTAATGGTACTCTGAATGTAGCTTTCCCTACACCCTGAGAGAGATTAAATGCAACTTGAAGAGTTACAGAAAATTTTATGCTGAACTTCAAATTTTTGAAGTAACTCTTTTCCATGTTTTTACACATTCATGTTAAAGCAGGATTTCAAAATCCTGAGGTGCATAATCAGGCTTTGTGAGCTTGAGCAACTGTTGCAGGAATGTTAACATATATAAGAAAAAAACAAAGGTACTAATTCCTTACCTTTGATCTAGGTGCCTTGAGTGGCTCTTGAACAACCTGATGACTCACCAGAGTGTTGAACTCTTCAAAGAACTCAGGTACTCAGGCTCCAGTTCACTTGGAGTGATGAAGTGCAATTTCTTCACTGCCAAGAACTTTCTAGGCTCATGAAGGTTTTGTTACCTACCTTGCTTGCTTGCTTTTGTCTAGGCTGTCTCACAGAACTCTTATTTAATTCTTTTTTCAGCATAAACCTCATGAAACAGCTGATTAGCTCTTCTAACCTGTTTGTGATGCAGGTGGAAATGGACGTGTACACTGCTCTCAAAAAGGTACTTGGAGGGTCTGGCTGGGCCTTCAGGAAGTTGAACTCCTGAGTAGAAGATTTGTAACTCTATGAGAACTTCAACCTTTTTCTATATTTATTGAAAGTATTTGATCAGACATTGGAATGGACTGCCCAGGGAAGTGGTGGAGTCCCCATCCCTGGAGGTGTTTAAGGAGAGGCTGGATGTGGCACTTAGTGCCATGGTCTGGCTGATGTGGTGGTGTTAGGTCACAGGTTGGACTTGACGATCTCAGATCTTTTCCAGCCTCAATAACCCTGTGCTTCTATGTCATAGTGTGAGAATCTTTGTAGGAATGAATGCATTATGAAAATGTCCCTTGAATCATGCATGCATTACTTGTCTGAAAACTTCTTCAATAGACTCACTGGAGGTTGTTTATTTTACCCAGTGGATGTTCCTTCAGCTAGTGCCTTCCTGGAATGGGTCTTTGAAACAACTCCTAACTGAAGCTGATGCCTGGTTTGCCAAGCGTAGGAAAGGTAGGATTCATTGGCATGGCCTTGGATCAGGGAAGATGTGGGATAAAGGTGAAGTATGATCCTTTTCCTCCACTTCCAGGCTTTATCCTGTTTTCTCTGGGAACCTTCCCTCTGCCAGCAGTCCCTGGCATCAGATTCTCCACAGTGATAACTTTTTCAGGGAACTGCTGGAGAGAGCCCAGGGGAGGCAACAAAGATGGTCGGGGGATTGGAGCATCTGCCTGATGAGGAAGGGCTGAGAGAGCTGGGAATGTTCAGCCTGGAGAAGAGAAGGCTGAGGGGAGACCTTATTAAAGTCTCTAAGTATCTGAAGGGTGAGCGTGAGGAGGATGGAGTCAGGCCCTTTCCAGTAGTGCCCAGGGACAGGACAAGGGGCCATGGGCCTAAACTGGAACACAGGAAGTTCCATCTGAACATGAGGGAGAACTTTACGGTGAGGGTGGTGGAGCCCTGGGACAAGCTGCTCAGGGAGGCTGTGGAGTCTTCTTCTCTGAGACATTCTAGGCTCCCCTGGATGTGTGATGTGCTTCAGGGCATCCTGCTCTAGCAGGGGGGTTGGACTGGATGATCTCTAGAGGTCCCTTCCAACCCTCACAGTTCTGTGATTCTGGCTGTGTGTGTTTTCAAGTGAGCACAGGCCTTTTTGACTGTTGTGTCCACATGTTTTCAAGTGAGCAGACATGGTCACTGTTTTTGCTTTGTTGCTTTTGCCATTGTTCAGTCAGGCTGAGCTTTTGTTGCCTTCTCACTAGAAGGCACTAGTGTATTTCAAAAGAGGAAAAGTGGCCCAACATTTCCACTGGAAGGATCTGAATGTAAGAAATTTCTGAATTTTAGCTGCAGATGATGATTTGCCTGTCTGTAATAACTTTCTCTGATCAAGAAGTTAAAACTCGACCTCAAATATAAATAAGATCTGGAAAATCTTGAGGACAACACGTTGTGATAGAGGTGCTCTGTCTTGCAGATGTGGAGGGGGACGTTGCGTTCCTGGAGTCGGAGCAGGGGAGCGTGTTCCTGGGGGTGTTCACACACCTGAGGCTGCAGTATATCATCAGTGACTTGGCATCAGCCAGAATTCTTGAGAGAGATTCCCTCATACCCTCAGGTGAGTGAGGCAGGTTAGACTCATAGAATGGTTTGGGTTGGAAGGGTCATCTAGTCCAACCCCCATACAATAGGCAGGGGCATCTCCAACTAGGCCAGATTGCTCAGAGCCCCATCAAGCCTGACCTTGAGTGTCTCCAGGGGTGGGGCCCCCACCACCTCTCTAGGCAACCTGTTCCAATGCTTCACCACCCTCATATTAAAGAACTTTTTCCTAATGTCCAACCTAAATCTGCCCTTTTCTAGCTTAAAACCATCACCCCTTGTCCTGTTGTTACATGCCCTTGTGAACAGCTCTTCCCCAGCCTTCTTATAGGCCCCTTTCAGGTATTGGAAGGTCACTGTAAAGTCCTCCTAGAGTCTTCTGTTCTCCAGGCTGAACAACCCCAACTCCCTCAGCCTGTCTTCATAAGAGAGGTGCTCCAGCCCTCGGGTCATTCTCATTGCCCTCCTCTGGACATGCTCCAACAGGTCCATGTCCCTCTTGTGTTGAGGTCTCCAGAACTGGACCCAGTTCTCCAGGTGGGGTCTCATCAGGGCAGAGTAGAGGGGTAGAATCACCTGTCTTGACCTGCTGGCCACACTTCTCTTGATGGAGCCCAGGACATGATTGGCTTTCTGGGCTGCAATTGCACATTGGTGGCTCATGTCCAGCTGTGCCTTTCCCAGCTTCTCCTACCCTGGAGTGATTGGGAAGGTCTGGGTGCATTTACTGGTCTTACTGCTCATGGGTTTATCTCCAGCAGTTGATTTGTGGCTGAAGATTCAGCAGAATTTGAACATAAAATTTACATGCATAAAAGTCTTTAAAAGGCACACAGGTAGGTGAGTTAAGCATTTTGTTGATCAGTCAGTTCATCAAAGTACTCCATCATCAACACAGAGTGCATTATCAGTGCTTAAGTGACCCCAGAGCCCCAGACATGCAACAAGTCTGTTTTTGAGAGAGCAAAATTTGCTGAGACTCAACTGTTTCTTAGCCATTAACATTCTAAAAAGAGCTGGGTAGTTTTGGATTGGATTTGGGATATTACCTGAAAATGAAAACCAAAAGCATAAGATGCTCTGAACTCTTCTCCCATCTTCAAAGACAAATGTTATTTACCACAGATTTTTAGATGGTTTTTGGGGGGATAAGATATTTAAGTATTCTGTTCTTGTGATTTTATTTGCTTTTTGACTTGTATCAAGTACATCCTCATTCTAGGTCCTGGTGCTTTTTGAAGCTCTTAAGTTGAAATGCCATTTCATGTTATTAACATTACATTATCACTGAAAAATAATAATAAAATCACATCTTGCTGCTAAGTCTTGAGGTCACAGCTGAGCTTTTTGTTCATTGCTTGGAAGCTGTGTAAACCTGGCTGCTGCTAGAGGAATAAGACTGGAAATGAGTTACCAGGTTGGGTTCTCAGTTGAAAATGTTTTTCCACAATCATTCACATCTTTTATCATGTGACAAACCTGCCCCTCCTTCGTCTTTCTTTTTTTCTGCTTTTTTTAATTTGCCTTTTTCTCCCTCCTCAGAATTAGCTGTGTTCCTTGGGGCAGTGTTTGGACTTCTTGTGCTCTGCCTTGGAATTTGGCTCCTGGGATCCTTGCTCCAGATTTCACTCTGTTCAGTGTTCCCTTATCAGAATTGAATCCTAGCCCTGGATTTTGAACCTTCTCTGACAGTTTTTCCCTACCTCTCATGTAGTCAAATTCAACTTTATTTTTTGTATATCTGTCTGCACTGTAACCATCCCTTCATCTGAGTGTCTGTGATGCCTGTTGAAGGGTGTAATTGCCACGTGTCACTTAAGACTGCTTGTATTGAGCTGCTCATCATCCTTTGTGACTTCTTGACATGTGTGTTCTTGTCTTCTGTCCATACTTGCAGCCTTGGGGGTCACTTCACTCTCTTGCCACACCTAAATACTCAGCCTGTCTTTGCATGGCACTATCTTTCTCTAAAATTAAAATTACTTTTCTCATCTCATACTGGTTTGTTCCTTCATGCCACCACAGGTGTCCACACAGTGGGGATAGAATCATAGAATGGTGAAGGTTGGAAGGGACCTTAAAAGATCATCAGGTCCAACCCCCTTGCTATGAGCAGGGACACCTCCCACCAGACCAGGCTGCACAAACCTCATCCAACCTGGCCTTGAACACCTCCAGGGATGGGGCTTCCACACCTTCCCTGGGCAACCTGTGCCAGCACCTTCCTACCCTCATGGTGAAGAATTTCTTCCTGATGTCTGACCTAAATCTCCTCTCTTTCAGTTTAAAACCATCCCCCCTTCTCCTATCACTGCCCTCTCTGGTGAAAAGCCCCTCCCAAAACAAACTTGTCAGGATGTTTCCCTCGAAGCCTGCAGGCCTGAGCAAATGACTCAGTGGCTTTTAAAAACACTTTCTTTGCCATTAGGGTGACATAATGAGCATCACTTTACACAGCTTGTCTGTCTTGTGCTGCTGAATCCTGTCTCTGCCAGAAATAGTGGTTTAGGTGCTCTTGGCAGAACGTCTGGGTGACTTTGAGCACCTCTTTCTCCCACTTGGAGATGTCTGAAGGATGCAGCTGTCAGAAGCTGGATGATGACTCTCTGGTTGGGGGGGTAGGGTCCTTACCTCGCTAGAAATCTTTTAGTCTCTCGAGTGAAAGAGAACAACTACTTCTGCTCAAATATACTGGCTTTCTCTACTCCCTGTCCTGGTTTAAATAATTCCTTAACAGATGCAGAGGACTGTCTTCTGTGCTAGTTCTGACTCCAATCCGAGGGACCGCGGTCATCCCGTGCTCCAGAGGTTGGTTTGGAAGTGGTGGTTCCAACAGCAGGGGGAGGCACTGCCCTACCGACAGCCCGGCTGCGGCCTGGGGCGTGCGCCGCTCGGTTCTGCCGGTAGATGGGGCAGCGTTTGGCCTCCAGCAGGTGGTAAAACGTTATGTTAGACATAAAAATCCCAGAAGAGCAGATCTGATCTTTGGTAGCTGGTGGTTTAGGTGCTTAAGTGATGTATAAAGTCAGTAGAATCCATCTTACTGGTACAGAGTATAATCAAAGTGCCAAGGCATCTTCATTCTGTAATAACTTTTTGGGGGTGCATTGCCCTTTAGATTGAAAAAAATTTGGGTGCATTGCCCTTTAGATCCTTAATTTCATGAGGACCCAGGGGAACTGTGGGTTATTTCCTTGTTCAGTGGCTTTGTCAGCATGTGAATAAGATGTTGCAAACCAGAAATTTGCCAGTGCTGCGCTTGATTTCCTCCTCTTGATGTTGCTGTTGGGATCACTGACCAGAACTGTGATGGACAACCTTTTCTTAGTGTTTTTCAGTCTAAACTCAAACCCAAAAGCCTCCTATCTACAGACATCAGAGGAAAGTTCCTTAAAATGCAAGTTTGAAGGCTCATTTGCTTGTGCTTATTGAAAAAGAATGTGTAATTTTCTCATGGTTCACGAGGCGTTGGAGAGCTCAGTGTTTGCACTTTGGAGTTAAGCAGTTTGTGAGCTGTGATAAATGCTGAAATAGGCTTGGTCACTTTGTAGTCATAGAGTGGGAAAGGTGGTGACAACGAGTGTGTGGTTAGTGCTGGAAGAGTACCTGATGTTTACACTCTGCTGCTGAGTGTTGATTAAAAAAAAAAAAAACAAAACAAACAAGGTTTGGGTTCCAGGAGAACTGGGAAAGTGGGGAGAGAAGAGGAGCAGACTGCAGAGACCTGAAGTGCTGTTAGAGTTTAATCCTGGGCAGCCCTGGTAGTCTGTTGATTGCAGCTTGTAGCCAAAAGCTGTGTTGAGATCAGGAACTTTTGGTCATCATTTAAAAGGAGACCTGGAGAAGTGTTGGTGGGGCACTGGGAGCAGGTTCTTGGCTGCCAGCACCCACCACTGGAGGTGATTGTGTGTGCCCAGGAGAGCCTGCAAAGGTGGAAGTTGCTGGGGAGTTTGTATTACAGTGTAATTAAGCCTTTTTGATTATTCCAGATGAAATTGCTCTCAAGGAGGTAAGGAAGGAGATCACATTGAATGGTTGAAAGAAATGGTGTAATTACTATTTTTTCATACCCTGGGTGTGTGTAGGAGCTGCAGGAGCAAACTGAAACACTGTGTTAGGAGTTCACAGCAGGGTCTGTTCTTGTTTGTGTAGAGAAGATGTAAGAGGCAGAAACACAGAATGTAAGACAAGTGTTCATTGTTCTGTTTTACTTGGGAACTTCTAAGCAGTATTTTCCCTCCAATGTTTATGAATTAACAGGTGAACTACAGTTGAAATACAACATATGAAATACACATACAAGAATAAAGATGCTCTGTCTCCTGATTTTATTTTTAATTTTTTTTCCTTCCAGCACATCTGTTCTATGTTCCTTAACTGTGTCGTTTTCCTCAAGTCACTTTTATACTTTCATTTTTGCTTTGGTTAGTTCCCATTTTGGCCTGAATCTTAACTCCAGAGTCAGCAGGACAAGGACTGGCTTTAATTTTTGCATCTGGGATTTCTGAGGCAATCTCAGCTCTGTGCTCTCACTTCATACCCATCAGCTACCTGCTCTGTGTTCCTGGGGACAATGCTCCTCACTGTTTCTCTCATCCCAGTCCATTCCTCTGTGGAGTTTCTTGCACATGACCTTGCATACTTGCCCCTGTTTGTTATCTTGGCTCAGAAGAACTTACACACTGTGCTTTTGGGTGCCTGTGATCCCTTTGGTATAACTGACTGACAAGCTATTAGGTTTTGTTCTTTTTATCTCTTGGTTGCAACTGTTAATTTAATACAGCTGATAAAATCTTTATGGCATTCTCAGAAGAAAACATGATTTATGTTTATTCCTGGAAGGGGACAATTTCTGTTTCTTTTTCCCATATCTGTGATAAGTCACCATTTCCTTTGTCCTTTGATTCTGTTTTCTTTTTGTTTAACTTGTGTAGAATTCTGCTGGGGATTCAGAAACTGGCATCTTCTCCCAAGAGTTTCTGAACAAGCTCCTTGGCTTAACAGAACTTTGCATGCTGAGAACATGTGTTGAGTTGCATCACTTCTGGCAATTGTGAATGCTTGAGAAGATGGATCTAGTCCTGACTTAGTGCTAGGTGTTGATTTTTATCTCTACTGCTTCCTCTGTAGGTGAGGCCTGGAGAGGAGTAACACAAGGGTCTTACCAGGTGTTGGGTTTGCACAGGCCATCCAGTTAATACGTGTAACTTTATCATTTCAATGTAATTTTATTTCTCTATTTCAAATGTTTATGAACATCCCCATTCCCAGCTCCAAAGACAACACCAAGCTTATTTATTTTTTTTTAATTTTAGAATGGCTGTCCTCTGTTTACAAACAGCAGTGGTTTGCCATGCTCAGAGCAGAACAAGACAATGATATTGGGTAGGTATATTACAGGCTTTCCTTTATTTCTTTCTTCAATTAGAAACCTTCCTCTCATATAAACTCTGACATGATTAACTTTTGGAGTTTGCATTAAGAAGAGTGGGGGGAGGCATAATCCACTGGATTTAAACTCTGTTGCTCTCTGGAGCTGTCTGTTCCCTTGGGCTGGCTGATCTCCTATCCCAAGGGAAATGCTGGGGAGGGATGTTCTGGTTTGTTGGGGGTTTTTTTATGTTGCTTAATGCTTCTCATTGCTACTTTGCCTTGAAATACGTGTTGAGGCTTTGAAAGAGTAACTTACCAGCCTTCCATTTAAAGATGACTTGAGGAAAAGTGCTGCAGATGGAGCAGCAGCCTTTTCTGTCCTGCTTCCCTCCTCCCTGGGCAAGGTGGGCAAAAGGCTGTGGTGTGTGTAACTAGCTATTGGTGTAGACAGCAATTTGTCATTTTTTGTTTATGCAGGGACAGCTCCAGGCTAACCTTTGTTCCTGCCTCTCCCATCCCAGCCTCCCTGGCAGTGAGCACAGGCCCAGCACCCAGCAGGGCTTGGCACCCTGGGACCTGGTTGCTTCATTCCCTTCCGATTCCGCCGCCTCTCCCCCACCCGGTGTTGGTTTGACAGCTCTCTCTGCTGCCAGCACCTCCAGCTTTTCCCAGGCAGTGCATCCCTCTTCTCTCCATAATCCTCCTAGTTTATACCCTACCTTTTCTCCTTCCTAGACCACGCTGTTGGCATTTCATGCCCTTCCATAGCAGCTCCCAGGGTGCAGGTGTTGTGCCCTTTCAAGGTCTGCATGTGGCTGCTGCCAGGGTGGGTGATGCCTGCTTGGGTTTCTTCAGCCTGTGTCTAACCAGGGCTGCCAGCAGTGGTGCCTTGGGCAGCAAGGCTTCTTGACTGGATGTCTTACCCCCATGTGTGGGATCACAAGCTGTTTCCCTTCCCTCTGCTTGCTTTTTGCCACGTTGCATTGAGCCAGGTCCTGTGATCTCTTTCTAAATACTGAAATTACAGCAAAGTGCAACCAGGAGAAGTTGTTCCTGCCTTTGTCTTCTAGTTCTTTGTGTGCTTTCTGGAGAACACATGCCAGCTCAGGAAGCTGGAAAATGTTTGTCATCTATCAAGAACCATTAAGCCAACTTCTTAATTTCCTTCCATCAGCTCTGCTAGCCCAGCCTTTGCCATGCTGGGGAGGAGCCTGCTCAGCTGCATTGGCAGGCTTCACTTACTAATTGCAGCCTGAAAAGCAGGAGAGCTGCTGTCCTGGTTTGAACCAAAGGCCATGCAGGCTGTGGCAGCATGCAGCAGTACAGAGCTACAAACCTCCCCTCCTCCAAGGATTTCCCAGCTGGAGGTTTTGCCTGGACCATTACTGAATGACCAACCACCAGCAGACCTGCTTTTAAATATGTACAGTTCTATTTTGGAACAGCTTGTGCTTTACTTGGCTCTCGTGAGACCCCACCTGGAGATCTGTGTCCAATGCTGGAGCCCCCAACATAAGAAGGACATGGAGCTCCTGGAGAGAGTCCAGAGGAGGCCACGGAGATGATCCAAGGGCTGGAGCAGCTCTGCTCTGGAGACAGGCTGGGAGAGTTGGGGGTGTTCAGCCTGGAGAAGAGAAGGCTCCAGGAAGACCTGAGAGCACCTTCCAGTGCCTGAAGGGGCTCCAGGAAAGCTGGGGAGGGACTTTGGACAAGGGCAGGGAGGGATGGGATGAGGGGGAATGGATTAAAACTGGCAGAGGGAGATTGAGGTGAGACATGAGGAGGAAATTGTTGAGTGTGAGGGTGGTGAGACCCTGGCCCAGGTTGCCCAGGGAAGCTGTGGCTGCCCCATCCCTGGAAGTGTTGAAGGGCAGGTTGGATGGGGCTTGGAGCAACCTGGGCTGGTGGGAGGTGTCCCTGCCCATGCAGGGGGGTGGGACTAGATGATCTTGAAGGTCCCTTCCAACCCAAACAATTCTATGATTTAGCCCCAACACCCCATGGCAATGTCTTCTATGGTTTAATTGTGCATTGTATGGGAAATACTCAGTTCCTTTTAATGTTTACATGTAACAGTGTGAAAAATCCCCAAAACTCTGGTCTTAAGAATAGTTAAGATCTTCAAGTGGTTCTCACTGT
This sequence comes from Hemiprocne comata, assembly GCA_020745705.1. NCBI lineage: Eukaryota > Metazoa > Chordata > Aves > Apodiformes > Apodidae > Hemiprocne > Hemiprocne comata. The sequence goes on from CM036612.1 coordinate 5,025,301, forward strand.
CAATAGCAGTGCTTTAGAAAAAGGTAAAGTACATCTTTGTGAATCTCACCATTTCAGTTCCTCAGGATTAATGTTTTGGGTGGCCATAGCTTGTTTCTGGTACTAGTGATGTTTTTTGGGAGGACTTTTCTTGGGATGCTCTCACTGGATGTATCTAAGAGTAGAGGGTTGTACATGGTGTGTTACCTTCTAGCTGGTTTAGGAACCCCACTTCCCATGAAACCGAGTATTGACGTGGTCATCAACCTTCTGACACAAGATAAGACCATGGATTTGCTTGGGTGTGATGTCTCCTGGTAGGTCACTGTAGTGCAGGGAGAGTATTTTAATTGTCAGTGAAATGTTCTGGAAAAAGTAACCTCATACAAAACTGACGTGCAGAGGATGGGGATCATACCAGCTTTTAAAGAGAGCAACTTCCCTGTTCAGCTACAGAGCTGCTGATTTCAGTGACTCTTGGAATAAGCAGAGTAGTTTTCCACACTTTTCTTCCTTGTTTAGTTGTCTCTTTGGCCATATGGGATTTATTATTTCTTTTTAAGCCAGCTAGAAGTGGAAATCTCAGGCAGAGAAAGTCGTGCTTAGCAGTGGGCATCTGTTTGCCCCAGTGTCTTCTTCTGGTGCTCATTGCCAAGGCCTTTCATTGATGGTGAGAAGGGGGTGAGATGTGGTGGGTCTTCTCAATATGTCTTTGCTTCTGACTTGAGTAGTTTACAAATGGTTCAAGGTGGCATCCAGGCTGGTGTTTGTTTAACAGTCACTAATGGGCTCATTGAGCAGGGTGCTCTCGGGGGGGGGGGCTGTGGGTGCTCTCTAGGGGGGGGGGATGTGGGTGCTCTCGGGGGGGGGGCTGTGGGTGCTCTCTAGGGGGGGGGGGATGTGGGTGCTCTCTGGGGGGTGGGCTGTGGGTGCTCTCTGGGGGGGGGCTGTGGCTGCTCTCTGGGGGGGGGGCTGTGGGTGCTCTCTGGGGGGGTGGGCTGTGGCTGCTCTCTGGGGGGGGGGCTGTGGCTGCTCTCTGGGGGGGTGGGCTGTGGGTGCTCTCTGGGGGGGGGGGCTGTGGGTGTACTCGGGGGTGGGGTGCTGTGGGTGCTCTCTGGGAGGGGGGGCTGTGGGTGTACTCGGGGGTGGGGTGCTGTGGGTGCTCTCTGGGAAGGGGGGCTGTGGGTGCTTTCTGGGAGGGGGGCTGTGGGTGCTCTGGGGGCGGCTATGGGTGCTCTGGGAGGGGGGGCTGTGGGTGCTCTCTGGGAGGGGGGGCTGTGGGTGCTCTCTGGGGGGTGGGCTGTGGGTGCTCTGTGGGGGGGGGCTATGGGTGTTCTGGGAGGGGGGCTGTGGGTGCTCTCTGGGGGGGAGGGGGCTGTGGGTGCTCTCTGGGGGGAGGGGGCTGTGGGTGCTCTCTCGGGGGGGGGCTGTGGGTGCTCTCTGGGAGGGGGGGCTGTGGGTGTACTCGGGGGTGGGGTGCTGTGGGTGCTCTCTGGGCAGGGGGCTGTGGGTGCTCTCTGGGAAGGGGGGCTGTGGGTGCTCTCTGGGAGGGGGGGCTGTGGGTGTACTCGGGGGTGGGGTGCTGTGGGTGCTCTCTGGGAGGGGGGCTGTGGGTGCTCTCTGGGGGGGTGGGCTGGGGGTGCTCTCTGGGGGGGGCTGTGGGTGTGAGGTAGGGGTAGAAACTTAGCGAGCTGAACACAATGTGAGGTTGGACTCTGAGCTGAAGCAAGGCTCTATTTTCATGTCCCACCTGGTGCATGGGCATCATTGCAGCTGCTGCTTCTAGGACTGCCAAGATGGAAATGATACTGCTTTGAAACGTGTTGATGTGGTTTGCTCTTTGGATAACTTTAGAGAGGAGAAGAAAGTGTTCCTCGTCTACTCCGTGTCGTTTGCATTTAAAAGGACTAAACATCTTATTCACTCTTCAGAATTTGAGATTTGTGTGTGTGTGATGCTGGGGTTTGTGGCTTTGAACTGTAGCTGCTCAAGGTTTACTTGTTGTGCTCAAGTGGGCAACTTTTTGGTTTTTGTAATTGAACACTTGTTCTGTGGCAGATGCAAGACAGATCTTTCAAGTCCATGGCTGGAACAGTTTCTACTCTGAATAGTGTCTGAGTGTCTTTGGCAGTGTTGGAGGGTGAAACACAACAACTGGACTGTTCACTGAGTGTGTGGTAGGCCAGGGCCAGTGGTTAAAGCTGGAAGTTTTGCATCTTCTGAGGCTGCTCGAGGAATTGAGTGGGGGGAAACACTTCATGTCTGCCTGAACATTATGTACTAATGTTTGTGAAATTTGTCATTAATTAAACAGAAATCAATCTTTGATCACCACGACTGAATTTAGGTCAGCTACAGAACCAGTTCAGCTAGAAGGTGTGGAAAAAGCACACAGGAGGTTCTTGGGTGAATTTGCTTAGCATGATTAGCTCATTTGCTTAACTTATTCATAAAATACTTAATCTTCCAGGTTTGTTTTTTGCAGAAACTGGAGGGGGAAAGGCCACAAACTGAGTTTGTTTGAGCAATAGCTGCAAGTTCTGGTGCTGTGTGCACAGTAGGAAGAGACCAGGTGCTGCATTTCTTATCACTTATATAGCTTGAAGTGGTTTGATATTGCAGGTTTATAATTGAACTTGCATGGAGGGGTTGCCTTTCATTGTGATTTATGATCAAGCACTTGTCCTCAGCGTAGCTTGAAGAATTTCTGGTTGCTCATTTGGTTAATGATGTCATCATGTCTCAAGTGAAGTGAATAACATACCTCTGGAGAAGTGGGACTGATTTGACTTATGCTGCCTCTGCAAGATTTTCCACGTGTTGAAGCACCAGTGGAAGCTGTTGGGTGAACCAAGTTGGAGTTGGTGTAGGGTGCCAGCCACAAGAGGCTTGTGGCACCTGACAGTTGCTGGGGGTGAACTTTTTTTAGATGAGTTGCATAACCAGCTGCTGGAGAAACTTTCCACAGCGTTTCTGTGGGTGCTGCCTCATTGTGCTGCTGTTCTGCAGGGTCCTGCAGCTGCTCCTCAGCAGCCACACTCATTTATTTCTGCCTAGAAGTCAGGAATACTGCTTTTCAAAAAGACTTAGGCTTTTGGGTTTGTTGGGTTTTTTTAGGAGGATTGGAGAATGTCTGACAGCCATTATTTGCTTATCTGGAAAAGTTCCTTTGTGAAAGTCCTACCTGCCTGAGGTGTCCCAGCCTAGTACATGTTGCAGTTTTGTGGAGTGGTTGGATATTCATGGGATAATTAGGGTTGGAAGGGATCCTGGCAGGTCATCTACTCTAGCCTCTGCTCCCAGCAGGATCAGTTGTGTGGTCAGACCAGTTTACTCAGGTCTGTTCATCTTTCCCACGTTGAAATACCACCCAAAGCCATTGAAATGTCCTTAAAGATGCACTTTTTGTTGTGTTTTTTTTTTTTGTAGGCCTCAAGAAATAAATAAAGAGGAACTGGAAGCAAACAGCATGAGGTGTGGTCGAAAGCTTGCAAAGGATGGTGATGTAAGTGTGGCATGTGGCTCAGTCTGTGCAGAGCTGACATGTCTCAGACACGTTAGGTATTTCCAAAACATGTAGGTCTTAATTGTCAAACTGGATCAAAAAGATGTAGTGGAGATGGCATGTCAAAGAAATTATTCTGTTCTCCCTAGAAGGATGCAAATGCTTGCTGTCTGCCTGATGAATAAGGAATTAGTGTTTTAATTGTGCTCTTGGGCTGCAAGCAAGCCCATGTTTGGACAAACTTTTAGTGGGTGAAAGGAAGGAATGTAGCCATGAGTTTTGAGACTTGGTAGATACATGCAGTTAAAATATAGCCCTGATTTAAGCTGAAAGAGAGGAGATTTAGGTGAGACATCAGGAAGAAATTCTTCACCGTGAGGGTAGGAAGGTGCTGGAACAGGTTGCCCAGGGGAGTTGTGGAAGTCCCATCCCTGGAGGTGTTCAAGGGCAGGTTGGATGGGGCTTGGAGCAACCTGGTCTGGTGGGAGGTGTTCCTGCCCATGCAGGGGGGTTGGAACCTGATGATCTTTCTGGTCCCTTCCAACCCAAACCATTCCATGATTCTATGATCACTGATGCCTTTTTAACTGGAAAAGGAAGCTTTCTAGATCCAATGTAACAGCCACAGCTGGAACCCCTGACCCCTGTGTGTTCCATACACCTGTGGGTGTCTTTAGGTAACAGGTCTTGTGAAGAAACACAAAGCATGACTTTTTTCCCCACTGAAGTCATTTAAAATAAAGATGTTGTACTTCACGGAGTGCTTTGAGCATGAGTGGGACATGCAGTGAAGAGCTGCTCAGAAATACTGCACCAGTCACCACAAATGCAGAAGTACTTTTAGATCCACTTGTGCTGAATGTAGTTGTCTATGTTTGGAAGGCAGCTGATCCTGAGCTTGTGTCATCTGTCTGCAAGGGCTGGCTGCTCCAGGGAGAACTTGCCTACCAAGGGTGTCTTCTGTTTCATGGAGGTGTCGGCAGGGATCCCTCAATCCACCCAACACCTCTGCAGCTGAGAATCCCATTCCCAAATCTGATTAGTTGGAGAAGTGGCACTTTTCTCTTGCTGTGGATACTCAGACTGGTTTGTTTGGGCTTGTTGTTTTTTCTGACTCTCTCCAGTACTGCTGGCGATGGACTGGGTTCAACTTTGGCTTTGACCTTCTGGTCACCTACACAAACCGTTACATCATTTTCAAGCGGAACACGCTCAATCAGCCCTGCTGTGGGTCGGTCAGTCTGCAGCCTCGGAGGAACATTGCCTTCAGGTGTGTTCCCCAGGGCTCAGTACTGGGACCAGTGCTGTTCAACATCTTTGTTGGAGACGTGGATAGTGGGATTGAGTGTCTCCTCAACCCGTTTGCTGCCCGCACCAAGCTGTGTGGTCTGGTTGACACCCTAGAGGGAAGGGATGTCATCTAGAGGGACCTGGACAGGCTGGAGAGGTGGGCCAATGCCAACCTCATCAAGTTCAATAAGGTGCAAGGTTTTGCACCTGGGTCAGGGCAACCCCAGGGACAAATCCAGGCTGGGGGGAGAATGGCTGGAGAGCAGCCCTGAGGAGAAGGACTTGGGGGTGGGAGGAGATGAGAAGCTGGACATGAGCCCCCAGTGTGCTCTGGAGCCCAGAGGGGCAATTGTGTCCTGGGCTGCATCAAAAGAAGTGTGGCCAGCAGGGCCAGGGAGGGGATTCTGCCCCTCTGCTCTGCTCTGGTGAGACCCCACCTGGAGAACTGTGTCCAGTTCTGGAGCCCTCAGCACAGGAGAGACATGGAGCTGTTGGAGAGGGTCCAGAGAAGGGCCACAGAGATGATCAAAGGGCTGGAGAAAGAGTTGGGGGTGTTCAGCCTGGAGAAGAGAAGGCTCCAGGGAGACCTTAGAGCACCTTCCAGTGCCTGAAGGGGCTCCAGGAAAGCTGGGGAGGGATGGGACAGGGGCAGGAGGGATGGGATGAGGGGGATGGTTTTAAACTGAAAGAGATTTAGGTCAGACATCAGGAAGAAATTCTTCACCATGAGGGCAGTAAGGTGCTGGCACACGTTGCCCAGGGAGGGTGTAGAAGCCCCATCCCTGGAGGTGTTGAAGGCCAGGTTGGATGAGGCTTGTGCAGCCTGGTCTGGTGGAAGGTGTCCCTGCTCATAGCAGGGGGGTTGGACCTGATGATCTTTAAGGTCCCTTCCAACCTTCACCATTCCATGATTCTAACCAGTAGCCAAGGAGACAGACCCTGTGCCCTCTGCTGAAATGTTTCACCTTAACAAAGTCTTTCCACCTGTGCTCCCATGACATTTTATTGCCACCAAGTTAGTTACATTTTCCCAATGTTTTTCCATCTTCCTGTGAGAAACATTTTGTGCTGGAAAACACTTAGAAGATGGGAGACTAAAATAATGTCCCTGTTGCCCTGTCCCTAGGCTCCGCCTGGCCTCTTTCGACAGCAGTGGGAAAATTATTTGCAGTAGAACGACAGGATATCAGATCCTAACCCTTGAGAAGGACCAGGTATGTTTGTGGATGTTTTTGAGCTGTTGAACTTGGAACCGTGGAGTCAAAGGCACAAAAAGTCAACAGGGCTTTTGAGGAGGAGTTGTTCTTCTTGTTATTCTTTAGGTGGAATTTCAAGCTTTCCTTTTCTAGGCAGTGGGAGATGGAGCTGAACTGTGAAGTGTAACTAGGGTAGGATGGAGTGGATTTCATTAGTGTTGATGATGGTGAAATGAGTTCCTGTGGTGCTGCTGAAGCAGTGGTTTAGACATCCAGCCCTGCTGAGATTACCCCTCTGAATAGTAAAGTCCATCAGATTCCTGCTTATTTGGAGTTTGTTTGAAGATTCTCCTGTGTTGAAAGCTGAAGAGTTAAAAGAATGGCTGCATGTTCTTCAAGGGTGGTATTTATCACTCTATTAAAAAAAAAATCAAGCCTCAGAGAGCAGTGGAGCTTTCATAAGAGAACGTGCCCATTTCCACCCATCTGTGGCAGCAGAATTTAGTCAGGAATGTGGAAGACTTTGAGCATCAGGTTTCTTAAATCCTAATCAGCAGTGATGGGCAGATGGTGAGCACACAGGAAGCTTGTCCTTGTAAATGCCATCCTTACCATAGGATCAAGTGTCAGTTTTGCTACCCCAAAACCAGTTCCTGGATTGAAACTGAGAAATTCAAGTGTAGATTGTTCTGGATTGCCTGGTTGGTTAAACCTCCTGATAGTGGCAGAAGAGCCTCCCTTTCCTTCCAGTGTGCCTGAAGGCAGAGTTAGCTCAGTCATTCCTTAGGCTTCTGTTATCTGTGATGCAGAAGGGTTGGCAGCACTGGGTGAAAAGGTTATAAACATTTTGAGAATATCTTATCACTGTTAGTGTAATAAAACATCAGCTTAAGGTGAAAGGGAATTACTGGTTTGGTGGACGAGAAGCTCAACATGAGCCACCAGTGTGCTCTGGAGCCCAGAAACCAACCGTGTCCTGGGCTGTGTCACCAGCAGGGCCAGGGAGGGGATTCTGCTCCTCTGCTCCCGTGAGACTCCCCCTGCAGGGCTGAGACCAGTTCTGGAGCCCACAACGTAAGAAGGACGTGGAGCTCCTGGGGAAAGTCTGGAGGAGGCCATGGAGGTGATGGAAGGGCTGGAGCAGCTCTGCTCTGGAGACAGGCTGGGAGAGTTGGGGTGTTCAGCCTGGAGAAGGGAAGGCTCCAGGGAGACCTTAGAGCACCTTCCAGTGCCTGAAGGGGCTCCAGGAAAGCTGGGGAGGGACTTTGGACAAGGGCAGGGGGGATGGGAGGAGGGGGAATGGATTAAAACTGGGAGAGGGAGATTGAGGTTGGACATGAGGAGGAAATTGTTGAGTGTGAGGGTGGTGAGACCCTGGCCCAGGTTGCCCAGGGAAGCTGTGGCTGCCCCATCCCTGGCAGTGTTGAAGGGCAGGTTGGATGGGGCTTGGAGCAACCTGGGCTGGTGGGAGGTGTCCCTGCCCATGCAGGGGGGTTGGGGCTGGATGATCTTGAAGGTCCCTTCCAACTCCAACCATTCCATGATTCTATTTTGGTTTGTTTTTTTTTTTAATCTCCTGCTTTTTAATACACAGTAATTGAAATTCTAGTGTGACTGTTCATCAATGTGGTGTCATTTGTCAGGGTCCTTCCCTCTCATGGCATCTCTTGCCATGCACTTGTCCCTGTGTTTGCTTTACCAGGAGCAGGTCGTGATGAACTTGGACAGCAGACTCCTGATCTTCCCACTCTATATCTGCTGTAACTTCCTCTACACGTCGCCGGAGAAGAAGGCTGACAGTGAGACACAACCAGATCCTGGGGACACCTGAGGCCTCTCCAGTAGCACTTGCACACCTCTCTATGCCTGCTTGGAGTTAAATGCCCTGCTGCCACACAGAGCTCTGACAACAACCAAGGCCTTACACTGTAGCAAATCAATCCATGGCCTTAGTATCCTCCTATGCATATCTAAAGAGAAGATCAGCAATTATGTAGGCCAAAAACTAGTCCTCTCCTTTTCATTTATTTGTATTTCTGTTCTTCAGACAGGAGCCATTCCGTGCTGAGCAGTGTTATGCTTTTCTTTTTCTGGGTGAAAACTGAGCCAAATTGGAAAAGGGGGAGTTTGTGGGAATGACATCTGATGAACTTCCCTGGCGAGATTCTGAGCACACATTGTAGGACGTGTGGGTTTTTATTAGTGTGTTGTTTGTTTTTTGGTTTTTAATAACTGATCTGTAAATACCAGATCCATATTTTCCTTACTTTTGTGGTCCTTTTCCAATGGGCCAAATACATCTGTGTAAATGTTGCCCGTTGACTTTTGTTAGTTATCCACACAGGCTTTCAAACCCTGCTTGGTTTTTAAGCCTTTATTGCATCCCACAGGCATCCATTTCTTTCTTGGGCTTTTTTTAACGTTGCAGCAAATATCTCTTCTCTTTTTTTAGCACCTGAACATGCTACCAAGGATGCTTGTAAGTGAAGTTTGTTTTTTTTTCCACAGACTGAAGATGCTCTGGTGTAGTCACCATCATTCAAGCCTGCTCTGCAGCAGCAGCTTTCAGCCAGGATTCTGGTTAATATACTAAATACTCACGTGAACCAAATACCAGTTTTTAAACATTGTTGGGGTTTTTTTCGTGACTCGTTTTCATGGTTACATTGGGAATATATCCCCTTTTAGCTCAGGAACTTGTGACCTTCGAGTGCCTTTTGAGTTGTCTGTGTTAACACCAACTTCACATCAGTTAAGCACGGTCACAGGATCCAAAGGAAGAGCTGGGAACAAGGGATTCCTTTTCAGTTGTTTTGATGAATGAGTCAAGTGTAAGAGGTACACTGTATTCCCTCTTTGTGTGTGCTGGGTTTTATGTTTGTCTGTTGCAATTTTGACTTCTTCTTGCATCAGGATTTTTGGATTCCAAGTGGGAATTTTGCCTCTTTAGTAGCCTATTTTTTTAACATTGTCAGAAAAGTATAAAACCATTTGTACTTTATAACAATGGTAGGCAGGATGGAAAAAAAAAAAGTGGCAACTTGTCAATAAATGACTTTGAGTGGAATACTGACCAGTGCCTATCCTTTAATAGCTTTTTCTATTGGATTTGGCCCGTGGATTCACCTCTGTGTCATCTTGCACTGTCTCATGCTCCTTTGGAAGCAGAAGTATTTTGAGGTGTTCATCTGCTACATTTAGCATTTAGATATTTAAATAAGAAGTTTTTTTAACTAGAATTACCAGGTCTTTAAAACTGTCATTGATGCAGTGGAAAGAAAACTGGGCTGCTTGTTAATGGCAGCAGAGAACAGGTACAGTAAAATACCTGCTTTTTGATGGAATGCCAGGGTGGAAACCTAAGCTTTGGTGGTGGGTTGAGCTGCCACAGGGCTCCTGGTTTGTGCTGAGGGTGTTTAGCACCTCCCATTCCTGTCCAGATCCTGCACTTGTGCCCTGCTGGCTCCCAGGGACACCCACAGCCCCTGCTTGCTCAAACAAACTGGGGTGAAGCACAACCCTGGCCTATGCACCCCCAGGTGCACCCCAGGCACATCTGCCCTTGTTGGGGAACCCCCACCCTGCAGTGTGATGAGGGATATGGAGCAAGAGCTCACACCAAACATCTTGAGATTGGTTTTTTTCCCCCCAGGCATTAACGACTCCTTCCCCTGCCCTCTGGGTGTCCTGCTCCTGCCTGTGCCCTCCCTCACCCTCCTGCTCGGGGAGGGACTTGGTGCAAAGAAACAAATCCCTTCCCAGCCTAGGTCCTTCTTACCCGTGGACAGGATTGGGGATTTGGGATGGGGCAGTGGTGCAGGTGCCCAGGGATGGCTCAGGAGTGGCTTGGTGCAGGCACAAGGGGAGCACAGAAACCCAAACACATCACAGCTTACCCCAGGAAATGGGTGGTCAGTTGGTTGGTTTTGTTTCTCTTTTTATTTGTCACTGACTAGGAGCAGCAATCGTGGCAAAAAGGGGAGCTGAGCAGTACAACACCACACTCAGGAAAACGGTATGAAAAGTACAAAAATAAGGAAGCCTATATATAATATAATTGCAGTCAATTACTGAAAATAAATATTGTAAACACGAAATAACAACATCAGGTGAATCTACAGTCACTCATTTCTGCTAGCAGCCAGTCTTTGGCTTTATTAACTCCCCCTGCCCCTCACGGAGCCAACACCCCCATGAAGATGCATTTTCTTTGCTTCCCAAGGTGTCAGGGATGTCCCAAGGTAAATAATTTGACCCTTTCTTACTCCAGATTATGCTGTGACCAGGAATCTCCTTCAGTGACCACTTTGCACTCAGCAAACTGATCTGTCAAAAGAAGGTCTTTTCCTCTCTTTTATCTGCTGGGAGGAGGTTGTCAGGTTGGGGGATCAAGGCTCCCCCTATCCCCTGTTTATTTTGTTGCTGTCTCTTACCTTGCCACCCACTGCATGGGGACTTGTGGGTTTTGTCACTGTTTATACCTGTCCCCTCCCACACCCTGGGCCTTTTCACCCTCTTATCTCTGTCAGATAACCTGGGCACCTTTGGATTGCCTGATGAGGGACAGTGTAGCACAGAGGCACCAAGCTATCTCGGGTCAAACTCCCTCTGAGCTGCTTCCAGGCCAGAGATCTGTGCCTCTCAGATGCTCCTCCTAAATCTCAGGTGACTGAACATGATGCTTCTCCCTTGACTCCAAGAAGGGAAGAGGCAAATGCCTCTTGCAAGGCTCAATAATTTGCTACTTGTGTATATATAGATATATAGAGAGAGACACACAGACATTTATTTCTTTTCTTAAAAAAGTAGCAACAATAAAATCCTGTCCAAAGTACCAACAAGGAGAGGTTTGCCAGGAAGGAAAGGTCAGTGTCTCCAGTGTAGCAGTTGACACAGTGGAAGACCCTGTTCTCCTGCTGCCTGTGTGGCCAGAGAACGTGCCAGCACGACACCAGGAGTGCAAAGAAAATGCATCCTAATGGGAATAACCAAGCAAAACAAAAGCCATCCTAAATCCACAAAGCAGCACTTCTTACTGTAGGAGAAGGGGCAGCCTGGGCAAGCCAAGTTGCTCAGTCTGTCCATCTCTCCCTACATAGAATAATTTGATCTTCCCTTCATATCAATAGTTACAATTTAATCTTCCCTTCTTCATTTTAAACACATTCACGTAACATCCCGTGGCACCATTGTGGTGTGAGGTTCCAGTCCCACTGAAGTTACAATCAGACTGTCCAGCAAACATCTCTGGTGCTCACCCCCTTGGAGACAACAAGGAGCACAAACTTCTCCAAGTGTTCCACAAAAACCCTTTCTTAGGCCCAAGGGCACCTGCAGGCACAGGTGTCTTGTAACTCTTCAAGTATTGCTTTTGAACTAGGAACATCTCATCTCAGACCCTGCTTTCTTCTGAGTCAAAGCAAAGGGGAAGCAAAAGCTGTCAGGCATCCTGGGAGCCTCGTGGATATCCAGGTGGGTTATCCAGGTGGGTTATCCAGGTGGGTTATCCACCTGAGCCAGCCCAGCCAAAAACCCTCCCTGACCTCACAAAGTTGAGACCCGGATCCCAGAGCTGCAGCACGTGCCTCCCTCACTTTGGCAGCCCCTCAGAGCTGCTGCTGACACCCCAAAAACCAGGTGCTGTGGGATGGACCAGAAGCAGCTCCAGCTCACTTGTCCTGCCTTTCCTTTGTTCCAGGAGAGGAGGCAGCGCTCAGCAATTCCCCACCACCCTGCGAGCTCGGGGCTCCTCCTTCCTGCCGCTGCCAAGTTCCAGCCCAGCCTTTGCTGCAAAGAAAGGCGAGGGGAGCAAGGTTATCCTGCTCCACCCGTCCTTGCTAACCAGGTACTTAACTACCCACGTTTTCTTCTCATCCTTTTAGTCGCCCGCTCCAACAACTTCCTGAACTGGAGCCTGAATCACCTACACAACCAGGGCTGCCCCGGCGTCCCAATCTTTCCCACTCTCCCTCCCCAAAACTACAGCTGCAGGAGATGCAGCTCACTAACTGTGAGGACACTAGGTATTTCCAAAGGGGGGCAGCTGGAGAAGAGCTTCAAAATGCAGCCACTAACGTGACCTTCTGCAACGTGCAGCAGGTGAGAACATCCCTGCTTCCGTTTTTCAGTAGGCAAAAACGTTGGTCTCAGGAAAGAATCACACACAACTGCTGGGTACCACGTTAGAGGGTTTCTGTATCATCTTTCAGCAATTTATTTCACATCTTCTGACACTTCCACTAAACTCGGGTTTCTTACATCATTTCTATACACAGATTATATTTGTTACCATTGTCTTGAGGCTTATATTAAAAAAAAAAATAAAATATATATATATATATATATAAGCGTTTAAAATGCCCAAAGATTAATTTTGCTTTAAAATTGTGCTACTGAGCTTGACCCCCCCAACGTAGAAGAGAGAGACTTTTGGTAATGAGGTTACCCCAAGCAGTATAAAAATATACATAAAAATAGACAAAAAACTCTATCCTCCAAACTGAAGGTCCGTTGGTGGGAATTATTAATTATTATTATTCTTTTTTTGTACATCACTGGAATTTCAGAGCCCTGGGTCATTTCACCACATGGTGCAATAGCAGGGGGACAAAATAAACCTCTCCTTTGGTTAAAACCAGCCAGATTCTGAAAGCTTCACTGCTGCTCCCCGTGCATCACGTCCCTGGCTTTCTGGTGCCCCTTTTGTTCTGGTGATCAGTTCAGAATGCCCAAACCTCTCCTGAAACTGCTCTTAGGAATTTGGGTCTCTTTCTCCAGTCTAAACCCCAAGAGAATTTTAAATTAAAAAAGAAAAAAAAAATAACACGAGGAAAAAAAAAAAGAAAAAAAAGAAAAAAAGTACTTTGTACTGTTCTTAAATGACATTAAAAGGTGAAGTCAAAACTAAGTAATATAACCCCCCCCCCCCAAGACTATGTACATAAAAGGACTGAAGATCTTTTGAAACATAAATATACAGCGTATAAATCTGAGTGCCACCTAAAAGGCTGAGGACACAGAACTATTTCACAGACAAAAAGCAAACCAAACCCACTGCGCCGAGTGTTGACACACAGGCCCATGACGTTTGGGGATGGGGGGGGGGGGTGTTTGCAGGGAAGAGACCCCACCCATCGTGGTGGTGGTTCCCTCTATCCACACATGCACCAGGGAAGGGTGCTAGTGGTTTCTGGGGGTGCAACACAACCCTCCGTACGTGTTGCAGCACTACGCTCCACCTAGGGCTGCGTGTGAGAGGTCGGGAAATGGGATTAGACCCTGAGTCCCCAATTATTTCCAGGCACGGGCTCTGCTGGAGCTGCTAGAGGAGCACCTCGAGCTTGGATCCAGCAGGTTCTTTTATTATTGCTCACCAACAGAGATACTTGGTATCTCCCAGTGCAGACTCGGGACACGCCGATGGAATTCTGCACCCTGTGCTTTAAGAGTTACCATGACTTTCATGGAAATAATACAGCCTTGATCAGGGTAAAAGACTAATGGAGGTCTTTAGCCCAATCTTCAAGAGGTTTGCTTTCTACGGCACGGACACGCGACGACTCCGACACACATAAATAGGTACTGGTTACTGTAAAGTGACAATGCAGTGTCTTAATTATTCTAGCATTATCTTTGCTGTTGTTAGGGAAGATGTGAGAGTGGTTAAGGGATGTGGGGAGGAGAGCTGGTGTTTGAGGGAGGTCCAGCTCTAACTGGAAGTGCAGGTAGACCAGCCAAAAGACACTTTTAGCTTTACTTGACACGCGGTTTTACGGCATGCAACAAAACTCCGAAGACAACCCTTGACACGAAGCACACAGCATCTCCAGTCCCACTGGTGGTATCTCAAGTGAACAAGTAAAGCTAAGAGTCTGCTTGCAAGGGGAGGCCACGTGTGTGTGTGTGTGTGGTGTACTGAGGGAGGGTGGGTGGGACCTGGGGGGGGGGAAAACGTCCTGTTTTGCTGAAACCAAACTCTTGGGCAAACCTCCTTCCTCTACCGCTGCCCAGCCTCCCGGATCCGACAGGCCACCGCCGTGATCAGCGCCGCGCCCTTGCCGCTGCCGTCCTCCGACTGCAGGAAGGTCACTTCACAGTTTGGAGACAATTCCTTCACTGTTTCGTGCATGACGGTGGAGAAGCTGTGGGGCAGAGGGGGAGGGAGAGAGAGACGCCGCTGATGGAACGTGCCTTGGGGCCAAGGTGCCCAGCCCGTGGAACAAACCAAGCCTATCGTCACACCTGCCTTCAACGGCGCCTCTACCAGGGCTATAGATACAAAGGGGATGGATGGATGGATGGATGGATGGATGGATGGATGGATGGATGGATGGAGAGCTGCCACATAGGAGGCAGCAGAAAGCATACATCTCCATGCTTCAGCTTCAAAGTTGGCAAAACACCCTCATGTTCTCCCTCCACTCAGGACCAGATCTGGCGCCTTCTCTAGTCCCACTGAGCTCTGAGAGCACTAATCAACCTTGGCAGTCCTGGCCAGCCTCACCTGTGGGATCTTCAGAGCCCTCCCTCTACCCATAGGCCCCTGAGCCCCACCTCAGCTCAGCACTGTGCCTTTAGTCCTTGTCCAAGCAACATTGTCCTCAGCTCAGGCGCTGTCATATCTGCTTGACCATGGGCCTTTTCGATCCCGATCATGGACTGACTCCTTGGGTTGGACCTGCCTCATCCCCAGCCTGATGAGCTGGACTCCTGGCTGAACCTGGCCACCATCTCTGGGTCAGCCTGGCCCAGAGATGGGGCTGGGCCCCTGCCAGTGTGAGGTCCCTGCTGCACTACCTGCCTTGGTGCCCCTTCTTTTAGGAAGCAGCTGGTTCTTGCTGTGCCTTGACAAAGTTTAGATCAGTGAGCTACTGGCAGCCCTCAAGACCATAAAATCTCACCTCTCCTCTTCCATCTACCCCTGAAGCCTTCCACATTAGCTCCTACTTAGCACCCCATTGCCTAAGGTGGGCAGATGCACCAGCATGAGCCTCCTTGGAGGACAGCCACACACCACTGAGCTACTCACTGAGGGTGCAGCTTGTAGAGTGTCCCATCCACGCCGACCGTGACCTTGAGGAAGTCCAGCCCACGGTTCTCCCGGATCTTGTCCACCACAGCTGCCATGCCAGCCCCACAGAGCTGAGCTGCCCGCCGGGCCACCACCGTGCACACCTCCTTCACAATGATGCTGTCATCACAGGTGGTCTCCAGGCCAAGATGCTGGAGGATGGAGCGGACCTGGAGCAGGGCCAGGCAGTCACTGGGGAGGACACAAGGGCCAGGCAGCGTTAGGAGATGGAGCAACTTGGATGTGTGGCTTCCCCTTTCTTATCTACATCCTGCAGAACCCCGGGGCCTCACAGCTTGGGTGACACTGACTGGAGGGACCCCAGAGCTCCCCTCTGACCTCAGCTTTCAGACCTGGATGTGGATGTGATGTCACATCCTAATCAGTGAGGCTACATCAGGACAAGGCCATCGACTTGGAGCACGACAACTATTTAACCTGGGGCCCCTCTCTGTCCAGGGCAGAGGACACAGGCGTCTGTGTTGCCAACCCAACAGTTTCCTTGTCATCCTGGCTCCAGACTGAGCATGTGGGACATCTCCAACGGCCCTGGGGACACTGTCCCCAAACTACATCTCGCAGCTGTGAGGTGCTCACCCCACCTGTTGGACCTCACCTTTCTATCTGGGACAGGAACTTGGTCTCAAAGATCCCTCTGGTCTTCAGCCTCTCTGAGATCCGTCCCCGGAAGAGCAGCCCTCGCTTGGTGAAATCCATCAGGATGTTTCGGACAATCTCCCCCAGGTACATCCCACTGATCATCTTCTCAAACCTGGGAAGGAGAGGGCAAGGCTGGACATCAGGACAAGAGGGGACATTGGGTCTGGATTGGGATCCCAGATGGCTCTGACACAGCCCCCTGGCCTGACACCCCAGAGCAAGCCCAGCAGTGCAGTCCCACCCTTCAGGCAGGGGACAAGGGACACATGGGTGTGCCACAAAGCCAGAGTCTGCCCTGATCATCTGCCCAAGAGGCTAGTGGGACACCACTGAACTGCTCCTGGACACCCAGCTTCATCAGGAGGCCCTTCCCAGCACCCCAAGGCCACCATGTACCTTTGCTTCCCAGGGTTGAGGGACAGCTCATCCACTGCCACATCAAACTCTGTCCGGACGTCATCCAAGCACCCGTTGTCACCAAATGCCCCCCACTCCATGTTGACACACATCCTGCCCTCCTCCCCTTCCACCAGCTCCACGTTCCTCATCTCCTCCATGTAACAGGCATTGCTGCCCGTGCCTGCAGAGAGAGAAGCACCTTTCAATGGGGCTTCAAGGCACCCTCTGCAGCCAGGAGCACCCACCGGGGTGGGACCACAGGCAGAGGAACTCAAGAAGAAGGTTTCAGTCCTCACCAACTATCAGCCCGACTTCACAATACGGATCTTCGTACCCACAGGTCATCATGGTGCCAACTGTATCGTTTACCACCGCGACCACGTCCAGGTCGAATTCCTGCCAAGGGATGGGGTTGTGTGGGTTACTCCTGGAGGACACAGCTTGCTACACCTACTTGCACCACTGGGAAGGAACCTGTCTGCTGAGCGTGGGAGTCCTTCAGGCACCCACAGGACCTCCAGCAGCCCCACCTGCCTGCAGGTGGACACTCAAGCACCTCCAGCAAGACACAACTGGAGAGGAGCTGGGACAGCCCTGCCAGAAGCATCCCCCTGGTAGGAGCTTTGGATGGTCTGCACTGAGGAAACAAGCACGGTGTCTCCTGAACTCATGGTGAGACAAGTC
This sequence comes from Hemiprocne comata, assembly GCA_020745705.1. Taxonomy (NCBI): domain Eukaryota; kingdom Metazoa; phylum Chordata; class Aves; order Apodiformes; family Apodidae; genus Hemiprocne; species Hemiprocne comata. Next base: position 5,042,084 of record CM036612.1, read on the forward strand.
TGCTCCAGCCCTGGCCACGAGCCAGCTCTTAGCTCCGGGGTCTGAAAATCCAACCTCTAGTGATGACTAAGCATGGATGTTAAAATTCAGACTCTCATTAGCTCTGTGCTCAGCCCATTAATTTGCTTTACAGGCCAATTAAAGATGCCAAGGACAGCAGGGATGTGGGAGCAAGGAGCAGCCTTCTCACTGCTACGTGGACACTCACCTCTCTCCTGTGAATTGCCTCCTTCAGCAGGTTCACCACATCTTCTCCTTCACAGCCGGTTGCCTTAAAACCTTTTGTCCACTTCAGGAGAATCCCCTGTGGTGGAAATTCCCCACAGTAAACCACCCAGGCTGGGCGGGAGGGACAGCAACCCCACGTCCACCCATTCCTGGTGGGCACTGCCCGACATGTGGAGGTCAGATCCTCACACGTGGAAGGTGCCTCAACTAGGTTGTCTCCAGAACTTAAGGGATCTGCATTTGCTTTGATGCAGCAAGGGGCTTTTCAGAAGCACCAGCAGGTCCAAGCTCCTGCCTTCCCCCTCTCTGGGCTTTCTACCTGACCTGCCACATGGTCATTGATGGTGCTACATGGAGTTCCAGCATGCTCTGGCTCCTCTGCCAGCCCTGGCTACAGGACATGTGTGCTGCCAGGTGGGTTGGGGTTACCTCATCCAGGCTGGTCTGCTGGCAAGGGAAGGAGAATGTGAATCCGAGCGGGAGTGACACGCCCTTCATTCCCATGTATTCCAGGAGTCAGAGATACAGTGGACGATGTGATCAAAGAGCTGGGTGCACAAAGCCAAGAGGAGATGTTACCATCACAGCAAGAAGCTCAGCTGGGTGCCCACCTGCCTGACCTGCTGGAGATGTTGATCCATTCCCAAGCCAACAGGGCTTTGAAGGGACCAGAATGCTGCTCAGCTGCACTGTGCAAAGTGAGCAAGCCCAAAACAGCTCCTCTTTCATCCTCTTCCCAACAACAACGTGGTCATATCTCTGTGGTACCTCCACCTTGCAGGTCCTGTACTGCACCCAGAAGGGATGGAGCTGACCAGCTTCCCAGGGGTGGCCTGGGAATCCAGTCCCTCTGCAAGGTATCCCCAGAGCCCACCTGCTAGAAATACTCCCAGTCCCCGAGCGCTGCCTGGAGCAGTTTGCAAACCTCTTTCCACCTCCAAATAAGACTCTGGAGACATCTCCTACTGCTTGTGTTGTGGTTTCTCTATCTGGGCAATGGGGATGATGCTTATCTGCCCTTGTGGAGTGTGTGGGATTCGTGGAGGATCAGTGATGTCTGGGAATAACTCCATTTCTAACCTAAAGACCAGTTCCAAGCTTCCTGAAGCACATTTCAAGCTCCAGAACCTTGGGCAGAACTCGCTGCTCTGAAGGCAGGAGAGCACCAGGCTTCTCCATGCCCGGTTTTGCACCCTGGAAAGCAGAGCAAGGCAAAACCAGCTCCCGTGGTCACCACTGCCTGCTGCTTTTGCTGCCACCCTAGGGAAGGTGTCCCACTTTTCCACCTCTGGCTGCCCACCCTCACCTCCTCTCCTGTCCCCTGCATGATCTCCACCGGGATGGAGTAGATCTTGTTGTGCATCTCGACGCCGCGCCTCATCCCGTTCCTCACGCGCACCAGCAGCACCCGGAAATTGGTCCCTCCCAGGTCCAGGGCAAGGAAATCTCCCTTTTCTGAAACCCAAGAGAGAATCGTTAGCAGAGACATCCCACCAAGGAGCCTCGTGAACGTGGCACAAAGCTGATCCAATTCTGCCCTCTTCCTGGGAGAGGACCAGGAACCAAGACGTGGCTGGGAATGGAGAACAGCAGGTGGAGGTAGGAAGGTGATGGAGAAGTTTGCTCCAGACTCGGGGAGATCACGAGGCTTCAAGCCAAGGGGCAGGAGCACGGCCAAGCCACCGATGGAACTGGGAGCACAGCCCAGGACAATGGTGGTGAGAAACCACAGTGAAGCCAGACTTTGTGTTAAGTCAAGTGCAGAACGTCCTGGAGGCTCAGCCGCTTTTCCCAGTATCATACTGGAGGTTATAAAGCTTTGTGCCACTCCCACCACAAAGAGGCCACAGCAAAGGTCCCAGCCCTCCCCTGAGTGCTGTAGATGTAGGGAGCAGCGATGGTGGCTTGTTGCCCTACTCAGGTGGGCTTCTATCCCTGGTACATCACCTGTCCCATCTGGAGTGGAGCACACGTAGGTGGGCAGCATTTTCACCGTTGCCTCTGCGTGTGTCTCCTTGCCCAGCCCCTTCTCCATCTCTATCCTCATCCTTTGCTTCACCTCCAGGAGCTGCTCATGGCTCAGCTTTAGTGCCTCCAAAATCTTCTGCCGTGCCTTGTGCTGGGCGGCCAGTCTGTAGGCCACGGCTGTGACCATGGCTGCCCCTTTGCCACTTCCATCCTCAGACCTGACGAACCGGATCTCACAGTCCGGCAGCAGCTTCCGCACCGTCTTGTGGAGGAGCCGGGCAAAGCTACGGAGGAGGAAAGAGGACCTGGTGAGACCCTCTGGGGTTGTACACGACCAGGGTTCCAAACAGAGGTGCCCAAGGGAATATTTGGAGATGCTCTGCTTGTTATATCCACGGCTGGTGGGAACAGATTGGTGCTCTCTCCCCCTCTCTCCCCACCAGTCTTGCCCATCCTCATGGATGGCTGAGAGACCTGGGGCTGTTTAGTCTGGAGAAGACTGAGAGTGGACCTTATTAATGTCTATAAATATCTGAGGGGTGGGTGTCAAGAAGGAGGGGCCAGGTTCTTCTCAGTGGTGCCCTGTGATGGGACAAGGGGCAATGGCCACAAACTGGAACACAGGAAGTTCCACTTCAACATGAGGAAGAACTTCTGCCCTGTGAGGGTGACGGAGCCCTGGGCCAGGCTGCCCAGAGAGGTTGTGGAGTCTCCTTCTCTGGAGACTTTCAAGACCTGTCTGGACACATTCCTGTGTGACCTGCCCCAGGTGGTCCTGCTCTGGCAGGGGGGTTGGACTTGATGATCTCCAGAGGTCCCTTCCAACCTCACCATTCTATGATTCATGGACTCACTGAGGATGCTTCTTGTAGACAGAGCCATCCACACCAACCGTGGAGCGCAGCCGCTCCACCCCCTTGTTCTCCTTGATGCGGCGCAGCACGGCTGCCAGGGTGGCCCCGCACAGGTTGGCCGAGCGGGTGGAGACGATCTGGCAGATGCGGTGGGTGGCAACACAGTCTTCATGAGATGGCTCCAGGCCCAGCTTGCTGAGGATCTCGTGGGCTTTCTGCAGCCCTTCTTTCTCCCTGCACATCGAAGAACAAAAAAGGATTCATGCCCGGAAATCCAGTGTTGGCCACCTGAAGTGTCCTGGTTTGCTCAGCCCATAGTCCTCTGATGGGTCCTGTTTTTCCCCAGCACAGATGTCAGGAGGTGGGACCCCAAGAAATCCAGATCCTACTTACTTCTCAATAGCAGAGACATATCTGGTCTCAAAGTGGCCAGTAGTGAGCAGGTCTGGTGTGAGCCTTCCTCCAAACACAAGCCCTTCCTTGGCCATCTTCACCAGGATCAGCCTGACCAGCTCTCCCATGTACATCCCACTGATCATCTTCTCAAACCTGCCAACAGGGGAAGCATAAGATGCATCTGTTGGGCTGCATGTGCCATGAAGCGGCCACAGGTTGACCTTAAAAACATTTGGCACCCTTCCAGGCCCAAATGCAATCTAGATAATCTCTTCCAGAGCAGTTTATCCCATCACTGAGAAAAATAAAGCCACATTGACATAACCATCATCCTGCAAGGAGAACTTGTGGCAACCTGCAGGGGGGGGGGGGTCTGTCAGTTTGTGGAGACCCCCACCAATCCCACCCATCCTGCCAGAAGCCACCTGGGGAATGGGAGATCTGTAGGACTTGGATGTGGACATGAGGTGGAGGTGTTTGCCTTGGCTGGCAGGTAAATGCATTGGCCAGGGGAAGAAGCAGAAACCAACACATTGAAGTGAAAGGCTGGGGAAGAGAGGGGGTGTTGAGTGGTTTGGCTTGGTTGTACCAACCCAAATTTGTGACACAGCCTCTTTGCACTGGTGTAGCTGGCACGGCAGAGGACGTGGTGACCCAGTTAACTAGGATGACCTCTTTGGTCCCACTAAGGCCAGCGCAACGGGAGGACGGACAATGCAGAGCAAACCCCGAGCCCGAGCCAAGAATCTGCTCACAATTGTTTGCCAGGGTTGAGTGAGCCCATGTCTATCTCGCGGTCGAACTCCGTCCGGATGTCGTTGAGCACGCCGTCGTCACCAAAGGCCCCCCACTCCATGTTGATGCACATCCGACCTTCGTCCCCTTCCACCAGGTCAATGTGCCTCATCTCCTCCATGTAGCAGGCGTTGGTACCAGTACCTGAACCAAGCATGGAGACGTGGTGAGAGAGGTGCTGCCTTTCCCTCATTCCCCATAATTAGCAATAGCCAAATGCACCATTGAAAGCAAAGATGGAAGAAAACAAACATTTCTTATTCCCCAAAAGACCCCAAAACCTGCAAGAACCACGAGCTCCTTCTGGAGTTCATAGTGAGACGGACCCCAGTTCTCCCCCCTTGCTGCAGCTCACCAACAATGAGGCCAACTTCACAGTTATGATCATCGTAGCCACAGGTCATCATGGTCCCGACAGTGTCGTTCACCACAGCCACAATGTCAATGTCAAAGTCCTGAGATGGTGGAGAGGAGAAAGATTGAGTCAGTGTGACCAAAACCAGAGAGAAACACCTCTGCTGTCACCAGAGAGCCAACGTGGGGAGCCCTAAATGTCCTGTCCCAGGGAAGGGTGGGCCCTGGTCCCACCACCCTGGGAGGTGTCTCACCACCCTGGGAGGTGACCCACCACCTTAGGAGGTGACAGACCTGCCCGGCCTCTTACCCCTCTTTTCTTGATGGACTTGCGCAGCATCGACACCACGTCTTTCCCCTCCACGCTGCTGCATTTGAACCCCTTCGTCCAGGTAACGAGGATGCTCTATGGAGAAACAGCAAGAAGGAACGCTGGGAGGACAGACCCACCATGTCCCTGGTGCAAGTGAAAGGCTGGATGGACACGCAGGTCAGTCGCTCCCTCTTATCAGCTGGGAGCTGTTATCAGCAATCGTTTCCGCGTCTCCGCGCAGATAAGGTTTATGGCTGCGGAACAGCACGCGAATCGCTCCCCGGTCCTCCTGCCAGCAGGGAACGTGGTGCTTCAGACTGGCTTTTATGGAGCCCTGCAGCAAAACCCGTTCCCAAGCCTATGGAGGAGGAGCTCTGTGACCCAGCCCTGCAGGATGGGGGTCTCACAGCAACCCCCCAGGGTGCCAGCTGTGCCCCCAGCCAGCAGAGCCACCGCAGCGGCCCAGTGAGAGGCTGCGCTGAGCCCTGGGGGAAGGGTGGTGGTGTTGGTCATAGGCTGGACTTGATGATCTTAAAGGTCTTTTCCAGCCTTGATGAGTCTGTGATTCTGTGAAGGGACTCGATGGCATTTGAAACCTCCAGCCCCGACGCCTTACCGAGGCAAACACCCTCCCTGCCTTACAGGTGGGGAAACTGAGGCACGGGGAGAAGCAAACCGGGCAAGGTGACCGGGGACAGACGCTTCCTCTCCCAGCTTCTTCATTTTCTTTCCGTTCGTTTTGGTTTTGTTTCCTCACAGCCCCCGAGGCAGGCGCTGGTCTCCTCCTTCCCCATGACTCGTGCTGAGCGGCTCAGGCAGGAGCCACTTGCCCCATCCCCAGCGCTGCAAAGCGCCGCTCGGGAGGACGTGCCGGCCGGCCAGCCCGCCATGGAGCCGCCCTCCTTTCCCAGCCCGGGAAGCCGGGTGAGATAAGGGCAAGGAAAAGCACCAGCCTCCCCCCCCCGCCAAGAGCACCAGCCCGGCCGAGATCGTGGGTGGCAGGAGAAGAGCCACGTGCCTCGTCCTTGCCGAGATGTTTGCTCTCCCAGCGAGGTCACCGGCTCCGGCGCAGCTGAGCGGAGCTGACAGCCATCGATTCCCGGAGCGTGGTGACCCCCCCCCCTCACCCCCCCTGCACCGGCTGCATGACGGGGGATGTGATGCTCAGCACGTCTGGGCTGCCTTTGGCTGCAGGCAGCCAGCGCTGCTCCCCACGCCCTCCTTCAGAGGGGAAACAGCTGCTCCACGGAGCACCCAAGCACCTTAAACGCCACGTCCGAGACCCCCCCCGCAACACCACTTTGCTCCAAGGTTTAACACACTACCCAAACCCAAGGAGCCTCATTAAAAAACAGATGCTAAATTAGTGTGGGAGAAGCTAAACAGAAGCTAAATTAGGGGTGAGACCTTCCCTCACCTCATCCAGCTTGGTCTGGTGACACGGGAAGGAGAAGGTGAACCCAAGGGGGAGTTTCTTGTCTTTGATTTTCAGCTTCTCCATGAAGTTAGCCAAGCACTCAGCGATGTGGTCAAAGAGCTGAATGAAAATAAAAGGGTTTAGACTGGAGAGAAGGAGGCTGAGGGGAGACCTTCTGCTCTGCAACTGCCTGAGAGGAGGTTGGAGCCAGGGGGGGTCGGTCTCTGCTCCCAAGGAACAAGCAAGAGGACAAGAGGAACCGGCCTCAAGTTGCCCAGGGGAGGTTTAGGTTGGATTTTGGGCACAATTTCTCCATGGAAAGGGTTGTCAGGCCCTGGCCCAGGCTGCCCAGGGCAGGGCTGGAGTCCCCATCCCTGGAGGGGTTTCAAAGCATGTAGATGGTGCTGAGGGACAGGGGTTGGTGGGGACTGGGCAGTGCTGGGCTAATGGGTGGATTCCATGATTCTAAAGGTCTTTTCCAACCAAAATGATTCCATGATTCCATGAGTGAGCCCTCACCCAGCTGAGAGCAGCCCATGTCCACTCAAGGGACCTGTGCTCTTGTCACCCCCTTGACACCTCCGTTTCCTCACCCATCATGGCTGTGGTGTCAGGAATTAACAGCTCCAGGCAAAGGAAGGCAAGGATCTACCCGGGTCCCGCTGGGCAAGGCAGCAACAGGACACAGCTCCAAGCCCTGTTCACAGCTCAGGGCCATGGGGTGACACCAGCCCTGCCTTCAGGCAGGAGAACAGCCCCGAGATGGGTGGGTCCCCCTATGGGGGAAGCCCTGCAGTTGGGGGGGGCTGCCCAGGGGAGCAGGGAGGGAGGGGGTGAACCCACCTGCACCCCACTGCCTCGCATGAGTTCCTCAGGGATGGCGTAGATCTGGTTCTCCATCTCCACCTTCTGCAGGCCATTGTCAGACACCTTCACCCTCAGCACACGGAAATTGGTGCCACCAAGGTCCAATGCCAAGAAGTCCCCATCCTCTGTGGGAGCCCAGACAAGAAGAGCCATTAACTCAGCAGGTCTGTGTCCACACTGGACAGCCCCAGAGCAGGTGAGGAAGTAACCACCCACCTCACAAATGAGGGCAAGGTATTATTTTTTAGTAGTTTTTTTTTCATTCTTTATTATATTTTATCTTTTTTGTATTTGATCAGAGCTGTGACTCTACCCTCTGCACCCCTGGCACCCCCAGAGCTGATGGGGGGATCAAAGCAACATCTTTGGGATGTGTCCTGATGCCCCGGGTAGGGTGTGCAGAGGTGGTGGCTGAGCCAGGAGCTGCTGGCAGGAGGAGAGATCCCCATCCAGACAGGAGGACAGATCCCCATCCAGACAAGCCCATGCCCAAACCAACATTGCTCTCAGGGAAGATCTCCAGCCTCGGGCTCCATTGGGAAGAAGGTGTCAGAGCTGTTCCTCACCCTATGGATGCAGGATGCTCACAAAAGCTCCTAAACCTCCAGCCCAAGTGGTTAAACCCCTGCTAACCTGCTGCTGAAACACTGGAATTTGGGTCAACATTTAATTTATGGAAAAAAAAAACCCAAACATGTTCAGGCTGGGTTGCCACAGTCCAGGACACCCTCCCTACCCTGCCCCAGGAATCCTGTGCACTCCTGGCATGCGGCGTCTGGCCGAAGGCAAGATTGAAAAGTGCAAGAAGGAAACCAGGGAGGGGAAAAAAAAACACATCCAAATGGCCTTTGGGGACTCATTGCTGCCTTCCCAGGGCAGATTTGGGTAGGAATTTGTCCCTTGGGGTTGGCCAAGAGGAGCCCTGCTGCCCCCCAAGGCCTGCTGGGTTTCACCTCCGGTTTGTTTTTATCTCCAGGCCCCAAGGCAGCTCGCTGAATTTCGGGCCAACTGAGACCTGGGACAGGGGGGGGAAAAGCGCCAAGTTGGCTGTTTTAAATACCTAGTGGAGTGGGGAGAGGGCTGAGGGAAAGGCCTCTATCAGCACTGTTTGATTTCTGAATGCATCAAATGTGCTGTGCTGGCTCCCCCCGGGCAGATTACAGCGCCCGGGGGCCGCATTGTGCCCCGCCGATGCCGTTACAAAGGGGCTACAGTTGAAACAAAAAAGTGTGGTTTATTAGTATTCAAATGACACCAGGGCAGCCACCATCTCCAGTGACTCCAGCTGAAAAGGCAGCTCGCCGGCCAAGCCCGCGGCGCGGCCGTCTGTCCTGGCATCTTTCCTGGGGCTGACCCTCCGAGGGCCCGGGGCGAGGGAACCGGAGATGGGGACGGACTCGGAGCTTTATAAAGCTCAATTGGTCTATTAAAAGCTGTCCTCGTGCTCCGAGGGGATGAGATGAAGGAATAAGGAGTCCAGAATAAGTCCAGAAGTCTTGAAGCAGCTGTTCGACAGCCTTGCTGCTTGGGGTGGAGAAATGGAGGGGAGCACGGAAGGGGGGGGGTGCAGTGTGTCACCTCAGGGGTTCAGGACATCACCCCAAGGATGACACAGGGCAGGGCAGGTCCCAGCTGTGTTGCTCTGGCTGCAGCCCTGGGTTACAGTCACCCAGCCAAGTGGGGTGAGGCGGTGCCAAGGCAGCTACACCGTTATTTTAAGAACAGCTGAAGTCCCCTGCCCGGGGTCTGGCCGACCCTGGTTTCATCTCTCATCATCACACCCCGTGCAAGAGGTGTTCCCCCCTGAACCGCAGGAGCCTCCAAACCTGGACCTCATCAAAGCTCTGCAGCTCATCCCTTCTGGGAGCCAAGAGCCACTTGGCACTGGGGAAGGGCACAGGAGCTGGTGGGGCCCTGGAGGGCCTGATCTCTGGGACAGGCAGATCCTGGAGATCTATTTCTCCTCCTCCCCTCATGCCTGCCTTGACCCTTTGCAGGGATGAGGCTGAAACCAGTTTGGCAGCTCATTTTGCAGACTGCCTGCCAGCCACAGGGCATGCCTTGGCCACATCCCTTTACACAGCTGCTGAAAATGCACCAGCAAAACCCTCAGTGAAGCTCCTTGCTGTCCCAACACTCCCAGTGAACCCACCACAGGGATGAAGCCTCAGCCATGGACCAAAAGAGGTGGACATGGTGCCTGGCTGGGCATTGCTGGCATCGTGTTCTGTCCCAAACAAGGGTCAAGTCGTGCTCCTGCTTCCCTTGCCACCAGCACAGATGCTGTTCTGCTTGCTAGCAGAGCATGAAAAACACCTCCAGGGGCTGATATGTACACCAGGACTAAGGATGCTGCAGTCAAGAGGGTCACAGGTTGCTCAGCTCCTTGGAGATAATGTGGGGAATGCAGCAGGAACAGACATTCCCCCCAGAAAAAAAGGCCAAGGAGGCAGGGACAGGGCTGTCCTCCTTTCCTGCCCTTTGCACACCTGGTTTTTTGGCTGAACCACCTCTGGGAGGCTTTCCACCCTCACCATGAAGCAGGGTTGGGACTCAACCTAACCAAAAAACCCCTTACAAGCTTCTCAACGCCCCCGGGAGAGGTACAAGCGGTTCCAGAGGCAGCTGCTGAAGTTGAGGGGACGGGTTCCTGGCTATGCAGGAGGAAAAAAGGCAGCAAAATCTGCCCTGGCACATCCCCAGGTTGCAGTGATATGGCTGCGTGATGGGCTCCACCAGCCCATACCAGGGCTGGGTCCTCCCTTCGTTGAGGGCCCCCTCGTTAGGTGATAAGATTGTGGCTGCCAGGCTGAGCTCACAAACCAAACAGCGAGGGCAAACAGGGAGCTCTGATTCCAAGGGCTGGTTTGATCTTGGCAAACCACCCCAGGGTGCATGTTTAGAGCCTCCAGAAAGAGCCTGGCCAAGGGGCAGGGAGCTCTGCTGGGCCCAGAAATACAGCCCTGGCCAGGCTGGGGCCAGGGACCACAGCATTGTGTGCAGGATCGTGTCCCAGCACAGAATCATCTAACCCCAGAGTGGTTTGGGTTGGAAGGGACCTTCAAGACCCTCCAGTCCCACCTCATGCCATGGGCAGGGGCACCTCCCACCAGACCAGGTTGCTTCAAGTCCCATCCAACCTGCCCTTCAACACTTCCAGGGATGGGGCAGCCACAGCTTCCCTGGGCAACCTGGGCCAGGGTCTCACCACCCTCACACTCCAGAATTTATTCCTAAGATCTGCCTTCCCAGCATCTTGGAGGTCAGTCACCCCAGACCTCCACCTCAAATCTCCAGGCTTCCATCCCATTCTGTAGGAATTCTCAGTTGAATCTGCTTAATAAAAAAAAAAAAACAACAAGCAGAGAAAAGCTGGAGCAGGTCCAGGCTCTGCCCCCCACCAAGGGAGGTGCAGGAGAGATGGAGGCAGATCCCACTCCTGTGGATGCCCTTGCCAGCCCTTCCCTGCCTCCTTCCAGCAAGTTGAGAGGATTTGAGCAGAAGAAGGAGGAGAAAAGCCCCAGTGCTCACATCAGCACCTCCACTGAATTAGTGCCCGAGAGCAGCAAAGGGGCTTATGGTGGATTGGGCATGAAATACTGGCTTTGCAGCAACAAAGGAGCTGGGATTAACCTGGTGCTTCCCTTTGGACAGGACTGGGTCCAGCAAAGAGCAATTCCCACTGCCCGCAGCAAGAACCATCCCACAGCCCTTCCCCAAGGCCATTCCTTGCTTGGGGGTGCAGTAAATCACCAGGGGAGAGACTCAGCCCATCAAAACTGTGTTTTCCTTAAAGCCTTTCAGGACCACGGGCCATGTGAGGTGTTTCCTGGCCGAAGGAGCTGGTTATCAGCAGGAACTGAGGCCACCAGTCAAGGGAAAGGTGTTGGACAGAACCATCCTTTGAATTTCCAGGGATCTGACCACCAAAATCGTGCAGGATCCTCCTGAAAACCCCAGGCCATGGATATCAGCTGCTGGGGCTTAATGGAGGATGTGCCAGAAGATCCTTGTGTCAACATCAGCACGGAGGAGGAAATGCAATAACACTGGCAAAGACTGGGAAAAACCAGGAAAGGAGCAAGGAGGATTTGCTCTAAGCAAGAGGAGCCCTGGCTCAGAGTCACTTCAGCTGGAAGGAAAAGCCCCTTTGGGGTCTTTTTTCCCCCCCTCAGCTTGTGGGAGGATGCACAGTGGGTGTCTGGGTGGGTGCTGGAGCTGAGCAAGGTGGGAAAAGTCACTTTTAGGGGGGATCCCACTTCCGAAGCAGAATTCCTTTCTCTTATCACCTGCATTGGGAACAGCAAAGCCACCAGGAGGACAGAGGAGGGTGGAGCAGTGGGGAGCAGGGTCTGGGCTTTGACTTCGACCCGCAGATGTGACCTTGTCTGTCTGTAAGCACCTCTCATCCGCCTGGATCCCGGGAAGCTGCCGGCTGCGCATTAGACACGGCATAATCTGAAAGCAGGGACAACCTGGGCTGTAGCAGGGAGGGGAGGGGGCAGGGAGAGGGGTAGGAAGGGGTAGGAAGGGGGTAGGAAGGGCAGGAATGCCCTGGAGGATGACCCAAAGCGGGTGGGAAAAGGAGTTTGTGCCCAGTCAGACTTCGCTGCAGAAGCTTCATAAAAAGCAGCAGAAGGACGGATGCGTCCCTGGACGCTGAGCTCTTCCTGAAGGATGCATCCCTGGACGCTGAGCTCTTCCCAAAGGATACACTTCTGGATGCTGAGCTCTTGGGCAGCGATGTGCTGGCACAGCCCCACGTGGCACCCTCCAGCCCTCTCCTCCAAACCCTGGCAGCAGAGACACCGGTGCTGCTCACGGCCCAGGTCCAGCTGGAACCGTACAGGGAATCTCAGCTCTTGCTTCCCCAGGCAGACTTGCTCAAAAACCTCCTGCTTTCCCATCCCTGGGCAGCTGCAGCCCCGTGACTGCCCCTTTCACGTCACATTTTCCATGCTGCTGTGCCCCTTCTCTGTTTGCTTGGGGTGAGAAATGCCAGCTGGGACACTGGAGAAGCTGCAAAGCAGGAGGACAGGGGGAAGGAAGCCAAGGCTCGTTCTTGGAAGGGCAAAGAGAGGGATTGCACCTTCTCCCCAGGGTGGGTCAGGGTGCTGGAGCTCTGACACATGCTCTGCCAGCACCCAGCACCTTTGCCTGCACTAGTTCCCATGCCCAGGGGCAGCATTCCAGTGATCCCTGTAATTAAAAATAGTCTCAACTATCTCGATAGATTGAAGTCTCCATCCCAGGGTGGGCAGCCAGGTCCAGCTTGGGGAGGGGGGGGAGCAGGCAGGGTGGCTCTGGGTGCAGGGATGTGTCAGGACTCCAAGGGGGCTTCTCAGAAAGGTGGGAATAGGCTTTTTAGCAGGGCCCATCATGACAGGATGAGGGGTGGTGGCTTTAAACTCAAAGAGAGGAGATTCAGATGAGATGTAAGGAAGACGTTTTTTACCCTGAAGGTGATGAGACAGTGGCTCAGGTTGCCCAGAGAGGTGGGAGATGCCCCATCCCTGGAAACATCCAAGCTTAGGTTGGATGGGGCTCTAAGCAACCTGATCTGGGTGAAGATGTCCCTGCTCACTGCAGGGGGGTGGGATGGGATGGCTTTTAAAGGTCCCTTCAATCCAAACCATACTGGGATGCCTGTGACTCCCCAGGGACCTGTTCCCTCAGACCTCTCTGAGATGTTGGCAGTGGTGGCTAAACAGCTGGGGAGGGAAGGGCAGATAGGTGTGTCCACCAGCTCCCTCCCTTTCTGTCCCCCTCTTCCCCCTGGCCAGCATCACCCCCTGCTTTTCCACAGACCCCTGTGTAGGTGCTGGCACTGGAGACACCCCAACTCCCAGCGACTCCAGCCAGCAGGACCAACCCGCCCTGGAGAGAGGAAACCACAAGGACATTTCCCACCAGGATGCTCAAGGATGCGTCTGTGCAGCAGACAGAAAGTCCACATTGTGAGGAGCAAATCTGAAAGCCCCCTTCTCCTGCAGCCCTGGTGGCATTCAGAGCAGCCCTGGTGGCATTCAGAGCAGCTGGCACTGCCACCGCCTCAGCACTAATGAAACCCGATGAGCTGGACCCGTGACTGTCCCTGTCCTGCCAGGAAGGACACACGAAGGCTGGTTCCCACCCTCCCTGCACCAGTGGGAACTGGGAGCCCCCCCAGGTCCCAGCACAGGACAGGGAACGAGGCCTGTCCCCACATAAACCTCACTCAGCAGAAGTAGGATGAGGAGGAAAGGAGGCCCTGGAGCTGCCCTGTTTGGCAGCACCCTGAATATGGGTGGTGAGACACTGGCACAGGTTGCCCAGGGAAGCTCTGGGATTCTACGGGTGGCCCCAGCCCTCCCTCCTGGCACATCTTCAAAAATCACAGAATAAAATCCCAGACTCGTTTGGATTGGAAGGGACCTTAAAGCTCATCCAGATCCAACCCCCCTGCATGGGCAGGGACACCTCCCACCAGCCCAGGTTGCTCCAAGCCCCATCCAACCTGCCCTTGAACACCTCCAGGGATGGGGCAGCCACAGCTTCTCGGGGCAACCTGGACCAGGGTCTCACCACCCTCAGAGTGAAGAATTTCTACTTAATGTCTAACCTAAATCTCCCCTCTTCCACTTTCAGCACCTACAGAGACCTCCCTACCACAGCCTCCCTCTGCTCTGCTGGGAGGGAACATCTCCTGGTTCATGGTACCTGTCCCATCCGGGGTGGATCTCACAAAGGTGGGCAGCATCTTCACCGAGGCAGTGGGGTTGGTTTCAGCTCCTAGCCCCTTCTCCATCTCCTTCCCAAAACGCTGGGACACCTCCTGGAGGGTCTCCTCGGAGAGCCGCATGTGGTAGAGGTACTTGTCAATCTGAAAGGTGGAGATAAAGCCAAAAAAGTCAACTGGAGGGCTGGGGACAGGGGCACAGCACCTGTGACATATTCAGGACAGCGTCCAACCCCCCTCATATCTTCTGGGGCTGATGCAAGGAGCAGAAGGAGGTTGTGACCCACCCTGAAGGGTGGACACAGCTGTGCCCACACGGCACCACCTCCCCAAGGAGCTCCCCAAATGCCACCCCACAGCCTCCTTGGCACCGCTCCCAGGTGCCAACCTGGGAATGCCAAAGCCCCAGGATGCTCCTCAGCATCCGCTCAGCTCCTTCCCCTCTGGGCACCCAAACAGGTTGTGACACGAGTAGGACCCAAACTCAACAACCTCCCCGGCCTGGGCGGTGAGTCAGGAGGTCAGTGCCGGAGGTTTTCCGGCGGTGGAACCTTTCTACGCCGCGGCAGCACCGTGCCTTGACCTTGACCCTCAGGGCCTCTTCCTACGTGGAGGATGCTCAGCAGGAATCCACTGCCCAGTCATTTATTCCCTGCTGAGATCACCCCTACAAAGGGTTACGGCGCCAAGAGCCACCCAACCCCCTTGAACAAACAACGCCGGGGTGACACAAGCAGGTGCCGTGGCCGGAAAGGGAATAAATCCATCCCCCTGCTTCTAGGAATCATTTATATCCTTATGCTGAGGCTGTGAAGGTGCCCAGCTCCTTCTATAAATGGCATCAAAGCTCCTCGACTTCGCCGGGAAAGGCATGGAAAAACTCCTCCCCAACCCACGAGTGTGTCCCTGCAGCCTGGCCGGAGCAGAGAAGGGAAACGGAGAGGCAGCCAGGCTGCCAGGTCCCAAACTAGCCCCTGCATCAATTAACTTCACTTAAAATTAATTAAAGGGCAGGTGCAAAGCCCTGCGAAGTCAAGAGGAAATCTCCACCCAGTGGCTCACCTGTCTGCAGGCACGTAACACCAGGTCACTAGAAATCAAGCAGGGATTTTTCTTTCACTGGGCTGCGCCCTCGGAAATGGGCATTTTGTGGGCGAGGAGCGACCCCCGCCCCGGCCCCTCCCACGGCCGCAGCCTCCCAGACCCTGGGCCGGACAAAACAGCTCTTTGGGCTTGGGATGATCCGGGGTAGCCTTTCCCTCTCTCCCAGCTCCACTGGGAATTGGGAAGCTGAGTCCCTGGTTGCTCCGACTGACGGACGGCACGGGCAGGTGGGAGGATGGAAAGAAGATCTGGGAAGAGATGCGGGATTCCCTGGGGGGTGGCGTCCCCAGCAGTGTGATGGGAAAACCTCCTCTCGGGTTCTCTGGGTGCTTTTGGCTCCCTCCCACCCATCGGGAGCAGAGAGCGAGCACCTGCCAGCTGGGAGGGCAGGTGGGCGTGGGGGCAGGATAAGGATAAGGGAAGCGGGAGGTTTCCCGGTGCCGGCTGTTTACACACCGCTCCGGATCCACCCAGCAGCAGGATGTCACACGCTCCCTCCCCTCTGTCCCCTCCTGTTTGCTTTCGCTGGCTGCAAACTGCCACCCCTGCGCCCGGCGGCCACTGCCCCAGCCCACCTCCAGCCTCTCCCTCCTCTCCCAGCTTCCAGAGGGGCCCCGGGTGCGGAGCCCAGCTCCACCCCAGTCCCGGGGTGGGAAATGTCCCAACAAGGCGATGTCACCGGCCCAGGGGAGATGGCCCAACCTCCTTTCTTAGCTGTGTGAGCCACGGTGATAGCGTTATCTCAGCTCTCTTTCCACAGCCTCCTGGGAGCCACCGACCTGCCCCTTGAGGAGCTCAGCAGGACTCCGGATCCTCTCCAGCAGCACCTGACCTGGGGGGTCGGGGATAATTAGGGACAAACCCAGAAGCCTCTGGTCCCCAGGAGACCTTCCCTCACTGGACTTCCCTGGCAGCCTCGAATGGTCCCGGG